>JAVQMG010000091.1:4112500-5312500 GCA_032878915.1 Castanopsis chinensis
TTCATGTAAATTTGATGTATTTTAAAAATTTTCTTAAGAAAAAAAGATTTTTTTTTGGTTGAAGTTTCTGACTATTGTTTGGTGGCAAAGAAAATTTGGGAGCTGAAATGAAGATTTTGTAATCAGGATTCTTTTTCTTCTCAATGGGACACCTAAATTGGGCGGGGTAGGGGTTCTATAGAAATTAATTGATTTATTTATTTTTTGGGGTTAAAGATGATTGGAATTTTTATGATCTTTGATTTTTCTTGCTCCTGCAGGGTTCTCTGCAAGTTCTTTGCTCATGGGGCGTGTCTGAAAGGGGAGCATTGTGAGTTTTCACATGATTGGAAGGATCCTCCACATAACGTAAATATTGTGATCTCAGCTTGATTTCGTTATATCTGCCCATTAATTTTCACTTAGTAAGGTTTCCTTCCTTCTTTATCATTGAATCTTGCTGGCTTTATTGGTCCCAGATTTGCACCTATTATCAGAAAGGACTTTGTGCATATGGTAGTCGTTGCAGATATGAACATGTTAAAGCTTCTCGAGGCCATTCTTCTGCTTCATCTTCATCAACAAATGCACGCCAATCTCTCGTTTCGGATATTGTTCCTCCGGGTAATAGTACTAGATCTGTGTTAGGTAGTGTACTGCCTGTCCCAGGAATTCCTATGGAGCTGTCTGCTTCAAGTAGACCTTTCATTCCTCCTACTAAACCTGCCTGGAATCAAGAGTATGGGCACCATGATTCTCTAGATGACTGGGATATTGGGGAAGCTAGCAGTATTAGACCATCTGAACGTCCTATCTGTTCATTTGCTGCTGCTGGTAATTGTCCCCGAGGAGAAAAATGCCCTCATTTACATGGTGACTTATGTCCCACATGTGGAAAACGTTGCTTGCATCCTTTCAGACCTGAGGAAAGAGAGGAGCATTTGAAATCATGTGAGAAAAAGCAAAAGCACTTGGAGGCATTAAAACATAGTCAAGAAATAGAATGCAGTGTTTGTCTAGAACGTGTTCTCTCGAAGCCCACGGCAGCAGAACGGAAGTTTGGGTTGCTGTCGGAATGTGACCATCCATTCTGTATATCCTGTATTAGGAATTGGCGAAGTAGTTCTCCAACCTCTGGGATGGATGTCAATAGTGCATTGAGGGCATGCCCAATTTGTCGTAAGTTATCATACTTTGTTATTCCAAGTGTCATTTGGTATTCTTCGAAGGAAGAGAAGCAGGACATTGTTGATAGCTACAAGGCAAAGCTCAAGTAATTTCTTAACTCTTGTCTAGACCTTCATGTTACTTGTGATCCTGTTTCTGGTTTTTGATTTTCAAATTTGATTTGTGTCCCCCTTTAAATACTTCTACTAGAGTTGTAATTCACTAACATTCTAATAACACGGAGTCATCTACTACTGCTCTCTTGTTTAGTTGAGAAAATTCTATCAGAAAGTTTTTGAGAACTTGCGACTTTCAGATACTGTTTAGTCAATTTTCCTGAAAGTGTTGGTAGTAAATTCAAGAAACTGATAAACAATTTAGATAACTAACAATTGAAGTATTGTGAACGCATATTGTTGTTCTCAGTTTTGTAATTTGTTATTGTCTTTCTTGCAGGTCCATTGATTGCAAGCACTTCGATTTTGGGAATGGAAACTGCCCATTTGGGAGTAGTTGCTTTTATAAGGTAATGTGAATGTTAATAAGATAAATAGTTATTGTGATTTTCATTTTTCAAAGGTTTCTGGTTTAACTAATCTTAAGTGCAACGGTTTTAGTTGTATGCTATACATATAATCAAATTTGATTCTCTTTAGTGTAATGGTTATTGTAAGCATCCTTTACTACCTGGAAATTTATTATTCTGTGTTAGTAAAGATTTATGTCTCATTGATTCTTGATCTTCTGGGATTTTGCAGTGAAGATGTGGTGGTTTTCTATAATTGTTGTATTTTGCATTTTGTTGGTTGATGACTTGTTTTTTCTTTGTGGTTTTCTTTTAATTATCTTTTGAGTTGTTGAATGCATGCTCCGTTGCTTAATTGAACACAATGATGTTTTACACAAGAATATAATATAAGGTATGCTTTAGTTCAGATATACAAGTTTGGAAATCTGAAAATTTCTTATCATTTCTTCCCTTCTCTTCCCCTTTCTAAAGAAACATAATGACTGATATCAAAATCATACAACTTTCTTACTTCTAAGGAAATCATCTATGCAATTATATACAATCCTTCTCCCATCATTCCACATTCCAGTGAACATGGCCTACGGCGTTCACCTTTTGGTTTCACATATCAGAATGGTCCTCCTTTTTGGTAGATTAGTATGCATCCTAGATTATTGAGATAAGTGTTTTTTATTGGATCAACCTGGCTTTAGAAAACAGTACTACATCATAATCTTTAATGATGATTTGATGTATTATTGTTGTTGATGCTGTTGTCTTTAGTGTTATTGTTGTTTTGGGTTGCATCTCAACAGCAAAACGAAGCCTGTAGTCCAGTTAGTTGTGGTAAGACTTTAAGAGTGTGATTAACTGGGCTTACTTAGTGGTAACTGGAAGACCAGGGGATAATTTACTAACTTTTTTTTTTCTTTTTGAAGTTACAGAAGAAACCTGCCTTGGATGAACCATAGGAGATTTAGTTATGTATTATTTATAATTTTGAAATTATATTTTACATTGATTGCTATTTTGTTTAGCTCCTGGGATTTTAATGGTTTGCTACATGGATATGCAACCTAAACAGGGAGTAGGGTATTATTATGTATCTAAATGTAGCATTCTAATCATAAATTACTAATTAGTGTACACAAATAAGCTTATAAGCTATAAGCTCATGTCCTTGTTTTGTAAATTTATTAATAGTGTGGAAAGAAAAAAAGAACATGTGTTAAATTACTGATTGCTCCAAAAGCTTAAGCTATTGGGATATGGTAAATTTTATCATTTAACCACATACTTTTAACATGAATAAAATAATACCTAGAAAAGAGAATATTCCCTTTCACTTGACTATGGTGATACCATCTCTACCAACACCGTGACCACACAGATTGGAATACCACCCCTCGTCTTCACAACTTACATCTTACTCGTTCTTCTTAGCGCTCTGAGGAACCAATAACCTGCAACTGCCAGCACCTCAGGACGTTTTTGCCTGTAATTCAGGAATCTGCATTTCATATCCCCTTCTCACCAGATTATACCCGAAGCACCAGCGTACCCCTATGTCACTAAGGATGTTATGGTACTAGTGGTACTTTCCTGTTTGCTTTTCACTAAGGCCTCCCAAGTTTCCCTATTGAACATGCTCCTTTCTTGCTTCGGTTTATTATATATATATATATATATATATTTTTTTATTGGTTAGAAATCCTAATGCTACTACCTGAACCCCTCCCTTCCCTGTACCCCAAGCATGTATGTGCTTGGGAGGTACCAATCTGCATAAGAGGCAGTTGGTTGCTACATTGTGCATTTCAAGTGTCCCGTATCTGTATTCTGTGCCAGGAACTGATATAATCATCTACAAAATTACAAATTGCTTACCTCACCGAAGGCGAGCATAGCAAATTAACATTTTCTAAGACAATGCGACAATTTTGTTCTCTCACACTCTCTCTTGTGCTTGTTTTTCTGAGTCGTTGTGGTTTATTTTCTGGGTTTATCCATAAGTATAGGTGGGGCACAAATGGTCTATTTATTTTTTTGTGGCAGTTGTATTATTGATGTTCCTAGAGATGCTGTCAGAATGGCTTCTAGTCAATGCTGTTCCAAGAATTATACACCTTTTGTTTGTAATTTACTTCCATCTAGGAGAGGGTTAGCTTTATGACTCCTTTAATGGGTAGAATGTTTGTTGTGTTCCAGCATAAGGTCAAGCCAGGCTCATACACTTGGAGACATCACAGGCCCCCTCCACGAAGGCCCCCTCCTCGAAGATCTGGTTTTGTGGATGACCTGTTTGATATGTTCAACTCCATAGAAGAATTAACAGCCTCCGAGACAGCTCTCGACCCTATGGAAGAATTAACATCCTTGGAGATGGCTCTTTTATTAAGGGATCTGATTCTGGATACATCTGACTCATCAAGTGATGAAGAAGATTTTTATAGCCCATGAGCTACTAGATATAGCCAGTTGTAATCATGTTGATTGTCTGTGGGGATTTTCTAAACATTGCCATGTTGGCATTTTGTCAGCCTACTACTCTTTGCATCAGCAGAAAGACTTGCTTGTAGTTTTTGAACTCTATATTATGACAAGATACTATTATTTATAATTGATATCTTGGTTTCCCTGCTGGGGTTAGATTGTTTCTGCTTGGGATGATTCTTGGCATTATCCAATGTTGATGTCAATAAGCCTGGAAGTGTAAATTCTTTGGTAGATATTTGATTGCTGGAGCACATAATAATTTTATGTTTGTCATTAATGGTGCTCAGTTTCCTTGGATACTTTGTAAGCAAAGAACTTTCTCGTAGTTTGACATGTACACTTCAATTTCCTGTTTGAAGGTCTTCCTTTTACACATTTTCTCTTTTTAGTGAGTTTATGCTCCTTACAGTTTGATATTTTAAGACATTTGACAAACATGGCCGGTGAAGTGATTACCACTGTGGTGTATAATGTTATGTTTGTTATATTTCTTTCCCATGAGTGGAAGAGGGGTTACTAAGCTTGTTGAGCTTCTGTTTAAAAACCTTCAGTAAAGGGTTCTGTGGACTTGCTTTATGAAGTGGTTTGTTTGCAAATATGGGTTGTTACAGAAGGCTCATCTTTGTGACTTGAATGTCATGTTACAAATGTACTCATTTTCTGTGCTGCATCATTTTTCTCTATACAGGTTTATGAGCCTTCTCAGCTTGAAAGTATATGCATCTGCTTTTTATTTCCCCTATTTTGGTTATGGGGGTTGCATGCAGTGTAATAAGTTCAGAGCCTCATTAGGTTTTTCTGCGTGGATGTTCTCTTATTGCAGCATGCATATCGAGATGGCCGTCTAGAGGAGGTAGTTCTACGTCATCTTGGGTCTGAAGATGGAGAAACTGTGATAGCTAAAAATATCAGGTTTTGTCTGTACCTTTTGTTGTTATTCTACTCAGTCCATTTTTTTTCCCTTAAATAATTTCATATTCCCATGCTCACTGAGTTTTGGTTATTGCCAGGCTGTCAGAGTTCCTTGGTAACATGCGTATAAGGTGAACAGATGCTGTTTTATAGTCTAGGGTAAGTATGAAGTTATGACTTGGATTTTGCTTTCCATACAAGTATTTGTACATTAGGACTTGACATGTGGATTAATTTTTTGATGTTCCTTAATTTTAGGAAATTTTTTATTCCAACAAGAGCTCAAACTAATAAATAAAAGTAAATTTGTATACTGTGTACCCGTGGTGCAAGGGTTTTACCTGACCTCTAATTGGAATGCATTAGCAGTCATTGACATGCTAGGTATTTTGAACAAAAAATATCAGTCTTTGACAAATAATGGCTTTGTTGGCCATCAGGAAAGTTTTCAATGATGGCATGCTCCCGTACTCACTGAATCTAAAGGATTGTCTTGATGGTTATAAACTAATAATACCACCTTAGCACTGTGGTTTTGCCAAAAAACTGGTTATCAGTTGCGCCAGTTTCATCAATTGCAAAAAATCTCTTAATTGCTTGAACCTGTATTCATATTGCAGGGTATCTAATGATATGGAGAAATCATGCACCACTTCAATTGCTGAGTTCTTTTCAAATGCCAGTGTCGCACTCCAGTTGTTTTTGAGGTATGATGCAATAGAGATATTTATATGCTTTTCTAAGATTTGTGTAAGTTGATGGTTGCTCAGTTGGACCCCAGAAGTGACCTTCAGTGTACGTTCGGGTAGAAATTATTTCTACCCACGTCTGCCTTTTTTTTTGGGATGCGCACTGTTCACTGTTCATTGGCCATGAACAGTGATTTTAGGCGTGAACAGTGTTTTTCACTCCTTAAAAAATTATTTTGCTATAATGCTTTTCAGTTTTCAGTTTCAGCTATATCCAAACGGACTCTCAATGTCTCTTTGCTTTACAAATATATATTTTTGTTCCATTGCCTCTGCTTCCTAGTTGTGTTTATTCACCTTTCAATGGTGAGATGTTTGATTCTACCTGTTATGGGTGTTGGGAATTTTAGGTTTCAGTATTTTTTTGGTCCAACAAAGTGATTGAGAGGTTGGGTTTTGGTGCAATGTCAAGTGCCTTCCACAAAAAGTAACAAGTTGTGGGTTTTTGACCTTGGAATTTGACTTGATGATTGGTTCTTATTTCTAAATTTATATTGTTAACTTGGATTGACACGAAAATATTGGGCGATTCTTACAACTCCTGCCAAATGAAATATGCAGTAATAGCTTATTATAGGTCATAAGCTTTTGTTAGGATTTACATTTACCGTACAAATCAGGTTTCACGAGTCTTCTACAAATCTGTGAATCCTAGGAATTCTTTTTCCATGTCACTTCTTTTTAATTAATTTATGATTAAAAAAAATGACAGGAAAAATTCAAGATGAAGAAATTGTTTTTTTTTTTTTAATGTAATATTTTTTAATCACTTTCTCTGAACCTCTCAATGCTAACATAAACTCCAGATTTTCTTGCTGGAGGGGACCAGAACATGGAGTGTTGGGCATGATATACTATTTATCAAGGTGCATCTTCTATCAAAGTAATAAAAATCGTCATGCATTCGATGGGTATGTTTGAGAGAGTTCTCATCAGCTGTCTATTTATGGGATAATGATTTTTAGTAATGGACGTGCAAATAGCCGTGCTGTTACCTAGCTGTATGGTTCCCTCACCAACAGTGATATATTTGGAACTGTTTATATAATTGTTTTTTCTGGCTTCCATTCTTGTCAATATGGAGCTGTGATGACATGTTCTGGGCAACATTGTCTGAGGTCTTTTTGTATTCTATTCTGAATTTTCCTGCTGTTTGAGGACATTGCATCTTGCGGGATGTAAATGGGGTTAAGAGCTCCCTAAAATCAATAGCATTTACAGACACATACCACTTGTTATACATGAAAGATTAGCTTCCTCTCTCGCCCTCTCCCTGCTTACTAGCTCAAAAATGGTAAGAGTTTTAAAATGAACGTTTCAGTGCAAAATGTAATAAAAACTTTAGCCGTTTTTAATTGTATAATTCTAGTCATGAAAAATATATGAATGGAGATTAAACTCTTGATAAATGTATAATTTAGGCAAAAATATTCTTATCGGCTTGAAATATAATCTAGCTAGGATTCTACATTTCTAATTTGCCCATAAAATTTATGATGTCCCTCGTCAATCTGTTTTGGTTAGGTTTTCCATCTGTCTGTTGAAAGAAATGCATATCTTGGGAATCAAAATAGAAACAAAACCTTTTTTAGAAATGAAAACTTCATCTTTGTAATATGATTTTTTTTAAAACATGTAAAAGGAATTAACAAGATTTGACGAAAACACAAGATGTAGAACATTTTAATTGTGGACAGAAATAAAACCTTTTAAATCTAAAGAATGAGAATCAAAGTAGAAAGTGAGACAATCAATTAAAACCTCCAGGTGCCATTGGTTTCCAGGCTGCTTCCTTACATAGAAATCTTGAGTTGATTAGAACTGAGAAGGTGACAAGTGCATATGCAATAGTCGCAAAAGACTTGAAATGTGCTTGTTTGTGCCTTCAAATGCTCTCAACTTGTAGTTTCACAATTCGATCTTATTAGCCAAATCTATTATACATAAAAAAAAAAAAAAACTTTAATTGGGGGCTGCTTTAAGATATTACACTTTAATTAACATTGTTTTGAAAGCTATACTATAGGCCAGATATTACAAATACAAACCTTGTGAAATATTTGAAAGTTAGAATCCTCTAGACCTTAAAATCCGATGCTGTTGTGAAACAATGTATAACTTGCTGCAATTTGCCGAAACCAATTAGGCAACATCGCTCATGCATGGGCTGAGAACCTGGGATCGATGTAAAAGGTGATCCTTTTTGGGCTGAGGCCGAAGCGACACTCCTGGTTGTTTCTAGTGCATTATATGCTGTTTTGGAGTTTGGACTACATCATTTTTGTTGAAGGCAACACCCCAAATGTTATTGGATCCATTCAAAATGTTATTGGATCCATTCATATTATTCAGCAATATATATATAAACTAGCCATAGAAGAGACTAAACCGTCTGCCAATTTTTATGCCATTAACAACTAACCATTCTCTATATCAAATTGAAAATATGCACACCATAACCATACTTTGCAAAATCACAAGCAACATAGGTTGTACAAACTAACATAGAAATTACGCGAGTGTGCATGGTCAGAATAGAAGTTCTATGAGTTACTCAATATCAGTAAAATCTGCATTGATTAGATTATCGCCATTTGGTTGTTTTTCCGTTTAATCTAAATGACCCAAGTGTAGTGTCAAAAGCAACCCAAAACTGAGTTGGCTGGATTGGCTATAGATTGACTATTGCGGGAAAGGTTATCCCAATAGCACTCCCGCATAAGATTTATTTATAACAATATTATGTCTTTAGAAAGATCTCACACACAAATATTATGAAGAAAAAAAAATCTCGAAAGAAAAATAGCCAATCACAAACAAGAGAGAACACTAAAGATTTACGTGGTTCAGCCTTTGGCCTGCATCCACGGGTGACGACAAGAAAAAAGCTTCACTAACAAATATGGAGAGTACAAAGGTGGTATAGAACCACTCTCACAAACCCAAACCCCATTACACCCAAATAACTCTATATCACAGACAGTGGCGACGCCACTCACAAGCCAGGGTGTTCTTAGGAACACCCTGGCTTGAATTTTTTTTTTTTTAATATATATAATAATTTTTTTTATTTGTTTATCTTTAAAAAAAAAAGCTAACAGACAACCCAAGCAAAGTCACATGACTCACAAAAATTTTATGCCAAAAAAATTTTGAACTAAAAGGATTCAGGGCAGGGATATGTTAACGTACAGTGGGGTGTCTTGCTAAACTCCTAATAGTTAGTAAAAAAAATTAATGAAGCAACTAAAAACCAAGAATTAATAATTTAATTAACTAATACATTATACAAAGACAAACAAATTAAATTATGTTAGGCTAAACGACAATTAATAATTTAATAAATAATGGAACAACAATACAATTATAAATTATAGTTTTAAAAGACAAATAAATTTATAAAACAACTAAACAACAATGATTAATAATTTTATTAATATATCAAAAACATATAGTTTATTGTACCGGTACATTTATTCATTAATTTCTTTTCCTTGTACTTTTTTTTTATTTTTTTTTCCATTTTGAAAAAATAAAAACAAAAACATAAATTTGTTTTGCTTTTAAGAATTTTTTTTTTAAAGTATAAACTTGTAATTTCTTTTACCAAAATGTAGAATCATTGAAATTACAAAAATGAAGACCTAAAAATTTTTTTAAAGTTGAAATATAAACAAATTAGAACAAAAACAAAGGGGGAAAGCAGCAAATTCCACTAATGGTCTAAATTTTTCTTCAACTCTTAATATAATTCAACGCTAAACCATAGTTGTCGTCCATGCAAAGAGGTCAATCTGAAAAAAGCTAACAGACAACCCAATTTAAAGTCACATGACTCACATCAACATTGACTATCCAAGTTACATAATTACTTGATTCAGGACAGCCGTTGCATCAAGCCTCTACATTCTTCTTGTCTAGCTAGGAACATTGTCTCCCAGCTCTTTTAGTTGCTTCTGGTTTGGTACAAAACTGAGTCAGCTTGTTCTTTTTGTCTATGGCATCCCTCTTTTTCTTGTCTTCCTTTTGCAAAATTTTAAGCTTCTTTAACATACTATCCACCTGCAACATTTTTATTTTGTATATACAAACATGGGGTTTAGTAACATAATTAGGTTAGGTTTACTAGTACTAATAAAAAATGTGAATGTTTCCATTTTAAAAAATAAAAATCCAAAAACATAGGTACTTGAAATGCTGAGATTTCATAAAGAAAAGAAAGATGTAGGTTCTTTGTAAAACATGGTAGCATCATTGAAGTTACAAAAATGAATATATAAAAGCATTTTTTAGTTTATAGACAAATTAGAACAAAAACAAAGGGGGAAAGCAGCAAATTCCACTAATGGTCTAAATTTTTCTTGATATATATATATATATATATTAGTTATTTCTCAAATAGATTAAATAATTATAGTTGGCTAAGATAGTTTGGGTTTCAGGCTTATTCAAACTCATTCTAATAATATCTCGAGCCATAACGTCTTCAACCACCTGATTCTAATTCATGTCTTCTGTTAAGAACTAAAACTTGCTATATCTGGATTGAACAAAAACCAAATTCTCTTCAAAACAAAATTTTTTGCAAATACATACCTCAACACTTGGCATGGTGTGATGGTGCTAGCATCGGTTTTAGTGTCTAAGCTCATTCATAAACAAAGCACTGATTTTCAAAATCTTGGAGACAAAGACAATGACTCAAAATTCAAGGATCATTTTAAGGTATATGGTAGTACAAATTGAAATTAAAAAAAAAAAAAAAAAAGATAAAAAAAGCATTGTACAAATTCATAAAAATAAGCTTGATAGTAGAAATTAAAAAAATAAATTACACTTTATATTTAATAAGTTTGGGTTCATTTGGATTGGGATTGGACTCTAGATTTCGCCTTACTCCAGGAGTGACCAACACCATATTGTTAGTTTACAAATTTTTTCTACAAAAGGGCATATATGTTATTGTGTAGTTTTAACCAATGGTTTTTTATTTTTTGTTTTTATTTTATTTCTTAATAAAAAAAATAGATTAGATCTTAGAAAAATAGTTTTCTTCTCTCTCATGGTTTTAGATTTCGCTTTAATGAATCTTTCTTCTCAAATAGTAGTAGCGAGCATTGGATAGGTTGTGAAAGATCATGCTTCCAAGCCGAATCTAACATGTAATGCCAAAGTCTACCATCCTGATAGGTCTTTTGAGTTGTTGAATGCATGGAAGACCAGAGGGATAATTTATGAAATTTTTTTTTTTTGAAGTGACAGAAGAAACCTGCCTTGGATGAACCAGAGGAGATTTAGTTATATCTTCATTATAATTTTATAATTGTTTTTTACATTGATTGCTATTTTGTTTAGCACTTGGGATTTTAATAGTTTGCTACATTGTGTATCTATTTCGTTTAAAAATGTGTCCACATATATGCAACCTAACGAGGGCTAAATATGATTCTGTATCAAAATGTAGCATTGTAATCATCAATTACTAAGTAGTGTACAAAAATATCCCTATAAGCTATAAGCTATATATAAAACATGGACATTTTTTTTTTTTTTATGATTCTCAAAAAAAAAAAAAATGTCCATTTTTTTTTTTTTTTTAGAATACTAAATATTTTAACACACACACACACATGGGGAGAGGGGAGAAAGTCTTAAAGAAACTGATAGTGGTGTATATCTAAAAGAACATATTTTTTAAATGTTTTATAGTATGTAGAAAGAAAAGAAAAAAAAGAAGAACATTGATACATTAATACCTAGAAAAGAGAACATGAATACATTTCTTGACCATGAACATGACGTTGTTTATAGGTCCCACGTGCTGAACACGTGCATTACTAAATGTCACACTTGTATTACGGTGTTGTATATTCTTTAGTTGTTGTCCTTTTATACCATATATACATATAGGTTTTTGGTCCAAGTCCCATAAAGGACTGGACTAGACCAAACAATAACTAACTATATTAAAATTTTAATATTTTATATTTATAAATTATAAAACAACCAAAAACTCTCTCATCTCCCATGATCTCACTCTCATTCTCTGTCTCACTTGTTTGTGTGGTGTTGTTATACATGAAAGACTAGGGGCTAGCTATGCTTAGTAGCTGCTTCCTATGACTCTCTCCTCGCTTAATTGCTTAAAAATGTTAAGAGTTTCAATTGAACAATTAGATGTAAAATATAATAAAAACATTAATCTTACTTGTATAAAATTCTAGACATGAAAATAATATGAATGTAGATAATTTAAAGTCTTGACTAATATATAATTTTTGGCAAAAAAAAAAAAAAAATCTTTAAGGTCTTGAAACATAATCTATTTTTTATTCCTTTCGCTTAAAATATAAGAGGTTCTATTCCAGTTCTTGAAAATTTATAATGCCCATCTATCTATTTTTGTTATGTTTTTTGCTTATGTGTAACAGAATGCATATTTTAGGGAACAAAATAGAATCAAGACTATTTTAGGAATGAACGAAAGTTTATCTTTGAAATATGCTTTTGATTTTTTTTTCGTCCTTTCATTAATAAAAAAACAAAAAATTAATAAGATTGGAGGAAAATACCAATTGAAGAACATTTGAATTGTTTATGGAAGAATGGGAATGAAGATAAAACTTTAACCCAAAATGAATCATCTCCAACGTTCTTTCTATTCTAATGCTTGAGATATAGCATAAACAACAATAGAGACCAGCCGATGACAACCCCCCTGTACCGTTGGTTTCACAGGCTTCTCCTTACATAGAAATCTTGAGCTCATAAAAATTGAGAAGGTGACAAGTGCATAGGCAATATTGGCAAAAGACTTGAAATTTGCTTTGCTTGTGTCATAGAAGAGACTAAACCTCCTGTCTATGCCATTAAAAACTAACCATTCTCAAAATCACATTTGAAAATATACACATCATACTTACCAAAATCACAAATCAACATGGCCGGTACAAACTAACATAAAAATGACACAAATATGCAAGTATACATGGTCAGAATTGAAGTTCTAAGAGTTGCTCGCTATTCGTGAAATTTGCATTGATCATATCATTGCCATTAGCTCTTTTCCAATTGATCCCAAGTGTAATAGCAGAAGCAACCCAACACCGAGTTGGCTGGGTTGACTATAGATTGACTGTTGCGGGAAAGAGTATTCAGATGGCACTCCTGCATAAGTTTTATTTATAAAAATATTATGGCTTTAGAAAGATTTAACAAATAATTATTATGAGCAAAAAAAAAAAAAAAAGAATGAAAGAAAAATAGACAACCGCACACAAGAGAGAACACCAAGAATTTACGTGGTTCGGCCTTTGGCCTACATCCACGGGCGGTGACAAGGAAAGAGTTTCACTGACAAATATGGAAAGTACAAAGGTGGTGTAGAACCACTCTCACAAACCCAAACCCCAATACACCCAAATAACTCTATATCAAAGAGTTCTCTCTCAACTCTAACATAATTCAAGGCTAAACAATAGTTGCCGTCCATGCAAAGAAGTCAATCTGAAAAAAGCTAACAGACAATCCAATTCAAATTCATATCAACATTGACTACTACAGTTGCATAATTTCTTGATTCAGGACAGCCATTGCTTCTTTAATGGCTTGGGTAGATCCACCAAAGATGGCATCCTTGATCTCATTCACTTTAGCCTCTACATTCTCCTTGTCTAGCTAGGAACATTGTCTCCTAGCTCTTTTAGTTGCTTCTAGTATGGTACAAAACTAAGTTAGCTTGGTTCTTTGTGTCTATGGCATCCCTCTTTTCCTTGTCTTCCTTTTGCAAAATTTTCAACATCGTTAACCATCCTATCCACCTGCAAAATTTTATTTTGTACATACAAACATGGGGTTTAGTAACATAATTAGGTTACTAATATAAAATGTGAATGTTTCCATTTATTTTTATTTATTTATTAATCGAAAAACATAGGTGCTAGAAATGCTGAGATTTTAGAAAGAAAAGAAAGATATAGGTTCTTCATAGAACATGGTAGCATCATTCAAATGGGTAATAAAAAATAAAAGAAAAATAAAAAAATAAGCTCCTTGTGCCACAAAATAAATTATAAGAATAAAAAAGTTGAAGTTACAAAAATGAGGAAATTAAAGCATTTTTCAGTCTATAACAAATTAGAACATAAACAAGGGCGGGGGGTGGGGGGGGGGGGGGGGGGGGGGGGGATTTGCAGCCACTGGCTATGATTCTAGACCAATATAAGAAAGCAGCATATTGCAGCCACTGCCAATGCTATGATTCTAGACCAATATAAGAAAGCAGCATATTCCACAAATGGTCTAAATTTTTCTTTATATATATATATATATAGTTATTTATCAAATAGATAAATTAGTTATAGTTAGCCAAGATAGTTTAGGTTTCAGGCTTATTCAAACTCATTCTAATAATATCTCTAGCCACAACATTTTCAACCACCAGATTCTAATTCATGCCTTTGTTAATAACTAAAACTTGCTATATCGAGTTTGAGTAAAAACCAAATTCTCTTTAAAACAGCAGTTTTTGCAAATACATACCTCATCACTTTGTGTGATGGTGCTAGCACCAGTTTTGTTGTCTAAGCAAAAGCTTCCAAGGGATATGTTGTTCCTCATGAACTCTCTCTCACCCTTTTTTCAGAGAGATACCCTTATAGACATTAATCTCTTCACTGGTCTGTACATCTGCTGCGGTGGAGAACAACTCTGATTTGGAAGTTGGTGAAGTTATGCTCCTTGGGATAATTTTTGTCATTACACAACCCAAAGTTTCAAGTCTTTCTACGGTGAGACATCCAAAAGCACAATGTCAATAACATCTCCAGCTAAAAAACACCAGTCTAGAAATAAAAGAGACGAAAATAAGTATTGATGCCTCAACAGTTAGTGCAAGTTCCAATAAGTAATAAAATAGACAATATCAGAAATAGAGAGCTCTACTTGTTTTTTTTATGTGAAGAAAAATAGAATGATCCCAAAACAAGAAAATCACCTTAGCTGGTGACTTGTTGCACTTGTGCATATGGTTCTGAATATGCCTCGATATATACACATTCTTTCATTCTGTGTTTCCAATTCAATCTACATCCAATTCAAAAGTGATTAGAGTAAAAAACATTACAATTTGAGTTACTAAAAAGGATTAGGATTGTTAATTAACATTTTTGTGGTATATGCATATATGAAAACATTATGATTTGAGCAGAGTAAGGCCAACCCTCCCCTTTTTACTGTTGACTTTGGAATATTTGTTAGACTTTTTTGTTTGATTTGGAAGCAAATTGATTAACTCAAGCACCATAGTGTTGATAAGCACAAATTAGAAATCCCAATGCGAGTAGGATTACCTCATCAATATCTTTGAAGTAAAGCTTTGTATCTCTTAAGGAAGTTTCAACTGGTGCTCAAAGCCAATGAGAAAGTAAATTGCAGTTGTAGTCCAGTGAACTTAAGCAGGCAAGTAGACTACCAGATGACAGAAAAAGAGAGTTCAAAATCAAAAGAAAGAAAACTGAAGTGATGGAGATAAAACAAATACAGTGATATTACAAAAAAAGAACTATGCATTTGATGTGAGAATTCAATTGGTTAACTCTATATTTTCATTTTATTGATCCTATCTGTGTATCCAAATAGTGTGCCTAAAGTAAAATCCATCACAGCACTTCTGCATGTCCAAACTAAGTTATCATTGTACAATGAACAAAAATCAGACGTAATATAAGAACCCAAAAACCACACTGGACATTGTTGTTTGTTGATAAAAATAGGTAGTAATAATAAAGTGTTAAAGCTAACAAAATAACAAATACCTGAACATAAAACAGCTTCCTAGAGGGTAGTTGTCAATAATGATCATTCACTAGAATGTTATTGATATTACTCTGTTTATTCAAAATCAAGAGCCCAAACAAAGAAGTGTCATTTTGTAGGTTATATATAGGCAGAAATCATTAGAATGAACAAACAAATGTGAATCATATCTAGAATGAAATTTGTATGCAAAGGGAAAAAAAGAATGAAACACAAAACAAGATAATCACCTAAGCCATGGACTTGTTGTACTTGTTCCTAAGGTTCTGAACCAATTCAAATTCACATCAACATTGACTACCACAGTTACATAATTTCTTGATTCAGGACAGCCATTGCATCTTTAATGGCTTGGGTAGAACCACCAATGATGGCATCCATGACCTCATTCACTTTAGCCTCTACATTCTCCTTGTCTAGCTAGGAACATTGTCTCCCAGCTCTTTTAGTTGCTTCCAGTTTGGTACAAAACTGAGTCAGCTTGATTCTTTGTGTCTATGGCATCCCTCTTTTCCTTGGTCTTCCTCTTGCAAAATTTTCAGCTTCTTTAACCATCCTATCCACCTACAACATTTTTAATTTGTACATACAAACATGAGGTTTAATAATATAATTAGGTTAGGTTTACAGGTACTAATAAACAAAGTGAACGTTTCCATTTTTTTGTTTTTTTTTTAAATCAAAAAACATATATGCTTGAAATGCTGAGATTTCAGAAAGAAAAGAAAGATGTAGGTTCTTTGTAGAACATGGTAACATCATTGAAAGAGGTAATAAATATAAAAACAAGAAGCTCCTTGGGCTACAATATAAATTATAAGGAAAAAAAAAAATTGAAGTTAAAAAAACGAAGACATAGAAGCATTTTCAGTCTACACACTAATTAGAACATAAACAGGAGGGGGGGCAGGCGGGATTCGCAGCCACTGCCAATGGTTATGGTTCTAGAACTATAATATAACAAAGCATCATATTCCACTAGTGGTCTAAATTTTTCTTGATATATGATTAGTTTCTCAAATAGATAAATAGATTATAGTTAGCTAAGATACTTGGGTTTTAGGCTTATTCAAAATCATTCTAATAATATCTCTAGCCAAAATGTCCTCAACCACCAGATTCTAATTCATGCCTTCTGTTAAGAACTTAAACTTGCTATATCTAGTTTGAGCAAAATCCAAATTCTCTTCAAAAGTTTTTGCAAATACATACCCCATCACTTGGCATGGTGACTGGTTGTCCCTCGCAAACTCTCTCTCACCCTTTTTTCAGAGAGATAAATACCTCTCTCTCACCCTGATAGACATTAATCTCTTCACTGGTCTGTCCATCTGCTGCGGTGGAGAACACCTCTAATTTGGAAGTTGGTGAAGTTGACACCACCCAAAGTTTCAAGTCCTTCTATGGTGAGACATCCAAGAGCACAATGTCAATAACTTCTACAGCAATAAAACACCGGTCTGGAAATAAAAGTAACAAAAAAATAATAAGTTGAATTACATAATAACAAGAAAAGGACAAACCTGAACTACAGCCCCAAGAACAAAAACTTCATCCATATTTTTCAGCTCCTAAACAGCTGGGATACAAGTTGAATTACATCCATATCTTTGAAGAAAAGCTTTGCATCTCTCATGGAAGTTTCAACTGGTGCTGAAAGCTTATGAGTTGTAATCCAGTGAACTCGAGCAGGCAACTAGACTACCAAATGAGAGAAAAAGAGAGTTCAAAATCAAAAGAAAGAAAACTGAAGCAATGGAGATAAAAAAAAAAAAAAAAAATACAGTCACATTAGATATGACTACTAATTTCAATTGTCAAAAGGCATACCTGTCTAACAAATCTGAACACAGTTCTTCAAATTTGACACTAGTCAGCGTGGTGTCAATGTGTTTTGGGCCATCCGAATGGCAATAATGAAAGGTAAACTAGAAAAGCAAATGTTTTCTCTCTGTGATTATGGCAAAGAGAGAGAGATCAACTTAAAGAAAGAAGGCATAGAAACAGCCACATACCTAATAGTATTGGTCTAAGTCAGAGATGACAGCTCCATCTTCGCTTTCTCAGCAGTCTCTATGAGACGCTGTAGAGCTCGCCTGTCATTCAGAAGATCTATGCCTTCATCTTTCTTAAAGTTTATTCTCTATTTAAAATTATAGAATGTAAGGGTGTAATTTAGTAACAGATAACAATAAATCAGAAAACAAAGAATATAAGCTAATGATCTACTAATTTCTCTTGTTTCAACCTTGTCGAAATCATCACCTCCTAGATGAGCATTAGCCAAGGTAGGACGTACCTCAAATACTTCATCTCCAGCCTCAAGAACTGCATAGGAAAAACAAAACAGAAGTATATAAGGTTCATTAGCTATTCTTTATATATTTACATGTCTCAACTCGGGATTCTTCAAATTTGATTATGATCAAACATAATATTTGATTATAGACAAGTTTAACTGGTACCTTAGCTACATCAGCTTCTCAAATCCAGAAACTATCCAAGCAATACATCCCATCATTAGATTTCCACAGAAATTTCTTCAGATTATCTGATTCTTCTTGATAATTGGCATATTCTAGATGTTTAATCCCTACAAAATATTTCTCAAGATAGTTCTTACAATTAAGTTCATATGGATGCTTTAAAGTACAGTAATGTATATAGGTAAAAGGGTTCCAATTTGAAAAGCATTTAAAAAAAAAAAAAATCATAACAAGCTTGTTTTGTTATTGAAACAATTACACTAAGATAAATGTTTGCAATCAGCTTAGGTTTCACAGAGGATGGCTGAAAATTCTAAGAACCAGTCACCCTGAAACTGAACTTTAACTGAAGATAGGCAGTGATCTTGTTGCTAACACCAAGGTACAGTCTTCATCTGCTTCAACCTATCAAAAATAAGTTTGAGAATTAACTTGAGGAAAGGGAAAAGATAGGAAAATAATACTATTTCTACTATCTTGCAATCAAATTTCCAAAAATTCAAAACAAGTGAACAATGTAACCTAATCTATGTAATAAGATATATAAAGATAGGAGTAAGATATGCACCTATTTATCTTCTTGCATTTGCTGTAAATTCACTAAAAACTTTCTGTTTCCAAATTCAAAGTTCCTGCATACAAAATTCAATAACTGATAAATTCACTAAACTTGAAACAAAAAAGAAGAATGAAGAGAGCCAGTATTTGGTAAATTCAAAGCGAACTTAGAAAGGAGATGCACGAATGTAAGAAAGTAGTGGCGTTAAATCCCTCTGATCAACTGACCAGATCTCAAGATTTTTTTTTTCTCAATAATATTGGTGTTATGAAGCATCTACCTAAGTGAAAAACAATTTTTTTCCCTTCCCAGTTCCCAGATAACAATTTACTGAGATAAAACTAAATAAAATTTCTAGTTGCATTGTAGAGAACATGATTTTTATTACTCATTTTATGATTCATATGGTTACAGAGTGAAGTGAGTTACAGAAACTAAAGCTACAAACTAAGAATCGTGGCCTACTTGTTTTAATTAAGAAATAAATATAGTGAGTTGAAATAATTACCTGTTTAGGTTGAAAATTTTCAATGGCTTGATTAAAAAGTTGTCAAATATCCAAGGAATCAGCTGTGAGCATAATGAAGCCCTTCTTGAAAAGGAACAACTCTTCTGTTAACACCTAGTTGTGATCTTTATCCATGCCAAACTACCTGAAATAAGTTTTAGAACATAAGAAAATAAGCATATAAATGAAAGGGAAAAAAAAAGATTTTCCAACTTTTTCATTAGAGGCTTACATAATTGGAGTATTGACTCACTTTGGAGATCAGAAACTCTGGTCTGTTTTTATATTCCATACACTGCACAAAAATTATACTTCTAATTGAAGGAATACATGAGGAATTTGGATAATTTATAAACAAAGAAAACTTAATTTAAAGGAGATGAATGGACCTGTAGTAATATTGGACCAGAACATCCTTCCGAAATACATTCAATTAAGGATTCGAGCAGTCTTGGACCATTTCCCACCAATTTCTGCCTGGAATCATTCCAAAAAAGTGAGGAAAAAAACATATTATGTTTCATGTCATTTTGGTTTACAAAAAAGAAGACTAAGCATTCGATGTGAGAATTCAATTGATTTTTTTTCTCCTCTTTCAAATGACAAACTATGTTATGTATAACTCTATATTTTTATTTTATTGATCCTAACTTTTTATCAAAATATTGTGCATAAAGTAAAATCTATCACAGCACTTCTGCATGTCTAAACTCAAAATCAGAAGCCATACTTTAATCCAAACTAAGTTGTCATCGTACAGTGAACACAAACCAGCTATTATGTAAGAACCCAAAAAACCATATCTGGATATTTTGTTTGTTGATATAAATAGGTAGTAATAATAAAGAGTTGAAGCAAACAAAATAATAAATACCTGAATATAAAACCACTTCCTAGATGGTGGTTGTCAAATAATGATCTCTCACTAGATGTTATCAAAATATCAACAAGTGCCAGACTTCAATCTATTTAGTGTGATGTATGGAATATATGACAAGGGTGGAAGTCAGTAGATTTTTCCGAAGAACTGGAAGCAAAGGACTATGCCAGGGCAGGGGACAGGAAAAGAAACGGCTCCAAAGAAAGAAATTGGGGTTTCCAATGCTTCCCCTGACCATCAAACAACAAGAGAGTGCAGCTTTTTTGAAGAAGTTAAGGGCTTGAAATTGAGTTCTGCCTTCCCGAGTGTTCTTAGCCTAAAGAATGCAACATAAAAGTGTCATTTTACAATCTATATAAAGATAGAAATCAAGAGAATGAACAAACAAATGTCGATTTATGCATCTTCCCTCTTGGGTCCCCTCTTAATATGAGAATCATATCTAGAATGAACCCAAAAAAAGATAATCACCTTAGCTGTTGACTTGTTGCACATTTTCATATGTTTCTGAATATGCCCAGATACATACACCTCCTTTCATTCTGTGTTTCCAATTCATTCTACATCCAATTTCAAAGGTGAGAAGAGTCAAAAACATTACAATTTGAGTTACTAAAACAGTATAAGATTGTTAATTTTGAGCAGTGTAAGGCCAACCCTCCCCTGTTCATTTTTTCCAATTGTTAAAGACATTTTTTTATTGATTTGAAAGCAAATTGATTAACTCAAGCACCATTGCTTTGATAAGCACATATTGGAAATCCCAATGCTATTCCAAAAAATTCAATAATCATTAGATTATAAATGAGTCTAACTGAATACCTTTAGCTGTATCAACTTCCCAAATCTTGAAACTATCCAAGTGATTTATCCCATGACCATATTGCCCCAGAAACTTGTTAAAATTCTTCAGATAATTATCTCCATGAAGCTGTTAACAGAACACAAACCATGTACTTTAAAACAATAATATTAATAGTTACGATAATAATGCTGTGTTATCCAAAATATCCCCAATCGACTTTCAAATTAGGGAAATCCTTATCGATTTTATTTTTGTATTTTTCCTCTAACTGAGGACACTCCCCAATTTGCAGTTTTTGTAAAGACTTGAGACAGCCATCATCAGGTAGTGTTGTGAGATTGGGACAATCCCAAATGGAAAGCTTTTCAAGTGAGATTGGATTCCTAATTGATTCGGGGAAAGTAATCAAATTGGGAAAGTCTTCAATCGACAGCCACTGTAATGAAGTGAGACAACTAATCTCAAGAAGTGATGTCAGATTAGGCTCGCAACTTTTAATATGAAGATATTCAAGTGAGGTGAGTTCCGGCAAAGTCATTAAACTGGGACAGTTTGTAATGGTGAGCTGTTTTAGGGTGGAAATACATTGAAGACCCACAGGGAGAGACGTCAGTTTCGGAATGCCTTTGAAATGTAATTTACGGAGGCAAATGAGGCATTGCCATTCCATGCCATCATCATGCATGTCTCTTAATGGATCAAACTCCTCACAATCGCCAATTGTTAGGTTACAGAGGGAGGTGAGATTACGCACCGCTCCAGACATAGATGTTAGTCTAGGGCATTCCCTAATATATAGTTCCTTGAGAGAATATAGTGCCCACTCAGCCGGAAGAGACTCTATATCTTCAATATCCAACAAAATCATTTTATTTAATTTGGAGAGAGGAGAAGAAGAGGACAATGAAGAGGAGGAAGAGAGAACTAACATTGTCTCTTGCAAAGGCTTTGAACTGACGCAGCGTAAATTTAGCGTTTTTTCGAGATTCGGAAACAGGGGCATGGAAGTCATTTTAGGGCAATTTCTAATCTCCAAATAAGAAAGAAGACAAAATAATGGCAGTGAGTTGTGAGACTGATCATGTTGATGACCAGGTGTTGACGCAGATGTTGGTGCTAAATCCCTCCCTGTTGTCCCCCACCATCCCTTCAAATCACGACAATCCCATATTGTGAGTGACTTTAAAGATGGTAAGTACGTTGTTGATAATGTCGTGGATGAAGCATGCACCTCTTTACTCATATCATTATCGGATATGTACTCCAAATCATTCATCTCACGAAGGTATAGAGATTTTAAAGAGGAGAGATGAGAGAATGGAGGCAGATATCGGCATTTCTTACATGTTACTATCTTTAAATCAACAAGATTTGTGAGAGAAGAGACCCAACTTGAAAATTTCACACCCTTGTACTGATACACTTCCAAATATTTGAGATTTTCGTGTGGCTGGAGGTCTTCTAATAACTTCTCATCTTTATTATTATCTACTTGATCTTCATGATACCATTTTAATATCAATTTTTCAAGATGTTGCTTCTCTCTTAAATTCACAACAATGGATTTTGAGTTAGATTCTTCCAACCGTTGCAAATGTGTGATCTCTAATGTTCCTCGCAGGTTGTTTAGGTCCTTCAATTCACCTAATCCACCAGTGTGGGAGGAGGTGCTCACAATGAATAATGGTAATGTTTGAAGTGAAGTCATTTGCCCTAATCCACAAGGCATATGACTCAAATGAACACAACCATGATTGTAAAGATGTTTGAGGTTAACCAATTCTCTAAACTTTTTGGGTAATTCTTTAAGACCTTTACAATCATTAAGTTTTAGTACTTGCAAATTCAACAATGTAGTAATTGAATCAGGGAGAGTTTCAATATGCCAATTAAAAGAAACATCAAGATACTTTAGATGTATTAACTTCCCTATAGAATTTGGTATTGATGTAATCTTCAATGCACGTAAATCTAATGCACGCAAGCTCTTGAAACTCAAAATAATTGTATTCAACATTGACTCCTCCAAGTAACCTAAGAACATCTTATCAAATGTTGGAAGAAATGTACGTAGTTTGACTGCTTTAACCAACAACCTTAAAGTTTCAGTAAAAGACGAGTCAATAGAAAATGGACATGATACATGACGATTTTTTTCATTAATATTTTTGCCATCAAAACTAATAGGCCTGCACTCCTCGCCTACGATAGATTCTGCAAGATCATGAATTAAATCATGCATCTTGTATCTTAAGCCTTTGTAAGTCTCTACTTCTTCAAAGAAGGACCTCCAAAGTAAATCCTTGAAATACTCATCACCAACATCCTCTAATTGTTGATTATTGTTTGATGATTGGACAAACCCTTGTGCTATCCATAGTTGTATCACTGTTTCCCTATCCATCTCATAATCTTTGGGAAACAAAGAACAATAAGTGAAACAACTCTTTAAATGTGATGGGAGATGATCATAACTCAACTTTAAAATTGGTAAAATTCCATTCCCTTGAATTACGTTTGCTTCTATATTATCCTTCGCAAATGACCATTCAGACTCTTTTTCCTTGAAGTATAACACATTTCCTATGGACTTTATAGCAAGTGGTACCCCTTGACACATGTTTACAATCTCCCTTCCAATTGGCACTAGTTCAGGATCATTGGCCTCTGGTCCATTTCTAAATGCCACTTGACTAAATAAAACCCAAGATTGATCTTTGGACAGACCTTCGAGAAAATATGGTGGAACTGTGTGTGTAATCTCTGCAACCAATCTAAGACGAGTAGTTATTATAATCTTACTGCCTTTGGAACCACCCATTAAAAGACATTTCAATTTACGCCAATTTTCAGGATCTTCAGTCCATATATCATCTAATACAAGTAAGTATTTTTTTTTATCAATTTTTTCACGAAGTTGACTTTGCAACTGATCTATTCTAAAGTTTCCAACTGGTGTATTACTAGAAGTAGATGCTATTATATTTTCAATAATTACTTTTAAATCAAAGACATCAGAGATGCACACCCACATTTTTAACTCAAAGAATTTTTGAACTTCCTCATCATTATACACATATTTAGCAAGTGTAGTCTTCCCTAGGCCCCCAATCCCCACAATGGGAATGACCGAAACATTCTCTTCTACATTAGAGTCAAATAACAGGTCTATGATATTCTTTTTGTCCTCATCCCTCCCAATAACATCATCTCCCGGAACAAAAGAGTGAGTCTCCCTCTTCCTACTCATATCATTTGTCTCTGCATGAAGTTCTTTCAGGTGAAAGTTTTTCCTATTTTCTGCTACCGCATTTAGTTTTTGTCTCATTGCCTTTATTTTACGACTCATCTGATAACGAAAAGCAAGTGGGTTTGAACATGAAAAGCAAGTGCGTACCTCTTTTGCAACTTTATTCTTACTCACCATGCTTCTCCTTGCAGCTTCAGTTGAGAACTCACTCAACAGGTCATCTGCATCATAAACTACATCGTTGAGCTTTTCGAGCCAGTGCTTGACTTGATGGTTATGACTTTGTTGGTCCGCTGCATCCTGAAGTACAGCTTGGATTGTGGAAACAGTGTCCTTAAGTTTTTCAAGCTCACCTTCGACTCCCCAGAGTGATCCAAACTCTTGGAAAGTCTGAGAGCCCAAATTTTCAATCATTTTCCGTGCAAGACCAAAGAGGATTGCTTCGGCCATTTCTTGGTAGCAGCTGAAAGGAACGCTTAGAGAGAGAGAGAGAGAGAGAGAGAGAGAGGAATGCAAGCAAGAGAGTGGGTTAGAAGTGAATTGTGAGTAAAAGTAATGGTGTAGTGAAGGGTGACCGAGTTTTAATGTGGGCAAATGTCATCGATTTCATTATATTTATTTTTTATTTTCTTGGTACAATAATGCAAAGAAAAAGCAACCAATAGTCTCAAAAGCACATGAGTCACAATGTGACTGTTGGGCCTCGGGCCGCGTTTGCATCAAAAGAAATTAAGCAGGACGGAGGATTAGCCGTTAATTTTGTCACCGAGCTGTTAATTTAATGTGCCAGTCATACCATCTTCTAATGGAGGGGAATCTTATTTATCAAAATAATATAATAATAATTCTCAAAAAAAAAAAAAATATAATAATAATAATCCAGAAGGCCTTGTCAAAGTTGCTTCCCCTCTGCACAAAATAAATAAATAAAGTGTGAGACATAATAATATTCACATTCTAATGGAAGAGAGACCATGTCAAGTTGGGCCCCTGATCGAGAACTGAACTAAACTCATGGTACTGTAATTTTAGATCGATAACCAGTTTTTGTCTACTTTTTTTTTTTGGGTTGAAACAAGAGATTGTATCTTAGAAAAATGTATTCTTTTCTCTAATGGCTTTAAATTTTGCTTTAATGAAACTTTCTTCTCAAGTTGTGTTGGACTTTAGATAGGTTGTGCACTTGTGCAGTATCATGTAATGCCGAAGTCTACTGTGCTGATCAATAATAATATATTTAATTTTTATTAGATTCTTTATATATAAATTTTGCAACCATCAAGTTTTTAATTTATTTTTTATTATACAATTACAAACATTAAAGGAACCATGCATAATCCCAAAACTTATAGAATTGCTTCACTCGGTTTTGTCTTTTTCTTGGTACAATCAAAAATAGTAAGTCTAATATAAAAACCGAACCAAATATGAAAGCCCAAAAATGAGAACTTTGAAAAGAAAATTGTCTAAATAAAAATAAACCTAAGGACTAAAAATATACTTTTGTCTTTTCTTTTAACAGAAAACTTAATGTCGAAGTGCAAAATGTAACAATAGCAATAATTTAGGGTGCAAAACATACATTAAAAAAGTTTAGGGTGCAAAATGAAATATGTGGTATTCTTTAGGATGATAACATGTAATTTCTCCAAAACTTGACCAGGACAAAAGGCTAGAAACATTAATTGCTAATCAAACATTATTATATATGTATAAAATATATGGTATAGATATTAGATATGGGCCTGCTAACGAATGCCCTTAGGGTATTGGTTAACAATCTATTTTAGGAAAGCTTTTACATCACTTTTATGGGAAATGAAAAAAACTGTCAAAACATTTATAGCTTTATTTCATTTTCCCATAAAAACTTTCCTCAAATGGATTGTTAATCAATACTCTAAGCGCATTCGTTAGCATTTCCCATTAGATATTAGATATTATACAGAATGATTCAAAAAAAAAAAAATATTAACTACACACAAGAGACTGAAGGTTTGTTCGGTACGTGTGTTTAAACAATAGTTTTTAATTTTTTTAAAAATACGTGTGGGTGAAATAATGTGTAAAAATGCGTATAATGTTGTTTAAAAATTGATAACATGTGTTTAAACACATATACTAAACATACCCTAAACCTCCAGCCAAGTTTTATGCCATGAACAAGCCACCCATTCTCCAAATCACATTGATCATTGTGGGATAACTAGGCTACCTTGAGTCATGATGTAAAATCACAGCCAACATAGCTAGAGGGTTGGCAGTTGGCTAGAAGTGAAGGGTGAGTAAAAGTAATGCTGTAGTGAAGGGTGACCTTAGTTTTTTTTTTGATAAAAGGGGTGACTGAGTTTGAATGTGGGCAAATGTTATCGGTATCATTAGTTTTATTTTTTATGTTCTTGGTACAATAATGCAAAGAAAAAGCAACCAATGGTCTCAAGAGACCATGAAGCACAATGTGGGTCATGTTAACGAGGAGAAAATGAATGGAACAGAGGACGATTAGCTGTTAATTTTGTCCCCTAGCTGTTAATTTATGTGTTTGTCATGTTAACGAGGACACCTTTTCTGAAAGTTGAGCCCCATCTGCACAAAAATAAATAAATAAATAAAGAGTGAGACAGAGAATTAGTTAATTAAATGTGCATTTTCACATTCTCATGGAGGAGAGATCATGTCCAAAAGTTGGGCCACCGATCAAGAACTGAACTAAACTCATTGTACTGTAATTTTAGCTAACCAGTTTTTGTCTTTTTTTTTTTTTTTTGAAAAAAAAGATTAAGTCTTAGAAAAATGTATTCTTTTTCTCTAATGGCTTTAAATTTTGCCTCAATGAAACTTTCTATCTTAACGAGGACATTGGATTGGTTGTGCATCCAAGATGATATTGGATAAAATTAATTTTTGATCCTCCATTATCATATATAGTAAAAATGTATACTAGTCACATACTTGCACAGTAGATTGAAACTTTTTGTATGATTTTTTTGAAACATATTTGATTTTGTAGATTAAATAATCAATATGTATTATTTGATGAAATTGTGCTTTTGATTTTTGTATTCCTTCCTATTATTGTCATTCAAATAGTTGAAAACACACTGGGGTTTCTATCTCAATGGACAAAACAAATTTCCATCAAACTGATTATACGATGCATTTGACGTCGTGTAATTATGTTGAAAGATTAGTAGCATTATATTCTATACTTTGTATATTTGCATTTGCTTGATACTCTTTTATCGGTGTTTGAACTCACTTTTAGTCTCTTTAATAAACAAGTCAGATTTTCAATATTAAGTTGAATTCTGTAACTATAAATACAAATTCCATTATATTTAGGTTGGATTAGATATATTTATACCTTCAGATATAAATAATGTTGAGTTGAGTTGGAAAATTGCACTTACATCCACAATAATCACACTAGAAGTCATGTTATATTATTATTATTTTGTTGATATTTTTGATAGTTACAATTGAAGATGAGAATTTAAATTCTAAATGTCACCATTAAAAATATTAAGAAGTGCTAATTAAACTACATATATAGAAGAGTCGCCAAAAAGAATGAATGCATAATCAAAAGCCATCTTCAACCCTGTTTGATAAGATTATAGAGGCAAAAAAAATTTCTTAAGTACATCATAAATGTTTTGAATGATACATAAACCCTTGCGCAGTAGTTAGTAGAGCAACAAGGTCCACACTAACTAAATAATATTCAGCAACAAGACTGCATTGAATAAAACCAAACATTTGAACTATAGAAAATTGTTCAAATGACTAACAAAAGCAGAGTTGCCAGATAGAATAATTAATAAATTTCCCGTTAAGTTTTTAGAAATAGCATAAAAAATCACCAAGAAGAAGAAGAAAAACAAAGAGAGAGAGTACTCGTATTTTTGTTGAACAAACTTGGAATGAATAAAAGAGAGAGGTGGATAGGAAGTAATAGCAAATATATGGGAAAAAATGGGTTGATTAAATGTTGAAGAAATCTTGAAATGAATAAAAGAGAGAGGTGCATCGAAAGTAATAACAAATATATGGGAAACACGAGATGGTATAGATATTAGATATTAGTATCCAGACAGTACACTGGGAAACACAAGATGCAATGTGTTCTTTAAATATTACACTGTCCGGAGTGATCTTTAAGATATAAACATTATGAGATATTTGAAAAAAGGAGGACCGAGTTTCAATGTTGACGAATTTCATCGATATCATTAGTTTTATTTTTCAGTTTCTTGGTACAATCAAGCAAAGAATAAGCAACCAACGGTCTCAAAAACACATGAAGCACAGCAGAAGTGTTAAGCCTCGGGCCCCTTCTGAATCTAAAGAAAATTAGTCGAACCGAGGATTAGCTGTTAATTTTGTTCCTTAGCTGATAATTTAATGTGCCAGTCATATCATCATTCTAACGAAGGACACCTTATTTTATAGAAATAATAATAATAATTAGTCATGTTAACAGGTGCTGCAATGCTTAACAATTCACTTTAGAAAAGTTTTGTTTTGATACCATTTTTATGGAAAATTAGTTGCAGACTCACGTGATATATGGAAATAAATAATTATTTTGTAATTGTAATTGTAATATAATGTATAATTGTTCTCCCTAAAAATTAAACAATTGCTATTCCGTTCAATTAGGTCTACTTCAGTCCACTTTGGCCCCATTCAATCCACTCGATCATTTTCGGTCCATTTTGGACAAATTGGGACTTAAATTGATTATTTTGTAGGTTACCTGTTAAGTTTAGCTCAATTAATTTTGGGTTGAAAAGTATGAGATTTTATTATATCTAGGTTAAACTCTTTAGTTTTGAATTAAAAAAATACAAACAAAATAAACATTAGAAATTAGAAATATGAGCCATAAAAATGCAATAAAAAGGGTAAATATTCAAAAGAATTATTTGGTCCACATCGGTCCTATTCAGTCCACGTTGGTCCATTCCGCCCACTTTGGTTTTATTCAGACCACATTGTCCAATTCGGTCTTGGTCCTATTTAGTTGTCATTGGTCTTATTTGGTCCACTATGGGACTATTTGGTCTTATTTGTTCCTACCCGGTTCACATTGGTCCACTCTGTCTAATTCAATTCACTTTGGTCCTATTCGGTCCCTGTTGTTCCCAATCGGTCCTATTTTGTCCATTTAGTCCACTTTGTTCCATTTGGTCCATTGGTGTTTACTTCGGTCCATTTTTGTACACTTGCATATAGGGAGAAAACATGTTTAGGTTGAGAGTACCGATTCTAAATTCAAATATATATATATATATATATATATATCAAACTCGCAATATCTAAAATCTTAAGCATAATAGAACCACATTAACATATCATTTTAGTCCATTTCGGTCCGACTCAATTTAAGTGAAAGTTTTTCTAAATATTCAGGTTAAAAATATAAAAATCTAATATTTATGGTAGTTACTCATTTATTTTAACATCATTACTTTTAAATGAATTGCATGAAGTTAATTATATATTCAAGCAAAAAAATAATAAAATAAATAAACAAATGTGTGTGTGTGTGTGTGTAACTAGACCGAATTGACTGTATGTACAAAATTGGATCAAATAGACCTAATTGGATTGAATTGGCCAAATTGCATTGAATAAATCGAAGGTGAATGAATGGATCGTATGGACCAGATTAGACCGAACAGGACTGAATTGACCAAAGTAGACCGAATGTATCGAATTGGACTGAATGGACGGAATAGACTTAACTGGACCGTGTGGACCAAATTGGACTGAATAGACCTAACTGAACTGAATCGGCTAAATTGGACCGAATAGACCTAAGTGGACAGTATGAACTAAATTGGACTGGATAGACCTAATTGGACTGAATTGGCCAAACTGGACCGAATAGACCTATGTGGATTGTGTAGACTGAATAGGACGGAATAGATTGAAGTGGACAGAGTGGACAAGATTGGACCGAACATGACCACAATGACCAAAGTAGACCGAAAGGACCGAATAGACCTAACTGGACTGAATTTGCCAAGAGGACTGTATGGACCAAATTGGACGGAATAGACCAAACTGATCCTTAGATTACTTTTTATTTTTTTTTGTATAAAAAAATATTTCTTTTTATTTTATTTTATTGGTACAACTATTCAATCATGCAAAGCAAATGGAAGTAATTTGTCAAGAATCTACTTTACTTTGGAGCAATGTAATGATCAAGATATTGAGAGGTTTTGAACCTAGTGGAATTCCTCCCAAGTCTCTCATAATAAATTTTTATCTCTTTAACTTTTTTACCTTTCACTTTCTTACTCTTAAAAAAAAAAAATTCAAGATTGAGATTGGAATTTGTTTTATCAACTTTCAATCACATCTATTGAAAGCAATTACAACAGGTGCAATCCCAATCAATTATAAAAAAATATAAATTGTTCTCCAAAAATAAAACCAACTGTAGTAGATTAGAAAACATAAAGGGAAACCAAGAGTAGAAAAAGTCATACAGAGAAGATGGCAATCAATGTTTATGAACCCCTACTTTATTTCAACGTGAATATTAGGCCTTGGGCCCCTTCTGCATCGAAAGAAAATAAATGAAATAGAGGATCACTTGGAATTTTCTTCCTTAGCTGGAAATTTAGTGGGCCAAACATATCATTAATTTCGCATTAAGTCCAAGATTGGGCCCCCTGAGAATTGCACCAAACAAGCCTTACTAATTCAAATTCCCATTTAAATTTCTGCAATTTTTTTAGAAGGAAATTTCTACAATTAATTGCATGATGATTGACAAAATCATATTTGCAAAGAGTTTAGCTGCAAATATGTTTAAAGTTATTTTATTTCAACCTACTATGTAACAACTAAAGAGGGCATTCATATATAATTTAAGTCGCATTTTTAATGAGTTATGTGACTTGTTTAAATAAGAAAAGAGTTTATATGAAAATTGAGTTGCAAGAATTTTTATGCAATCAAATACGTGGTAATTGAAAAAACTATCCACATATGCTTATAGTCAACGACATTTTTAATGAATTATGTGACTTAATTAAATAATATATGTAAATAGTCTTATAAATAGCCATATAATGGATTGAATAAAATTCTTGCAACTTAAGTTTGATATAAACCTTGTACTTTAGATAATACATATGATAAATTCCTCCAAACTGGTTTTGTGAAAATCTTTCTTTATATGTGATTTTAGCCTTGTCTAAATACACTAGATAATATTCAAGTGCTCAAAGAGCTTTTTCTTAAAAAAAAAAAACAGAAGTGCTAAAAGAGATCTGAATGACAATTTATAAAACCAATCATATGTAGAAAAATGTTTATTTACAACTTGTGTTGTAGGAATTTTTATTCAACTCGGCAACACAAGTTCTCAAAGAAATTTTTTAGGGGGGAAAAAGTGCTAAAATAAAAACTGTTCTACTAGTAACATACTTACATTGTATATTACCCAAAAAAAAAAAAAATACTTACATTGTAAACAATTTTTTCAAATACAAACATTGTGATATATTGAAAAAAAGGAATCCTCTTGATATTAACTAGCCATGGAAGAGACTAAACCACCTGCCTAGTTTTATGCCTTGACTAACTACCCATTGTCTAAATCACATTGATCACTATGAAGAACTGGGCTGGCAGGAGTCATGATGTACATCATAGCTAACAAAATCACTGCCAGCAAAGCCTGTACAAACTAACATAGAAAATAAACCAAGTATGCATGGTTGAAATTTTTCCCACCACCAAGTTATGTTATTTACTTCTTGTCAGTAAAATCTGCTTCAATCACATCATCACCATCAGCTGTTTTCCCAGTTGATCTTGATGACCCTGGTGCAGTAGCACAAGCAGGATCAGCATCCAGTTGGCCAGGCTGGCTTTAGATTGATTGTCCTAGTTGCATAACTTTGATTTAGTGCAGCCACTGCATTTTAATGGCTTGGGTTGATCCACCAGAGATTGCATCCTTGAGCTCTTTCACTTTAGCCTCTCCTTTCTCCTTGACTGGGCCAGGAACTTTGTCCCCCAGCTCTTTACGTTGCTTTTTAGTTTGGTACAATACTGAGTCTGCTTGGTTCTTTGTGTCTATGGCATCCCTCTTTTCCTTGTCTTCCTTTGCAAACTTCTCAGCTTCTTTAACCATCTTATCCACCTGCAGTTTTTTATTTTTTTTATTTTGTACATCCAAAGATGGAATTTAGGAACATAAATAGAATAGGTTTATATGTGGTAATTATAGCTTCAACAATAACAAGTAGTAGAACTTCTTTTTATCATGGTTGATATGTGAAAAAGCATAGCTACTTGAAATGCTGAGATTCAGAAAGAAAAGAAAGATATAGGTTATTTGGAGAACATGGCGGCATCATTGAAGGGGATAACTAATAAAATTAAATATAAGAAAAAAAGATGCCAAAGTTAAAGATCAAAAAAGAAAAACAAATTAGCATCATTTATCAACAAATTAGCATAAAAACAAGAAGAAAAAAAGACTATCATTTTTTTTCAACAATGGCTATGGTTCTAGGAGTATAATATATGTAACCAGCAGATAGCTCTAACACAAATTTTTCTTGATTTACTTGGTGTGTAGTGAATCTAGTGATGTTTATTCTTTTGAGCTATTATGAAGGTTGAGGACTAGTTATAAGGGTCCTTTTGGTATGAAATATTTATTCCTCACTTTAAGGGAATCTTTGTAATGAAAATGCAATCAAACAACTAATTAGCCATAGAATAGGAATTCCATTTTTGGGTCTATTCCTATTCACCATTCACCAAACATGCAGTCAATGTGTGCACAGTGCACTAGTTAAATTGGTTACTGATGATGGAGTCAAACGAGATTGTGTTTTATGGTTCTAGCACTATAATACATGTTAGTAGCATATAGCAATAATACACAAATTATTCTTGATTTACCTGGTGTTTGGTGACAAAATCTCTCATAGTTCTGCAGTTGCGTTTATTGCGTATATTCAGTTATTTATTGTGTATATTCAATTGATTATAGTCAGCTAAGATAGGTTATGCTTAGGCTATTCAAACCCACAAATTAACCACACATATTGATTTCAAACTCATTTAAATAACAAATCTAATTTGAACTACAACTAGCTATCTCAAGTTTGAAAAGGTAACGAACCCTATTCATAACAATAGTTTTTAGAAACATACCTCATCACTTGGCAAGGTGCTAGCACCAGTTATGGTTATATCTTGCTTCTTTCCGGTTCCCCTGTCAATAGCGTTGACAGAAAAGATGCCATTAGTGTCAATATCAAATTTCACCTCAATTTGAGGAACCCCACGTGGGGCAGGTGGGATTCCATCTAAGTGAAAGCTTCCAAGGGATTTGTTATCCCTCACGAACTCTCTCTCACCCTGACAGACATTAATCTCTACACTGGTCTGCCCATCTGCCACAGTGGAAAACACCTGTGATTTGGAAGTTGGCAAAGTTGTGTTCTCTGGGATAATCTGTCATTACACCACCCAAAGTTTCGAGTCCTAGAGACAATGGAGTGACATCCAAGAGCACAATGTAGCTAACTTCTCCAGCTAAAACACCATCCTGAAAAAAAAAATTGGCCAAAATAAATATTGATGCCTCAACAATTTATGCAATATCAATAAGTATTACAGCAGATAGTATCAGAAATAGAGAGTTATAGTCATTTATTTTTCAAATAGACTAAGAAAAAAAATTTAGAGCACGCTAGAATAATGGTTAAATAATTAAATTCACCATTTCTAGTAGCTTAAGCTATTAAAACAAGTAGTAATTTATCTACATATCTGAGAGTTCAACTGCTCTACCTCCTATTATAGAAAATCCTACATGTTGCAACCCACTTAAGTGGTAATTTATCTCAACAAGATAAGGACAAACCTGAACTGCAGCCCCAAGAGCAACAACTTCATCGGGATTTACATTCACATTGGGCTCTTTTCCAATCATCTTCCTCACAAGCTCCTGAACAGCTGGGATGCGAGTAGAACCATCAACAAAGATTACTTCATCTAAATCTTTGAAGGAAAGATTTGCATCTTTCAAGGCAGTCTCAACTGGTCTTCATAGCCGAAGGAAAAAATAGATTTCAGTTGTAATCCACTGAACTTATGCAGGTAGGTATTCATATTGGCAAAAACATACCATTTTAAATCAAAAGGCAGCAAACTCCAGTAATGGAAATCAAACACACACTGATATTTCATATGAGAATTATTCCATTTTGGAACATGCATAGAGGGCAACCACAGAGTAGCAGTTTTCAACTTACACACCTGTCTAGCAAATCTGAACATAGTTCTTCAAATTTGACCCTTGTCAGGGTGGTGTCAATGTGTTTTGGGCCATCTGCAGTGGCGGTAATAAAAGGTAAACTGTAAAAGCAGAAAGATTTTCCTCAGTGATCATGCCAAAGAGGGAGATCCATTTATATAAAGAAGGCATAGAAATTGTCACATACCTTATACTGGTTTGAGTCAGAGATGATAGATCCATCTTTGCTTTCTCCGCAGTCTCTGTGAGACGTTGTAGAGCTTGCTTGTCTTTCAGAAGATCTATTCCTTCAACTTTATTAAAGTTTTGGGCAAGCCAATCAACTATTCTCTGTTTAAAATTATAGAACACAGACGTGTAATATAAGTAACGACTAACAGACCAAAAAACAAAGAATAACAAAGCTCTATCCATTTGTCTTGTTCAAACCTTGTCAAAATCATCTCCTCCTAGATGAGTGTCACCTGATGTAGAAAGTACCTCAAATACTCCATCTCCAACCTCAAGAACTGCAGATTTAAAACATAACAGACCACAACAATCATTGACTACCAATTTCCTTGTGTACCAAAAGAAAACAAGTGAAAGATCACATCTGATGAGTACTAGAGTGCTATTTTTAGAAAAATATAGTCCATATTTTCATAATTCTGGTAAAACCATCTCTTATACATGCTGTTTAATTGAATTAAAGGACTGGGATTCAATAGCAATGGTAACAAGAAGGTAAAAGTAGTGAAAGGGCATAGTTTTCAAATGATTGTATGCTACCTAACTACTGTTGTGTTAAATCAAAAACCTTTTAAGAGATCAAATGTTTCAAAATCACAAGGTCCAGGTCACTCTTTTAATCTATAAAGTTGCTTTTGGAAGATTCAATCTCGGGAATCACAAAATACATGTTCACTGAATGCTCATTGACACGTGTATGGATTGTCACATTACCACCTTGTGCTTGTTAATTTGTTTCATATGTATTCCTAAGAGGCTAAGAATTTCCTCAATTCTTTTTTGGCAATCTCCCCCAACATAATACCTTAATATAATACTTAAAATTACAGTTGGGGAGCAGATGCCAATGCAGCAAGATAGGTAAAACCTTTTACAACACTGTAAATAGAGCTTCCAAACTGCAGCTGAAAGAACTACATCTGAACCTGAGCTATATTTCATGCAACGGCATAATCCCACAAACTAGAAAAAATGACTATGCCTTGTAAGGATTGGCCAACATTTATCTAAAGACAATGACATCAAGAAGTTCCTGAACAAGAAATCCATTTCAGAAATTTCTCCTCAAAAAAAAAAAAAAAAAAAAAAGAAGCTTGATTTCAAATTACATTAAAGGGCATAGCAAAATCAATTAAAACGTTCAAATCATTGCCCAAAAATCCCAAAATGCTATTGAGAGAAGTCCTGACTCAATTCATGAGAAAATTTGAGGCATGTTGATTATTTCTTATTGGTCCTGGTTCGTTTTTTGTAATTTGGTTGTGTCAGAAATATATATATATATATATATATATGTGTGTGTGTGTGTGTGTGTGTGTGTAATTTGTAGAGGATGACGGAAGCTTTAATTGGTTCTTTTGCTAACAGCCAAGCTGGTAGTTGCTCTTTATCAACAATAAGTCCCAAGGGGCTCATTCTATTTTTGTAAGTCCCAAGTGGTCAATGCAGCCATCAAGTTGAACTAGATTGAGGAACCCAATGTACAACACCAAAGGAACTGTACCTGTTTTATGGAATAGTTTGCAGCAAAGCTGCTAGTTCTCTGTAATCTGCCCTGAAGAATTCCTCTAGTTTGGATAAAGATCTTATTATCCCCCAAAGAACAAATGAATAAAGATAGTGAATGAGAGGAAATCTGTCATTATTAACCTATGGTCAAGCATGTAAGTTATCAACAAAGCATCTATATTATCTAATACCTAAGACAGCTAGGAATAGATACAAGAATACAAGGCACACCAGAATGTTGAGGATTCACTCACACATGTAGTCATCTCATTTGTGTTATTGCATACCCCCAGCTCTTAGATAGTCAAGCTGGGAAGAATTTCAAACATTAATATTTTTCAAACTCACTGAATTATAACACATTGAATGAGTGACTTGTGACTTGTAAACCTCCAATTTAACAGACATTTGAGGCAATGACCAGAACTAATACATAGGGGATAACCCACAAGATTCTACTTTGCATATGCAAATGGAACAACCTGACTACAATCCACAAGGATAATTCTCTATAAAATAAGTAAAAACAAACATATGAGGTGGATTAGCTGGAGAAAAGGAAAAAAGTCAATGAACTCTGCCTTACTCCTCTCATAAAAAAGGCTATGGGTGAGGTGAGATTTTTCAATTGGGTGTGCATGGAACCTACCAATAGCAAAGAAAAATCCAATAAGAGGAGTAACAAAGCAATTGGCATACCTGAAACGTAAAAAGTACCACCTCCAAGGTCAAAAACCCGGATGGTCTCATTGTTTTCTTCTCAAACCCATAAGCAAGCGAAGCAGCACTAGGTTCATTGATTATTCGCAGGACGTCTAACCCTGCAATGCGACCTGCATCTTTTGTAGCTGTCCTCTGCGAATCACTGAAGTATGCCATCACTGTGATTACTGCTTTACTCACCCCATCATTCAGAAACTTGGATGCATCCTCCACAAGCTTCCTCAATACCTGTGCAGAAATCTCCTCAGCTGCAAATTGCTTGCCTAGGGCCGGACACTCGAGCTTCACATTGCCGTTTTCGTCCCACATGACCTTGTATGACACCTGTATTGGAATAATGGTTAAATGATTAAGTTCACACTAGTTTATCATAGTATCAAACAATTGATCCAAAAATCCTATCTCTAATTAGTCAACTACTAGTTAAAATATTATAAAGATTAACAATTTAAGCTTTTTCAATAAGTAACAATTTCCATGATATAAGACATCAGATGATCCAAATTCAAATTATCTCCAACAAACTAATAATTAAATGATTTTATTAAACATTGTCTATCATGATATCTGAACATGTGATAGCATACCAATGGTTATAAGAATATAAAATTATCAAAATTTACCATTTAAGTGATAGTTTATTATGATTGCATAACAAGTAACATCTAATCCAAATTCAAATAATATCTATAATCTACTAATATTTAAATGATTAAATTTACAGTCATTTATAATAATAATATATGCTTTATTCAACAAAAAAAAAAAAAAAACCCATTCAAGATTAATCTAAAAATTGGGCTTTGATCAAACAATACCAGAACATGTCATGGTATCCAACAAAGCAATCCTAAGTTCTTATCTCCAAATAGCATACTAATAGTTAAAAGATCATTAAAATTCATAGTTCAAGCTCTTGTGAGCACTAATCCAAATACAAATGCTGTCTCTAATCTACAAATTCTGCCTCCAATTTGCAAATGGTCAAGTTAAAATACTAACTTTACTGTAAAAACTTATAAGAAAAGTGATAAATTTACCAAACTGTTTGGCCTCCTCATCAACTTCAGACATTTTCCTCCCAATAAAGCTTTTCACAGAAAAGAAAGTGTTCTCAGGATTCATCACAGCTTGTCTCTTAGAAATTTGCCCCACAAGCTTATCACCATTCTTAGTGTACGCCACAACAGATGGTGTCGTTCTCTGCCTCTAAGCATTAGTCACAATCATTGGCTTCCCACCTTCCATGATTGCCACTGCACTGTTAGTTGTTCCCAAGTCAATGCCAACCACTTTCTCACAGACCACCACATTACTGTTCCCATTTCTCCTCCTCCTTCTACTACTACAACTACTCCATTTTGTTTTTGGTTGCTGACCCAAGAACAAGTTTCTCACCCTAATAGACATAAACCTCTTCACTGGTCTGTCCATCTGCTGCAGTGGAGAACAACTCTGATTTGGAAGTAGGTGAAGTTGTGTTCCTTGGGATAATCTTTGTCATTACACCACCCAAACTTTCAAGTCCTACTGCAGTGAGCCCTGGTATCCTTTCATTTTGTGTTTCCAATTCATTCTATATCCAATTTCAAAAGTGAAAAGAGTAAAAAACATTACAATTTGAGTTACTAAAAAGGATCAGGATTGTTAATTAACATTTTTGCGTTATATATATATATATATATATATATATATATATGAAAACATTACGATTTGAGCAAAGTAAAGCCAACCCTCCCCTTTTTGTTGTTGACTTTGGAATATTTATTAGACTTTTTTGTTTGATTTGGAAGCAAATTGATTAACTCAAGCACCACAGTGTTGATAAGCACAAATTGGAAATCCCAATGGGAGTAGAATTACCTCATCTATATCTTTGAAGTAAAGCTTTGCATCTCTTAAGGATGTTTCAACTGGTTCTCAAAGCATATGAGAAAGTTAGTTGCAGTTGAAATTTAGTGAACTTAAGCAGGCAAGTAGACTACCAGATGACAGAAAAAGAGAGCTCTAAATCAAAAGAAAGAAAACTGAAGTGAGAGAGATAAAACAAATACAGTGATATTACATATGAGAGTTATTCTATTTCTGAACATGCATAATGCGAAACCATTTAGTAATAATTTATATTGTTAAAAGGCTTACCTGTCTAACAAATTTGAACACAGTTCTTCAAGTTTGACGCTAGTCAGCGTGGTGTCAATGTGTTTTGGGATTTCCACAATGGCAATAATGAAAGGTAAACTGGAAAGGCAAATGTTTTTTTTCTGTGATTATGGAAAAGAGAGATATATCAACTTAAATAAAGAAGGCGTAGAAAAAGCCACATACCTAATATTGGTCAGAGTTAGAGATGACCGCTCCATCTTTGTTTTCTAACAGTCTCTATGAGATGTTGTTGAGCTTGCCTGTCATATAGAATATCTATGCCTTCATCTTTAAGACGTTTTCAGAAAGCCAAACAACTATTCTGTATTAAAAATTATAGAACGTAAGGGACTAAGGGTGTAATTTATTAACTAACTATAACTCAGAAAATAAAGAATATAAGCTAAAGATGTACTCATTTCTCTTGTTCCAACCTTATCGAAATCATCACCTCCTAGATGAGTATCAGCCAAGCTAGAACGTACCTCAAATACTCCTACAACCTCAAGACTGCATATGAAAAATGTAACAGAAGTACATAACGTTCATTACCTATTCTCTATATATTAACATGCTCACAACTAAGGATTGTTCAAATTTGATTATGATCAAACATAAGATTTGATTATAGACAAATCTAACAGAGTACCTTAGCCACATCAACTTCTCAAATCCTGAAACTATCCAAGCGATACAATCCATCATCAGATTTCCATAGAAATTTCTTCAGATTATCTGATTTATCTAGAAAATCCCTTGCAAGATGCTCAATTAATATAAAATATATCTCATGATAGTTCTTGTAATTAAGTTCATATGGATGCTTAAGTACTGTTATGTATATAGGTAAAAGAGTTACAATTTGAAAAGCATTAAAAAAAACTTCATCACAACCTGGTTTTGTTATTGAAACAACTAAACTAAGAAAAACATTTGCAATAAGCTTAGGTTTCACAGAGGGTGGCTGAAAAGTCCAAGAACCAGTCACCCCGAAATTGAACTTTAACTGAAGATAGGTAGTACTCTTGTTGCTAACACCAAGCTACAGTCTTCATCCGATTCAACCTATCAAAAAAAGAGAGGAAAATAATACTATTTCTACCATCTTGCAATCAAATTTCCAATAATTCAAAACAAATGAACCATTTACCCTTATCTTTGAGATAAGATATATAAAGATAGGAGTGAGATATGCACCACTTTACCTTCTTGTAGTTGCAGTAAATTCACTAAAAACCGTCTGTTTCCAAATTCGAAGTTCCTACATATAGAATTCAACAACTGATAAATTCACTAAACCTGAAACAAAAAGGAAGAATAAAGAGAGCCAGTGGTAAATTCAAAGCGAACTTAGAAAGGAGATGCATGAATACAAGAAAATATTGGCGTTAAATCCCTCTGAATCAACTCGCTAGATCTCAAGATTTTTTTTTCTCAAATATATTAGAGTTATGAAGCATCTGCCTAAGTGAAAAACAATTTTTCCCTCTCCCAGTTCCCAGATAACAATGTAATGAAATAAAACTAAATAAAATTTATAGTTACACTGTAGAGAACAACTTGATTTTTATTATTCATACGGTTACAAAGTAAAGTGAGTTACAGAGTAAACTGAGAATCATGGCCAACCTGTTTTAATTAAGAAATAAATATAATGAAATAATTACCTGTTTAGGTTTGAAAATTTTCAATAGCTTCACTAAGAAATCAGCTGCGCGCATAATGAAGCCATTCTTGAAAAGGAACAACTCTTCTGTTGACACCTTGTTGTGATCTTTATCCATGCCAAACTGCCAGATATAAGTTTGAGAACATACAAAAATAAAAGTATAAATGAAAGGAAAAAAACAAACAAAAGATTTACCACTGATTTTTTCATTTGAGTCTTACATAATTGCAGTATTGACTCCCTTTGGAGATTACAAACTCTGTTCTGTTTTTATATTCCCAGCTTTTCCACATTCTGCACACAAATTATACTTCTAATTGAAGGAAAACAAGAGGAATTGGGATAATTTATTAACAAAGAAAGCTGAATTTAAAGGAGATGTATGGACCTGAAGTATATCCTTTTGAAATACATTCAATTTAGGATGCGAACAGTCTTGGACCATTCCCCAGCAATTTCTGCCTGGAATCATTCCAAAATAGTGAGGAAAAGAACATAAAACAAAGTTTCTAATATTATGTTTTACTGATCCTATCTTTGTATCCAAATATTGTGCATAAAGTAAAATCTATAACAGCACTTCTGCAAGTCCAAACTAAGTTATCATTGTACTGTGAACAAAAATCAAACATAATGTAAGAACCCAAAAACCACACAGTGTATTGTTGTTTGTTGATAAAATTTGGTAGTAATAATGAAGTGTTAAAGCTAACTAAATAACAAATACCTGAATATAAAACAGCTTCCAGAATGTTATCGAATTTAACAAGTGCCAGATATTACTCTGTTTGTTCAAAATCAAGAACCCAAACAATGAAGTGTCATTTTGTAGTTTATATAAAGGCAGAAATCATTAGAATGAACAAACAAATGAGAATCATATCTAGAATGAAATTTGTATGCAAAGGGAAAAGAGAATGAAACACAAAACAAGATAATCACCTAAGCCGTGGACTCGTTGCACTTGTTCCTAAGGTTCTGAACATGCCCAGATATTTACACCGCCGTTTGTTCTGTGCTTCCAATTAAATCTACATAAAAAATCAAATAAAATTATAGTAATAACGCTTAAAAGTTTGGTTGCTGACAAGAAATACTATAAGCCTCTGCAATTAAGCTGTTCCAAAATAAATAAATAAAAGTCTTTGGTTTTTTATTACCAGAAAACCTAAACAAAAAACGAATTCAATTATACCAGGGCTGAATATATATAATATTGTTTCTGATTCTAATACCAATTCGAAAAAGTGACAGATTCTAATTATATATATGGAAATCAACGTAGCATAGAGAATATAATTGTAAAAAGCTCAGTTTCTTTGGAAAAGCAAAGAATGCGTACCACGTGAAAGAGGGGAGGGGCCGTAGCTGGTGTTGTCTCAGTACCATCTGATTTCCAAATTAGGGAAATCCTTCTCGATTTTGTTTTTGTATTTTTCCGATAACTTAGGACACCCCCAAATTTCCAGTTTTTGTAAAGACTTGAGACAACCATCATCAGGTAGTGTTGTGAGATTGGGACAACGCGACATGTAAAGCTTTTCAAGTGAGATTGGATTCCTAATTGATTCGGGGAAAGTAATCAAATTGGGAAAGTCTTCAATCCACAGCCACTGTAATGAAGTGAGACAACTAATCTCAAGAAGTGATGTCAAATTAGGCTCGCATCTATAAATCCGAAGATATTCAAGTGAGGTGAGTTCCGGCAAAGTCATTAAATTTGGACAGTTTGAAATGCAGAGCTTTTTTAGGGTGGAAATACATTGAAGACCCACAGGGAGAGACTTCAGTTTCGGAATGCCTTCGAAACGTAAATAATGGAGGCAAATGAGGTATCGCCATTCCATGCCATCATCATGCATGTCTCTCAATGGATCGAACTCCTCGCATTCGACAATTGTTAGAGAACAGAGGGAGGTGAGATTACACACCGCTCCAGACATAGATGTTAGTCTAGGGCAATGCCTAATACTTAGTTCCTTGAGAGAATATAGTGCCCACTCAGCCGGAAGAGACTCTATATCTTCTATAGAATACAAAGTCATTTCATTTAATTTGGAGAGAGGAGAAGAAGAGGATAATGAAGAGGAGGAAGAGGGAACTAAAAAAGTCATTGACATTGTCTCTTGCAAGGGCTTCAAACTGACATTCTCTAAATCCAGCTTTTCTTCGAGATAGGGAAACAGGGGCATGGAAGTCATTTTAGGGCAATTATAAATATACAAATAAGAAAGAAGAGGAAATAAAGGCAGTGAGTTGTGAGACTGATCTTGTTGATGATCTGGTGTTGACGCAGATGTTGTTGCAACTAAACCCCTCCCTGTTGTCCCCCACCATCCCTTCAAATTAGGACAATGCCATATTGTGAGTGACTTTAGAGATGGAAAGAATGGTGTTGATAATGTTGTGGATGAAGCAGGCACCTCTTTACTCATATCATTATCGGATATGTACTCCAAATCATTCATCTTATAAAGGTATAGAGATTTTAAAGAGGAGAGATGAGACAATGGTGGCAAATATCGGCAATTCTCACATCTTTCTATCTTTAAATCAACAAGATTTGTGAGAGAAGAGACCCAACTTGAAAATTTCACACCCTTGTAATGATTCACTTCCAAATATTTGAGATTTTCGTGTGGCTGGAGGTCTTCTAATAACTTCTCATCTTCATTATAATCTACTTGATCTTGATGATTCCATTTTAATATCAATTTTTCAAGATGTTGCTTCTCCCTTAAATTCACAACAATGAATTTTGAGTTAGCTTCTTTCAACCGATCCAAATGTGAGATCTCTAATGTTCCTCGAAGGTTGTTTAGCTCCTTCAATTCGCCTAATCCACCGGTGTGGGAGGAGTTGCTCACAATGAATAATTGTAATGTTTGAAGTGAAGTAATTTGCCCTAATCCACAAGGCATATGACTCAAATTATCACAACCTTGATTATAAAGATGTTTGAGGCTAACCAATTCTCTAAACTTTTTGGGTAATTCTTTAAGGCCTTTACAATCATAAAGTTTTAGTACTTGCAAATTCAACAATGTAGTAATTGAGTCAGGGAGAGTTTTAATATCCATATTAAGAGAAAGATCAAGATACTTCAGATGTATTAGTTTCCCGATAGAATTTGGCACTCTTGTGATCTCCAATTCATGTAAATCTAATGCACGCAAGTGTTTGAAACTCAAAATAAGAGTATTCAACATTAACTCATCCAAAGCATTAGATCCATACATTTCACATGTTTGAAGAAATGTCCTTATCTTGTTTGATTTAACCGATGACTTTAAAGTTTCAATAAAAGACATGTCAATAACAAATGGACATGATACATGACGATTTTTTTTTTCATTAATTTTTTTCCCATGAAAATCAATGATCCTACACTCCTCACCTGCAATAGATTTTGCAAGATCATGAATTAAATCATGCATCTTGTATTTTAGGATTCCATAGACATCTGTTACTTTTTCAAAGAAAGACCTCCAAAGTAAATCTTCGAAGTAATCATCACCAACATCCTCTAATTGTTGGTTTTCGTTTGATGATTGGATAAACCCCTGTGCTATCCACAATTGTATCATGGTGTCTTTATCCATTTCATAATCTTTGGGAAACAAAGAGCAAAAAGCAAAACAACTCTTTAAATGTGATGGGAGATTATCATAACTCAACTTTAAAATTGGTAAAATTTCATTCCCTTGAATTACATTTGCTTTTATATTATCCTTCACCGATGACCATTTAGACTCCTCCTTTAAGTATAACACACTTCCTATGGACTTTATAGCAAGTGGTACCCCTTGACACAAGTCTACAATCTCCCCTCCAATTGTCACTAGTTTAAGATTGCTGGTCTCTTGCCCTTTTCTAAATGCCACTTGCCTAAATAAATCCCAAGATAGTTCTTTGGACAGACCTTTGAGAAAATATGATGAAACTGGGTGTGTAATCTCCGCAACCAATCTATTACGAGTAGTTATTATAATTTTACTGCCTTTGGAACCACTCATTAAAATATTTTTCAAGTTAAGCCATTTTTCAGGATCTTCATTCCATACATCATCCAATACAAGTAAATATTTTTTTTCATCAATTTGTTCACGAATTTTCCTTTGTAATGTATCTATATCTAGACTTCCAGGTGCACTACCTGTAGCAGATGCTAATATTTTTTCAAAAATTATTTTCAACTCAAAGATATCAGACACACATACCCACATTTTCAACCCAAAATAATTTTTGACTTTCTCATCATTGTACACATATTGAGCAAGTGTTGTCTTCCCTAAGCCCCCGATCCCCACAATGGGAATGACCGAAATATTCTCTTTTACATTAGAGTCCAATAATAGTTTTACGATAGCCTCTTTTTCCTCTTCCCTCCCAACAACTTCTTCTTCACGTACAAATGAGTGAGTTGGATCCCTCTCCCTTCTCACAACATTTGTCTCTACATGGTTTTCTTTCAGGTTAAATTTTTCCTCTTCTGCTATCGCATTTAGTTTTTGCCTCATCGCCTTTATTTTACGACTCATTTTACTACGAAAAGCTACTTGGTTTTTTTTTGAAAAGAAAGTGCGTACCTCTATTACGACTTTATTCCCACTCACCATGCTTCGCCTTGTAGCTTCAGTGTAAAACTCGCTGAACAAGTCATCTGCATCATAAACTGCATCGTTGAGCTTTTCGAGCCAGTCCTTGACTTGTCGGTTATGACTTTGCTGCTCTGCTGCATCCTGAAGTACAACTTTGATTCTGGAAACAGTGCTCTCGATTTTTTTAAGATCATCCTTGACACCCCAGAGCGATCCAATCTCTTGGAAAGTTTGAGAGGCCAAATTTTCAATCATTTTCTGTGCAAGACCAAGGAGGATTTCTTCGGCCATTTCTTGGTAGTAGCTGAAAGGAACGCTTAAAGAGAGAGATGAATGCTGGCTAGAAGTGAAGTTTTGAGTAAAAGTAATGCTGCAGTGAAGGAAGACCGAGTTTTAATGTGAGCAAATGTCATGGATATCATTCGTTTTCAATGGTCATTTTCTTGGTACAATCATGCAGAGAAAAAACAACCAAAAGAAAACAAGTGGGACAATCCCAGAGGCTTAGCTGGAAAGTTATTGTGACAGTCATACCATCATTCTAATGGTAGACGTGTCCAAAAGTTGGGCCCTTGTGAGAACTGCACTATAAAGTATAAACGCAAGGACTGTGATTTTTAGCTGGGGAATGTTAACGAGTACCGTGCAGTACTTGTTAACTTTTTTTTTTTTTTTTTTTTTTGTGTTTCACTTAAAATGAGAAAAAAATTTGTCAAAATAAATAAAAAGATAGCTAAAAACTGAAAAACTACCAAACAAAAATATTTCTTAGATAAAAGTAGTGTAAGACATTAGATTGGTTGTGCAAGATCATGCCTCTCAGCCGAAGTATATCAATTAATTATATACTTAAATTTTTATGCACTTGTAAATTTTCGCAAATGCAAATATTAACTTTTAATAATTTTGTGTGTGTTTATATATTATACAAATAATAGAGGAACCATAATCCAAAAACATATATATATATATATATATAGATATAAATTAAAACTAAAATAAAGAAAAAATTCAATTAGATTCTTAATTAAATTTAAATTATTGTCTAATTTTGCATTTTATGTCCTATTTTAAGTTTTTTTTTTTTTTTTTTTAGTTTTTGTTCTAAGTGAGTTAATTTTGTGCAAAAGAAAAAAAATCTAAAATAAATAAATCCTCAAAAATTCAATAAAAAAAAAAAAGAGTAAACTCATGTCTATATCCAAAATCTATATATATATATATATATATATATATATATTCACACACACTTATATTTTAAGCCAAAGTTGAGAAAAATTTAATTAGATACTAAATTAGTTTTCATTTGTGAGCTAATTTTGTGCCATGTGTCCACTACATTTTTTTAATCTTTGTGTTAAGTGAGTTAATGAATGCAAAATATATACTAAGTAGTATTAAACTTAGGCAAAAATTTTAATATGTTAACATAACCATTGTAGTGTTGATTAGCACAAATTGGAGTGTAACTTATCACATCTACTCCCCAAATCCTATATTGCCTAAGAAAATTAAGAGGTTCTATTCCCTTTCTTGTAGTGTTATTCTAAACCTCCACATAATCTATTTCATTTCTCTCTCTTAAAATTTAAGAGGTTCTATTCCCTTTCTTAAAAATTTATAATGATCATCTATCTATTTTCATTATATTTTTTGTCCTTTCATTAATTTAAAAAAAAGAAAAGAAAAGTAATGATCCAGTTAAGAAGGACGGAGTTTTAAAGTGTACTATAGATGTCGCTACTTTTCTTTTGTCAATGTTACATATCCCAGAGCACATGCGGCATAATAATAAATATATTATGCCAGTCATATATCATCATGAATTCTAATGGTAGACCATGTCCAAACTTATGGTACACTAAACTTAGAAAAAAGTTTTCTTTTCTTTAATGGCTTTAAATTTTGGATAGGTTGTCCAAGATTCTGTGCCAAGGCCAACATGTAATGCCAAAGTCTGCCGTCCTGATCAATAATTTTATATTTAACATTTTTTTTTTTAAATTTTCAATAAATAAATTTTTGCCTATTAAATTTTTTTAATTTTAAGGTTTGTTTGGTAGTGTTATTCTAATGACGTTATTTTTTTGAGACAATTCTAGTAACATTATTTAAGTATTGTAAAAATATATATAAATAAAAAAATATTATAAAAATACGTGTTATATTATTTAAACAATAAAAATTATTACTTAAATACTCTTATTAAACACTCTATTAATATATATATATATATATATATATATATTTGTGTGTTTATATATTATCATCTCGCTGCCTTTCACTCCTTCAAACATTACTTTTTGTGTTTATCCTATCCGTCTGCACATCCCACCCACTCCCAGACGACATTTATGAAAGACTCAGTTTTGTTTTCACACTTCAGCCAAACCAACCTTTTTGGCTCAAAAAAAAAGCAACACTTGACCAAACTAAGAGCCCTATAGTAAAAGTTATTGGCTCTTTTTATATAGTTGGTAGAAGTAGAAGTAGAAGTAGATACAACCAATACAAAAACTTATAGAACAAAACAAAAGCGCTCCAGTAGGCTTTGTCCAACTGCTTAATTCTATTTTGAAATTCCCATATATGACCACGGGCTTATAAGGAATAAATCTCACTTTTCAAAGGGAATATTTGGGCTTAAATAACTATATTTTAATACGTGTAAAAGAAGAGAATGAAAAAGGGAAAGTAAAATGAGTTTGGGAAGAAAATGGGAAGAGAAATGAGTTGGAGAAGAAAATTACAAAATCATCTCTCCATCTTACCGTCATTCAACTGAATAATAAGGATAATAATAATTTACTCTCCATCATTTCAATTTTTATGTCTCTGCCAAATATACATGATGGAATGCTAATATTTTCTACCATCCCATTATTTTTTTTATCAAATATACATGATGAAAGGCAAAATAATAATAATAATAAAACATGTGGTGATTGATGCATAATAATTCCTGTCAATGGTAAATTTATGCAAAAGTGATGTTGCTCCATTCACAATTTACCTTCTTAATAAGATATGCTGTAAAAAGAATTGTATCTCTAGTATTACTTGTTTAAAAGTCACCTTCTAATAATGATGATCAAAGCATCAAATTAAAAGAAATATAGTCATCAAATTAAAGTGAGAAGCTTGAGAATTGAACTAAAACCAAAATATCCAAGAAACAAGGAAAATATAAACCCATGGAACGCGAAAGAAGGGAGTTTTCATGTCTTATTCCTCCCATTTCAATCAACAGCTCTCAGAAACCAAAAATGACTTTTGTTAATGATAAAAAGAAAGCTATTTAAGAAGGACAAATAGTCAGCAATATTGGTCCCCTTATTATCAAGAGAAAACCGTGTGGACCCTTGTACCTTGCATTATTTTCATTTCCCGTCTTGAATTGAAATTTGAAAGTGATCTTTACCCAAATTCTTGAATTTTAGTCATCTTTACTTATATTTTCATGCAAAGATAAGGCCTTAGTCCCTTTCTACACCAGAAGAAAATTGCGTGTACTCTATTATTTTCCTGCATTATTTTTGTTTCTTCATCTTATATCAAAAATAGTCTAAAACATTAAACATGTGATGTGAACATAAGCCTTAGGCTTCTATAAAACAAAGAAAACAATGTGTACCTCTATTCTTTCCTCACATTATTTTTATTTCCCCAGCTTAAATTGTCCAAACCCACTAGATATTTTAGTAGGCTTAGTTGGGCTAGATACAAATCCCTCAATAGAAGCTCACAACGAAGTCCACCCAAGCTAATTTCATAAACGGAGCACTGATTTTGAAAATCCCGGAGACAATGACTCAGCATTCAAGGATCATTTTAAGGTATACAGTAGTACAAATTGAAATTAAAAAAAAAAAAAAAAGCATTGTACAAATTCATAAAATAAACCAAAACAAATGTAGATTTCTTTTTTGAAAATTTTCAGATTTATAGTCAACATTTAAATGCTTGTTCAATGATTTATTTTCTCAATTATGTTAATGAATATGTATTATTATTTTTTTGTTAACATCTGTTAATTGATACTTGAAATGAAAAAAAATTACAATTTGTATTTTTTTTTGCTGAATAAATTACGATTTTAATTTAACAAGTTTGGGTTCATTTGGAACAGGATTGGACTCTTGGTTTCGCTTTAATCCAGGAGTGACTAATGTAACAGTCACCATATCATTATTTTACAACTTTTTCCTATAAAAGAGTATATATGTTATAGTAGTTTTAGCCCACGTTCTTTTTTAAATAAAAGAAATAGATTAGATCTTAGAAAAATATTTTTCTTTTCTCTCGTGGCTTTAGATTTTGCTTTAATGAAACTTTCTTATCAAATAGTACTGGGCATTGGATAAGTTGTGAAAGATCATGCTTCTAAGCCAAATCTAACATGTAAATGTAATGCCAAAGTCTACCATCCTATTAAATAATTAAATATTTAATTTTTTATTAGATTCTCTAAATATAAATTTTCCCACATGTAAACATCAAGATTCTATATTTTTTCGTGTGTTTTTATATGTTACATTAATTAAAGTGCAGGACAAGTGGTTTATCTCTTTTAACCTTGATATATTCAAAAAGAAAAATTCTAATGCTAAAAATCTGGTTTTGAACCTTATGTATTCAAATTTTTCTCATGTCAATTGAAAAATATGTTTCAAACCTTTTTATTAAATATGTAACAAAATTATTAATTAATTATCAATTTATCTCAATTATATGATCAACAGGATAACTGTCTCTTATCACAATTCAACATACACCAAATCAGAAATAATAATAAGACTGAATTTGTTGAGGGCTTGAATTTTTTTTTTTTTTTTTAAAATGAGTCCCTTGACATTAACTAGCCATAGAAGCAGAGACAAGCCAAGGATTTTAAGCTGGCGAGTCAGAATATAAAGAAAGAAAGAAAAAACTCTAAATAGGCATCCATATAGTACTAAAAAATTATAAATACTTGTTTCTAAATACATTAAAATGTAATCATTTGTAGTTAAATTATAATAAACTTTTTTTTTTTGAATCATTCTTAGGTTGGAGGCATCCAACGCTTAGGGAGTATGAACTCCATGAACCAGAGTGCTGAAGGAGACTCCTCCAGTCCTTCAAGAGTATAGATAAGACCCTGTCCTTTTGTCAAAGCCCTTTAGTTGTTGCCCTTTTACATATAGGTTTTCGGTCCCGGTCCTATAATGGACTGGACCAAACCAAACAGTAGCTAACTATATATAAATTTTAATAATTTATATTTATATATAAAAAAAAAAAAAAAACCCAAAAACTCACTCATCTCCCATGATCTCACTCTCATTCTCTATCTCACTTGTTTTTGTGGTGTTGTTATACATGAAAGACTAGGGGCTAGCTATGCTTAGGCAGCTGCTTCCTCTATGGCTCTCACCTTGCTTAATTGTTTAAAAATGGTAAGAGTTTCAATTGAACAATTAGATGCAAAATATAATTTTAAGAAAAAATAGTTTTTCTTACTTGTATAAAATTCTAGACATGAAAATAATATGAACCGAGATGATTTAGTCTCTTGAATAATATATAATTTTTGGCAAAAAAAATATTATTTTCAATCCTGAAATATAATCTGTTTTCAATTCTTTCCCTTAAAATTTAAGAGGTTCTATTCCCTTTCTTGAAAATTTATAATGCCATTTATTTTCATTATATTTTTTTGTCCTTTCATTAATAAAAAAAAAAAAAAAAAAAAAAAACTTAATAAGATTGGAGGAAAACACTCCAACGTTCTTTCTATTCAAATGCTGAATTGAGATACTGCATAAACAACAATAGAGACCAGCAAATGGCAACTGAGAAGGTGACAAGCGCATAGGGAATATTGGCAAAAGACTTGAAATTTGCTTTGTTTGTGCCATCACAATGCTCTCAGTTTGTAGTTTCTTTCATTATTTGATATTATTAGGCAAATCTTTTATAAAGAAACAAATTTAATTGGAGGGCTCCTTTACCCAATTTGCAAATGTTTCACTGCAAACATTAACATTGCTTTGAAAGCTATAGTGCTATACTATAGCCTATAGGCCAAATTTTGCAAATTCAAACCTTGTGAAATATTTGAAAGATGAAATCATCATGAACTTAAAATCTGATGTTGTTGTGAGACCAAACAATGTATACCTGCAATCTGCTGAAACCATTTAGGCAACATCATTCATGCATGGACTGGGATTGATGTAAAAGGTGATCCTCTTTGGGCTGAAGCCAAAGTGGCATTCTTATTTCTAGTGCAATTATACAAGTGTCCATGGTTAGAATTGTTCTATGCATTTACTCTCTATCAGTAAAATCTGCATTGATCAGATCATCGCCATCAGCTGCTTTACCGGTTGATGTAAATGACCCAAATGTAGTACTAGAAAAGTTCTCACAAATAAATAAAATGAGCAAAGAAAAAAAAAAGAGACAACCACAGACAAGAGAGAAAACCAAGGATTTACGTGGTTCGGCCATTGGCCTACATCCATGGGCGGCGACAAGGAGAAAGTTTCACTAACAAATATGGAGAGTACAAAAGAGGTGTAGACCCACTTTCACAAACCCAAACCTCAATACACCCAAATAACTCTATATCAAAGAGTTCTCTCTCAACTATAACATAATTCAAGGCTACACAATAGTGGCCATCCATGCAAAGAAGTCCATCCAAAAAAAGCTAATAGACAACCCAACTCAAATTCACATCAACATTGACTACCACAGTTACATAATTTCTTCATTTAGGACAGCCATTGCATCTTTAATGGCTTGGGTAGAACCACCAGAGATGGCATCCATGACCCTTTAGCCTCTACATTTTCCTTGTCTAGCTAGGAACATTTTCTCCTAGATCTTTTAGTTGCTTCTATGGCATCCCTCTTTTCCTTGTCTTCCTTTTGCAAAATTTTCATCCTCTTTAACCATCCTATCCACCTACAACATTTTTATTTTGTACATACAAATATGGGGTTTGGTAACATAATTTGGTTACTAATATAAAATGAGAACGTTTCCATTTATTTTTATATATTTATTAATAAAAAAAATAGATGCTTGAAATGCTGAGATTTCAAAAATAAAAGAAAAGATGTAAGTTCTTTGTAGAACATGGTAGAATCATTGAAAGGGGTAAAAAAAAAAAAAAGGCTCCTTGTGCTACAATATAAATTATAACCAAAAAAAAAAAAAATTGAAGTCACAAAAATGAAGACATAAAAGCAATTTTCAGTCTATATACGAATTAGAACATAAACCCAAGGGGGTGGAGGAATTTGCAACCATTGCCAATGGCTATTGCTCTAGAACTACAATATAAGAAAGCAGCATATTCCACAAATGGTCTAAATTTTTCTTGATATATATATATATATATTAGTTATTTATCAAATAAATAAATTAGTTATAGTTAGCTAAGATAGTTTGGGTTTTAGGCTTATTCAAACTCATTCTAATAATATCTCTAGCCACAACATTTTCAACCACCAGATTCTAATTCATGCCTTCTGTTAAGAACTAAAACTTGATATATCCAGTTTGAATAAAAACCAAATACATACCTCACTTGGCATGGTATGATGGTGCTAACACCAGTTTTGGTGTCTTAAGCAAAAGTTTCCAAGGGAATTGTTGTCCCTCATGAACTCTCTCTCACCCTTTTTTCAGCAAGATAAATACCTCTCTCTCACCCTGATAGACATTAATCTCTTCACTAGTCTGTCCATCTGCTGCGGTGGAGAACACCTCTGCTGATTTGAAAGTTGGTGAAGTTGTGTTCCTTGGGATAATCTTTGTCATTACACCACCCAAAGTTTCAAGTCCTTCTACGGTGAGACGTCCAAGAGCACAATGTCAATAACTTCTCCAGCTAAAAACACCAGTCTGGAAATAAAAGAGACAAAAATAAGTATTGATGCCTTAACAGTTAGTGCAAGTTCCAACAAGGATTAAAATAGACAATATCAAAAATAGAGAGCTCTGCTTTTTTTATTATTATTATTAGAATGATCCCAAAACGAGAAAATCACCTTAGTTGTTGCCTTGTTGCACTTGTTCCTATGGTTCTGAATGTGCCTCAATATACACACATCCTTTCATTCTGTGTTTCCAATTCAATCTACAACCAATTCAAAAGTGATAAGAGTCAAAAACATTACAATTTGGGTTACTAAAAAGGATTAGGATTCTTAATTAAATTTTTTGTGGTATATGTATATATGAAAACATTATGATTAGAGCAGAGTAAGGCCAACCCTCCCCTTTTTGTTGTTGACTTTGGAATATTTATTAAAATTTTTGTTTGATTTGGAAGCAAATTGATTAACTCAAGCACCATAGTGTTGATAAGCTCAAATTGGAAATCCCAATGCGAGTAGAATTACCTCATCAATATCTTTGACGTAAAGCTTTGTATCTCTTAAGGAAGTTTCAACTGGTGCTTAAAGCCTATGAGAAAGTTAATTGCAGTTGTAATCTAGTGAGCTTAAGTAGGCAAAGCAGACTACCAGATGACAGAAAAAGAGAGTTAAAAAGAAAAAGAAAAAGAAAACTGAAGTGATCGAGATGAAACAAATACAGTGATATTACATATGAGAGTTTTCTATTTCTGAACATGCATAGTGCGAAACCATAGAGTAATAATTTCTATTGTTAAAAGGCTTACCTGTCCAACAAATCTGGGCACAGTTCTTCAAATTTGACACTAGTCAGCTTGGTGTCAATGTGTTTTGGGATTTCCGCAATGGCGATAATGAGAGGTAAACTGGAAAAGCAAATATTTTTTCTCTGTGATTATGGAAAAGAGAGATATATCAACTTAAATAAAGAAGACATAGAAACAGCCACATGCCTAATATTGGTCTGAGTTAGAGATGATTGCTCCATCTTTGCTTTCTTAGCAGTCTTTGTGAGATGTTGTAGAGCTCGCTTGTTGTACAGAATATCTATGCCTTCATCTTTAAGACGTTTTCAGAAAGCCAATAAACTATTCTCTATTAAAAATTATAGAACGTAAGGGTGTGATTTAGTAACTAACTATAACTCAGAAAACAAAGAATATAAGCTAAAGATCAACTGATTTCTCTTGTTCCAACCTTGTTGAAATCATCACCTCCAAGATGAGTATCAGCCAAGCTAGAATGTACCTCAAATACTCCTTCTACAACCTCAAGACTGCATAGGAAAAATGTAATAGAAGTACATTAGGATCATTACCTATTCTGTATATATTTACATGTTCACAACTCAGAATTCTTCAAATTTGATTATAATCAAACATAAGATTTGATTATAGGCAAATCTAACAGAGTACCTTAGCCACGTCAGCTTCTCAAATCCTAAAACTATCCAAGTGATACATTCCATTCTTAGATTTCCACATAAATTTCTTCAAATTATCTAATTCTTCAAGATAATCATTTGCAAGATGCTTAATCCCTATAAAATATTTCTCATGATAGTTCTTGTAATTAAGTTCGTATGGATGCTTTAAAGTACTGTTATGTATATAGGTAAAAGAGTTACAATTTGAAAGGCATTAAAAGAAAATCACATGAATGTTTTGTTATTGAAACAACTACACTAAGATAAACATTTGCAATAAGCTTTGGTTTCAGAGAGGGTGGCTGAAAAGTCCAAGAACCAGTCACCCTGAAATTGAACTTTGACTGAAGATAGGTTGTAATCTTGTTGCCAACACCAAGCTACAGTCTTCACCCGATTCAACCTATCAAAAAAAGAGTAGAAAATAATACTATTTCTACCATCTTGCAATCAAATTTCCAATAATTCAAAACGAATGAACCATTTAACCTAATCTTTGAGATAAGATATATAAAGATAGGAGTGAGATATGCACCACTTTATCTTCTTGTAGTTGCAGTAAATTCCCTAAAAACCATCTGTTTCCAATTTCAAAGTTCTTACCTACAGAATTCAATAACTGATAAATTCACTAAACTTGAAACAAAAAGGAAGAATAAAGAGAGCCAGTATTTGGTAAATTCAAAGCGAACTTAGAAAGGAGATGCATGAATGTAAGAAAATAGTGGCGTTAAATCCCTCTAAATCAATTGACCAGATCTCAAGATTTTTTTTTCCTCAAATATATTGGTGTTATGAAGCATCTGCCTAAGTGAAAGACAAATTTTTCCCCTTCCCAGTTCCCAGATAACAAAGTAATGAAATAAAACTAAATAAAAATATATAGTCACATTGTAGACAACAACTGATTTTTATTATTCATTTTATGATTCATATTGTTATAGAGCAAAGTGAGTTATAGAACCTAAAGCCACAAACTGAGAATCATGGCCAACCTGTTTTAATTAAGAAATAAATATAGTGAGTTGAAATAATTACCTGTTTAGGTTTGAAAATTTTCAATAGCTTCACTAAGAAATCTGCGACTTGCATGATGAAGCCATTCTTGAAAAGGAACAACTCTTCTGTTAACAAATTGTTGTGATCTTTATCCATGCCAAACTAACAGATATAAATTTGAGAACATACAAAAAAAAAGTATAAATGAAAGGAAAAAAAAATATTTACTACTGATTCTTTTCATTTGAGTCTTACATAATTGTTGTATCGAGTTGCTTTGGAGATCCCAAACTCTAGTCTGTTTTTATATTCCAAGCTTTTCCATAATCTGCACACAAATTATACTTCTAATTGAAGGAAAAAAAGAGAGCAGAATTTGGATAATTTATGAACAAAGAAAACTTAATTTAAAGGAGATGTATGGACCTGTAGTTACATTGGATTAGAACATGCATCCTTCTGAAATACATTCAATTTAGGATGCGAGCAGTCTTGGACCGTTCCGCAAAAATTTCTGCCTGGAATCACTCCAGAAAAGAATAAAACAAAGTTTCTAATATTAAGTTTTATGTTTGTTTGGTTTACAAAAAAAGAACTATGCATTTGATGGGAGAATTCAATTTATTTTCATTCTCCTTTTTGCAATAACAAATTATGTATAACTTTTTATCCAAATATTGTGCATAAAGTAAAATCCATCACAGCACTTCTGCAAGTCCAAACTAAGTTATCATTGTACAGTGAACAAAAATCAAACATAATGGAAGAATCCAAAAACCACATTGGATATTATTGTTTATTGATAAAAATAGGTAGTAATAATGAAGTGTAAAAGCTAACAAATTAACAAATTCTTGAACATAAAACAGCTTCCTAGAGGGCAGTTGTCAATAAAGATCACTCACCAGAATGTTATCGAATTTAACAAGTGCCAGATATTACTCTGTTTATTCAAAATCAAGAACCCAAACAAAGAAGTGTCATTTTGTAGTTCATATAAAGGCAGAAATCATTAGAATGATCAAACAAATGTGAATCATATATAGAATGAAATTTTTATGCAAAGGGAAAAGAGAATGAAACACAAAACAAGATAATCACCTAAGCCATGGACTCGTTGCGCTAGCTTGTTCCTAAGGTTCTGAACATGCCCAGATATTTACACCTCCGTTTGTTCTGTGCTCCCAATTAATTCCACATCAAAAATAAAATAAAATTATAGTAATAACCCTTAAAAGTTTGGTTGCTAAAAGATCAAAAAAAAATTAACAAGAAATCCTATAAGTCTCTGCAGTTAAGCTGTTCCAAAATAAATAAATAAAAAGTCTCTGATTTTTTATTACCAGAAAACCTAAACAAAATACCAATTCAATTATACCAGGGCTGAATATATATAATATTGTTTCTATAAAGGATAGAAGTAGAAAAAGTAAATGAGTTTAATTAATTATATGGAAATCAACGTAACATAGAGAATATAATTGTAAAAAACTTAGTTTCTTTTAAAAGCATAGTATGCGTACCAAGTGAAAGAGGGGAGTGGCCGTTGCAAAAGATGAAGTAGAGTCGTTTGCTGGTGTGGTTTCAGTACATCAACCCCTAATCGATTTCCAAATTAGGGAAATCCTTATCGATTCTATTTTTGTATTTTTCCGCTAGCTGAGGACAATCTGAAATTTCTAGTTTTTGTAAAGACTTGAGGCAAGCATCATCAGGTAGTGTTGTGAGATTGGGACATCTCCAAATGGAAAGCATTTCAAGTGAGATTGGATTCCTAATTGATTCGGGGAAAGTAATCAAATTGGGAAAGTCTTCAATATTCAGCGACCGTAAAGAAGTGAGACAACTAATCTCAAGAAGTGATGTCAGATTAGGCTCGCATCTTTCAAACCAAAGATGTTCAAGTGAGGTGAGCTTCGGCAAAGTCATTAAATTGGGACAGTTTGAAATACTGAGCTGTTTTAGGTTGGTAATACATTGAAGACCCATAGGGAGAGACTTTAGTTTTGGAATGCCACTGAAACGTAAATAACGGAGGCAAATGAGGCATCACCATTCCCTGCCATCATCGTGCATGTCTCTTAATGGATTAAACTCCTTGCAATTGGCAATTGATAGAAAACAGAGGGAGGTGAGATAACGCACCGCTCCAGACATAGATGTTAGTCTAGGGCAATTCCAAATATTTAGATCCTTGAGAGAATGTAAATTTAATGCCCACTCAGCTGAAAGAGACTCTATATCTTCTATAGAACCCAAATCCATATCCTTTAACTTGGAGAAAGGAGAACAAGAGGAAGATGAAGAGGACGAAGGTGGAAGTAAAAGAGTCATTGTTATTGTCTCTTGCAAAGGCTTCAAACTGACATTCTCTAAAGATAGAGATTCTTCGAGATTGGGAAACAGGGGCATGGAAATCAAATTAGGGCAATTAAAAATCCCTAAAAAAGAAAGAAGAGGAAATATAGGTAATGAATGGTGAGACTGATCTCCTTGATGATCTGGTGTTGAAGCAGATTTTGTTGCAACTAAATCCCTCCCTGTTCTCCCGCACCATCCCTTCAAATTAGGACATGCCCCTATTGTGAGTGACTTTAGAGATGGGAAGAACGATGCTGATAATGTTGTCGACGAAGCACGCACCTCTTTACTGATATCAGTATCGGATATATACTCCAAATCATTCATCATATCAAGGCTTAGAGATTTTAAAAAGGGGAGATGAGACAATGGTGGCAGATATCGGCATCTCTTACATTCTTCTATCTTTAAATCAACAAGATTTATGAGAGAAGAGACCCAACTTGAAAATTTCACACCCTTGTATTGATGCACTTCCAAATATTTGAGATTTTGATGTGGCTGGAGGTCTTCTAATAACTTCTCATCTTCATTATTATTTACTTGATCTTGATGATACCATTTCAATATCAAATTTTCAAGATGTTGCTTCTCCCTTAAATTCACAACAAGGAATTCTAAGTTAGCTTTTTCCAACCGTTCCAAATGTGTGATCTCTAATGTTCCTCTTAGATTGTTTAGCCCCTTCAATTCGCCTAATCCACTAGTGTGAGAGGAGGTGCTCACAATGAATAATGGTAATGTTTGAAGTGAAGTTATTTGCCCCAATCCACGCGGCATATGACTCAAATTATCACAACCATTATTATAAAGATGTTTGAGGCTAAACATTTTTCTAAACTCTTTGGGTAATTCTTTAAGACCTTCACAATTATAGAGTTTTAATGTTTGCAAATTCAATAGTGTAGTAATTGAATCAGGGAGAGTTTCAATTTTCACATTAAAAGAAAGATCTAGGTACTTTATATGTATTAAATTACCTATAGAATTTGGCACTTTTGTAATCCTCAATCCATGTAAATCTAATGCACGCAAGCTTCTGAAACTCAAAATAATTGTATTAAACAATGACTCCTCCAAGCCACTAGATCCATTCTTATCATATGTTAGAAGAAATGTACGTAGCTTGATTGCTTTAACCAACAACCTTAAAGTTTCAGTAGATGACCCAATAGACAATGGACATGATATATGGTGATTCTTTTCATTAATATTTATGCCATCAAAACCAACGAGTTTGCACTCTTCTTCTCCAACAGATTTTGCAAGATCATGAATTAAATCATGCATCTTATATCTTAAACCATTGTAAGTCTCTACTTCCTCAAAGAACGACCTCCAAAGTAAATCTTTAAAATACTCATCACCAACATCCTCTAATTGTTGGTTTTTGTTTGATGATTGGATAAACCCTTGTGCTATCCATAGTTGTATAATTGTTTCCTTATCCATCTCATAATCTTTGGGAAACAAAGAGCAATAAGTGAAACAACTCTTTAAATGTGATGGGAGATGATCATAACTCAACTTTAAAATAGGTAAAATATCATTCCCTTGAGTTACATTTTCTAGTAAATTATTCTTCATGAATAACCACTTAGATTCTGTTTCCTTACAATATAACACATGTCCTATGGACTTTATGGCAAGGGGTACACCTTGACATATTTTTACAATCTCCGATCCAATTTCCCTTAGTGTAGGATTATTGGTCACTTGCCCTTTTCTAAATGCCACTTTCTCAAATAAAAACCAAGACTGTTCTTTGGAGAGACCTTTGAGATTAATATATGATGAATTTGTGTGTGTAATCTTTGCAACCAATCTACTACGAGTGGTTATTACAATCTTACTTCCTTTCAAACCACCCATTAAAATATTTTTCAAGTTAAGCCATTTTTCACGATCTTCATTCCATATATCATCCAATACAAGTAAATATTTATTTCTATCAATTTTTTCATGAAGTTGAATTTGCAATTGATCCAGTTCAAGATTTCTAGGTACATTACCTATAGCAGATGTTATTATCTTTTCAATAATACTTTTCAACTCAAAGACATCAGACACACATACCCACATTTTTAACTCAAAATGATTTTTGACTTTCTCATCATTGTATACATATTGAGCAAGTGTAGTCTTCCCTAGTCCCCCTATCCCCACAATGGGAATAACCGAAACATTTTCTTCTACATTAGAGTCCAATAATAGTTCTATGATAGTCTTTTTTTCCTCTTCCCTCCCAATTACTTCTTCTTCACGTACAAATGAGTGAGTTGGTTCCCTCTTCCATCTCACAACATTTGTCTCTACATGGTATTCTTTCAGGTGAAAGTTTATCCTGTCTTCTGCTATTGCATTTAGTTTTTGCCTCATCGCCTTTATTTTACGACTCATCTTATAACAAAAAGCAAGTGGGTTTGAACATGAAAAGCACATGCGTACCTATTTTGCGACTCTATTCCCACTCACCATGCTTCGCCTTGTAGCTTCAGTTGAGAACTCACTCAACAGGTCACCTGCCTCATAAACTGCATCATTGAGCTTTTCAAGCCAGTGCTTGACTTGATGGTTATGACTTTGCTGCTCTGCTGCATCCTGAAGTACAGCTTGGATTGTGGAAAAAGTGTTCTTGAGTTTTTCAAGCTCATCTTCGACACCCTAGAGTGATCCAATCTCTTGGAAAGTTTGAGAGGCCAGATTTTCAATCATTTTCCGTACAAGACCAAAGAGGATTGCATCGGCCATTTCTTGGTAGTAGCTGAAAGGAACACTTAAAGAAAGAGATGAACGCTGGCTAGAAGTGACGAAGTGTGTGTAATAGTAATGTTGCAGTGAAGGAAGATTGAGTTTTAATGTGGACAAATGTTATAGATATCATTAGTTTTATTTTTTATGTTCTTGGTACAATAATGCAAAGAAAAAGCAACCAATGGTCTCAAGAGCACATGAAGCACAATGTAAGTCATGTTAACGAGGAGAAAATGAATGGAACAGAGGACGATTAGTTGTTAAATGTTAATTTTGTCCCCTAGCTATTAATTTATGTGTTAGTCATGTCAACGAGGAGACCATTTCCGAAGGTTTAGGAAGTACTTGTTGATTTAATGTGCATATTCACATTCTAACGGAGGCGAGACCATGTCCAAAAGTTGGGCCCCCGATCGAGAACTGAGCTAAACTCATGTTACTGTAATTTTAGCTAACCAGTTTGTCTTTTTTTTGGTTATTGATAAAACAGAATATATCATAGAAAAATGTATTCTTTTCTCTAATGGCTTTAAATTTTGCCTCAATGAAACTTTCTATCTTAAGTTGTGTTGGACATTGGATTGGTTGTGCATACAAGATGACCTTGGATAAAATTAATTTTTGATCCTCCATTATCATTTATAGTACAATCTAGTCACATTCTTGCACAGTTTGAAATTTTTTGCATGATTTTTTAAAAATATTTTAAACAATCAATATGTATTATTTTAAAAATATTTGAATAAAAGAGAGAGTTGCATTGGAAGTAATAGCAAATATATGGGAAAAAATCGGTTGATTAAATGTTGAACAAATCTTGGAATGAATAAAAGAGAGGTGCATCGAAAGTACTAACAAATAAATGGGAAACACGAGATGGTATAGATATTAGATATTACAAAGTCTCCAGACACTACACTGGGAAACACGAGATGCAATGTGTTCTTTAAATATTACGCTGACCGGAGTGATCTTTAAGTTATTAACATTATGAGATATTTGAAAAAAAAAATCCTCTTGATATTAACTACACACAAGAAAAGGAGGACCGAGTTTCAATGTTGACGAATTTCATCGATATCATTAGTTTTATTTTTCAGTTTCTTGGTACAATCAAGCGAAGAAAGAGCAACCAATGGTCTCAAGAACACATGAAGCACAACGGAAGTGCTGGGCCATGGGCCCCTTCTGATTTCTGAATCTAAAGAAAATTACTAGAACCAAGGATTAGCTGTTAATTTTGTTCCCTAGCTGATAATTTAATGTGCCAGTCATATCATCATTCTAACGAAGGACACCTTATTTTATAATAATAATAATAATAATAATAATAATAATAATAATAATAATAATAATAGGTCATCTTAACGGGTGCTCTTAAGGAAATGGGTAACAATTCACTTTAGAAAAGTTATGTTTTGGTACCATTTTTATGGAAAACTAGTTGCAGACCCACACGATGCATGGTAATAAATAATTATTTTGTAATCGTAATGTAATGTATAATTTGTTCTCTCTAAAAATTAAACAATTTCTATTCGGTCTAATTAGGTCTACTTTAGTCCACTTGGGTCCCATTTGGTCCACTCGATCAATTTTGGCCCATTTTGGACAAATTAGGACTTAAATTGATTCTTTTGTAGGTTGCTTTTTCAAGTTTAGCTCAAATTCATATTTATTTTCTTCTTAATTTTGGGTTGAAAAGTATGAAATTTTATTATATCTGGACTAAACTCTTTATTTTTGAATTAAAAAATACAAACAAAATAAACATTAGAAATTAGAAATATGAGCTCTAAAAATGCAATAAAAATGATAAATATTCAAAAGTATTATTTGGTCCACATCGGTCCTATTCGGTCCACGTTGGTCCATTCTGTCCACTTTGGTTCTATTCGATCCACATTGTCCTATACGGTCATGGTCTTATTTAGGTCCTATTCGGTTCACATTGGTTCACTCTATTCTATTCAGTTCACTTTGGTCCTATTTGGTCCTCCTTGTTCTCATTCGGTCCTATTTTGTCCATTTAGTCCACTTTGTTGTATTTGGTCCATTTGGGTTCACTTTGGTCCATTTAGACTACTTTGATTCATTTGTGTTCACTTTGGTCCATTTTGATCTACTCATGTTTAGGTTGAGAGTACCGATTCTAAATTCAAATATATATATATATATCAAATTTGTAATATCTAAAATTTTAAGCATAACATTTATTGTTACTACTCTTTTGTTGAGATACACTAACATAGTATTTCAGTCCACTTCGGTCCAGCTAAATTTAAGTGAAAGTCTTTCTAAACATTAAGGTTATAAATATACAAATCTAATATTTATGGTAGTTACTCATTTATTTTAACATCATTACTTTTAAATGAATTGCATGAGGTTGATTATATATTCAAGCAAAAAATAATAAAATAAATAAACAAAAATATGTGTGTAATTGGACCCAATTGACTGTATGTACCAAATTGGATCGAATAGACCTAACTGGACCAAATTGACCAAATTGCACCGAATAGATTGAAGTGAAATGAATGGATTGTATGGACCGGATTAGACCGAACAAGACTGAATTGACCAAAGTAGACCGAGTTGACTGAATGGACCGAATAGACCTAACTGGACTGAATTGTTCAAGTGGACTGTATAGACCAAATTGGACCGAATATGCCTAACTAGACCGAATTGGCTAAATTGGACTGAATAGACCTAGGTGTACTGAATGGACCGAATAGGCCTAAGTGGACATCATGGACCAAGTTGGACCGAATAGACCTAACTGGACCGTATGGACCAAATTGGATGGAATAGACCAAACTGAACCGAATTGGCAAATTGGACCGAATAGACCTAGGTGGACTGAATGGACCATATTGGACTGAATTCCACTAAATAGACAGAATGGACCAAATTGTACCGAAAAGACCAAAGTGGACTAAATTGGACCTAAAAGACCTAACTAGATCGAATTGGCCATATTGGACCGAATAGACCTAGGTTGACCATATGGACCTAATTGGACCGAATAGATCAAAGTGGACTGAATGGGCTGACATGGACCGAATGGACCAAAGTAGACCAAATGGGTTTGAATGGATCGAACATGACCGAATAGACCGAATTGGACTGAATTGACTTAAGTAGGCTGAATGGACCTAATTGAATGGAAGTGGACTAAAGTAGACCGAATTGGACCAAAGTGGACTGAAGTATACCGAATCGGACCAAATTGATGAAGTGGACCGAATGCCAATTTGTTATTAGCATAGCCAAAATTGTGTATGAACCAACTATGAACTAAAATCAAACCAAAACTGTTCCCTCATGCATTTTAGAGGTCATTTTAGCTCTTTGTTCTATGATACAAAATAAATCTAAATCTAAAGCATACCCAAAAATTAATAAAACTAAATTTCATGTTTTTTTTTTCTTTCTCTAGACTAGTCTTAATTGGAGTCTTTATTTTTAATCTTTGAGATTAAGATGGTATTGGACCAGAGTTTCGATGTAAGAACCAGATTTCTCCATTTGTTTTCTATGTATCAGTATATGGTTAGTGAATGTTGTTGCAATGCAAACAAAAGTCGCAATCCAAACATGTCTTGAAGGAAACAAATTGACCTTATTTAAGATTTGATAACAACGATCTTATGGTCCAATGAATTCTTTAGAGGTTTAATGCCTAGGAATGAATCAACCCTATTTTTACTTGGAAAAGAAGAAAGAATGTACGATTTGACGTTACTTCTTAACACGATAAGATATTTAATGTATCCAATGTATGCAAAGTCCCTCTCACCATGTGTAAATTTTGTATGTATAAGATAATTCAAACATGTTAATTGCTGTGCTTGGTGCTTCTTGGCATTGGCTATTTTGCCTTTCCAACGATCCAATCCCTCTACATCCTTGAAAATCCTTCTAATCTACCAAAGTAGTGGCTGCCTTACTAGATAGACTGCCAAGCCACGTTTATGAAGGCAAAGTGGTGATGTTGTTGTGAAGGGATCATCAGGTTTCAACTTCAAGATATGGATAAAATATCAAACCCATCTAACAAGAAGAGGCATTAAGTGAAGACTTGCAAGCATATGAGGAATCTTAAATTTGCACACCTCTCGGAGGACAATTTGTAAAGAAATGTTTTAAAGTAGTCAATGGTCACAGTGAAATTGGAGCAGGGTAATAGCATGAAGCGAAGACTAGGCTAAAGTTAACCAAGCAAAAGCTGATGACCAAGACTGAAATGTCAAAGTGTACAACACCTAGAAACACTGTAGGATCCCAATGTGAGCTCTGTCCATTATTTACTATTTAGCATGATTACCACAACAGAAGTGAATGATCCACAATCACTACAGCCAGTAGTAGTAGCAGCTATACCAGTTCCAATTCAAACCAAGAAATTAGATGGACATAATGTAGTAATCAAAGTGAATAAGGTTTCAATTAGTAAGTAAGGGTTGAAAAAGGTTTCAATTGGAAATGCAAAGCAATTTTGCATTGCTTAAGCAGTAGTGAACATATATCTTGAACTATTAAGAAAATAAAACTGCAGGACACTTTACCATTTTTAAACTCCAAAAATTTTCAACATCTTTTTTTTTTTTCTCTCTCTCTCTCTCTCCAAAATGAACCGTTTCAGTTTCCTTTCTCTTAAACCCTAAAAGACTACCAAGAAGAGCTTAAAACGCACTGTATCAATGATTCGAAATCAATCATGTCACTTTCAGGCTTCTGGGTTTCAATTCTTAAAATGTGGTTTAAAAACAAAAACACCATTAGTTTCAATTCTTCTTGGTAACTCCATGAGATTTCCATATCTGTCAAATTGATTTATGGGACTAACTTCTTTTTCGCTTTAATGGATGGAAAAATCACATGACACTAATGTAATTAGTGGCGCGAATTCATTGGTGAGCCGTCTTAATGTAATAATGTGAACTTCATGTGAGTTTCTTTCCATAAGAACTAAAGTAAGTTAGTTTCAGTGCACAATTTGGTGCACTTTTCAGACAATTGGCAATTTTAAATGGGATGAAATTTGGTAATTGACATGAGTATTGCAAATATTTAGCTAACCAGGACAAGGTACAATCTGCTTCAGCAGATTGCATACTCTCCAGCAGCATTTTAGCCTTCAGAAAAACTAAAAAGGAAAAGCACAAAGCAGTATCGTTCTGATCATAAAACTCTCACACAATATGATTCAATCACTGGTTACACAATCCTAGTGAAATATGTTCAACTTTATACTGCACATGTCAGTTGAGTCTCTAATCTCTTTGAACAGCCTACAATTGACACATTGAGCTTTTACTTTCCTGCTACTTTCCTATTACTATTACTTTACATCCATTACCAGTTCTTGCTTGTAAAATGTCACTGGCTATCTTTGCCATTATAAAGTGGAGCAAGTCAAAACCCTTTTACTCTTGGCTATAATTTGATTAGTCATTCGCCTATTCCATTCTTGAATTTCCATAAACTTAGTAAAATCGTAATCTTGTAATCTGCCTGCACTTTTCAGATGGATACGCATGAGTAGATATGTCACACCCTTATCTGAACCTCGTACCTCTCGCATTCAAAGCGAGCGCTCTACCATGTGAGCTACATCTCCATGTTGATAACCTCTCTTAAACACAATTATAATACACTTTAGCACACATAAAATTTTGACTTGAGAAACAAGTTTCGATCTCTTGAAGATTCATTCCAATCCATTTGAAAATTCATACATTTCAAGATTTGAACAGAGTGGATTTACTGATTAGTCAAGAAAAGACGACCAATGCATGCTACGTCACCTCATGTGTATTACCACTGGTTCGCCGCTTCTCCTCATAAATACTAATAATCTTAACAATCTCCACTCACCCTTTTACTCTCGACACACTCACTCTCAAATGGATCATCCCATTCCCAAAGGCACCATCATCTTCAACACAGTCGGTAGGTCCAATTATGGCTTCCACATCTTCTCTCTCCATCTCCAATGCACCACTCTCGACCCAGGGCACCGCCTCATTGACGGTATCTCTATCAACTTCAACTGAATAGAGGATTAGCTGTTAATTTTGTCCCCAAGCTGTTAATTTATGTGTTAGTCATGTAAATGAGGAGACCTTTTCTGAAAGTTTAGGAAGTACTTGTTAATTTAATGTGCATATTCACATTCTAATGGAGGAGAGACCATGTCCAAAAGCTGGGCCCTCGATCTAGAACTGAACTAAACTCATGGTATTGTAATTTTAGCTAACCAGTTTTTGTCTTTTTTTTTTTTTTTTTTTTCTTTTTTTGGTTTCCTATTTTTTTTGAAAAAATAAAAGATTTTATCTTAGAAAAATGTATTCTTTTCTCTAATGGTTTTAAATTTTGCCTCAGTGAAACTTTCTATCTTAAGTTGTGTTGGACATTGAATAGGTTGTGCATCCGAGATGACATTAGGTAAATAATTTTTGATCCTCCATTATCATATATAGTACAAACTAGTCACATATTTGCTCAGTAGTTGAAATTTTTTGTATGAATTTTTAAAAATATATTTGATTTTGTAGATTAAATAATCAATATGTGTTATTTGAAATTTCACTACAACAAACTTGACTTGTCTCAACCCACTTTCCTCAGGGTTGACGAAAAAGTGCCGAAACCGTCACTAAAAATTGGGGCTTGTAGTTTGTTTAGCTATATTCCGAGGGTCATTAAAATCCTCGAAATAGACCTATACAACCCTCAGAATAATCTATTAAAATTAGGCACACTCCGGTGCTAATTTTACCTCCATATTTAAACATTTGTCAACGCATCCTATCACATCCTTTGATGAAAGATATCTCAAAATTTCCAACCCTTGAAATAAAGTCCAAAATTAAAATACAAAAGGGGAAACTCAGAAACCACTCACACAATCAAAAAATTCTCACAAAATCGATCTAAGCTCATCTCAGAAAACTCAACGATCGAAGCGAGCTGTTGATAGACGTAGCGCTTTCACCACCCCATTTCCGATTACAGGTCTATCTTTCTTTGTTTGTTTCCCGAGAAATTATGGAAATTACATAGCAGAATTATCCAAAAAAAAAAATTGGTATTCTCTCTTGCTTTCTCTCTCTCCATCGGTAGATATTGCTCTTCGTCACCATTGGTATAATTTGGGGGCTAGGATTTGGATTACATGTCCTTTGGTATAATTTGGGGGCTAGGGTTTGGATTACATGTCCTATGCAATCTGAAGTATGGATTGGATCTAAGAGGCTTGAACATATTATATTGAAGAAATTCTTAAAAAAGGAGTTTCTAAGTGTCAATGGTGTGGTATAGCAATAGTACAAATTTAAGTGTTGGTTGGATCTTTGAGGTTTTTGGTGGTGCTATGTTTGTTATTTTTTGTATTCCAGTATTTTATCTGAGAGTTTGATGCTGATTTTGAAAATTCTATGTGTATGTTAATTATTGAAAATCAGCTATAACATAGGTTTCCCCAATGGATATATTGATTATACCAGTGCAGTGTAAGTCTGTGTGTTTCTCAAGCTATTAAAGCTAAAATCAATGCAATTTGATTATCCATTTTTATTGGTTTTTTGAGTTCCCTAATTTTGAAAGGACTGGACTATGTGATATCAAGAAGTTGCTACAAATTTATAGTTTAGACATTTGAAACTTGTGTTAAAAATTACTCTTTCTCTGTAGGAAATTTGGAGTATACACAAAAGCTTCTGTAGCTGGACTTACAAAAATCATTAACAATGTCATATCTAGCTCATCTCCTAGTGTTATCTACGATTAATTCACAAAAAAATCTTCATTTGTTTGTCACACATGATTCAGATCATAGACAAAGCCTTTTAGATTTTAATCATTTTGCCAACAGATTAACTTATACAATACGGATAGATTATTTATGGTAGATAATGAACATCAATCTCAAATAGAAAATCCCATCAGGAAGGTCAAGGATTTAGCTGAGGAACAAAATGAGCATAACCTCTACACATTCACTCCCAAAGGATAGTGAGGAAGATAATGCGTCTCAAAATATCATAGATGGTGTATTTTTCCCTTAACTTCTGTTTCGTTTTGTTTGATTGTTGAATCCTTAGTTATTGCTGCTTCTCATTTAAATAAAGTGTCTGGTAGCTCTGTTTTATTGTAGGAAATAAAAATGATATTTTTTGGGTTATTCTTATGTGATATTATTGCCGCTGGTATTGAAGCTCGTGATGGTTTTCTCAGCTGATCCAAATGATATCTTCTTGACAGATGGAGCAAGCCCAGCTGTAAATTTTGACTTCACTTTCTTTTTCTTTCTATAACTGCTAGTATTTTCCATTTCCAATTGATACATTTATAACAGATTGTGTTTCTCTCTTACCAGGTGCATATGATGACGCAATTACTGATAAGATCAGAAAATGATGGAATTCTTTGTCCCATTCCTCAGTACCCTTTATACCCTGCTTCAATTGATCTCCATGGTGGCACACTGGTATGCTTCTAATTTTATTCAGAAGCTCAAGATTGGTTGTATTCAAATGCTAAGTGAAAAGACTTTATTTTCTTCTTTTTTTCAGCATAGATTTAACACTGACCTAACTTGATAACTTGGAAGTTGGAAAATGGAAATTTGATTTATTCTTTTTTTTTAATTTTCATTCAATCTTGAAGTATGGTCATTTCAGGTCCCTTATTATCTCAATGAAGCAACAGGATGGGGATTGGAAGTCTCTTCACTTAAGAAGCAATTGGAGGCTGCCAAGTCCCAAGGCATCATAGTTAGGGCTTTGGTTGTTATAAATCCCAGAAACCTAACAGGCCAGGTTTGCTATTAGTAGGTTTGAAGAAGTAGAGATTTGACTAGCAAAGTACCTAAAGTTCATGTAAAAGAGAATGCATTGCTATGTGTCTATTTTTTCCCTGTACATTATATGATTTTTCTGATGTACCTGCAGGTTCTTGGTGAGGAGAACCAGCGTGACATTGTGGAATTCTGCGGGAAAGAAGGTCTTGTGCTACTGGCAGATGAGATTGGTAAATTCTTATTAGCAAACGATGTTGAAACATCATGCAACTCTAGTAATAAATAGAGATTTGTGTACTTGTAGGGAACTAAATTTGGTTTTGTTTGCTCTTTATTGACTCCCTTTGCTTGCTTGGAGCACTACCAAATAGATCTGATTTGATTTGCTATGTTAAAGTTACAACTGATGTCCAATGAACTTTATATAGGTATATCAGGAAAATGTTAATTGTGAATAGATCATGTGTAATGTATTTGAGCCGATTTTTGTGGAATTTGAAATTTGGATTAAGTGTCAGGTGTTAATACCATGTTCTATTACTTGGAGATTTAAACTGGATAGTAAGGTGTTCACTTGTTTGTAAACTTGGTTCAAAGCCATTATGAACTACTTAACAGCTGTGAAATTATTATTTTCTAATTGAATCATTTGTCTTTAAGATTGACAAGACTATTCTGGTGCTCATACATATGGAGGATTGATGTGGAGGGATCTTTTCATACTGAATGGTTCAAGCTTGCCAAACAGTGTAAGATAAGTTTTGGAGGTATTCCACTTGAATGAAACTCAAAATAATCCTAATAAATTTCTGCCCAGGACTCTGCTGGGCAGAGCTGACACCACCTCTACCTGTTAAAATGTATCTCAATCATTCTGTTTTTAATTGCTTGAAGTTTGTTTATGTTGTTTGTCATTGTGTTTTGGCAGATTCTGCTACTTCTCTTTATATTTGTTCTTGTTTTTAGCAGGGAGGTTGGGTTTCAAGACTGAACATGGAAGGGACAGAGGAATTCATTAGTACCAAAGAGAACCTTAGTAAATCTTGGTTGCGTATAAACTGCACAATTTATAATCATATTAATTTATGAGACATTATTTGTATAGTCAATGGAAAAGAGTAGGCATTGACATTATTTGCCTCAAGCACATGGGATGAAGTACCATGTAGTTCTTCATGATGTTCTGAAATTTGTAAGAGTCTGTTAGTAAGTAAAAACTAATTCGCTTGTAAGTGCTTAATATATTTGTTTGAAAGAATATGTATGTTACTAACCATTAAGATCGAATAATTTTTGTTGGTTGTTTCAAATTTTGAGTACTTGAGGCTTGACACTAATTGCTTATTTAGGCTCTAGTTTGGAAATGTGTATTTTTTCCATTGGTTTGTTTAGTGCAGCTATTTGCACTGTGTTTGTGTGTTTTTGTTGAAGAGGTCATTTAGACTTTTTATAGCAGCTTTGGTTGTGTTTTGTGCAGCCACCAGGCTGGTCTGGGTGTTGTATGGCTACTGGCCTTTTGTTCCTGCACAAAGTAGTTTGTTTTCTTGCGCGTGATTTAAATTCTTGTATTTTGAAGCATCTTCTAATCTCTCGGAATGGCCTTGACAAATCCTTCTTTGCCCAACACTCTTACCATTCTATTAAAGGTATTGGGTCAAATACTTTATTAGTTTCAAAATTCTATAGTTAAAATACCAAGTTCCTTTAGGTTAATGTGAAAGTGTCTCCATAAACTTCAAAAATGAAGGATTTAGAAAGCTAATTGAATTTTGTTTTGATATTTGTGTTTTGTTATAATAAGATTTTGTAATATGTGGTTCTTTAAAGTCTATGTGCATGGTTGTGGGTTTTTTTTTTTTTTTTTTTTTTTTATAAGAAAAACCGTATTTTAAGGGTCGGGAGACCCTCGAAAAAGGTTAAGCTTTACAGAGACTAACTTCTTCTTTCTGTAGCTTTATAGTTCTTGAATCTTGACTTAAATAATCTTGAGCAATGTAACACCTAATCTAGACATGTTTTTGTTCTTGGTTTGCCAACATACATAAATTTAGAATTTAAATATTTAATTCTAAATATTTAGAACCTGACAGATATAAATAATGTTGAGTTGAATTTGAAAATTGCACTTACATCCACAATAATCACACTAGAAGTCATCTTATATATATATATATATATATATATATATTTATTTATATATTCAATAGTTACAATTAAAGAAGGGAATTTAAATCCTGAATGTCACTATTGAAAACAGTGGGAAGTGCTAATTACACTACATAGTAGAGTTGCCAGAAAGAATGAATGCATAATCATAAGCCATCTTCTATCCTGTTTGATAAGATTGTAGAGGCAAAAAAATTTCTTAAAGGACATCATATATGTTTTGAATAATATATAAACCCTTGTGTAGCATGGTTTTGAAACTCGGACCGTTCATTGAACCTTAAAAAGGAGAGGTTCAAAGTTTTTAAGGTCGAACCGAGGTTAAACTGGGATTGAACCATGATGACATTATAATTAATTTAATAATTAATCAAAGCCTAAATATAGATATTAAATTTATAAAACTAGCAAAATTGACTAATATATCTATATATGTGAGAGAAATTTAATGATTTTCAAGCATATATTTAATAATTAAATAAGAAATTTAATAAAATAAAATAATAACCAAGAAAACATTAAAATTTATGATTAATTTTTGAAATAAAGTTGAATATCTTTGAAGGATTTTAATTATAATTTTTTCTATATTCCTTGTAAGAGATGGATAATTTATTTAAGTAAAATAAGATTATGTTAAGTTGTTTTTATTATAAAAATAAATTGAACTGGGGTTGGACCGCACGAACATTATTATAAAAAAAAATTGAACTGGGGTTGGACCGCACGAAGGGGTTCACAGAAATAACAATAATTCCAGTTCTCTATGCTTAAAAAACCGAATTTTATCCTAGTTCCTGGTTTTTCCGGTCGGACCTCCCAGTCTGGTCCGGGTTTGAAAACAGTGTTGCGTAGTAGTTAGTAAACCAACAAGGTCCACACTAACTAAATAATATTCAGCAATGCATTGAATAAAACCAATCATTTGGAGTTTTTAACAATAGAAAATTTTGTCCCAAATTTGTTAATTTAACTAGTGGTAGACCCACTTTGTAATGTGATATAATGTATAATTTATTTTTTAAAATTTATTGAAGATAATTTCATTAATATATATTATTCATTTTTTGAAGTGTTTTTTACTTTACATGATTCAAATTTTTGTTATAGTGTGTTATGTTTTCCTTTTATTTTTTTTTTTTGGTACAATTAAACTTTTTTAAGTTTCAAATTAATGATTTAAATTTCTTATTCTTTTAAGGAAATTATTATGATATATCAAACCTCATTAGAACTTAACAATTTATGTTACTCAAATAATTTATGGGCACATCCAAATACTGTATTTTGATATAAACTCAAATTCTCATTTCCAACTCAAATAAAAAATATAAGAGGGGGATAGAGTATATATGATGGGCAACTCAAAAAACACATCATCAAAATGTATCAACCCAAAGTAGAGATTAAAAAAAAAAATCATCAATCTAAAATAGAGTTGAGAGAGAGAGAGAGAGAGAATATTCACATTTTTTGGGTGAGAATGTGAGATAAATAGAAATTTATATAAAAGAAGATAAGTAAAAGATTACTCAAAAGAAAATGCATGGTTGTAAACACCAAATAAACTAAGTCATGCTACGTAATAGAATAACATTATACCATTATATACTACATAATGTCACATGATAACATCTATCAATCAAAGAAAAGAAAAAAGATAACAAATCAAAAGACAACCAAATCACATCAATCCAAAGTAGAGTTTAATACAAAAATTTATCAATGCAAAGAATAAAAAAAAAACCACCAAAAGAGTGAGAGAAAGTATTCACCATTTTTTGTGTAGGAAAAATATGGATAAAATAAAGGGAATGACAAATTTTAATAGTAAATAAAATGAGGAAAGGAATAATTAAAGTAAAAGGAAGATGAAAGGACGAAGGAGTTGTAACTTTAAAGTATAGAGTAATAGAGAGATAAAAAAGTAAAAGTTGGTGAAAATGTTAGAGGAAGTGTAATTATAAGGTGTGAAATTAATAAGGAGAAAAATAGTTAAAAATGAGAGAAAAAGTGTTGAAAACAGATAGTTGATGCAGCCTCTGACATCGCTTAACAAAAAATTGTAAAAAACTTGCGGTACTATAATTTTAGCTAACCAGTTTTCACCTTTTAAAAAAATAAAAAATAAAAAATAAAAAGAGATTTAAAAAAAAAATTTGTTGAGAAATATCTTAGAAAAAAGGTTTTATGTTCTCTAATGCTTTAAATCTGCTTTAATGAAAGCCCGTTCTCTAGCAGCAGGGACGAACCAACGTTGGGGTTGGAGGGGCCCATGGCCCCCATGGTCCCACGCCTCCCTTTATAATTTCTTAAAATCAAATATTTTTTTATAGTGTAATGGTCCAAAGTTGGCTCCCCCTCTCCCAACGACGCCCACATCTGCTCATCATTCTTCTTAAAATAATTTTTTTGTGTGATAAATTTAAATTTTATCTTCTTAAAAATTTGATTAGTTCAAATGCATAAAAAAAAAAAAAAAAAAGTAAGCTAATCGATCTATAACTTGTAACTCTATACTAAATATGAAACCTTTTAACGTAAAACATTTAAAAAAAAAAAATCGTATTCTGCATTATTTGGTATTTTAAGTGGATAAATTCCTTTTGGAGGGAAAAAAAAATTAAGGACAAAACCAAAAAAAAAAAACTATTCTTTAAGATAAATTATACTTTAAATTAGTTTCTTAATTACCTTGTATGTGCGCACACAAGAGCATTTTCAAAATGCACACGTCATCATTCTTTCTTAATTGTGTCAAATGTTTGGTAAGAATAAAATAACTTTTACTTTCTATTTTGTCTATTTTCTTTTATTAATATTTTGTTAACATTGGATGGATATTAGTTTTTTATTTTTTATTTTTTACATAGTATATAGTCTTCTATTTTATCCTATTTTTCATTCTTGAATTTTAAATTTCTTAGCTTCATGCCTTGGACCCGTTATCCTAAATTTTTTTAATTTTTTTTTTTTTTTTTAGTATATACTCTTCCATCATGCTGTTTTCCCGTTAGTGGAAGAGGGTTACTAATAAGCTTGTTGAGTTTCTTTTGGAAAACCTTCAGTAAAGGGTTCTGTGGACTTGCTTTATGAAGTGGTTTGTTTGCAAATATGGGTTGTTACAGAAGGCTCATCTTTGTGACTTGTATGTCATGTTACGAATGTACTCATTTTCTGTGCTGCCTCATTTTTCTCTATACAGGTTTATGAGCCTTCTCAGCTTGAAAGTATATGCACCTGCTTTTTATTTCCCCTATTTTGGTTATGGGGGTTGCATGCAATGTAATAAGTTCAGAGCCTCATTAGGTTTTTCTGCGTGGAGGTTCTCTTATTGCAGCATACATATCGAGATGGCCGTCTAGAGGAGGTAGTTCTACGTCATCTTGGGTCTGAAGATGGAGAAACTGTGATAGCTAAAAATATTAGGTTTTGTTTGTACCTTTTGTTGTTATTCTATTCTACTTGGTCCATTTTTTCTTTTTTTATGCTCCTTAATTTTGGGAAATTTTTTTATTCCAACAAGTGCTCAAACTAATAAATAAAAGAAAATTTGTATACTGTGTACCCGTGGTGCAAGGGTTTTACCTGACCTCTACTTGGAATGCATTAGCAGTCATTGACATGCTAGATATATTGGGCAAAAAATATCATTCTTTGACAAATAATGGCTTTGTTAGCCATCAGGAAAGATTTCAATGATGGCATGCTCTCGTACTCATTGAATCTAAAGGATTGTCTTGATGGTTATAAACTTATAATACCACCTTAGCACTGCGGTTTTGCCAAAAAATTGGTTATCAGTTGCACCAGTTTCATCAATTGCAAAAAAGTCTCTTAATTGCTTGAACCTGTATTCTTTTTTTTTTTTTTTTTGAGAAATGCTTGAACCTGTATTCATATTGCAGGATATCTAATGATATGGAGAAATCATGCGCCACTTCAATTGCTGAGTTCTTTTCAAATGCCGGTGTGGCACTCCAGTTGTTTTTGAGGTATGGTGCAATAACTGGGCTGGCAGGAGTCATGATGAACATCACAGCTAACAAAATCACAGCCAACAAAGCCTGTACAAACTAACATAGAAAATAAACCAAGTATGCATGGTTGAAATTTTTCCCACCACCAAGTTATGTGATTTACTTGCTGTCAGTAATATCTGCTTCGATCACATCATCACCATCAGCTGTTTTCCTAGTTGGTCTTGATGACCCTGGTGTAGTAGTAGAAGCAGGATCAGCATCCGGTTGGCCAGGCTGGCTATAGATTGGCTGTCCTAGTTGCATAACTTATTGATTTAGTGCAGCCATTGCATCTCTAATGGCTTGGGTTGATCCACCAGAGAGTGCATCCTTGAGCTCTTTCACTTTAGCCACTACTTTCTCCTTGACTAGGCTAGGAACTTTGTCTCCCAGCTCTTTAAGTTGCCTCTCGGTTTGGTACAATACTGAGTCTGCTTGGTTCTTTGTGTCTATGGCATCCCTCTTTTCCTTGTCTTCCTTTGCAAACTTCTCAGCTTCTTTAACCGTCTTATCCGCCTGCAGTTTTTTTTTTTTTTTTTTTTTTTTTTTTTTTTCGTACATCCAAAGTTGGGATTTAGTAACATAAATAGAATAGGTTTATATGTGGTAATAATAGCTTCAACAATAACAAGTAGGAGAACATCCTTTTATCATGGTTGATATGTGAAAAAGGATAGCTACTTGAACTGCTAAGGTTCAGCAAGAAAAGAAAGATATAGGTTCTTTGGAGAACATGGTAGCATCATTGAAGGGGATAACTAATAAAATTAAATATAAGAAAAAAAGATCCCAAAGTTAAAGATCAAAAAACAAAAACAAATTAGTATAAAAACAAGAAGAAAAAAAATCATTTTTTTGCCAACAATGGCTATGGTTCTAGGAGTACAATATATTTAACCAGAAGATAGCTCTAACACAATTTTTTCTTGATTTACTTGGAGTGTAGTGAATCTAGTGATGTTTGTTCTTTTGAGCTATTATGAAGGTTGAGGAATAGTTATAAGGGTCCTTATGGTAAGAAATTTTTATTCCTCACTTTAAGGGAATCCTAGTAATGAAAATGCAATCAAACAACTAATTAGCTATTGAATAGGTATTCCATTTTTGGGTCTATTCCTCTTCACTAAACATGCTGTCAATGTGTGCATAGTGCACTAGTCAAATTGTTTACTGATGATGGAGTCAAACAAGACTGTGTTTTATGGTTCTAGGAGTATACTATATGTAAGCAGCATATGGCAATAATACACAAATTATTCTTGATTTACTTTGTGTTTGGTGACAAAATCTCTCGTAGTTCTGCAGTTGCATTTGTTATGTATATTTAGTTATTTCTTATGTAGTTAATTGATTATAGTCAGCTAAGATAGGTTATGCTTAGTCTATTCACCCACAAATTAACCACACACATTGATTTCAAACTCGTTTAAATAACAAATCTAATTTGAACTACAAATTGCTATCTCAAGTTTGCAATATCAATAGTTTTTAGAAACATACCTCATCACTTGGCAAGGTGCTAGCACTAGTTATGGTTATATCCTGCTTCTTTCCGGTTCCCTTGTCAATAGCAGTGACAGAAAGGATGCCATTAGTGTCAATATCAAATTTCACCTCAATTTGAGGAACCCCACGTGAGGCAGGTGAGATTCCATCTAAAGGAAAGCTTCCAAGGGATTTGTTATCCCTCACGAACTCTCTCTCACCCTGACAGACATTAATCTCTACACTGGTCTGGCCATCTGCTATAGTGGAGAACACCTCTGATTTGGAAGTCAGAAAAGTTGTGTTCTTTGGGATAATCTTTGTCATTACACAGCCCAAAGTTTCGAGTCCTAGAGACAATGGTGTGACATCCAAGAGCACAATGTCACTAACTTCTCCAGCTAAAACACTGGCCTGAAAAAAAAAAAAAAAAAGGCCAAAATAAATATTGATGCCTCAACAATTTATGCAATATCAATAAATATTACAGCATATAATATCATAAATAGAGAGTTACAGCCATTTATTTTTCGAATAGACTGAGAAAAAAATTTAAAGCATGTTAGAATAATGGTTAAATAATTAAATTCACCATTTTTAGTAGCTTAAGCTATTAGAACAAGTAGTAATTTATCTTCATATCAGAGAGTTCAATTGCTCTACCTTCTATTAAAAAATTTTAAAAAATCCTACATGTTGCAACCCACTTAAGTGGTAATTTATCTCAACAAGATAAGGACAAACATGAACTGCAGCCCCAAGAGAAACAACTTCATCAGGATTTATAGTCACATTGGGCGAGTAGAACCACCAACAAGGATTACTCCATCAAATCTTTGAAGGAAAGGTTTGCATCTTTCAAGGCAGTTTCAACTAGTCCTTGTAGCCTAAGGAAAAAGTATATTTCAGTTGTAATCCATTGAACTTATGCAGGCAAATAGGTATTCATACCGTTTTAAGTCAAATGGCAGCAAACTCCAGTAATGGAAATCAAACACACACTGATATTTCATACGAGAATTATTCCATTTTGGAACATGCATAGAGGGCAACCACAGAGTAGCAGTTTTTAACTTACATACCTGTCTAGCAAATCTGAACATAATTCTTCAAATTTGGCCCTTGTCAGGGCGGTGTCTATGTGTTTTGGGCCATCTGCAGTGGCGGTAATGAAAGGTAAATTGTAAAAACAGAAAGCTTTTCCTCAGTGATCATGACAAAGAGAGAGATCCATTCATAGAAAGAAGGCAAAGAAATTGTCACATACGTAATACTGGTCTGTGTCAGAGATGACAGCTCAATCTTTGCTTTCTCCGCAGTCTCTGTGAGATGCTGTAGAGCTTGCTTGTCTTTCAGAAGCTCTATTCCTTCATCTCTTTTAAAGTTTTGGGCAAGCCAATCAACTATTCTCTGTTTAAGATTATAGAATATAGACATGTAATTTTAGTAACAACTAATAGACCATAAAACAAAGAATAGCAAAATCTCTATTCATTTGTCTTGTTCAAACCTTGTCAAAATCATCTCCTCCTAGATGCGTGTCCCCTGATGTGGAAAGTACCTCAAATACTCCGTCTTCAACCTCAAGAAGTGCAGATTTAAAACATAATAGATGACAACAATCACTGACTAACAATTTACTTATGCACCAAAAGAAAACAATTGAAAAATTACATCTGATGAGTGCTATTTTTAGAAAACTATAGTTCATATTGTCATAATTCTGATAAAACTATCTCTTATACATGCTGTTTAATGGAATTAAAGGACCGGGATCCAATAGCAATGGTAACAAAAAGGTAAAAGTAGTGAAAAGGCTTAGTGTTCAAATGATTGAATGCTACCTAACTACTTTTGTGTTAAATCAGAAACCTTTTAAGAGATCATATGTTTCAAAATCACAAGGTCCAGGTCACTCTTTTAATCTATAAAACTGCTTTTGGAAGATTGAATTTTGGGATCACAAATACCACATGTTCACTGAATGCCATTGACACATGTAAGATCATCACATTACCACATTGCGCCTATTAATTTGTTTCATATGTATTTCTAAGAAGACTTTCCCAATTCTTGTTTGGCAATCTCCCCCAACATAACACTTGAATATAATAATTAAAAATTACAGTTGGGGAGCAGATGCCAAAGCAGCAAGATAGGCAAAACCTTTTACCACACTGTAAATAGAGCTTCGAAACTGTAGCTGAAAGAACAACATCTGAACCTAAGTTATATTTCATGCGACAGTATAATCCCACAAACTAGAAAAAATGAGCTATGCCTTGTAAAGATCGGCCAACATTTATCTAAAGACAATGACACCAAGAAGTTCCTGAACTAGAAATCCATTTTAGAAATTTCTCCTAAAAAAAAAAATAGCTTGATTTCAAATTACATTAAAAGGCATAGTAAAATAAATTAAAACGTTCAAATCATTGTCCAAAAATCCCAAAATGCTATAAAGAGAAGTCCTGACTCAATTCATGAGAAAATTTGAGGCAAGCTGATTATTTCTGATTGGTCCTGGTTTGTTTTTTGTAATTTGGTTGTCAGAAATATATATATATATATATATATATCTGTGTGTGTGTGTGTAATTTATAGAGGATGACGGAAGCTTTAATTTGTTCTTTTGCTAACAGCCAAGCTGCTTGTTGCTCTTTATCAACAATAAGTCCCAAGGGGCTCATTCCATTTTTGTAAGTCCCAAGTGGTCAATGCAGCCATCAAGTTGAACTAGATTGAGGAACCCAATGTACAACACCAAAGGAGCTGTACCTAAGTTTTAAGGAATAGTTTGCAGCAAAGCTGCTAGTTCTCTGTAATCTGCCCTGAAGAATTCCTCTGGATTGGATAAAGATCTTATCATCCTCCAATGAAAAAATGAATAAAGAAAGTGAACGAGAGGAAATCTGTTATTATTAACCTATGGTCAAGCATGTAAGTTATCAACAATGCAACCATATTATCTAATACCTAAGACACCTAGGAATAAATACAAGAATAAAAGGCACACCAAAATGTGGAGGAATTACTCACACATGTAGTCATCTCATTTATGTTATTGCATACCCCCACCTCTCACATAGTCAAGCTGGGAAGAATTTCAAACATTAATATTTGTCAAACTCACTGAATAATAACAAATAGAATGAGTGACTTGTAACTTGTAAACCTCCAATTTAACGGCATTTGAGGCAGTGACCAGAACTACTACATAGGGGATAACCCAAAAGATTCTACTTTGCATATGCAAATGGAATAGCCTGACTACAATCCACAAGGATAATTCTCTATAAAATAAGTAAAACAAACATATGAGGTGGATTTGCCGGAGAAAAGGAAATAAGTCAATGAACTCTGCCTTACTCCTCTCATAAAAAGGGCTATGGGTGAGATTTTTCAACTGGGTATGCATGTAACTTACCAATAACCAAAAAAAAAAAAAAAAAAAAAAAAAAATCCAATGAGAGGAGTAACAAAGCAATCATTGGCATACCTGAAACGTCAAAAGCACCACCTCCAAGGTCAAAAGCCAGGATGGTCTCATTGTTTTTCTTCTCAAACCCATAAGCAAGCGAAGCAGTAGTATGTTCATTGATTATTCGCAGGACGTCTATCCCTGCAATGCGACCTGCATCTTTCGTAGCTGTCCTTTGCGAATCATTGAAGTATGCTGGCACTGTATGTGATCACTGCTTTACTCATCTCATCATTCAGAAACTTGGATGCATCCTCCACAAGCTTCCTTAATACCTGTGCAAAAATCTCCTCAACTGCAAATCGCTTGCCTATAGCTGGACACTCGAGCTTCATATTGCCATTTTCATGCCTCACGACCTTGTAGGACACCTATGTTGGAATATTGGAATAAGGCTTAAATGATTAAATTCACACTCTTAAGCTTTAGTTTACCATAGTATCAATCAATTGATCCAAAATTCCTATCCCTAATTAGTCAAATAATAGTTAAAATATTATTAACCTTATCATTCGTGTTTCGCAAGTGCAGCGTGACTTTTTTATTTTGAGTTTAATATAATTTTTTATTTTGAAGTTATTTATTATTAGTGAGGTTAGATAGGATAGGTTTTTTATGAGACTAAAATTTAGAATTTGAAATAGAGCAAATGTGTGCTAGTTTTTGAGAGATGTTGCGTCTACAATATTTTTATGACTTTTTTTTACAACAAACCATAAATGTTTAATTGTTATTGGTTTAAATTTGAACCTAATATTAATATTACTTTTTTGCCTCAACAATAACAACTAGTAACAAACTGCCACTTAGAATTTGCTGTAAAAATATTGTGAAAATGTTGTGGACATATTATTGCTCATATTTAAAAAAAGAGTGTTCTAATTTTTAGGAAAAAAAAGTTTATCCGGTAATTTTTTTTTATAGATTTTGTTGAATTAGAATTTAAACTATATTTTTTATTTTTTAAGAATAAAATTTTCTAATTAATTTAGGAGTATTTTTGACATTTTTTAAAAGCAAAACTAACTTTATGAATCCTTAGATAAAGGTTAACAATTTTTTTTTTTGGTGGGAGAATGAGATAAAGATTAACAATATAAGCCTTTTTTTTTTAATAAGTAATAGTTTCTCATGATATAAAACATCAGACGATCCAAAAATTCAAATTATCTCCAACACACTAATAATTAAATGATTTTATTAAACATTGTCTCTCATGATATCTGAACATGTGCTAAAATCGCCCATTTGGGAGTAGTTGCTTTTATAAGGTAACGTGAATGTTAATAAGATAAATAGTTATTGCGATTTTCATTTTTCAAAGGTTTTTGGTTTAACTAATCTTGAGTGTAACGGTTTTACTTGTATGCTATACATATAATCAAATTTGATTCTCTTTAGTGTAATGGTTATTGTAAGCATCCTTTACTACCTGGAAATTTATTATTCAGTGTTAGTAAAGATTTATGTCTCATTGATTCTTGATCTTCTGGGATTTTGCAGTGAAGATGTGGCGGTTTTCTATAATTGTTGTATTTTGCAATTTTGTTGGTTGATGACTTGTTTTTTCTTTGTGGTTTTCTTTTAATTATCTTTTGAGTAGTTGAATGCATGCTCCGTTGCTTAATTGAACACAATGGTGTTTTACACAAGAATATAAGATAAGTTATGCTTTAGTTCAGATATACAAGTTTGGAAATCTGAAAATCTCTTATCATTTCTTCCCTTCTGTCAGGCCACAAACGCGTTGACCCCTTGTGATAACTTAGATTAATTAATTAGCCCAGTTTTTAATTAATCAAATTAACATGCAATATCACGTGGCAGCACAAACAAATCACCAAACTAAGTTATGCAGCGGAAAATAAAGAACACGGTGATTTGTTCACGAATGGGGAAAACCTTACGGCAAAAACCCCACCGGGTGATTTAAGGTCACCACTCCCGAAACTCCACTATTATCACAACAAGCAGTTACAAGCAAGGAATCCCAAGTACCTTACCAACCTACAGTTGAACTCTTACCTCAATACCCAATTGGACTTGTTCTGTAGTGACAGTTTCTCCTTTTAATGCACGGCTCCCAAGTATGTGACTAACCAAATGCGCGGATCCCAATACGCGACTTCAATTACCAACTATGGAGAGAGAGAGAGTTGGCTGCAAAGTTCTTCAAATCATCAAGGATGAACTAGGGCACGAACTTTGTCTGTCAGATCACAAATTGCATGAACAACAAGTTCTCAAAGAATGTGCAACTTGTTTTTCTGTGATCTCTTTCTTGACGGCCCTTAAAATAATCCTTTTATATGTCTAGGGTTAGGAGAAAAGAAGTCCCAAAGACACACTCACGGATTAGACTTGAAACAGACCTGGAAATCTGTTTTCTTTAATTCTCGACAGATAGAGGTGTCGAGAGGTGTCGAGATAGCTGTCGAGGCTCGGGCAAAACAGCTCTTTTAAAGCTTGATAGATGTATCTGTCGAGGTATGTGTCGAGCTTTAAAATCTTGCACTTCCCAGCTTGTTTCTTGGACAGACTTTGACGGCTTCAACACTTAACCTTGAACTGAAGTGTTAAACTCATCCTAAATCTACCCAATTACAAGTAAAGTGCGTTTTGTCTAAGGATAAGCCAATTACATAAAATAGTGACATATGTTCACAGACTTGAACCACATATGTCCTAACACCTTCTCTTCCCCTCTAAAGAAACATAATGACTGATATCTATATCATACAACTTTCTTACTTCTAAGGAAATCATCTATACAATTATATTCAATCCTTCTCCCATCATTCCATATTCCAGTAAACATGGCCTACGGCGTTCAGCTTTTTGTTTCACATATCAGAATGGTCCTCCTTTTTGGTAGATTAGTATGCATCCTAGATTATTGAGATAAGTATTTTTTATTGGATCAACTTGGCTTTGGAAAACAGTTCTACATCATAATCTTTAATGATGATTTGATGTATTATTGTTGTTGATGCTGTTGTCTTTAGTGTTATTATTGTTTTGGGTTGCATCTCAATAGTAAAATGAAGCCTGTTGTGATTAACTGGGCTTGCTTAGTGGTAACAGAAAGACCCGGGGATTATTTATTAACTTTTTCTCTTTTTAAAGTTACAGAAGAAACCTGCCTTGGATGAACCATAGGAGATTTAGTTATGTATTATTTATAATTTTGAAATTATATTTTACATTGATTGCTATTTTGTATAGCAGATTTTAATGGTTTGCTACATGGTGTATCTATTTTGTTTAAACCTGTGTCTACATATATGCAACCTAATCAGGGAGTAGGGTATTATTATGTATCTAAATGTAGCATTCTAATCATAAATTACTAATTAGTGTACACAAATAAGCTTATAAGTTATAAGCTCATGTCCTTGTTTTGTAAATTTATTAATAGTGTGGAAAGAAAAAAAGAACATATGTTAAATTATTTATTGCTCCAAAAGCTTAAGCTTAAACTATGAGGATATGGTAAATTTTATCATTTAACTACATACTTTTAACAACATGAATAAAATAATACCTAGAAATGAGAATATACCCTTTCACTTGACTATGTTAATACCATCTCTACCAACACCGTGACCACACAGATTGGAATACCACCCCTCATCTTCACACCTTACATCTTACTCTTGTTCTTCTTAGCACTCTGAGGAACAACAACCTACAACTGCCAGCACCTCAGGACGTTTTTGCCTGTAATTCAGACATTTGCATTTCATATCCCCTTCTTGCTAGATTCTACCCGAAGCACCAGTGTAACCCTATGTCACTAAGGATGTTATGGTACTAGTGGTACTTTCCTGTTTGCTTTTCACTAAGGCCTCCCAAGTTTCCCTATTGAACATGCTCCTTTCTTGCTTCGGTTTATTATCATTATATATATATATATATATATATATTTTTTATTGGTTAGAAATCCTGATGCTACTACCTGAACCCCTCCCTTCCCTGTACCCCAAGCACGTATGTGCTTGGGAGGTACCAATCCGCATAAGAGGCGGTTGGTTGCTACATTGTGCATTTCAAGTGTCCCATATCTGTATTCTGTGCCAGGAACTGATATAATCATCTACAAAATTACAAATTGCTACCTCACTGAAGGCGAGCATAGCAAATTAACATTTTCTAAAACAATGTGACAATTTTGTTCTCACACTCTCTTTCTTTTGTGCTTGTTTTTCTGAGTCTCTGTGATTTATTTTCTGGCTTTATCGATAAGTATAAGTGGGGCACAAACGGTCTATTTCTTTTTTTTTCTTTGTTTTGTGGCAGTTGTATTATTGATGTTCCTAGAGTTGCCGTCAGAATGGCTTCTAGTCAATGTTGTTCCAAGAATTATACACCTTTTGTTTGTAATTTACTTCCATCTTGGAGAGGGTTAGCTTTATGACTCCTTTAATGGGTAGAATGTTTGTTGTGTTCCAGCATAAGGTCAAGCCAAGCTCATACACTTGGAGACATCACAGGCCCCCTCCACGAAGATCTGGTTTTGTGGAAGACAGCTCTCGATCCCATGAAATAATTAAGATCCTTGGAGATGGCTCTTTTATTAAGGGATCTGATTCTAGATACATCTGACTCATCAGGTGATGAAGAAGATTTTTATAGCCCATGAGCTACTAGATATAGCCAGTTGTAATCATGTTGATTGTCTGTGGGGATTTTCTAAACATTGCCATGTTGGCATTTTGTCAGCCTACTACTCTTTGCATCAGCAGAAAGACTTGCTTGTAGTTTTTGAACTTCATATTATGACAAGATACTATTATTTATAATTGATATCTTGGTTTCCCTGCTGGGGTTAGATTGTTTCTGCTGGGGATGATTACTGGCATTATCCAATGTTGATGTCAATAATCCTGGAAGTGTAGGTTCTTTGGTAGATATTTGATTGCTGGAGCACATAATAATTTTATGTTTGCCATTAATGGTGCTTATTTTCCTTGGATACTTTGTAAGCAAAGAACTTTCTTGTAGTTTGACATGTACACTTCAATTTCCTGTTTGAAGGTCTTGCTTTTACACATTTTCTCTTTTTTGTGAGTTTAGGCTCCTTACAGTTTGATATTTTAAGACATTTGACAAACATGGCCTGTGAAGTGATTCCCACTGTGGTGTATAATGTTATATTTGTTATATTTCTTTCCCATGAGTGGAAGAGGGGTTACTAAGCTTGTTGAGCTTCTTTTGGAAAACCTTCAGTAAAGGGTCCTGTGGACTTGCTTTATGAAGTGGTTTGTTTGCAAATACGGGTTGTTTCAGAAGGCTCATCTTTGTGACTTGTATGTCATGTTACAAATGTACCCATTTTCTGTGCTGCATCATTTTTCTCTACACAAAGTTTACGAGCCTTCTCAACTTGAAAGTATATGCATCTGCTTTTTATTTCCCCTATTTTGGTTATGGGGGTTGCATGCAATGTAATAAGTTCAGAGCCTCATTAGGTTTTTCTGCGTGGATGTTCTCTTATTGCAGCATACATATCGAGATGGCCGTCTAGAGGAGGTAGTTCTACGTCATCTTGGGTCTGAAGATGGAAAAACTGTGATAGCTAAAAATATTAGGTTTTGTTTGTACCTTTTTTTGTTATTCTACTCGGTCCATTTTTTTTCCCCTTAAATAATTTCATATTCCCATGCTCACTGAGTTTTGGTTATTGCCAGGCTGTCAGAGTTCCTTGGTAACATGCGTATAAGGTGAACAGATGCTGTTTTATAGTCTAGAGAAAGTATGAAGTTATGACTTGGATTCTTCTTTCCATACAAGTATTTGTACATTAGGACTTGACATGTGGATTAATTTATTGATGTTCCTTAATTTTAGGAAATATTTTATTCCAACAAGAGCTCAAAGTAATAAATAAAAAAAAATTTGTATACCGTGTACCTGCAGTGCAAGGGTTTTACATGACCTCTACTTAGAATGCATTAGCAGTCATTGACATGCTAGGTATATTAAGCAAAAAATATCAGTTGATGATGCCGAAATTCACCAGTAAGCTAAACGATCCTCACGAGAGTGAAATAAAAACCAGCACAATAACAAGAAAGGACCTAGTAGAGAGCACCAGTGTGATGCCGGCCAAAAACCCTCCGAAGGTCAAGTTGGAAACCTTATTTTCATTACTAGAGTGTTAGAGTTTAGTTAATTATGTGTACCTTGGTTTGTGAGGGTTTTGGTGTATTTATAGTCGCGTAGAGCCAAAGCCTATGCCTTGGTAAATAAGTCTTTTTTTTCTAGGGGAGTGACTCCTTTTCCTTGTAGGAGTCTGCTTTGTTTGGGCTTAAGCGTGTAGATCAAGCGAAAACCCCAGTAGCCCAAATGTAAGCCACAACCATGCTCGCATAAAGGCCCTTAGAGCCCAACACACGACATGTGCTGAACAGGTCCGTCCACCACATGTCTGTCATATATTCTCCTTTTCAGCTGCCCCCTATTCCATGAATCCGTCACCTTTACTGAGGGGTCTATGGAATGAGTAGATCCGTTCTTATGAATCCATCATGCGCTTGCTGCGGACGGATTGCTAGGCTGGATTAGGGTCATAAATGCTCTGGAGGACACGTGGTGAGCCCTGATTGATAGCTTACTCCAACCAAGGCGTCTCTTCGTTGGTCGCGCCGCTCCCCCTATATATATATATATATATATATCACCTATTCCTGTCATTTTCACATTTTGGAGAAATTTTTACTGATCAGAGCACATACGTTCTCCTTGTGACCGTCGACTTTCAATTTCAACCATCCTAACTTTCTTCCGTCGTCTAGTCAATTAGTTCAACTGTAAGTTTATTTCTTCTCTTCTTCCAACCCCCCTTTTTTTTATTTGTATGTTGGTCCATTGTCCATGTAGATCTAGAACCTTAGGTTTCCTTCTCCCTCATTTGTAGGTATTCGATGTCTAGTGAGACCTCAGCGGTCATTCTTTTCTCCGTGACGGAGCGGGCTATGAGGAGGTGTACCAGTCAGGTCAAGGAGACCCGGGTACCTCCATTGAGAAGAGGGAACCATCATCAAGCTCTCCTTCCTATGTGGAAGAAGAAGCGCGAGGTGAAGACGGGTCAGAGTACTACTCGAACGACGAAGTAGAAAGTGTAGATCCTCCCGTCCAGTCTGTGATAGGCAAGGATGGATTAAGGGAGTTCGTCCTGCTCCCGGAGTGGACGGTGAACAATTTTACTTCCTCCATCAGTTCACAACATTTCAACTCCCTTAGGGAGAAATACCAGATTCCAAACACCATATCGATCTGTCTACCATTCAAGTCCGAGAGGTGCTATTATAAAGGACTAGAAGACGTCGGTGTGTACGAGCAGATGCTCAAGGCGGGCCTCCGCTTTCCCTTGAGCGCCTTGCACCGTCGCCTTCTTCAGTATCTGGGTTTGTCCGTCACCCAGATCTCACCTAACGCCTGGAGAGTCTTCTTGAGCGTAGAAGTTCTATACGGCGTCATGTCTAAGGGGACAAGACGGTTAACAATGGAGGAGTTCTTGAATTGTTACCGTCTGGATGAAATTGTTAAATCGAAGGGTATGTACAGTTTTGTGTCGAGAAGCCCGATGCTTAGGTTAGTGTCCGAGACCCCCGACTCCAACTGTAACTGGAAGAGTAGATATTTCTTCCTACAAGGGGACGACTAGATGGGTCGTCCTGACGACCATGAGTTTATGCCCGTCGATAAGACATGGGGCATACTATCATCGTTCGGTATGCGTCTCATTCTGAGTCCGTCTTATATTGTCTATTGTTTAATCTAACCGTCTGTTTCTTGCAGCGCGTAGCCGTCCAGACATTACCGTCGAGCAATACGGTTTTCTTGAATCAATTTTTCAGAAAACTGAACTGTCGGAGAGGACGTGGGCGAAGCTCGTCACCTTGGACACCATACACTGGTACTGCGGCGGTCCTAAACCTTCGTCTACTGCAATAAAATACGACGCGGGAATACGCAAGCGTAAGTCTCCATTTTTTTTTTAACTATGTGATAGCGATTTTTCTCGTCCGTCATGTGTTCTCACCGTCCATAATTTGCAGAAATGGACGATGCTAAGAGACGGGCTTATCAAGCAACAAGCCGCTAACAAGAAAAACTTGGGGGTGATCTTCCTCCCAAGACGTCCCATCCGTTCGCAAAAAGGGGTCCAAAGAAGACCGACCGTCCTAGCAAGAAGCAGAAGCTGGTGACGGGTCTGCCAGCCATCCAGGCTTCAACCAAGCCTCCTTCACGGCTCGGCGTGGGTAAAGGTAAAGGTTTCATGACCAACCCTGACCCCGTCACAGACAAAGCTCCCGTCCTACTCAGGGAGGACTCGCAGTACGCCCTCGCTCAATTTACTTCTATTATTAAGGAGGAGGACTACGACGACATTGGCAACCATGCCACGGAAGCAATGGGGGAGACGGCCCTGTTTAGCCTGAACCAGGTAATGTCCCGTCCTCTTTTCGGTCTTGTCATTATTCGTTTTGCCCTAGGCTAACTTATTTGTTTACTAATACAGACTGTCCTTATGGCCAAAGGACTGATGGATCGCTGCCTGGCCTGTGAAAAGTCCTTGGAGCGTGTACGTTCCAAGGCTAGGACGATGAGGGAGGAGCTGGACGAGCTGAAGCTTTGGAAGCTCCGTCATGAGCAGAAGCTGCAAATGTCCGAGCAGGCTTGTGAGGACCTGGGAAAGGAGGTAGAGTTCTTGAGGGAGAAGGTGAAGGGCCATGACGACAACATCCGTCTGGCGAAGGTTGAGGCTGTCCAGGAGTACAGGGATTCTGATGCCCTACTGACGGAGCTAGGAACTTCCTTCGCTGATGGGTTTGACGACTGCATCAGTCAGGTGAAGGCGTCATTCTCGGACCTTAACCTTTCCCACATCAATATAGACGTCGGAGGCCAAACACCAGCCCATACTGTTGACTCCGAGGGGACTGCAGAACTTTTCGATGAAGTCCCTGGGATTGGTGATATAGAACCTGTTCATAACGATGTCAGTCCACCCGAGCCTGACGGTCCTGGAGCCCAAGCTGATGCCCCCCAAGTCGAAGAATAGCCTTTTTTTTTTTTGGACATTTGGCTATGTAACTTTTGGTCCGTCATGCGGACCTATTTGTAAATAATCTAAATTTAATTTCATCCGTCGTATTTGTTTTCATGAATGTTTAATCGTTTTTCCTTTGTCGTTTATCCAGTAAATGATCACCCGCCCACCCTGAGGAATTAGTATATATTACGCTTTTTGAGATTCTCCATCCACTTTCGCGGACTTAGTACATATCTTTCTTCTTTTGGACGATTCGTGAATTTTGTGGACTTAGATGGGCCGTCCACTTTGTGGATTCGATATATATTTCCATTTTTTTAGTGGTCCATCCACTCTGTGGACTTAGTATTTATCTCCATCTTTTAGATGGTCCGTCCACTTGTGGACTTGGTTTATGTCTCGATCCTTTAGATGGTCCGTCCACTTTGTGGACTTGGTATTTATTTCCATCTTTTTAGTTGGTCCGTCCACTTTGTGGACTGGTATTTATCTCCATCTTTTAGATGGTTCGTCCACTTTGTGGACTTGGTATTTATTTCCATCTTTTTAGATGGTCCGTCCACTTTGTAGACTCTGGTATTTATCTCCATCGTTTAGATGGTCCGTCCACTTTGTGGACTTAGTATCTATTTCCATCTTTTAGATGGTCTGTCCACTTTGTGGTTTTGATATTTATCTCCATCGTTTGGATGGTCCGTCCACTTTGTGGACTTAGTATTTGTCTCCATCTTTTAGATGGTCCGTCCACTTTGTGGACTTAGTATTTGTTTCCATCTTTTAGATGGTCCGTCCACTTTGTGGACTTTGTAGACAACACCCTTTTGGATGATGATTCGTCCACTTTGTGGACTTAGTAGATTACACGTTTTGGATGATCCGTCCACTTTGTGGAGGACCCGTTTACATTGTGGATTTAAATATCACGCAAGTGTTAGACATTCCGTCTTCTCTGAAAACTCCTCTTATTGCAATAGATACATAGAACATTATTTAAAAATAAGAAAGTAGCCTCTAGGTGTTCTAAAAATACTGTAGGAAATAAAAACTACATAACTATCAAGAAAAGATAAACTGGAAGTGAGGAGTATATTGTAGTAATGCTGTTGTTGTCGTCTTCTACTGATAATACTTATTTAGGTGCTTTGCATTCCATGAGCGACTTAGTTTCTTTCCGTTCAAGGTCTCTAGGTAGTATGTTCCCTTCCTGTGCCATGACATGATCCTGTATGGTCCTTCCTAGTTCGATCCGAGCTTCCCTTGGGTGGCATCCTTCGTAGCGCCAAGTACTTTCTTCAGGATAAGATCTCCAACCTAGAAGTCTCTGTGCCTAACTCTAGAGTTATAGTGTTTCGCCATTAGGTCCTGGTACCTTGCTAACCTTTGTTATGCAGCTGCCCTGACTTCGTCTACTGGATCAAGCTGTATGCGCATGGCTTCCTTGTTCTTGTGCTCGTCATGGTTTACAACACGGTTGCTTGTAAGACCTACCTCTGCCAGTATGACAGCCTCGGCACCAAATGCCAAACGGAAAGGTGTCTCTCCTGTCGGTGTTCTTGCCGTTGTCCTATATGCCCACAAGACACTTGGTAACTCATCTGGCCATATACCCTTTGCCCTCTCAAGACGAGTCTTGATGATTTTGAGCAAGGATCGGTTTGTGACCTCAACTTGTCTGTTGGCTTGCAGATGTGCCGGTGATGAGTAATGGTTCTTTATTCCTAGCTGGGAGCAGAAATCCCTGAATGATTCGTTGTCAAATTGCTTGCCATTGTTCGAAACCAACACTCTTGGTATGCCGTACTTGCAAATGATACTCTTCCATATAAAGTTGAGGATATTTTTCTCTGTGATGGGCCAAAGCCTCAGCCTCCACCCATTTGGTGAAGTAGTCGATGCCGACCACTAGGAACTTTAGCTGCCTTACTGCTATTGGGAATGGGCTCATGATGTCGAGCCCCCACTGTGTGAACGGCCATGGGGCCGTTACGGGTGTGAGTTCATCTGTAGGTTGCCTTATGAGGTTGCTAAAGCGTTGGCACTTGTCATAGGATCTGACGTATATGTTGGCGTCTTTCTGCAGCGTTGGCCAGTAGCATCCCGCCCTGAGGAGCTTGTGCACTAAGGACCTCGATCCCGAGTGATTCCTACAAATCCCTTCGTGGACCTCCCTCATGACATAGTCTGCTTCTTCTGGAGCGAGACATCTCAAACAGGGTTGAGAGAAACCCCTTTTGTATAGAACGTCTTTCATCATGACGAACCGAGATGCCTTAACCCTTAGATTCCTGGCAGCCTCCTTATCGTCTGGTAACAGGTTGTCTTTTAAGTACGCAGCTATGGGAGTTATCCAGCACTGCCCATTACTTACTTCCTGCAAACCTGTACCATCTATTAGTGGAGACGTTTGGACGAAGGATAATAACTTGTCGAGGACAGTCATTGGCTTTGCAGAGGCTGCCTTGGCAAGCTGGTCAGCTTCTTGGTTTTCCTCCCTTGGGACTTGAATCAATTTGACCTGGAGGTTGCTCATTTGACTTTTCACTTCATCGTGATACTTCTTCATTCTTTCACCCCTACACTCGTAACTCCCATTAATCTAGCTCATGATAACTTGGGAATCAAAGTAGACATCCACTCTTTCTGCTCCTGCGACAATGGTGAGGTCTAATTCTGCTACTATGGCTTCGTATTCTGCTTCATTGTTCGTTGTTGAAAAGCACAAACGGATCATGCACTTGATCTTGTCCCCTTCGGGTGTGTGGATTACCACACCGATTCCTCCTGCGTGTTTGTTAGAGGATCTATCTGTATGAACCCTCTATACGAGAAGCTCACTTGCCCCCTAGTCTTTCATGTCAGTGAACTCTACAATGAAGTCCGCCAGGATTTGTCCCTTTACCGCGTTTCGAGGTCGATATCGAATGTCGTACTCACTCAGCTCAATTGCCCACAATGCCATTTGTCATGCTGCTTCTGGACTACTCATCGCTCTTCTTAGGGGCTGGTTGGTCATGACGTTTATAACGTGTGCTTGAAAGTACGGTTTTAGCTTTCGAGCCGCAATTACCAATGTGAAAGCTAATTTCTCCATCAGGGGGTACCTCTCTTCTGCCCCTCTGAGCACTTTGCTTGTAAAGTATACAGGCTTCTGTATCCTATCTTCCTCTCTAATAAAAGCCACACTAACAGCTGCCGGGGAGACGACTATGTATAGGAACAGCTCTTCACCTTGCTTGGATAGGCTAAGTAGTGGTGGAGAGGAGAGGTACGTCTTCAGATCTTCGAAAGCTTTCTAGCAGTCGTCCGTCCATTCAAACGATTTCCTTAATGTGCGAAAGAATGGTAGGCACTTGTCCGTTGCCCTAGAAACGAATCTGTTCAGGGCAGCTATCTTGCCATTTAAGCTTTGGACCTCCTTTAGCGTCTTCGGGAGAGCCAAGTCTACTATTGCCTTAACCTTTTCTGGGTTGACCTCGATGCCTCGTTGAGATACCATAAAACCCAAGAATTTTCCTGCCGTCACCCCAAACGTGCATTTGTTGGGGTTCAGCTTCAGGTTATAGGACCGAAGGGTATTAAAAGTTTCTTGGAGGTCGCTCAGATGGTTGTACTCGCGAACACTCTTCACCAGCATGTTGTCCACATAAACTTGCACATTCCTTCCAATCTGATGTACAAACATCTTATTTATCAGTCTCTGGTATGTGGCCCCAGCGTTCTTGAGTCCGAAGGGCATTACTTTGTAGCAAAAGAGCCCTTGACTAGTGATGAACGACGTTTTCTCTTGATCCGCCTCGTCGAGCTTGATCTGATTGTACCCGGAGAATGCGTCCATGAAACTTAAAAGTTCATGTCTTGCAGTCGAATCCACTAACGTATCAATACGCAGCAGAGATTAACTATCTTTTGGGCAAGCCTTGTTTAGATCCGTGAAGTCAACGCACATTCGTCACTTCCCATTCGCCTTCTTGATCAGTACTACATTTGCTAGCCAGTCTGGATAGTGTACTTCTCGTGTAAAACCTGCTTCCTGCAATTTTTGGACTTCCTCGGCGATAACCCAGTCTCTTTCTGGAGCAAATACTCATTTCTTCTGTTGGATGGGAGAGAATGATGGCGATACACTCAACTTGTGTACTATTACCGTCGGATCGATCCCCGGCATGTCCTCATGACTCCATGCAAATACGTCCTGATTTTCCTTTAAGAACGTGGTTAGGCTTTGCCGCACCGCAGGGCTGGCCATTGTACCAATTCTCGTGGTCCGTCCAGGGCTTAAGTCGTCAAGTACTACTTCTTCTAATTCTTCCACTGCTTCAGCCGTGACTCATTGTCCTTCAACATTTAGTGCTTGCAAGTGATCGTCCATCTCTGTCATGGCGACGTAGCATTCTCGTGCTGTAGCCTGATTCCCACGTAGTTCTCTGACTCCATACTCAGTAGGAAATTTAATCATCAAGTGGTAAGTTGAAATGACAGCTTTCCATGCATTAAGAGTAGGCCAACCGAGGATTGCGTTGTAGGCAGACGAGCAGTCAACGACCAGAAAAAGCACATCCTTGGTAATTTGTTGCGGGTAATCCCCCGCCGTTACGGACAATGTGACGGCTCTAAGAGAGTAGACTCTTGTTCCTCCGAATCCGACGAGCAGAGCGTTTGTTGGGATGAGTCGCTCTCTACTGATTCCCATCTGTTGAAACGCGGGGTAATAAAGAATGTCTGCGGAGCTTCCGTTATCAACTAGCACCCGATGCATGTTGTAATCACCAGCGTGTATGCTAACTACGAGCGCATCGTCATATGGATGGTAAAGACGTCGGGCATCCTCTTCTGAAAAGCCGATAGTTGGGATATCGATCCGAGCCATCTTTGGTGTACAGCTTGTCATCTGGACGTTTTGTACCATTCACAAATAAGTTTTACGAGCCCTTTTCGACAATCCTGTGGTGACGTTACCTCTGATGATCATCCGTATGTCTGCTATTGGTGGTCTTGAGCGCTCGTTCTCCCGTCGGGGTGGCTGGTCATGTGGTGGATTCATTGGTTCCTTACTGACAAATCTTTGCAATCTCCCTTGCCTTATGAGAGCCTCGATCTGTTGCTTCAAGTCGTAACACTCAGATGTGTTGTGGCCGTGGTCACAATGGAAGCGGTAGTACTTATTCCTTGATCTTTTGTTGGGGTCCCCCTTCAACTTACCGGGGAATGTCAAGGCTTCTTCATCCTTTAACTGCATCAGTACTTGGTTGATCGGGGCTGTCAGGGGTGAAACTGGTGAATTTCCCCATGGGTGGCTTCGGGCGTCTATCCTCTCTTCGTTCTTCCATCCTAGCCTTCTTTTGTCCCCCCTCTGATCGTGCTTCATCCTGCCTCTCCCTTTTCTTAGACTTATCTTCTCTTGCTCTCAGTGCGTCTTCCACGTTCATATACTTCATCGCCCTGTAAAGTACCTCGGACATAGTTTTCGGATCATTCTTATATAGAGAGAAGAGGAACTTACCTTTTCGCAGCTCGTTGGTAAAGGCTGCTACTTGTATCTTATCGTCCGCTTCGTCTATTGAGAGAGCCTCTTTGTTAAACCGCGTTATGTAGGATCTCAGGGTCTCGTTTTTCCTCTGTCTGATGCTCATCAAGCATGTTGTGGACTTCTTGTACCGGTGGCCCCCGATAAAGTGTGACACGAACTGAGCGCCTAACTCTTTAAAGGTGCTAATTGAGTTAGGCGTCAACCTGCTATACTAGACCCTTGCGGATCCCTTCAACGTAGTAGGGAAAGCCCTGCACATAATTTCGTCTGGCACTCCTTGAAGGTACATTATAGTCTTGAAGGACTCCAAGTGGTCCAAGGGGTCTTTGGTTCCATCATAGCTCTCCACCTGGGGCATACGAAACTTTGGAGAAAGAGGGCACGAAGTGACATGTGCCGTGAAGGGTGAATCAGTTCGCTAGACCAAGTTGTTGAGGACGCTAAATACTTGTCCTTTGAGGACGTTCATCATCACGGCCATTCGTTCCCGCATCTCCTACATCTCTGCGGCGACGTGGGGTGGTAAAATTTCAGAAAGGGTCGGCAGATTGGTATGCCGCCTCTCCAGTCTGCTTGGTGTGTTGTTGCCCTCGGGGGCCTCGGGATCCCTCCTTTCGCCGCTTGTTCCTTCCTGGTTTTCCTCTTGCACTCTAAGATGTGCATCCTTCTGGCGCAACTGTTTCTCTAAGTCGTGATTCTGTTTGGTTAGGTGTTTGACCGCTGTTGCGAGCGTTTGGACTTGTCTTTCCAGTGCGGTAGCACGCGGTTCGTCGCCTTGGTTGTTAGTTGTTGCCATCAATCTTGTGAGTACCATGCAACTCTTTGTCTTAGGAGTAGGACAACGTTCGATCGCCCTAGCGTGTTCCCACAGACGGTGCCAATTGATGATGCCGAAATTCATCAGTAAGCTACACGATCCTTACGAGAGCGAAATAAAAACCTGCACAATAACAAGAAAGGACCTAGCAGAGAGCACCGGTGTGGTGCCGGCCAAAAACCCTCCGAAGGTCAAGTTAGAAACCTTATTTTCAACACTAGAGTGCCAGAGTTGAGTTAATTATGCGTACCTTGGTTTGTGAGGGTTTTGGTGTATTTATAGTCGCATAAAGCCAAAGCCTATGCCTTGGTAAAGAAGTCTTTTCCTTCTAGGGGAGTGACTCATTTTCCTTGTAGGAGTCTACTTTGTTTGGGCTTAAGCGTGTAGATCAAGCGAAAACCCCAGTAGCCCAAATGTAAGCCACAACCATGCTCGCATAAAGGCCCTTGGAGGCCAACACACGACATGTGCTGAACAGGTCCATCCACCACGTGTCCGCCATATATTCTCCTCTTCATCAGTCTTTCACAAATAATGGCTTTGTTGGCCATCAGGAAGTTTTCAATGATGGCATGCTCTCGTACTCACTGAATCGAAAGGATTGTCTTGATGGTTATAAACTTACAATACCACCTCAGCACTGTGGTTTTGCCAAAAAACTGGTTATCAGTTGCACCAGTTTCATCAATTGCAAAAAGTCTCTTAATTGCTTGAACCTGTATTCATATCGCTAGATATCTAATGATATGAGAAATCATGTGCCACCTTAATTGTCTGTGGGCAGAAATAAAACCTTTTAAATCTTAAGAATGAGAATCAAAGTAGAAAGTGAGAGATAATTAAATAAAACCTGCAAGTGCCATCGGTTTAACAGGTTGCTTCCTTACATGGAAATCTTGAGCTGATTAGAATTGAGAAGGTGACAAGTGCATATGCAGTAGTGGCGAAAGACTTGAAATGTGCTTGTTTGTGCCATCAAAATGCTCTTAGTTTGTAGTTTCACAATTCGATCTTATCAAGCCAATCTTTTATACATAAAAAACTTTAATTGCAGGGCCGCTTTAAGATATTACACTTTAATTAACATTGTTTTGAAAGCTATACTATAGGCCAAATTTTACAAATACAAACCCTGTGAAATATTTGAAAGATGAATCCTCTTGACCTTAAAATCCAATGCTATTATAAAACAATGTATAACTTGCTGCAATTTGCCAAAACCATTTAGGCAACATCACTCAAGCATGGACTGGGAATCTGGGATCGATGTAAATGGTGATATTTTTTGGGCTAAAGCCTAAGTAACACTCTTGGTTGTTTCTAGTGCGTTATATGCTAGTTTGGACTATATTATTTTTGTTGAGGGCAAAACCCTAAATGTTATTAGATCCATTCAAAATTCTTATAATTCATATTTTTCGGTAACATATATATATATATATATATATGTGGGTTGAGTTCAAGTTACACTTGGTGTAACTCTAAGTAATATTATACCACTCAATAACTTATTACATAATTCATGTTTTGAAAACCCTAACGTTGAATTACATGTTCCATATGTTTTTAACATTCATTCTAATTTTCATGTCGATTGGATATTATTTACTATTTAATCCATAAACTCATCTTTTATGCAATATTTTAAACTACAAAGACTTGAATTTAAACAATTGATTGATGACATGACTATTAATCTTTGATTACTTTGAAATTTTGTATGCATGAAGAATACATGAAGATAATGTAATTTAATGGTGGATTTGTCAAAATTTGCATCCAATTAAAAAATATTGAGTGGTGTAATATTATTAAAGTTATACTATGTGTAACTTGAACCCAACCCTCTCTCTCTCTCTCTCTCTCTCTCTCTCTCTCTCTCTCTATATATATATATATATATATATAAACTAACCATAGAAGAGACTAAACCTTCTGCCAACTTGTATGCCATTAAAAACTAACCATTCTCTAAATCAAATTGAAAATATACACACCATAACCATACTTTGCAAACTCACTAGCAACATAGCTTGTACAAGCTAACATAGAAATTACACAAGTGTGCATGGTCAGAATAGAAGTTCTATGAGTTACTCACTGTAACTCACTATCAATAAAAGCTGCATTAATTAGATCATTGCCATCTGGTCATTTTCCTAGTTAATCTAAATGACCCACGAGTAGTACCAAAAGCAACCCAACACTGAGTTGGCCGAACTGAATATAAATTGACTATTGTGGGAAAGGGTATCCAGATAGCACTCTTGCATAAGATTTATTTTATAAAATTATTATTGCTTTAGAAAGATCTCACAAACAACTTTTTTGAAAGAAAAAAAAATAGAAACCCGATAGAAAAATAGACAATCACACAAAAAAAGAGAACAGATTTACGTGGTTCGGCCTTTGGCCTACATCCACGGGCGGAGACAAGAAGAAAGTTTCACTAGCAAATATAGAGAGTACAAAGGTGGTGTAAAAGCACTCTCACAAACCCAAACCCCAATACACCCAAATAACTCTATATCAAAGAGTTCTCTCTAAACTAAACAATATTTGCCGTCCATGCAAAGAGGCCAATCTGAAAAAAAGCTAACAGACATCCCAATTCAAAGTCACATGACTCACATCAACATTGACTACCCCAGTTACATAATGGCTTCGGTAGATCCACCAAAAATGGCATACTTGACATCATTCACTTTAGCCTCTACATTCTCCTTGTCTAGCTAGGAACATTGTTTCCCAGCTCTTTTAGTTGCTTCTAGTTTGGTACAAAACTAAGTCAGCTTGGTTCTTTTTGTCTATGGCATCCCTCTTTTCCTTGTCTTCCTTTTGCAAAATTTTAAGCTTCTTTAACAATACTATCCACCTGCAACATTTTTATTTTGTACATACAAACATGGGGTTTAGTAACATAATTAGGTTAGGTTTACTGGTACTAATAAAAAATGTGAATGTTTCCATTTTTTCTTTTAAATCCAAAAACATAGATACTTGAAATGCTGAGATGAAAGAAAAGAAAGATGTAGGTTCTTTGTAGAGCATGGTAGCATCATTGAAGTTACAAAAATGAAGCTATAAGAGGATTTTTCAATCTATATACAAGTTAGAACACAAACAAAAGGGAGAGGGGGGGGGGGGATAATATAAGAAAGCAACTAATTCCACTAATGGTCTAAATTTTTCTTGGTGTGTTTATATATATATATATATATATTAGTTATTTCTCAAATAGATTAAATAATTATAGTTAGCTAAGATAGTTTGGGTTTCAGGCTTATTGAAACTCATTCTAATAATATCTCTAGCCATAATGTCTTCAACCACCAGATTCTAATTCATGTCTTCTGTTAAGAACAAAAACTTGCTATATTTAGATTGAACAAAAACCAAATTCTCTTAAAAACAACAATTTTTGCAAATACAGACCTCATCACTTAGCATGGTGCTAGCACCGGTTTTGGTGTCTAAGCAAAAGCTTCCAAGGGATTTGCTATCCCTCACAAACTCTCTCAACTTGAATCATCCATATCTTCCAGCTCCTAAACCTCTGGGATACGAGTTGAATTACATCAATATATTTGGAGGAAAGCTTTGCATCTCTCAATGAAGTTTCACTGGTGCTCAAAGCCTATGAGTTGTAATCCAGTGAACTTAAGCAGGCAATTAGACTACCAGATGACAGAAAAAGAGAGTTCAAAATCAAAAGAAAGAAAATTGAAGTGATGGACATAAAAAAATACAATGATATTACATAAGAGACTTAGTCTATTTCTGAACATGCACGTGCGATACCTATCTAACAAATCTGAACAGAGTTCTTCAGATTTGACATTAGCCAGGGTGGTGTCAATGTGTTTTGGGCCATCTGCACTAGTGATAAAGAAAGGTAAATTGGAAAAGCAAATGTTTTTTCTCTGTGGTTATGGGAAAGAGAGATATATCAACTTAAAGAAAGAAGGCATAGAAATAGCCACATACCTAATATTGGTCTGGGTTAAAGATGATAACTCCATCTATGAGATGTTATAGAGCATGCCTGTCGTTCAAAAGATCTATGGCTTCATCTTTCTTAATGTTTTTAGCACGCCAATAAACTATTCTCTATTAAAATTATAGAATGCAAGGGTGTAATTTATTAACAACTAACTATAAATGAAAAAACAAAGAATATAAGGTAAAGATCTACTCATTTCTCTTGTTTCAACCTTGTCAATATCATTACTTCCTGGATGAGTGTCAGCCAAGGTAGGATGTACCTTAAATACTCCATCTCCAACCTTAAGAACGGCATAGGAAAAACATAAAAGAAGTATATAAGGTTCATTACCTATTCTGTATATGTTAAAATACCACAACTCAGGAGTTTAACTGAGTACCTTAGCTACATCAGCTTCTCAAATCCTGAAACTATCCAAGCGATACATCCCATCATTAGATTTCCACAGAATTTTCTTCAGATTATCTGATTCTTCTAGATAATTGGCATTTGCTAGATGCTTAATCTCTATAAAATATTTCTCTTGTAATTAAGTTCATATGGGTGCTTTAAAGCAATGTTATGTACATAGGTAAAAGACTTCCAATTCGAAAAGCATTAAAATAAAATCATCACAAGCTTGTTTTGTTGTTGAAACAATTACACTAAGATAAACATTTGCAATCAGCTTAGGTTTCACAGAGGGTGGCTGAAAAGTCCAAGAACCAGTCACCCTGAAATCGAACTTTAACTGAAGATAGGTTGTAATCTTGTTGTTAACACCATTCAACCTATTAGAAATAGTTTATTTATTTATTTATTTATGACATAGGAGAACTTTACTCAGATTAGTTACATGTCAAAGAGCATACTGAATAACAATCCTCACTGTTAATCAAACTCCTATGGGCAATTGACCCTACTCGCCAGAACTAGTTACCGCGTAATCCAAGGGCTTTTCACCCCTGACGAGCTAAGTAGTTTATCCTCATGCCTAGAAGTCAACCTATCAGAAATAGTTTGAGACCTAACTTTAAAAAAAGACTAATAGAGGAAAATAATACTAGTTTCTACCAGCTTGCAACCAAATTTCCAAAAATTCAAAACAAATGAACCATGTAACCTAATCTATGAAATAAGATATATAAAGTCTGCAACATTTTTATTTTGAACATACAAACATGGGGTTTAGTAACATAATTAGGTTAGGTTTACAGGTACTAATATAAACTGTGAACGTTTCCTTTTATCTTGGTTGACATGTGATAAACATAGATTTTTATTTTTAAATTGAAAAACGTAGATGCTTGAAATGCTGAGATTTCAGAAAGAAAGGAAATATGAAGGTTCTTTGTAGAACATGGTAGCATAATTGAAAGGGGTAATAAATATAAACTATAAGAAAAAAAAAAATTTGAAGTTACAAAAATTAAGACATAAAAGCAATTTTTGTCTATATACAAATTAGCATATAAACAAGGGGGGAAAAATTTGCTGCCTCTGCCAATGGCTATGGTTCTAGAACTATAATATATGTAAGTAGCATATTCCACTAGTAGTGTAAAATTTTCTTGATTTACTTGGTGTTTGGTGATGAAATATCTCTTATATTTCTGTAGTTGCATATATATTAGTTATTTCTCAAATAAATAAATAATTAGATTTAGTTAAGATAGTTTGGGATTCAGGCTTATTCAAACTCATTAATTGTATCTTTGGCCACAACATCTTCAACCACAAGATTCTAATTCATGTTGTCTGTTAAGAACTAAAACTTGTTATATCTAGTTTGAACAAAAACCAAATTCTCTTCAAAACGATAGTTTTTGCAAATACACACCTCATCACTTGGCATGGTGCTAGCACTAGTTTTGGCATCTAAGCAAAAGCTTTCAAGGGATTTGTTGGCCTTCACGAACTCTCTCTCATCCATTTTTTAGATGGATAAAGAACTCTCTCTCACCTTGATAGAATTTAATCCCTTCATTGGTCTGTCCATCTACTGTGGTGGAGAATACCTCTGATTTGGAAGTTGGTGAAGTTGTGATCCTTGGGATAATCTCTATCATTGCACCCCCCAAAGTTTCAGGTCCTTCTATGGTGAGACATACAAGAGCACATTGTCATTAACTTCTCCAGCTAAAAAACAAGTGTTTGGAAATATAAGTGACAAAAATAAGTGAAGGAAAAAAAAAAAAAAAAACAGAATAACAAGAAAAGGGCAAACCTGAATGGCAGCCCCAAGAGTAACAACTTCATCTACATCTTTGAAGGAAAGCTTTGCATCTCTCAAGGAAGTTTCAAATGGTGCTCAAAGCCTATAAGAAAGTCAATTGCAGTTGTAATCCAGTGAGGCAAGTAGACTACTAGATGACAGAAAAAGAGAGTTCAAAATCAAAAGAAAGAAAACTGAAGTGATGAAAATTTAAAAAAAATACAGTGATATTACATATGAGAATTATTCTATTTTTGAACATGCATAATGCGAAATCATAAGAGTAATAATTTCAATTGTCAAAAGGCATACCGGTCTAATAAATCTGAACACATTTCTTCAAATTTGACACTTCTCAGGGTGGTGTCAATGTGTTTTGAGCCATCCTCAATGGCGATGATGAAAGGAAAATTGGAAAAGCAAATTTTTTTTTCTTTGTGATTATGGTAAAGAGAGAGATCAACTAAAATAAATAAGGCACAAAAATAGCCACAAACCTAATATTGATCTGAGTAGAGGTGATAGCTCCATCTTCGCTTTCTCAGCATTCCCTGTGAGATGAAGAGCTTGCTTGACATTCAAAGGATCTACGCCTTCATCTTTCTTAAATTTTTCAGTAAGCCAATCAACTATTCTCTATTAAAAACATTAGAACGTAAGGGTGTAATTTAGTAACAAGTAATTATAAATCAGAAAACAAAGAATATAAGCTAAAGATCTACCTATTTCTCTTGTTCAACCTTATTGAAATCATAGCCTCCTAGATGAGTGTCAGCCAAGGTAGAATGTACCTCAAATACTCCATTTCCAACCTCAAGAACTACACAGGAAAACATAACAGAAGTATTTACAAGGTTCATTACCTATTTTGTACATATTTACATGTCAAAGCTTAGGATTATTCAAATTTGATAATAGACGAGTCTAACTGAATACCTTAGCTACATCAGCTTTCCAAATCATGAAACTATCCAAGCGGTACATCCCATCATTAGATTTCCATAGAAATTTCTACAGATTATCTGATTCCTCTAGATAACTGGCATTTGCCAGATTCTTAATCCCTATAAATATATCTCATGATAGTTCTTGTAATTAAGCTCACATGGATGCTTTAAAGTACTATTAGATATATAGGTAAAAGAGTTTTTTTTTTTTTTATAGGGTATATAGGTAAATGAGTTACAATTTGAAAAGCATTATAAAAAAAGAAAAAAGATATTCCTCACAGGCTTGTTATGTTATTGAAAAAATTACACTAAGATAAATGTTTGCAATAAGCTTAGGTTTGACAAAGGGTTGCTGAAAAGTCCAGGAACGCATCACCTTGAAATTGAACTTTAACTAAAGATAGGTAGTAATCTTGTTGCTAACACCAAGCTACAGTCTTCATCAGATTCAACCTATCAAAAATAAGTATGAGAATTAACTTATAAAAAAAAAAAAAAAAGGAAAAGAGAGGCAAAAATACTATTTCAACCATCTTGCAATCAAATTTCCAAAAGTTCAAAACAAATGAACCATTTAACCTAATCTTTGAAATAAGATATATAAGATAGGAGTGAGATTTGCACCACTTTACCTTCTTGTAGTTTCAGTAGATTCACTAAAAATTGTCTGTTTCAAATTCAAAGTTCTTACATACAGAATTCGAAAACTGAAAAATTCACTAAACCTGAAACAAAAAGGAAGAATGAAGTGAGCCAGTATTTGGTACATTCAAATAGAACTTAGAAAGGAGATGCACGAATGTAAGAAAGTAGTTGTGTTAAATCCCTCTAAATCAACTGACCAGATCTCAATATTTTTTTTTCTCAATAATATTGGTGTTATGAAGCATCTGCCTAAGTAAAAAACAATTTTTTTTCCCTTCCCAGTTCCCAGATAGGAATATAATGATGATAAAACTAAATAAAAATTTATAGTTACATTGTAGAGAACAACACGATTTTTAATACTCATTTTATGATTCATATGGTTACAGAGTAAAGTGAGTTACATAAACTAGAGCCACAAACTGAGAATCATGGCCAATCTATTTTAATTAAGAAAAAAATATAGTGAGTTGAAATAATTACCTGCTTAGGATTGAAATTTTCAAAAGCTTCACTAAAAAGTCATCAAATATCCAAGGAATCAGCTGCTCACACAATGAAGCCATTCTTGGAAAGGAAAAACTCTTATGTTAACACCTTGTTGTGATCTTCATCCATGCCAAACTACTAGAAATAAGTTTGAGAACATACAAAAATAAGCATATAAATGAAAGGAAAAAAAGGATTTACTACTAATTTTTTCATTAGAGGTTTACATAATCGCAGTATTGACTGGCTTTGATGGAAATTACATAATCGCAGTATTGACTGGCTTTCATCCTACATCCAATTTCAAAAGTGAGAAGAGTCAAAAACATTACAAATTTTTTATAAGTAAAAAAAAAAATTGAGCAGTGTAAGGCCAACCCTCCCCTGTTCATTTTTTGATTGATTTGAAAGCAAATTGATTAACTCAAGCACCATTGTTTTGATAAACACAAATTGGAAATCCCAATGCTATTCCAAAAAATTCAGCAATCATTAGATTATAAATGAGTCTAACTGAATACCTTAGCTGCATCAACTTCCCAAATCTTGAAACTATCCAAGTGATTTATCCCATGACCATATTGCCCCAGAAACTTATTCAAATTCTTCAGATAATTATCTCCATGAAGCTGTTAACAAAACACAAAGCAAGTACTTTAAAACAATAATATTAATAGTTATGATAATAACGCATTAAAGTAGAAATCCGAAGCAATACACAGTTTGGTTGCTGAAAGATCAATAAAATTTAACAAGAAAACCACTGATTTTTTATTTCCAAAAAACCTAAACAAAATACCAAAATAAATAAATAAAAGTCTTTTTTTTTTTTTTATTACCAGAAAACCTAAACAAAATACCAATTCCATTATACCGGGGCTGAATATATATAATATTGTTTCTATAAAGAATAGAATTAGAAAAAGTGACAGATTCTAATTAAATATATGGAAATCAACGTACCATACATAATATAATTGTAAAAAGCTTAGGTTCATTTGAAATCATAGAATGCGTACCAAGTGAAAGAGGGGAGTGGCCGTTGCAGAAGACGATGTAGAGCCGTTTGCTGCTGTGGTCTCAACGCCATTCTATTTCCAAATTAGGGAAATCCTTATCGATTTTATTTTTGTATTTTTCAGCTAACTGAGGACAATCAATAATTAGCAATTTTCGTAAAGACTTGATAAAACCATCATCAGGTAGTGTTGTGAGATTGGGACATTTCCAAAAGGTAAGCGTTTCAAGTGAGATTAGATTCCTAATTGATTCAGGGAGAGTAATCAAATTGGGAAAGTCAACAATTCCCAGAGACTGTAACGCAGTGAGACAACTAATCTCAAGAAGTGATGTCAGATTAGGCTCGCATCTTTCAATCCCAAGACATTCAAGTGAGGTGAGCTTCGACAAAGTCATTAAATTGGGACAGTTTGAAATTCTGAGCTGTTTTAGGGTGGAAATATATTGAAGACCCACAGGGAGAGATTTCAGTTTTGGAATGCCATTGAAATATAATTCACGGAGGCAAATGAGGCATCGCCATTCCATGCCATCATCATGCATGTCTCTTAATGGATCAAACTCCTCGCAATCGTCAATTGATAGAAAACAGAGGGAGGTAAGATAACGCACCGCTCCAGACATAGATGTTAGTTTAGGGCAATCCCAAATTTGTACTCCAAATCATTATCGGATATGTACTCCAAATCATTTATCTCATCAAGCCACAGAGATTTTAAAGAGGGGAGATGAGACAATAGTGGCAAATATCGGCATCTCTTACAATTTTTTATCCTTAAATCAACAAGATTTATGAGAGAAGAGACCCAACTTGAAAATTTTACACCCTTGTAATGATGCACTTCCAAATATTTGAGATTCTGGTGTGGCTGGAGGTCTTCTAATAACTTCTGCTCTTCATTATTATTTACTTGATCTTGATGATACCATTTTAATATCAAATTTTCAAGATGATGCTTCTCCCTTAAATTCACAACAATAGATTCTGATTTAGCTTCTTTCAACCGTTCCAAATGTGAGATCTCTAATGTTCCTCACAGGTTGTTTAGCTCCTTTAATTCACCTAATCCACCAGTGTGGGAGGAGGTGCTCACAATGAATAATTGTAATGTTTGAAGTGAAGTCATTTCCCCTAATCCACAGGGCATATGCCTCAAATTACCACAACCAGCATTATAAAGATGTTTGAGGCTAACCATTTTTCTTACATCTTTGGGTAATTCTTTAAGACCTCGACAACCATTGAGTTTTAGTGTTCGCAAATTCAATAGTGTAGTAATTGAATCAGGGAGGGTTTCAATATCCTCATTAAAAGAAAGATCAAGGTACTTTAGATGTATTAACTTCCCTATAGAATTTGGTATAGATGTAATCTTCAATGCATGTAAATCTAACGCACGCAAGCTCTTGAAACTCAAAATAATTGTATTCAACGTTGACTCCTCCAAGGCACCAGAGTTCATCTCACTAAATGTTAGAAGAAATGTATATAGCTTGACTGCTTTAACCAAAAACCTTAAAGATTCAGTAAAAGATGAGCCAATATGAAATGGACATGATACATGACGATTTTTTTCATTAACATTTTTGCCATCAAAACTAACAAGCCTGCACTCCTCGCCTGCAACAACTTCTACAAGATCATGAACTAAATCATGCATCTTGTATCTTAAGCCATTGTAAGTCTCTACTTCTTCAAAGAAGGACCTCCAAAGTAAATCCTTGAAATACTCATCACCAACGTCCTCTAATTGTTGGTTTTTGATTGATGATTGGACAAACCCCTGTGCTATCCATAGTTGTATTACTGTTTCCTTATCCATCTCATAATCTTTGGGAAACAAAGAGCAATAAGTGAAACAACTCTTTAAATGTGATGGAAGATGATCATAACTCAATTTTAAAATTGGTAAAATTCCATTCCTTTGAATTACATTTGCTTCTATATAATCCTTCACATATGACCATTCAGACTCTTTTTCCTTGAAGTATAACACATTTCCTATGGACTTTATAGCAAGTGGCACCCCTTGACACATGTTTACAATCTCCCTTCCAATTGTCACTAGTTTAGGATTGTTGGCATCTTGCCCATTTCTAAATGCCACTTGCCTAAATAAAACCCAAGATTGTTCTTTGGCCAGACCTTCAAGAAAATATGGTGAAACTGTGCGTGTAATCTCTGCAACCAATCTAATTCGACTAGTTATTATAATCTTACTACCTTTGGAACCACCCATTAAAAGACTTTTCAATTCATGCCAGTTTTCAGGATCTTCATTCCATATATCATCTAATACAAGTAAGTATTTTTTTCCATCAATTTTTTTACGAAGTTGACTTTGCAACTGATCTATTACAAGGTTTCCAGCTGGTGCATTATCAGAAGTAGATGCTATTATCTTTTCAATAATTATTTTTAAATCAAATACATCAGAGATGCATGCCCACATTTTTAGCTCAAAGTATTTTTGAACTTTCTCATCATTGTACACATATTGAGCAGGTGTAGTCTTCACTAAGCCCCCGATCCCCACAATGGGAATGACCGAAATATTCTCTTGTACGTTAGAGTCGAATAATAGGTCTATGATATTCTTTTTGTCCTCATCCCTCCCAATAACAACCACTCCCCAAACAAAAGAGTGAGTCTCCCTCTTCCTACTCATAACATTTGTCTCTACGTTGTCAACTTTCAAGTTAAACTTGTTCTTATCTTCTGCTATTGCATTTAGCTTTTGCCTCATTGCCTTTATTTTACGACTCATCTTACCGCGAAAAGCTAGTTGGTTTGACTTTGAAAAGAAAGTGCGTACCTCTTTTGTGAGTTTATTCCCACTCACCATGCTTCGCTTTGTAGCTTCAGTTGAAAACTCACTCAACAAGTCATCTGCGTCATAAACTGCATCGTTGAGCTTTTGGAGCCAGTCTTTGACTTGATGGTTATGACTTTGCTACTCCGCTGCATCCTGAAGTACAGCTTGGACCGTGGAAACGGTGTTCTTGATTTTTTCAAGCTCATCTTTAACACCCCAGAGTGATCCAATCTCTTGGAAAGACTGAGAGCCCAGATTTTCAATCATTTTCTGTGCAAGACCAAAGAGGATTGCTTCGGCCATTTCTTGGTAGTAGTTGCAATGAAGAGAGAGATGAATGCTGGCTAGAAGTGATGAAGTGTGTGTAAAAGTAATGCTGCAGTGAAGGAAGACCGAGTTTTTTAATGTGGACGAATGTCATCGATATCATTCGTTTTCTATAGTCATTTTTTTGGTACAAACATGCAGAGAAAAAACAACCAAAAGAAAACAAGTGGGACAAAGGCTTAGTCGGAAATTTTGTCCAGTAGCCAAAAAATTATTGTGCCAGTGATACCATCATTCAAACAATAGTTTTTGTGTTTATCCTATCCGTCTTTACTACCCACCCACTCCCGTACGACATTTGTCAAAATCTTAGTTTTGTCTTTGACTTGGTCTCTCCCTTCTTTTTCTTTCTAATCCTATTTTGATTTCACTCTTCAGCCAAACAAATCGTTTTGGCTCAACAAAAAATAACAGTTGACCAAACCAAGAGCATCGTTTTGGCTCAACAAAAAATAACAGTTGACCAAACCAAGAGCGCTATAGTTAGAGCTATTGGCTCTTTTTTTATAGTTGGTAGAAGTAGAAGTAGAAGTGGATAGAAGTTGAAGTAGATACAACCTATAGGGGAACCATAATTCAAAAAACTTATAATAGAACATAATAGAAGCGCTCCACTAGGTTTTTTCCAACTGCTTAATTCCATTTTGAAAATCTCATATATGGCCACGGGGCTTATAAGAAGTAAATCTCATTTTTCAAATGGAATATTTGGGCTTAACTAACTATATTTTAATACGTGTAAAAGAAGAGAATGGAAACGGAAAATAAAATGAGTTTGAGAAGAAAATGGAAAGAGAAATGAGTTAGAGAAGAAAATTACAAAATCATCTCTCCATCTTACCGTCATTCCACTTATTAATAAGGATAATAGTAATTTACTCTCCATCATTTCAATTTTTATGTCTCTACCAAATATACATGATGGAAGGCAAATATTTTCTACCATCCCAATATATATATATATATATATATATTTATCAAATATACATGATGGAAGGCAAAATAATAATAATAATAATAATAATAATAATAATAATAATAATAATAATAATAATAATAAAACATGTGGTGATTGATGCATAATAAAATTCCTGTCAATGGTAAATTCATGCAAAAGTGATGTTGCTCCACTCATAATTTACCTTCTTAATAAGATATGTTGTAAAAAGAACTTGTTTAAAAGTCACCTGCCAATAATGATGATAAAAGCATCAAATTAAAAAGAAATATAGACATCAAAGTAAAGTGAGAAGCTTGAGAATTGAACAAACACCAAAATATCAAAGAAACAAGGAAAATATAAACCCATGGAGCGCAAAAGAAGGGAATTTTTATGTCTTATTCCTCCCATTTCCATCAACAGCTCTCAGACGCAAAAATGACTTTTGTTAATGATAAAAAGAAAGCTATTTAAGAAGGAAGAATAGTCAGCAATATTGGTCCCCTTAACATCGAGAGAAAACCGTGTAGACCCTTATATCTTGCATTATTTCCATTTCCCCATCTTGAATTGAAATTTGAAAGTGATCTTTACCCAAATTCTTGAATTTTAGTCATCTTTACTTATATTTTTATGTGAAGATAAGGCCTTAGTCCCTAACTACACCAGAAGAAAATCGTGCGTACTTTATTATTTTCCAGCATTATTTTCGTTTCTCCATCTTATATAAAAAATAGTCTAAAACATTAAACATGTGATGTGAACATAAGCCTTAGGCTTCTATAAAACAAAGAAAACACTGTGTACCTCTATTCTTTCCTCACATTATTTTTATTTCCCCAGCTTAAGCTGTCCAAACCCACTAGATATTTTAGTAGGCTTAGCTGGGCCAGACACAAATTCCTGAATAGAAACTCGCAACAAAGTCCACCCAAGCTCATTTATAAATGGAGTACTGATTTTGAAAATCCTGGAGACAATGACTCAAAATTCAAGGAACATTTTAAGGTATACAGAAGTACAAATTGAAATTAAAAAAGAAAAAAAAAAGCATTGTACTAATTCATAAAATAAACCAAAACAAATGTAGATTTCTTTTTTGAAAATTTTCAGGTTTATAGTCAACATTTAAATGCTTGTACAACGATTTATTTTCTCAATTATGTTAATGAATATGTATTTTTTTTTAATATCTGTTAATTGATACTTGAAATTAAAAAAATAAGTTACAATTTATATATATATATATATAGATATATTTTTGCTGAATAAATTACAATTTAAATTTAACAAGTTTGGATTCATTAGGAATAGGATTGGACTCTGGATTTTGCTTTAATTCAGGAGGGACCAACGTAATAGTCACCATATAATTATTTTACAAATTTTTCCTACAAAAGAGAATATATGTTATTGTAGTTTTAGCCCACATTTTTAATTTTTTTAACAAAAGAAATAGATTAGATCTTAGAAAAATATTTTTCTTTTCTCTCGTGGCTTTAGATTCTGCTTTAATGAAACTTTCTTATCAAATAGTACAAGGCATTGGATAAGTTGTGAAAGATCATGCTTCTAAGCCAAATCTAACATGTAAATGTAATGGCAAAGTCTACCATCCCACTAAATAATTAAATATTTAATTTTTTATTAGATTCTCTGAATATAAATTTTCCCACATGTAAACATCAAGATTTTATATTTTTTTCGTGTGTGTTTATATATTACATTAATTAAAGTGCAGGACAAGTGGCTTATCTCTTTTAACTTTGATATATTCAAAAAGAATAATGCTAATGCTAAAAATCTGGTTTTGAACCCTATGTATTCAAACTGTTCTTGTGTCAATTGAAAAATATGTTTCAGACCTTTTTATTAAATATGTAGCAAAATTATTAATTAACTATCAATTTATCTCAATTATATGATCAACAAGATAATTGTCTCTTATCACAATTCAACATACACCAAATCAGAAATAATAATAATTATAATAATAACACTGGATTTGGTGAGGTCTTGGAAAACCAAATTTTACAAATACAAACCTTGAGATATATATATATATATATATATATATATATATTTTAATGAATCCTCTTAACGTTAACTAGTCATATAAGTAGGGATGGACTTAGAATTTTAAAATAGTAGAGGTTAGAATATAAAAAAAAAATAAGAAAAAAAAAAACTCCAAATAAGCATTCATATAGTACTAAAAAATTATAAATACATAAAATCGTTGTTTCTAAATACATTAAGATGCAATCATTTACCAACAAATACAAAAACAAAAACAAATTTTTTTTTTTTTAATATTGGGTTGGCTAGAATTTTTTTTTTTTTTTTTTTTTTTTTGAAGTTAGAGCATTCATTAATTTTTAGCACCTCAAAAAGTTACTTTATCTATTTATAACCTCACTTTACAATACACCCAATAACTAAAAAAAGATCTTATTAAAATAAATTCATTAGTTATGTGACTCAATACACGTTATTAATTTTATGAATAACATTATAATAGGTTGGAGAAAATTCCGTTAAAGTCATTTGTAGTTAAATTATAATAAACTTTTTTTTTTTTTTTTAGTTTTTGGATAATTCTTAGCTTGGAGGCATCCAATGCTTAGTGAGTATAAACTCCACGAACCGAAGTGCTGAAGCAGACTCATCCAGTCCTTCAAGAGTGGATAGGACCATTTCCTTTTGTCAAAGCCCACATGGCCACATTGTCTTTTCCTTACCATAAATCTCGAAGCAAACGAAAAGGTTGAATTGAAGCAAATAAGATCACAAAAAATATTGAACTGGTAATAATTAGTTAGTTTCAATCATTTTCTATGCAAGACCAAATAGGATTGCCTCAGCCATTTTTTCTTGGTGACCAAAAGGAACGCTGAAAGAGTGAGAGGAGAGTAGAAAGTAATGTTGCAGTGAAAGAGGAGACCGAGTTTCTTGGGCCTTGGGCCCCTTCTGCACCGAAAGAAAATGAGTGGGCCACAAGCTTAGTTGAAAATAATTTTAACAACCATATCATCTTTTCTAATGGTAGACCATGTCCAAAATTTGGGCCCCTGAGTGAGAACTGATCTAAATTGGAGTGTAATTTAGTCACATCTGCTCCCCAAGAAAGCTAATGACATCGATGACATTAAAACTCAGTCTCCTCCTTCACATAATTGTCTTTGTTAACAGAACACAATTGAACATGTATTTAAAAAAAAAATTTAAATTAATAACATTTTATAATAATAACCCTTCAAAGTAGAATTCTAAAGCAATATTCAATAATTTGGTTGCTGAAAAGATGAGTAAAATTTAACAAGAAATACTGTCAGTTTCTTTGAAGCACAGAATGGGTGCCAAGTGAAAGAACATGGCATTGTTTATAGGTTCCACGTGCACTACTAAATGTTACACTTGTATTATAGTGTCATATATATGTTCTTTAGTTGTTGCTCTTTTATACCATATACATATAGGTTTTCGGTCCCCATCCCATAATGGACTGGACCAGACCAAACAGTAACTAACTATATATAAATTTTAATATTTTATGTTCATATATAAAAAAAAAAATAAAAACCCAAAAACTCCCTCACTCCCATGATCTCTCTCTCATTCTCTGTCTCACTTGTTTTTGTGGTGTTGCTATACACGAAAGACTAAGGGCTAGCTATTCTTAGGCAACTGCTTCCTCTATGGCTCTCACCTCGCTTAATTGCTCAAAGATGGTAAGAGTTTCAATTGAACAATTAGATGCAAAATATAATTTTTTTTTTTTAAAAAAAAAAAGAGTTTTCTTACTTGTATAAAATTCTAGACATGAAAATAATATGAACGTAGATGATTTAAGCTCCTGAATAATATATAATTTTTGGCAAAAAAATATTATTTTCAGTCTTGAAATATAATCTATTTTCAATTCTTTCCCTTAAAATTTAAGAGGTTCTATTCCCTTTCTTGAAAATTTATAATGACCATCTATCTGTTTTCATTATATTTTTTGTCCTTTGATTAATTAAAAAAAAAAAAAAACTTAATAAGATCGGAGGAAAACACCAATTGTAGAACATTTGAATTGTTTATGGAAGAATGAGAAAGAAGATAAAACTTTATTATAGTATAACCCATAATGAATTGTCTCCAACATTTGTTCTATTCAAATGCTTGAGATACAGCATAAACAACAATAGTCACAGGGGCGGCTTGATGCATTTGGCGGCCTAAGGCTAAAATTACTACTAATTAACATGAATTATATAAAATTTATTTTTTTAGAAATTTATAGACAGAAAAAATTTGACAAAATTTTTCATACTTGTTAATGTGGTAGACTAATAGTGGTAAGTAAAAGAATAGTGTTAGTAGTAAACTTATATGAGAACTAGTAAAAATTTGCTAATTAAACTCTTATTATTATTCTTATTTGTTTTTAGAAGTGCAACATTCACAATATTTTTTACAACAAATCCTAAGTTTTAAGTTGCTTTTTACTTTATATTTGACAATATCACTATAATTATTTTTTTGTTATCAATAACAAGCTGTAACAACTTGCTACTTAGCATTAGTTGTAAAAATATTGTGAAAAATAACGTAGACGTTGCATTTTTCTCTATTTTTTATTTGTTTTTCATCTGGTAAAAAAAAAGTAATTTTATTTATTGATTATAAATAACCCTATTAGTTAAAATGTGAGTCTTTTTTTTACTTGAGGCCTTAGGCAACCGCATCTCTTGCTCTACCATTCAGCCGGCCCTTATAGCCACTGGCAGATGACAGCTCCACCGGTACTATTGGTTTCACAGGCTTCTGCTTACATAGAAATCTTGAGCTAATAAAAACTAAGAAGGTGACAAGTTGATCTTATTAGGTAAATCTTTTATAAAGAAACTTTAATCGGAGGGCTGCTTTACCCAATTTGTAATGTTCCACTGCAAACATTACTTCAGCCATAGAACAGTACACTATAGGAAACACGAGGTGTAATGGGGTCCTACAAGATATTACAGTGTAATATTTGAAAGACGAATCCTCGACCTAAAAATCCGATGCTGTTGTGAGACCAAACAATGTATACCTTGCTGCACTCTTCCGAAACCATTTAGGTAACATCACTCATGCATGGACATGGATTGATGTAAAAGGTAATCCTCTTTGTGCTGAAGCCAAAACAACACTCTTGGTTTTGCCAGTGCCATTCCCATCTCCTCTAATCCTACCTTTCTTTTACCTGTGGAGAAGGTAGATGGGATAGTCTCTAGGTCTTCTCTTAATAAATTCGTATTATTCAGCAAAAAAGAAAAAAAAAAAAAAAGAAAAAAAAAAAACTAAACTAAACAAAACTAGCAATAGAAGAGACTAAATCTTCTGCCAAGTTTTATGCCATTAACAACTACCCCTCTCTAAATCACATTTCAAAATATACTCATCATACTGCTTTCTGGTACAATCTGCAACAAAACTGCAAAGGAAAACTAGATGATCGGCAAGTTGCTATTAAAGTTAAAGGCCCTCTTAGACTTTGGTCCTTTGAAAAGACAATAGATTTCTTTTTAAATCAAGTTGCAGTAAAACAATTGACCAGTAACAAGAATGTTTTGAGACTCTATGGTTGCTGCCTGGAAACTGAAATTCCCATCCTGGTTTTTGAGCTCATCTCCAACAACACTCTTTTTGATAATCTCCACGGTAAAGGCAAATGGGTTCCTCGCCTGATCTCATGGCTTGACCGTGTGAGAATTGCCATGGAGACATCCTATGCTATTTGTTACATGCATTGTGGCAGGTCAAGACCAATAGTACATTTGGATAAATCTTTCACTGCCAAACTATCTAATTTTGGTTTTGCGGTTTCAATTGCACCAGGAGAAAGACTTTTGTCTAATTTGTATTTAGGTTTGAGGTCTCACGCAAAATGGTCCAAATGAGAGAAATGAGCCAAAGAGAAACTGAATGTTAGCTAATTTCATGTTGAGCTAATTGATGACTTTGTTCCTCAATTACACGGAACGATTACAAATAAAAGTTTTTAAACAAATACAATGAAATTTTTCATTACAAAGAAATTTCTATCTTTTGGATTTTAGCCTAAATAAAAATACTAATAGATTTTTTAAGGCTTTAACAGCTTGTGGCTAGATGGAGTGGTTTTGTTGTGGGTTTGGGTCGTGAGTATGGATTTAGACATTGGATTGCTTGTATGATGGTTTTGATTAGAGAGCTGTCATAGCCTCTGTTTGTCAGTATTGGGTGGGTTTTAACTTGTAACGGACTGGGTGTTAGTTGGGCCGAGTGCGCTTTGGATCTCAAATCTTCTTTTTTTTTTTTTTACATGGTTTGAGAATCCATGTTGTCTACATTGGTCTTGATCTGACATAGGTAAGGACAACTTATCAGTCAATAATTTGATTCAAAGTAAATTTTTTAGCAATGTAATTCATGTGGTAGTAGCACTCATGTCCATTCAAACTCAAATGACATTACACCAAGGAAGATGATTTCGTACCGTACCGGCCGGTACCGCCGAAATATTCCGTTCCGGTAGCTTAACCGGTACCGAAATGAGGCTGAATCGTACCACCCCAAATACCGGGGTGTACCGGCTCGTTTCGACTGTTCCGGCGAATTTCGGAGCTTTTCGGCGGTATTTGCATTTCCGGCCGGTACAAATTGAAATGGGTTTTTTTGGAAAAACCTTATACTTACAGCAACTAGTGGCCATCATTGAAGCATCAGCTTGCCAGATCATCAACGAAATCATCTTCTTATTCGTTTTAGATCTTCTTTTGAGCCGCTGATCTCCTTTCTCTGCTTCGCTTGTTTTCTTTCTCTGCACAATACAATGGTCTTTTTTTGAGTGTCTTAAACTTCACATTGATGTTTTACTTGTATAAGTCAAGATGTGGTGCTGTACCCACTACCCACCGCATTTCCCAAAGCCCACGTGACTTCTTCAACCTTATCTCTTCTCTTTATTGCTTTTTTTTTTTTTTTTTTTTTCTTCTACTGAATGCTCATTTTGCTCTTACAAATTTTTAATAACTTTTTTTTTTTTGCCAATTACTTAGATGGGCAAGTGTCAACTCCTAGTGGCATTTAGTTTTAATTACTTTATTTAATAAATCACATGAGTCATAGATGGAAATTCAGCTATTCTTAAATTGTATTAACAAATTCTGTAAGTTTTAAACAATATAAAAGGTATAGTCTCTAGGAAAATTATTATTATTATTATAAATAGCGGTAAATCCGAAACGGTACACCGGTATTGACTGGTACCCGAAATATATCGTACCGCTAGCCAAACCGGTACAACCTCCGGTACGGTATTGACTTCCTTGCATTACACACACAATCTCATTGCAGAAAAGTCCAATAATCTTCCAAGAGGTGCGCAACTAGCACAAATAAGTAACACAAATGATTGAACCAAAATGACCCCAGTCGCAACAATAATGAAGAAATCCAATGACTGAGTATTTGAACCCATTTTTCAAAATTCCAGCAACTTTCCTTCCAATTGACTGAGCTCTCCTCACCACATTCCAAGTACTCCTAACAATCATAGTCACCGAAAGACAGAATTTTACAGAAATTTTGAAACAAAAGAATTGTATAGAAATCTCATAAATTCTCTCAACTGGTAACCAAAATAAATCAAATGTTGATGTGCTAGAGTGATTGAGTGAGACAGAGTGAGAGCCAGAAGAAATCTGTCATAACCGAAATATCGATTGCCATTGAAAAAAATAAATGTGCCAATTTTCCCTTTTGCCCCTTTTGGTTACCACCTGTGCTATGGTTCAGGGGCAGATTCGTCCATTATACGGTACTCTATTTCAGATGTATCAATTACCATTGGAAAAAATCAATGTTAACCTTTTACCCCTTTCTAGTTACCACCCGGTCCTGTGCTATGATCTAGGGGCAGATTTGTCCATTAACAAAGGCTCTATACCAAAATAGGCTCCACTATTTTAAACTATCACTTCTGCCCATCAAAGGGTAGAGAGCTGAGAACTCATTGAACATGAAAATCTACCTAAACAAAACTAGTATCTTATCCTTAAAAAAAAAAAAAAAAATTAGTATTACTGTTGAAAAAATTTAAAATAAATTTCATGATTTAGAAAAAAAATACTTAGGGTGTGTTTGGATACCGTTTATTTTGTTGAAACTAAAAAATTATTGTTGAAAGTACTGTAAATAAAAGTAAAAATTAGTTAAAATAGTACAACGGGCTCATGAATAATATAACAAAGTGCAGTAGGGCTCATAAATAGTAGTAAAAATAAGCTGAATAGTAAAATAATTTTCATTTGTAATCCCAATCCAAACGCACGCTTATCATCATCAGACTTACCCTTTTTTTTTAATGACAAAAAGGTTTTTTTTTTTTTTTTTTTTTTAGAAAATTTAATGATAAGAGGTAGGTTATACATTATATGTCATAACATGGATCTCAACAATATCAATACAAATGACCCAACCATGTTACTATTGGCAGTTTAGGCCTAGTGAAAAGGTATCGATAGACTCAAGAGCATACTAGACAAAATCTTGAATAGATGATCGAGAGCTATGAAAAATATATAAATAATTAACTCTAATTAACTAGGAATTAATTACTTTCCCATAAGTTTTAGTATAGAAATTGATATATTGTTTATTTTATTATATTTAAGATTTCTGCTATCAAAAGTTGTAACTAATATAAATTGATATTTTTGTTCTTTCCTATTGTCGAGTCATTTTTTATGTAACAAATATTTCAAAACAATGAAACATATCCATCTTCTTCTTCTTTTCTTTTTTTATTATTTAATAATAGCCCCACTCTTTATTTATGTGATAAAGATCTCTCATTTGAACTTGAATTAAGGTTAATTTTTAAGAGTAATTTTATGTCTACAATATTTTCACAACAAGTCCTAAGTTATTTTGATTGTGATTGATTCTAATTTGGGCTCACTGCCTCACCGTTGACATCACTTTTTTATCTATCAATAACAGTCTGCTATCTAAGATTTGTTACGAAAATATTATTGATGTAATGTTACATTTTTAAAGGAAGTCTACAATAGTTAGGAAAAACATAAAATTCATAAGGATTTTTGTGCATAGAGCACCCACAAAAGATGAGTCTATCCAAATAATCACATTATCAAATTAAGTACGAAAAACTACAAGCTTTTGGTTAGTTCATTACAAGCTCCACGAGTCAAATTCACACTCTTACTCTTACTGATTTGGTTGTGTAGTGAACTAGTGGCCCCTGTTACTTTCTTTAACGAGCTTATGTGTTCAGCCAGTCCACCGACTATTCTAATGTCTATGTCAGGCCAAAATGGCCAAATACCACAAATTTCAAAACTTAGTAGCAAAAAAACACTGTTTCGGAAATAAATAGGGAAGTAGCACTTTTCTGGTACTCGAGTTTCTTAAACTCGAGTTCTAAATGGTACTCGAGCTTAAGAAACTCGAGTACCAAGAAGTTTAACCACCGTGGCATTGCTGACATGGAATTTGTGCGATTTAAAAAAATAACATGGTACTCGAGCTTGGTAAACTCGAGTTCCATGCAACACAGTACTCGAGTATACCAAACTCGAGTACCAATTAGAAAAAAAATTATGTTTATTTTTATTTCTAAGGTACTCGAGCTTGGTGAGCTCGAGTACCTTGTAAGGAACTCGAGTTTAGGAAACTCGAGTTCCTTATAACTTTTTTTTTTTTTTTTTAATAATCGGCAAATAAACATAAACATAAACATAAACATAAACATAAACATATTTTTAAGTTTTTATTAATTTAAATAGAAGCATTGTAAAATAGATTTTAATTTCAAAATATGAATTAATTTCTACATTAATTAAAACTGTTCATTGTTTTCTCATAAAAATTGTTCACTGTTTTCTCTTTAGCATTATTTAAAAAATTTTTCACTCTCTTTTTTGCGTAAATTATTTTATGTTTACTATTTAAAAAATTATTAACTGTTTTTTCATAAAACACCAACTAAAATCGTGTTTTATAAATTTAAACGCCAGATCAGAATGCTTTTTTGTGCTTAAATTTCACAATAATCGAATTTGGTTTTCTGCATCGATGAAATCTATTTCTACATTAATAAAATTTTCTCTCTGTACATCACGTTTACTGTATATTCGAATATGCTTACTACATTCATAAAATCTGTTTTCTGTATTAATTAAAACCGTTCATTGTTTTCTCATAAACATTGTTCACTGTTTTCTGCAAAATTTATTTCTATGATTTTGCATAAAATTATTTTCTCTTTAGTGTTATTTAAAAAATTGTTCACTCCCTTTTTTGCGTAAATTATTTTACGTTCACTATTTAAAAAATCATTAACTGTTTTTTCATAAAACACCTACTAAAATTGTGTTTTATAAATTTAAACGCCAAATCAGAATGCTTTTTCGTGCTTAAATTTCATAATAATCGAATTTGTTTTTCTGCATTGATGAAATCTATTTCTACATTAATAAAATTTTCTCTCTGTACATCACATTTACTGTATATTCGAATCTGCTTATTGCATTCATAAAATCTATTTTCTGTATTAATTAAAACTGTTCATTGTTTTCTCATAAAAATTGTTCACTGTTTTCTGCAAAATCTATTTTTATGATTTTGCATAAAATTATTTTCTCTTTAGCGTTATTTAAAAAATTGTTCACTCTCTTTTTTGCGTAAATTATTTTATGTTTACTATTTGAAAAATTGTTAACTGTTTTTTCATAAAACACCTACTAAACTCATGTTTTATAAATTTAAACGCCAAATCAGAATGCTTTTTCGTGCTTAAATTTCACAATAATCGAATTTGTTTTTCTGCATTGATGAAATCTATTTCTACATTAATAAAATTTGCTCTCTGCACATTATGTTTACTGTATATTCGAATCTGCTTACTTCATTAATAAAATCTGTTTTCTGCATTAATTAAAACTATTTATTGTTTTCTCATAAAAATTGTTCATTGTTTTCTCGGGAGTGGTAACCTTAAAATCACTCGGTGGAGTTTTTGTCATGTTAGTTTTCCCCTATTGGAAAAAAAATGACCATGTCAATTCAATTTCTGTTGCACTTAGTTTAATTGGTGATTTGTTTGTGCTACCACGCGCTTTGCATGTTAATTTGATTAATTAATAAATTTGGCTAATTAATCAATTAATTAATCACTTGGGGTCAATACGTTTTTGGCCTATCAAATTTTGTTGAGAGTACAAAATTGTGAAAATTTGAGAGAGAATTGTGTACATTAGATGTACAGATCGTTCGAATTTGTTAAAAAAAAAAATTATTCGTTGAATGTATAAAATCTTGAAAGGACAAAATAAAATTGTATAAATTAGATGTACAGATAGTCTGAATTTGTTGAAAAGTTTGGATTCGTTAATTGTCCAAAATCATGAAAATTAAATGGAAAACTATGTACTAATGTATTGATCATCCGAATTTGTTGAAAAATTTGAAATCGTTGAATGAACAAAATCATGTAAATTCAATGGAAAATCAATGAACAGACCAAATTGTTGAGCAGCACATGCAGCACTGCGAACATCAGTATAGCAATGGTGGACATTAACAATAACGTCTAATGTTCGTAGGTAAAATTTTTTGAAAATCATCATTACTTGAATCTAAGAAGTCTGAAATATCTCTTTCATCATCTAACACAGTAACTTCATTAATAGACTTGATGGCTCGCTCTTGCGCCTTCCCCTTTAGATGCTTCCTAGCTTTTTGGATTGCATGAAAACGGTCTAATCGCCTTTGCATTTGATTGTTCTTTTGTTCAAGATGAGCAAGTATGTTGGTAGGTTCATTTCTAGGTAACGCAGCTGATATGGTTTACTAAAAAAATAATGTAGTTAAAACTATCTGTAAATGGTCTCTTTGATAATCAAATAATGAGTTTAAGGAAAATTGGTTTGAAGCTGAGCTTTTTATATATATATATATATATATATATATATAAATTTAATTTATTGATTTCATGATGGTTTTTATTTTTAGTTTTTGAAAAGATGGTTTTTTATATATTGGTCATTTATTATTGGCACACGTCGCTGACCCATGGGGTGGATGGAAATGTTTGGAAGAAATATTAACATATTTATTTCATTTCTCTAATTTTATTTATTTAAAACTTTTTTTGACATGTAAATTTTTAAAATGGTTCTACATAAATGTTTTTGGTAAAATACATAAATGTTAAAAGGCTGACTTTAAGCTGCTTTATTTAATAAGAAATTAGGATTTAAATTCTCAATCTTTCTTGTTGTAGGTATTGAATTATTAAAAGAAAAGTATATTTAAGGATGCACTTTAAAAAAATCATATATTTAAAATAAATTGGAATGTACATTTAATATTTTTTTTTGAACAGAAATGTACATTTAATAAATAAATAAAATGAAGAAGATTTTTTTTTTTTTTGAAGAACAGGAGACAGATACAATCCCCATCTGGGATTACTTATCAATACGGAGACAAAAGATCAGAAATTCGTGATACTTTATGGTTATCTGAAATGCTAGAAGCAGGGTTTATCAGCAAATTAATCATAACTTCTGAAATTCAGATTAGTTTATTTCCCAAAGTCATCCAAGAAGTAGCCGCACAGATTGGAGGACTTAATTATATGAAGATCACTATCTAGAGTACTCTTCTAGCTTGGGACAGTAGTTATTATATGGAAGCTCAGCCAGCACACATTTTGGTTCTTATTCATGATTGGGGTTCTATCCTTGAATACAAATGGTATACAGGAGATATTTATTTACCACTTAATGATTCGGATGTTCTAGCTCAAGAATGGTCTAATTTCATGAGTAGTAAGGTTTATGAGATACAGAAAGAATTAGACAGAGGCTTCTACTTATATAGTTACACAAACAGGATAGCCGTATATGGTCCAATACCTTCAGCAAGGAGACTATTTGGGAAAAGAAAGATTGTTAAGGATCTTAGAATGTTTTTGGATTGAAAGACAGATAAATTAATCACTATTCACTGGTGACAAATCACTATTTCTCTGGCGACAGATCACTATTCACCAGCACGCGTGAATAGCTTCCAGACAAATCAAGACAGTCCAGATAGATACAGACAGATGTTCAAAAGTTATTACTATTTACTAGCATGGACATAGCACTGTGTCAATTAAATATATGAATAATCATCCACATTCACATGAATACTTAAATATATGAATAATCGTACCCTGGTGCCAAGGACATAGCACTGTGTCAATTAAATCTAATACTCTGTTCAAGAACACTACAACTACCGCCCACATCTTCAAATCTCACTGTGACATTGGGAACATTTAAAATTTTGTTCATATAGTGTTTTCCCAGCCTGTATTGACATGACAAGCCCTAATAACTGAAATTATAATGCTTGGAACATGAAATGAGGTTATAAATGCACCACAATAATGATCTTATTTCTACCCCACTAACTTCATAGATTGACTAAGCTATGAGTCGCAACGCCTCAACATCAAATCGTACAATGCGAAACAAGTTTGGATTTACTTCAACAAATGGATTATCACAAGTTCCAGCAGATCAACAACTACAGACATACACAGACCACTATGGAGGGAAATGGGTTGGAAAGAGGAGAGATTTCCTTAATATGCCAATATATACGTACGAGAGTCTTGGAAGCGTTGGGCACATCATGGTCGGCAAACCTACAAAACTAAGTACAGATACCCCCGCAGTAGAGCTCACCGTAGCAAAACCACCATGGTCAATCCTATACGAGAAAAGGTGTGAGTTGGAGGTGTATTGTCGATGGCATGGGTTACGAATTCCTAAGGCACGCTCAGCTGAGTTACCTAGAAATGAACCTGCCAACATACTTGCTCATCTTGAACAAGAGAATAATCAAATGCAAAGGCGATTAGACCGTTTTCATGCAATCCAAAAAGCTAGGAAACATCTAAAGGGGAAGGCGCAAGAGCGAGCCATCAAGTCTATTAATGAAGTTACTGCGTTAGATGATGAAAGAGATATTTCAGACTTTTCAGATTCAAGTAACGATGATTTCCAAAAATTTCTACCTACGAATATTAGACGTTGTTGTTAATGTCCACCATTGCTACATTGATGTTCGCAGTGCTGCATGTGCTGCTCAACAATTTGGTATATTCTTTGATTTTCCAATGAGTTTACACGATTTTGTTTATTCAACGATTACGAATTTTTCAACAAATTCGGATGATCAATACATTAATACAAAGTTTTCCATTTAATTTTCACGATTTTGTACATTTAACGAATCCAATCATTTTAACAAATTCAGACTATCTGTACATCTAATTTACACAATTTTATTTTGTACTTTCAAGATTTTATACATTCAATGAATAATTTTTTTTTTTTTTACAAATTCGAACGATCTGTACATCTAATGTACACAATTCTCTCTCGAATTTTCACGATTTTGTACTTTCAACAAAATTTGATAGGCCAAAAACGTATTGACCCCAAGTGATTAATTAATTGATTAATTAGCCAAGTTTATTAATTAATCAAATTAACATGCAAAGCGCGTGGTAGCACAAAAAAATCACCAATTAAACTAAGTGCAACGGAAATTGAATGGACATGGTCATTTGTTTTCCAATGGGGGAAAACTAACACGACAAAAACCCCACCGGGTGATTTTAAGGTTACCACTCTCGAGAAAACAGTGAACAATTTTTATGAGAAAACAATAAACAGTTTTAATTAATGCAGAAAACAAATTTTATTAATGAAGTAAGCAGATTCGAATATAAAGTAAACATGATGTGCAGAGATCAAATTTTAATAATGTAGAAATAGATTTCATCAATGCAGAAAAACAAATTCGATTATTGTGAAATTTAAGCACGAAAAAGCATTCTGATTCGGCGTTTAAATTTATAAAACACAATTTTAGTAGGTGTTTTATGAAAAAACAGTTAATAATTTTTTAAATAGTGAACGTAAAATAATTTACGCAAAAAGGGAGTGAACAATTTTTTAAATAACACTAAAGAGAAAATAATTTTATGCAAAATCATAGAAATAAATTTTGCAGAAAATAGTGAACAATTTTTATGAGAAAACAATGAGCGGTTTTAATTAATATAGAAAACAGATTTTATGAATGCAGTAAGCAGATTCGAATATACAGTAAACGTGATGTACAGAGAGAAAATTTTATTAATGTAGAAATAGATTTCATCGATGCAGAAAACCAAATTCGATTATTGTGAAATTTAAGCACGAAAAAGCATTCTGATCTGACATTTAAATTTATAAACACGATTTTAGTTGGTGTTTTATGAAAAAACAGTTAACAATTTTTCAAATAGTAAACATAAAATAATTTACGCAAAAAAGAGAGTGAACAATTTTTTAAATAACGCTAAAGAGAAAATAATTTTATGCAAAATCATAAAAATAGATTTTGCAGAAAACAGTGAACAATTTTTATGAGAAAACAATGAACAGTTTTAATTAATACAGAAAACAGATTTTATGAATGCAATAAGCAGATTCGAATATACAGTAAATGTGATGTACAGAGAGAAAATTTTATTAATGTAGAAATAGATTTCATCAATGCAGAAAAACAAATTCGATTATTATGAAATTTAAGCACGAAAAAGCATTCTGATTTGGCGTTTAAATTTATAAAACACAATTTTAGTAGGTGTTTTATGAAAAAACAGTTAATGATTTTTTAAATAGTGAACGTAAAATAATTTACGCAAAAAAGGGAGTGAACAATTTTTTAAATAACACTAAAGAGAAAATAATTTTATGCAAAATCATAGAAATAAATTTTGCAGAAAACAGTGAACAATGTTTATGAGAAAACAATGAACGGTTTTAATTAATACAGAAAACAGATTTTATGAATGTAGTAAGCATATTCGAATATACAGTAAACGTGATGTACAGAGAGAAAATTTTATTAATGTAGAAATAGATTTCATCGATGCAGAAAACCAAATTCGATTATTGTGAAATTTAAGCACAAAAAAGCATTCTGATCTGGCGTTTAAATTTATAAAACACGATTTTAGTTGGTGTTTTATGAAAAAACAGTTAATAATTTTTTAAATAGTGAACATAAAATAATTTACGCAAAAAAGAGAGTGAACAATTTTTTAAATAATGCTAAAGAGAAAACAGTGAACAATTTTTATGAGAAAACAATGAACAGTTTTAATTAATGTAGAAATTAATTCATATTTTGAAATTAAAATCTATTTTACAATGCTTCTATTTAAATTAATAAAAACTTAAAAATATGTTTATGTTTATGTTTATGTTTATGTTTATTTGCCGATTATCAAAAAAAAAAAAAAAAAGTTATAAGGAACTCGAGTTTCCTAAACTCGAGTTCCTTACAAGGTACTCGAGCTCACCAAGCTCGAGTACCTTAGAAATAAAAATAAACATAATTTTTTTTCTAATTGCTACTCGAGTTTGGTATACTCGAGTACTGTGTTGCATGGAACTCGAGTTTACCAAGCTCGAGTACCATATTATTTTTTTAAATCGCACAAATTCCGTGTCAGCAGTGCCACGGTGGCTAAACTTCTTGGTACTCGAGTTTCTTAAGCTCGAGTACCATTTAGAACTCGAGTTTAAGAAACTCGAGTACCAGAAAAGTGCTACTTCCCTATTTATTTCCGAAACAGTGTTTTTTTGCTACTAAGTTTTGAAATTTGTGGTATTTGGCCATTTTGGCCTGACATAGACATTAGAATAGTCGGTGGACTGGCTGAACACATAAGCTCGTTAAAGAAAGTAACAGGGGCCACTAGTTCACTACACAACCAAATCAGTAAGAGTAAGAGTGTGAATTTGACTCGTGGAGGTATTTGGCCATTTTGGCCGTCTATGTCACATTCTAAATAGTAAAGAATAATATGCTACCTAAGCAATGAAGCATGCGTGACAATTTGCCTAGACTCTCTCTTTTTGGCCTCTTCTCAACTCAAGCAATTGAGAGTAATTATGGCATGGAAGATCTATGCCACACAATTTCAACTGGGGTAGGCAGGTGCACTCCTTATGATCTCATTGATACAAGCCTGACTATGGTGGCACGTGCTAAGGTAGTTGGGAACTGAGGGTGTATATGTGCTACAGCTGGTGCACTGAGGTGTGCACTAGGGTGCGTGGATTGCTGCTATGAGGTGTGGGAGCTGTTGATGAGGTGGCTTCGGGGGTAGTCAGTAGTTAGGTAGTTAGAACAGGGGGTTGAGGGTAGTTAGTTAGTTACTCATCTACTATTAAGCATTGATTAGTATGTTGTAATTTGTGATTAGGGATTTGGTTAGTTACATTGGATTTTGTATATAAAGGGTTGAATTGTATTGAATGGATATATAAAAATACACACTGTTCCATTGTTTCTTTCATTGCCCTGTTCTTTCTATCTTCTCTACTCTTCTTCTTGGAGGTTGGCTGTCCTTGAATTCAGCTAAATTCTCATTTGATCCTTGACGATCTTATCAATTGGTATTAGAGCAGGCTTGTCTTGTGATTACAAGTTCCATCATGACTGATCACCACAATAAAGATATCCAAGAAATTCACAAAATCACTCATATCCATACCCATACCTTGAATGAAATGAGTCAACAATTGGCTACCATTTTACAGAAATTGAATGTCATAGACAATGTTGAGCACAATCCCAAGAATTCACACATTCCAGAGGGTCGTACTTGTCACCAACTTGTTCCAAGTTTTTCAAGGCTAGTGAAATTGGATTTTCCCAAATTCTGTGGTGAGGAACCAACTTCGTGGATCTATAAAGAAAATCAGTATTTCAAATACTACAAAATTCAAGAATCGGAGAAGTTGATGATGGCATCTTTCCATATGGAAGGAGAAGCCTTGGTTCGGTTTCAAGAAGGTAAAGAAACTGGTGTTTTTAGTACTTGGGAGGCTTTGATTCAGGCAATGCTGATTTGATTTGGGTCTACAGCCTATGATGATCCAATGGAGGCTTTAACTAGGCTGAGGCAAACTTCAACTGTGGCTCTATATAAGGGTAAATTTGAGGCTTTGGCTAATAGGATTAAGGGTTTGTCTCCCTAGCATAAACTGAGCTGTTTCTTAAGTGGGTTAAAAGATGAGGTAAGGTTACCTGTTAGGATGTTGAATCCCCCCACTCTCATTGTTGCATTTGGATTGGCTAAGATCCAAGAAGAATACTTATTGGGTTGCAAGAAAAGCTATAAAGTGGCACAAGATCAAGCTAGACCCCCATTGTTGGGTGTGCCTAGACTTTCTGCCCCAATGGACAATAGGACTACCAAGATTCCTATCAAGAAGATCATAGCTGCTCAAATGGAAGAAAGGAAAAAGAAGGGGCTTTGCTACAACTGTGATGACAAATGGGCACCTGGTCACAAGTGCAAGCAAGCCACTTTATTCTTATTAGAAGGAGTGGAGATGGTATTAGACTCTAACTGTACTGAGCAGCATGTGGAGATGGATACTGGGGTTGCATGGCTAGGAGACTTGAAGAAGAGGTAGAACTTGAAATCACTTTATACGCATTGGTTGGCAGCCCAACTCCAGGGGCAATGAGAGTCAAAGGAAGGGTTAAAAATGTGTCATTGGTAATTTTGGTAGACTCTGGTAGTACTCATAATTTCATTGATGCGGCTGTAGTTCCTGTTCTCCATGTTGCAGTGGATAAATCACAGATTCTTGAAGTTAAGGTGGTTAATGGTGATACCATCAAGACTCAAGGATTGTGAAAGGATGTTCCTGTGTACATCCAAGGGCATGTTTTTCTGGTTCAATTACATGTGTTGCTCTTGGGAGGATAGGATTTGGTGGTTGGTACTCAATGGCTTAGCACCTTAGGTGTCATTAATTGGGATTTCAAGAATTTGTCAATGGGCTTCAATTATGGAGGTTAGCAAGTGTTATTACATAGAATGACCACAGCAAAGGGTTTTGAAGTTCAAGATGAGGTCCAATTCTTCAAAGAACCTACTAGGAAGGGGTTAATTCTACAAATTACAGCAGAGGGCACAACTGACAGGCAGTCTTGTCTTCCACCTGAGATCACAGCCTTGTTGCAGGAGTTTAGGAAGTATTTGCTGCTCTAGTAGACCTACCACCAGTGAGAGGTCATGAACACCAAATCAACCTTAAGGAGGGCACTCAACCTATCTACCAGAGGCCATACAGTTACCCTTATTACCAGAAAAATGAAATTGAAAAATTGTCAAGGAATTGTTGGAAGTAGGCTTTATTCAAAATAGTCAAAGCCCTTTTGCCTCTCCTGTTCTTTTGGTGAGGAAATTTGATGGTTCATGGCGTATGTGTGTAGATTATAGGGCATTAAATCAAGCCACTATAAAAGATAAATATCCTATTCCTGTTATAGATGAACTTTTGGATGAATTGCATGGGGCTTGCATCTTTTCAAAGCTAGATTTGAGGTCTAGTTACCATCAATACAGGATGAGGGAACAAGATATTCCAAAAATAGCCTTTAGAACTCATGAAGGACATTATGAGTTCCTTGTCATGCCCTTTAGGTTGACAAATACACCCTCTACATTTCAATCTTTAATGAACCAAGTCTTTAAGCCTTTCATTAGGAGGTTTATTTTGGTTTTTTTTTTTTATGATATTCTAGTCTATAGTAGAAGTATGTCTGATCATGTGGAGCATCTCAGAATTGTTTTAGGGGTGTTGGCTAAAAACCAGTTATATGCTAAGATGTCCAAGTGTATGTTTGCTTGCTTGGAAGTTAAGTATTTGGGCCATATTATTTCTAAAGAGGGTGTGAAGATTAATCCCAAGAAAATTTTGGCCATGCTTGAGTGGCCTGTGCCTAAGGATGTGAAGTCCTTGAGAGGGTTCCTAGGCCTCACAGGTTATTATAGGAAATTTGTTAAAGTTTATGGTCATATTGCAGCTTCCTTGACTGCCCTGTTGAGGAAGAGCTCTTTTTCTTGGAGTGTTAAAGCTGAAGAGGCATTTCAACATCTTAAGTTGGCTATATGCAGCCCACTTGTGCTAGCATTGCCTGATTTCTTTAAAACCTTTACTGTTGAATGTGATGCTTCTGGCAGTGGCATTGGTGCTGTCTTAATGCAGGAGCACAAGCCTATTGCTTTCCACAGCCAAGTTTTGAGAGGCAGTGCTCTAACCTTGTCCACTTATGAGAAAGAATTCCTTGCCTTGATGTCTGTAGTGAAGAAGTGGAGGCCATATCTAGTAGGTAGACCTTTTCTCATCAAAACAGACTAGCAAAGCCTTAAGTATTTGCTGCAGCAAAGGATTCGTACTCCCATTCAACAAAAATGGTTGTCCAAATTGCTTGGTTATGCATTTGTGGTTGAATATAAGAAAGGTTCTGAGAATGTGGTGGCAGATGCATTGTCTAGGAGGGGTGTTGTGTCTGAGCATGAAGTTCAAAATTGTCAAGGTGTGCTTGAGGGTGCTTTTGTTCTGACTTTGATGGAGGGAAATCATTCTGGTGTGGAATTGGCAAGGGAGGTTGCTGAGTTGCCTTCTTCTTCTGGCACTTTATTCATCATCTCATTTCCCACTCCAACATGGGTAACTAAATTGAAGGCTAGTTATCTAGCTGATCCTGCCATTCATGCTATACTGACTGTTTTTAAGGAGGGTGGCATGCCTCCTAAAGGTTTTTCCTTAGTAGATGGGTTGTTATTTTTCAAAGGCAGAATCTATTTGGGTCCCAATAGTGTCCTCAAGCCCTCCATTATGCACCATGTCCACAATGGTCCTTTGGGAGGCCACTCGGGCTATGTGAAGACCTTGCACAGGATTAAACAGGATTGGCCTGGTATGAAGAAAGACTTGAAGCAATATATCAAGGAGTGTGATGTATGTCAAAGGGTAAAGCATGAGAATTGTTAATCAGCTAGTCTATTGCAGCCTTTACCTGTTCCTTCCAAGCCTTGGTTAGCTGTGAGTATGGATTTCATTAAAGGTTTACCTAAGTCCCAATTGAAGTCTGTAATTTTGGTGGTTGTGGACAGGTTAACTAAGTATACACACTTCATTACTTTGTCTCACCCCTACACTGCATCCAAAGTTGCTTCTGTCTATATGCATTATGTGTTCAAACTCCATGGTATGCCTGTTTCTGTGGTAAGTGACAAGGACCCAATTTTTACCTCTCGTTTTTGGAGTGAATTGATGAAATTACAAGGGGTAGACTTAGCCATGTCCTCAGCTTACCACCCTCAAACAGATGGGCAAACAGAGGTGGTCAATAGAAGTTTGGAACAATATTTACGAGCTTTTGCAGTAGCCAAACCCTCTGCTTGGGTGGAGTGGTTACCCTTGGCTGAATTTTGGTTTAATACCAATTTTCATTCTTCAACCAAGTTAACTCCTTTTGAAGCCTTATATGGCTATCCACCTCCTAGATTGTTGGATTATATCCTTGGCACAACTATGGTAGCAGTTGTTGATGATCATTTGAAGTGTAGGCAGCAGATTATGTCCTTACTTAAACAAAACTTGGTGCAAGCTCAAGGGAGGATGAAGGTTCAGGTAGATAAGCATAGGGTTGAAAGGAGTTTTTCAGTAGGTGATTGGGTGTATTTGAGATTGCATCCTTATAGACAAAGGTCTTTGAAGCCTAATGTACTTGGCAAGATATCTCCCAAGTTCTATGGTCCTTTCCAAATGCTGCAGAGAGTTAGGGAACTACAATCTCACAAAGCATGAGACTCAGCTTTTAGTGATGCTCAGAACTTTGAAGTACAACACCCGCAAGAAAAATGTGTTTGATATAAGAATATATATTTGAAAAATAAGGTCCGATACGTTTTGACATGACAATTAATTAGTTAAAAGTTTGATTACATTAGTTTGCAAGATGGTCCCTTGTTCTTTTATTTTAACTTTTTTTTGTGTTTTGATTTTTTATGCTTGACATATAAAGTTGATTAAGTGTGCACAAGGGTAAGCAATCCCACATGTACAGGGAGTTGCTAGTGCTAGAAAATGTAAATTCTTATTCTAAAGGTTCATTGATGGAGAAGCTAAGTGTTGCATGACACCAAGAGCTTTCTTTAACTTGCTTATCCAGCCTTTCCTGTAAGATTTATTATATTATTATTTTTAATGAATTATGGCCTTGAGTCTAATCTATACATATCAAAAAGTTGAAGCGTAGAAGTTAAGTCATATCAGTAGCCATGTCATTATAATTTTTTTTCTCAATTTTTTATATGATTTTTTATCATTTAAAGTGAATTAAAAACTCTATTATATTACAATCAAAATATCATATTTATCTTATTTTTAGCTATTCTTATTTATTATTAAATTTTCATTTCCATTTTAACTTTTTATATCCCCACTACTCTCTACCTTAACTTTCTTCAATCTTTCTCATTCCATTTTAACTTTTCATATCCCTACTACACTCTAACTTAATATCATTATTTTTCTATCCCTTTATCTTCCTTATTTTTTACTCTTCTTATTCTTATTCTCATACTATAAATTTGTCATTCCCTCTCTCATTCCATGCATTATTTTCTATATTTTCACACACAAAAGGCTCTCTCTCTCTCTCTCTCTCTCTCTCTCTCTCTCTCTCTCTATATATATATATATATATAAATATATATTTTTTTTTTCAGTTTTTGATTTTTTTTTTCTTGCTTCTCTACTTTAGGTTGATGAACTTTTGTATTGTTTAGAATTCTCCTTTGAGTTGATACAATTTAGTTCTGAGTTTTATGTTGTTATCTTCTTTATTTCATTGATTGTCAAATATTATCCTATTGCATTATAAAAATAGTATATAAAATATGTTATTTTATTACATAGCATAACTAAAATAATTTGGTGTTTATCGCTATACATTTCATTTTTATGATTTTTTCTGCTCATCCTATTTTATGCAACATTTAAATTTAGCAACATCCTCCATATCATTAAATTATTTATATTTTTTCACTTTTCCTTTTAAATTAAACATATAATATTTTATTTAAATGCAATAAATAAATTTTTTTTTTATTTGTGTTGAATCCAATACATTGAAACATTGGACCTAAATCCAAACCCAATTTAACAAATAAAAAATGCAACAATTAAGCCTATTTAAACCAACATTAGATATGCATCTTTGGTTCAATATGTCAAAGAAAATGATAAGACGAGGCACTAACACCCAATGATCCAACCCAATCAAACACCAAATTAGTGTTTATTGCTACAACAAATCATTGGATATTATATAGTTCTGCAAAGGCACTAAAAGAAAGTTTACAACAAATCAAAAATTCTAGCTACCATGAACTCTATAGTTTAAGATCTGATAAACCACAAGGACCAGGGTGAATGCCACGATATTTATCTGTTGCAAATAAAAGTGTCGAATTCATGAATTATTATAAATTCATAATTTGTTTTTCTTTTTCATTTATTGGAGGGCTATTCCAACCTTTAGGCCCATGCAAGGTATCACTACAATGTAATGGGCCAATGACAAAATTTGAGGTCCCAAAAGTCATTGCAAAATTTTATTTATAGAACTACTAATTTATTAACAAAATAAAAGTAATTTAATGTGACAATAATATAATTTGTGTTACATCAATGACAGGAACAAGGTGGACCGGATTAGAACGAATGGATGGAGTAGGACCTAAGTGGAAAAAATGGACCAAACGGTATCAAATTAGACCGAATAGGACCGAGATAGAAAAATTAGACCGAAGTGGACCGAATAGGAGTAATGTGGACTAAATAGGGACTGAAGTGGATAGAATGAACCGAATGGAACCAAAGTAGAGAGAATGGACTGAATCGGACCAAAATAGACCAAATGGCCTGAATAGGACTGAAGTGGATCAAAATGGATAGTATGGACCGAATAGAACTAATGTAGACCGAAGAGATCCAATGTGGACTGAGTGGACCTCAGTAGACTGAAGTAGTCAAATTAGCACTAATGTGGACTGAATAGAGCCCATGTGGACTGGATGGATCGAATTAGACTGAAGTAGACTGAATAAGACCGAATGGGCCGAATTAGACTGATTATAATTTTAGGGCACAGAGTGGACTAAATAGGACTGAATGGGACCAAATTGGACCAAAGAGGACAGAACGGACTAAATAGAACTAATATGGACCGAATTAAATGTTTGAATATTTATCATTTTTATTGCCTTTTTAGGCGCATATTTCTAATTTCTAATGTCTATTTTAGTTTTTTTTTTTTTTAAACTCAAAACTAAAGATTTTAGCCCAAGTATAATAAATTTCATACTTTTCAACCCAAAAATAAAGAAATTTTTTTTTTGGAGCTAAACTTGAAAAGAAAACCTACAAAAAGAATCAAGTTAAGACCCAATTAGTCTAAAATGGATTGAAAGGGGACTGAAATTGACTGAGTGGACTGAACTGGAAAGAAGTAAACCTAATTAGACCGAATAGAATTTTTTTAAATTTAGGGAAGAACAAATTATCTTCAAAAAATTTTAAGGAAAAAATTATACATTATAAACGTGTATAGTGTTGAGTTTGGTCCAAACTGGTAAATTTTTTCTTATATTAGCTCAACTGACTACGACTGGTTCATATAATGTTGAGTTTGGTCCAAACTGGTAAATTTTTTCTTATATTAGCTCAACTGATCATTTGACCAAAATTTGTAAACGTGTATAGTGAAGTTGATCGAGTGAACAACAAACTTTTGTCTTCATCCTCAATTACACCGAATGAATGATTACAAATAAAAGTTCTTAAACAAATACTTGCAACGGATCTTTTCATTACAAATAAATTTCTAACTAGTCCACTTGTTGGGTAATTATCATGTTCTGCTTTGTACCAATGCCATTCCCATCTCCTCTAATCCTACCTTTCTTTTACCGGTGGAGAAGGTAGATGGGTTTGTCCCTAGGTCTTCCTCTTAATAAATTCGTATTATTCAGCCAAAAAAAAAAAAAAAAAAAGACTAGCAATAGAAGAGACTAAACCCTCTGCCAATTTTTATGCCATTAACAACTAGCCCATCTCTAAATCACATTTGAAAATGTACTCATCATACTTTGCAAAATCACAAACTAACATAGAAATTATACAAGTATGCAAGTATGCGTGGTCAGAATTGAAGTTCTAAGAGTTGCTAGCTATCCATGAAATCTCCATTGATAATATCATCACCATTAGCTATTTTTCTAGGCTTACCATAGATTTACTATTGTGGGAAAGGGTATCTAGATACACTCCCGCATAAGATCTATTTATAAAATATTATGTCTTTAGAAAAATCTCACAAATAAATATTATGAGCGAAAAAAAAAAAAGAAAAAAACCCTAAAGAAAAATAAACAACCACATACAAGAGAGAAACACCAAGGATTTACGTGGTTCGGCCTTTAGCCTACATCCACAGGCAGCGACAAGGAGAAATTTTCACTAACAAATATAGAAAGTACAAAGGTGGTGTAGTACCACTCACAAACCCAAACCCCTAATACACCCAAATAACTTTATATCAAAGAGTTCTCTCTCAACTCTAACATAATTTAAGGCTAAACAATAGTTGCTGTCCATGCATAGAAGTAATCTGAAAAAAGCTAATAGATAAACCAATTCTAATTCATATCAACATTAACTACCACAATTACATAATTTCTTGATTCAGGACAGCCATTGCATCTTTAATGGCTTGGGTAGATCCACCAGAGTTGGCTTGGGTATATCCATTGCATCTTTAATGGCTTGGGTGAATTCACTTTAGCCTCTACATTCTCCTTGTCTAGCTAGGAACATTGTCTCCCAACTCTTTTAGTTGCTTCTAGTATGGTACAAAACTGAGTTAGCACGGTTCTTTGTGTCTATGGCATTCCTCATTTCCTTGTCTTCCCTATGCAAAATTTTCAGCTTCATTAACCATCCTATCCACCTGCAACATTTTTATTTTGTACATACAAACATGGGGTTTAGTAACATAATTAGGTTACTAATATAAAATGTGAAAGTTTCAATTTATTTTTATTGATTTATTAATCGAAAAACATAGATGCTAGAAATGTTGAGATTTCAGAAAGAAAAGAAAGATATCGGTTCTTGAAGACCATGGTTGCATCATTGAAAGGGGTAACAAATATATATATATATATATATATATATAAGGCCCTTGAGCTATAAAATCAAAATTAAAGATTAAGAAATAAAATAATTTTTATTTTATTTTTTTATTTAGAAAATACAAATTAGCATATAAACAAGAAAAATCAATTCCTACCAACAATGGCTATGATAATAGAAGTATAAAATATCTTATTAAAATGCACCAATACAGAAATGAGTCTTGATTTACTTGGAGTTTGGTGATGCAATCTCTTATATTTCTATAGTTCCATTTGTTACATATATTCAGTTATTTCACAGATGGTTAGATAATTATATTTGGCTAAGCTAGGTTGGATTTTAGGATCATTCAAGCCCAAAATTAATCAAAAATTTGATTTGAACAAAAACCAAACACTCTTCATAACAACAATTTTTTCAAAACATACCTTTTCACTTGGCAAGGTGCTAGTACCAGTTATGGCGATATCCTGCTTCTTTCCAATTTCCTTGTCAACTGCAGTGACCAAAAGAATACCATCGGCATCAATACCAAATTTCACCAAAATTTGAGGAACTCCAAGTGGCACATGTGAGATGCCATCTAAGCAAAAGCTTCCAAGAGATATGTTGTCCCTCACAAACTCTCTCACCTTGATACTCATTTATATTCATCTGTTGCAGTGGAAAAGAAAACAGCCCTGATTTGGAAATTGGTAAGGCTGGGTTCCTTCAGATAATCTGTCATCACACCACCTAAAGTTTCAAGTCCTGAAATGATAGTCACAAAAATAAATATTAATGCCTCAACTATCTCAACAATTAATGCAAGTTCTAATAAGTACTACAATGTACAATATCAGAAATATAGAACTCTAAAATGAAAGTAATAAGTTAGAGCACAATGTCACTAACTTCTCCAGCTAAAACACTAGACCTGAAATGAAAGTCACTAAAATAAATATTGATGCCTCAACTGTCTCAACAATTAGTGCAAATTCTAATAAAAACTATAGTAGATAATATAAAAAATAGAGAGCTTTACGTTTTCTTCCATAAATAAAGAGGAAAAAAGAAGGAACAAGACAAACCTGAACTATAGCCCCTAAAGCAACAACTTCATAAGGATTTACAGTCACATTTGGCTCTTTTCCAATCATTTCCTCATGCTCCTAAACGGCTGGGATGCGAGTTGAACCATCAACAAGATCACTTCATAAATATCTTTGAAGGAAAGCTTTGTATCTCTCAAGGCAATTTCAACAAGTGATAAAGGCCCAGGAAAAAGTAGATTGTAGTTGTAATCCACTGAAGTGATGGAAATCAAACGTTCATTGATATTTCATACAAGAGTAACAATTTTTAGTAGGCATACCTGTTTAGCAATTCTGAACACAATTCTGAAAATTTGACCCATCAGTGTGGTGTCAATGTGTTTTGGGCCATCCGCAGCAGTTGTAATGAAATGTAAACTAGAAAAGCAAATGGTTTTTCTAAGTGATCATGGCAAATGGAGGGATCAACTTAAGAAAGAAGGCATAGAAATAGCCACATACCTAATATTAGTCTAAGTTAGAGACGACAACTTCATCTATGCCTTCTCAGCAGTCTCTGTAAGACCAGAGCTTGCTTGTCTTTCAGAAGGTCTATGCCTTCTCAGAAAAGCCATCTATGCCTTCTCAGCAATCAACTGTTTTCTACTAAAATTTATAGAATGTAAGGGTGTAATTTAGTAACAACTAACAATAAATCAGAAAACAAAGAATATAAACTAAAGATCTACCAGTTTCCCTTGTTCCAACCTTGTCAAAACTTGCTTCTTGGATGAGTGTCACCCAAGGTAGAACATATCTTAAATATTCCATCTCCAACCTCAAGAACTGTGTAGAAAAAACGTAACAAAAGAATATGAGTTGCATTTGATCACAACTCAGGATTTTTCAAATTTGATTATAATCAAATGTAACATTTAATTATAGACAAGCTAACTGACTTACTTACATTGGCTTCTCAAATTCTGAACGTATCCAAGCAATACATCCCATCATCATATTTCCACAAAAGATTCAAATTCTTCAGATAGTTGTCATTTGCTAGATGCTTAATCCCTATAAAATATTTCTCATGATAGTTCTTGTAACAAAGTTCAATTGGATGCATTAAAGAGTTACAATTTCAAAAACATAGAAAATAAAAATAAAGAAGAAGAAGAAGAAGAAGAAGAAGAAGATGAAGAAGAAGAAGAAGAGACGATAAGCCTGTTTTGTTATTGAAACAACTACATTAAGATGAACCTATTCAATAAGCTTATGTTTCACAGAGGGAGGTTGAAAAGTCCAAGAACCAGTCACCCTGAAATTAAGCTCTAACTGAAGCTAGGAAGTAATATTGTTGCTAACACCAAGCTACAGTCTTCATCCTCTCCAACCTATCAGAAATTAGTTTGAGAATTAAATTAGAAAAAAAAAAATAAAAGTGAAGAAATTAATACCACTACTACTACCATTTTGCAATCAAATTTCTGAAAATCCAAAACAAATGAACCATTTAACCTAATCCATAATGTAAGATATATAAAGATAGGCGTGAGATGTGTACGAGTATATCTTTTTGTAGTTACAGTGAATTTCCATTTCCCATATGGTTAGAAGACACACGAACTATTAAACTCTTGCCTGTTTCCAAATTCAAAGTTCCTTTTATCAGAATCCAATAACTGATAGACTCACTAAACGTGAAACAAAAAGTAAGGATGAAGAGAGTCAAATTGGTATTTGATAAATTCAAAGTGAAGTTAGAAAGGAGATGCATGCGCACAAGAAAGTATAGGAGTTTAATCCCTCTAAATGAACGGACACCACATATCTTTTGTTCTTTCTTTTTTCTTCATATTGGTGTTGTGAAGCATCTGCTGAAGTGAAGAACAATTTTTCTTCCCTTCCCAGATAACAATATAATGAGATAAAAGATTATAGTTATATTGTAAAGAATAACTTGATTACTCATTTTATGATTCATATGGTTACAGAGTAGAAAGTGAAAAACTGAGAATAATTAAAGAGTTAAAAATAATTACTGTCTTGGTTTCAAAATTTTTAATATAAACAAAAAAGCCTGAGGCTTCGGTAAAAAGTCATCAAACATCCCAAGTATCAGCTGCGCACAAAGATGAAGCCATCCTTGAAAAGGAACACCTCTAACTGTTAACACCATGCTGTGACTTTTATCCACGCCAAACTACTAGATATAAATTTGAGAACATACATTAATAAAATACAAAAGAAAGGTCAAAAAGATATTTACCATTCTCATTTGTGGCAACATAATTGCAATACTGACTCTCTTTGGGGAATAACCAACTCTTGTCTGTTGTCATATTCCAAGCTTTTCAATACTCTGCTCACAAATTCAAATTAATGGAAAAATCACTGCACTTTTAATTGAAGGGAAACAAAAGGGAGTTGAATACTTGATTAAACAAAGTATTGAATTTTAAAGGAGATATATAGACCTATAGTATCGTTGGACCAAATCATCCTTTTGAAACACTATCAAATCTAGGGATGCGAGAGTCTTGGACCATTTCTCAATAATTTCAGCCTGGCATCATTCTGAAAAAGTGTGTAAAAGAACACATAACAAAGTTTCTAATATTATGTTTTATGTCGGCTTGGTTTACAGAAATAGAATGCTATTTCAATGTGAGAATTCTATTGATATTCTGCTCCTCTTTCAAATGACAAGCTATGCATAACTTTATATTTTTATTCATTCTAACTTTGTATCCAAATTTTGTCATAAATTAAATTCATCCCAGCATTTCTACATATCTAAACTCAAAATATGAAGCCATAGTTTCAATCCAAACTAAGCTATCATTATATAGTGAACAAAAATCAGCAATTATGTAAGAACCCAAAAAACCACATCTGGATATTTTTGTTTGTTGATATAAATAGGTAGTAATAATAAAGAGTTGAAGCAAACAAAATGATAAATACCTGAATGTAAAACCGCTTTCCTAGAGGCTGGTCAAAAATGATCATTCACCAGAATGTTATCAAAATATCAACAAGTGCCAGACTTCACTTTATATAGTGTGATGTATGGAATATATGACAAAAGTGGAAGTAAATTGGTTGTTCCAAAGAACTGGAAGTGAAGCGCTATGCCAAGGCAGGGGAAGAGGAAAAGAAACGGCTCCAAAGAAAGAATTTGGGGTTCCCAAATGCTTTAAGAAACTGACTACTGCCTTCCTGAGTGTACTTCTCCTAAAGAACGCAACTGAAAAGTGTCATTTTATAATTTATACAAAGATAGAAATCAATAGAATGAACAAATGAATGTGGATTTATGCATCTTCCCTCTTGGGTCCCCCCTTAGAATGAGAATTATATCTAGAATGAACATTTTACGTGAGGGAAAAAAGAATGAACCCAAAACAAGATAATCACCTTAGCTGTTGACTTGCTGCACTGTTTCATATGGTTCTAAAATATGCCCAGATACATACACCTCCCTTCATTCTGTGCTTCCAATTCATTCTACATCCAATTTCAAAAGTGAGAAGAGTCAAAAACATTACAATTTTTTGATAAGTAAAAAAACCTCCCCTGTTCATTTTTTTTTTATTGTTTTGAAAGCAAATTGATTAACTCAAGCACCATTGTTTTGATAAACACAAATTGGAAATCCCAATGCTATTCTGAAAAATTCAATAATCATTAGATTATAAATGAGTCTAACTGAATACCTTAGCCGCATAAACTTCCCAAATCTTGAAACTATCCAAGTGATTTATCTCATGACCATATTGCCCCAGAAAATTGTTCAAATTCATCAGATAATTATCTCCATGAAACTGTTAACAGAACACAAAGCATGAACTACAAAACAATAATATTGGTAGTTATGATAATAACGCTTTAGAGAAATCCGAAGCAATACACCATTTAGTTGCTGAAAGATCAATAAAATTTAACAAGAAAAACTTCGATTTTTTATTACCAGAAAACCTAAACAAAATACCAAAATATATAAATAAAAGTCTCCGATTTTTTATTACTAGAAAACCTAAACAAAGGGCTGAATATATATATATAAATATATATATATATATATATATATAAAATATATTGTTTCTATAAAGAATAGGATTCGAAAAAGTGTCTGATTTTAATTAACTATATGGAAATCAACGTAATAAAGAGAATATAATTGTAAAAAGCTCAGTTTGTTTTGAAAGCATAGAATGCGTACCAAGTGAAAGAGGGGAGTGGCCGTTGTAGAAGACGAAGTAGAGCCGTTTGCTGCTGTGGCCTCAGAACCATCTGATTTCCAAATTAGGGAAATCCTTCTCGATTTTATTTTTGTATTTTTCTATTAACTGAGGACAACTAAGAATTTCCAGTTCTTGTAAAGACTTGAGACAGCCATCATCAGGTAGTGTTCTGAGATTGGGACACTCATAAAGGGTAAGCATTTCAAGTGAGATTGGATTCCTCATTGATTCAGGGAAAGTAATCAAATTGGGAAAGTCATAAATTTGCAGCGACCGCAAAGAAGTGAGACAACTAATCTCAAGAAGTGATGTCAGATTAGGCTCGCATCTAGTAATCACAAGACTTTCAAGTGAGGTGAGCTCCGGCAAAGTCATTAAATTGGGACAGTTTGAAATGGTGAGCACTTTTAGGGTGGAAATACATTGAAGACCCACAGGGAGTGAATTCAGTTTCGGAATGTATCTGAAATGTAACTCACGGAGGCAAATGAGGCATTGCCATTCCATGCCATCATCATGCATATCTCTTAATGGATCAAACTCCTCACAATAGTAAATTATTAGCAAACAGAGGGAGGTGAGATAACGCACCGCTCCAGACATAGACGTTAGTCTAGGGCAATCCATAATTCGTAGATCCTTGAGAGAATATAGTGCCCACTCGCCCGAAAGAAACTCTAAATCTTCAATAGAATCCAAATGCATATAATTTAATTTGGAGAGAGGAGAAGAAGAGGAAAATGAGGAGGAGGAAGAGGGAACTAAAAAACTCATTGACATTGTCTCTTGTAAAGGCTTCGAACTGACATGCTCTAAAAATAGAGATTCTTCGAGATTGGGAAACAGGGGCATGGAAGTCATTTTAGGACAACCACTAATCAGCAAATCAGAAAGAAGAGGAAATAAAGGCAGTGAGTTGTGAGACTGATCTTGTTGATGATCTGGTGTTGACGCAGATGATGTTGCAACTAAATCCCTCCCTGTTGTCCCCCACCATCCCTTCAAATTAGGACATGTGACTATTGTGAGTGTCTTCAGAGATGGGAAGAACTGTGTTGATAATGTTGTGGATGAAGCAGGAACCTCTTTACTCATGTCAACATTAGATATGTACTCCAAATCATTAAGTGTACGAAGGCTTAAAGATTTTAAGGAGGGAAGATGAGACAATGATGGCAGATATTGGCATCTCTCACAACTGTCTATCCTTAAATCAACAAGATTTATGAGAGAAGAGACCCAACTTGAAAATTTTACACCCTTGTACTGGTGTACTTTCAAATATTTGAGATTTTGGTGTGGCTGGAGGTCTTCTAATAACTTCTCATCTTCATTATTATCTACTTGATCTTGATGATGCCATTTTAATATCAATTTTTCAAGATGTTGCTTCTCCCTTAAATTCACAACAATGGATTCTGAGTTAGCTTCTTTCAACTGTTCCAAATGTGAGATCTCTAATGTTCCTCGAAGGTTGTTTAGCTCCTTCAATTCGCCTAATCCACCAGTGTGGGAGGAGTTGCTCACAATGAATAATTGTAATGTTTGAAGTGAAGTCATTTGCCCTAATCCACGAGGCATATGACTCAAATTATCACAACCATCATTATAAAGATGTTTGAGGCTAACCAAGTCTCTAATCTTTTTGGGTAATTCTTTAAGACCTTTACAGTCATAAAGTTTTAGTACTTGCAAATTTAATAGTGTAGTAATTGAATCAGGGAGGGTTTCAATATCTTTATTAAAAGAAAGATCAAGGTACTTTAGATGTATTAACCTCCCTATAGAATTTGGTATTGATGTAATCTTCAATGCATGTAAATCTAATGCACGCAAACTCTTGAAACTCAAAATAATTGTATTCAACATTGACTCCTCCAGGGCACCAGATTCATGGTCATCATATGTAAGAAGAAATGTACGTACCTTGACCGCTTTAACCAACAAGCTTAAAGTTTCCCTAAAAGATGAGTCAATATAAGATGGACATGATACATGATGCTTTTTTTCATTAATATTTTTGCCATCAAAACTAACAAGCTTGCACTCCTCGCCTGCAACAGCTTCCGCAAGATCATGAATTAAATCATGCATCTTGTACCTTAAGCCTTTGTAATTCTCTACTTCTTCAAAGAAGGACCTCCAAAGTAAATCCTTGAAATACTCATCACCAATATCCTCTAATTGTTGGTTTTTGTTTGATAATTGGACAAACCCATGTGCTATCCATAGTTGTATCACTGTTTCCTTATCCATCTCATAATCTTTAGGAAATAAAGAGCAATAAGTGAAACAACTCTTCAAATGTGATGGGAGATGATCATAACTCAACTTTAAAATTGGTAAAATTGCATTCCCTTGAGTTACATTTGCTTCTATATTATTCTTCACGAATGACCATTCAGACTCTTTTTCCTTGAAGTATAACACATTACCTATGGACTTTATAGCAAGTGGAACCCCTTGACACATGTTTACAATCTCCCTTCCAATTTTCACTAGTTTAGGATTGTTGGCCTCTTGCCCTTTTTTAAATGCCACTTGCCTAAATAAAACCCAAGATTGTTCTTCGGACAGACCTTCGAGAAAATATGGTGAAACTGTGTGTGTAATCTCTGCAACCAATCTAAGACGACTAGTTATTATAATCTTACTACCTTTGGAACCACCCATTAAAAGACTTTTCAATGCACGCCAGTTTTCAGGATCTTCATTCCATATATCATCTAATACAAGTAAGTATTTTTTTTTATCAATTTTTTCACGAAGTAGACTTTGCAACTGATCTATTACAAGGTTTCCAACTGGTGCATTACCAGAAGTAGATGCTATTATTTTTTCAATAATTATTTTTAAATCAAAGACATCAGAGATGCATGCCCACATTTTTAACTCAAAGTATTTTTGAACTTTCTCATCATTGTACACATATTGAGCAAGTGTAGTCTTCCCTAAGCCCCCGATCCCCACAATGGGAATGACTGAAACATTCTCTTCTACATTAGAGTCGAATAATAGGTCTATGATAGCCTTTTTGTCCTCATCCCTCCCAATTACATCTTCTCCCAGAACAAAAGAGTGAGTTTCCCTCTTCCTACTCATATCATTTGTCTCTATGTTGTCTACTTTCAAGCTAAAGTTGTTCTTATCTTCTGCTATTGCATTTAGCTTTTGCCTCATCGCCTTTATTTTACGACTCATCTTATAACGAAAAGCAAGTGGGTTTGAACATGAAAAGCAAGTGCGTACCTCTTTGGCGACTTTATTCCCTCCCACCATGCTTCGCCTTCTAGCTTCAGTTGAGAACTCACTCAACAAGTCATCTGCATCATATACTGCATCCTTGAGCTTTTCAAGCCAATCCCTGACTTGATGGTTATGACTTTGCTGCTCTCCTGCATCCTGTAGTACAGCTTGGATTGTGGAAACAGTGTTCTTGATTTTTTCAAGCTCATCTTTGACACCCCAAAGTGATCCAATCTCTTTGAAAGTTTGAGAGGCCAAATTTTCAATCAGTTTCTGTGCAACTCCAAAGAGGATTCCTTCAGCCATTTCTTTGTAGCAAGTGAAAGGAACGCTGAAAGAGAAAGAGGAAAGCTAGTGGGCTTGAAGTAATGAAGTACGAGTGAAGGTATTGTTGATGTGAAGAAGGAAGTCCGAGTTTTAAAGTGGACCAATGTTACAGTTATTATTTTTTTAATCTTTATTTGACAAGAATCTACTTTTCTTTAGAGTATTGTAACTATCAAGAATCTAAAGCTTTGTCCAAAAATGAGAGCAACAGAAACAGAAAGAGATGCTAAAACATAAAGAGAAAGCTGGAATGAATAAAGTCAGCAAACTCCAAAGCAGGAAGCAATGTATTATTCCCATTTGTATTCGGACTTCTCTCACAGAATTAGAACCATTTAATTGTTGTGTTCAATGCTTTGCTTTCCAGCCAAGATAAAAAGAACGGATAAAGTCATTAAGCACAAAAGAAGGAAGCTTTTTTTATTATTTCTTGTCTCTTTAAGATGTATTAAGATTTGAAGTCTATTATAATCACTTACTAGCCGCAGACCCACGCGATGCGTAGGAATATATAAATATTTTGTAATGGGGTGTAAAATATAAAAATAAACAATTACTTCAAATATTATTTATTTTTTTTTAAATTTCTACAAGTATTTTTCATCTTTTTATATCTACAAAGTACAAATATATCATACTATTATATTTTGTATGTTTGATTAATATTTTTTTTAAGATGAACTATATTTTTCTAACTTCTGTTGTAGTGTGTTATATTTGATAAACAACTAAATTTTATAAGTTTCAAATTTATTATTCAATTTTTTCATCTCTTAAGGAATAATGAGATTATCATGATAATAAAAATTCATCACAAAATTAAAATTTTATCTTAACAAAAATTAAAATGAAACAAAAGGAATAAAAGACATACTTTGTATAATTTATTACTCAAAATTGGTAAGTATATTCAAATTCATAGCCACGTAGAATGTGTTTTGACATAAACTCAAATTCCTATTTCTAAAAAACTAAGTATTAACCCAAATCAAATAAGTATTAACCCAAATCAAAATTCAACCAAAGCTTTAAAAGGGAGAGAGAAGACTCTGTAATGGGAAATTAAAAAAAATACCAAAACACATATTTAAAAATAAAAAACCATAAACTTTGACCAGAATTATAAGAAAGAACAAAAATCCACAAGAGAGGGAGAAACAGAGTATTTACAATTTTTTTGTGGGGAAAATATGGATTGAATGGAAGAAATGATATCAAATTTATCAAAATAAAATGGGGAGAAGAAGAGCCAAAATATAATACAGAGAAAATGATGAAGGAAGTATGACAGTAAAGTAGATGGTAGTGCGAAGATAAAGACAGTAAAGTAGAGGGTAGTGGGAAGATAAAGACCAAATTCTCAAGCGCATGCCATTTATTCTACTCATGTCCACTACACACATTCATCAACGTGTCTATATGCAAATCACCCACTTGCCATGACATTCATTTTATCAATGTTTTGAATTTCCACAAAGAATCAAAATAGTGCATACACGAATTGTAAGTGTGTGAGTCACTAATTATATTATCATGATGTTGTGGTCAAAGTTAGTGGCAAACTTATTGAACTCAACCAATTGTTTTTGCCTCAAAGAAGATGACTATTTGCATTCCAAGTCATGAAGTTCAAATTGCTATGGGAAATTATCATAATGTATCAGTTGCTATGCCCCAAAAATAGCAGTTGCTCCTATCTTCATTGCATCACATCAGCTATATCATATTATGTATAATAAGGAAAGAAATAAAAAAAATATGAAATTTAAAACTCAAGTATAGGAGTATTGTTATGTTTTGTCTAAAACTCATGTACACAATATTCTAGACCTTCAATAGGAGAAAATTCCAAAAAGAAAATCAAGTAGTTGAAAGAAAGTAGCAAAATCCAAAATCTAAAACTAAAAACCCAATTGTTGTTCATGTACACAATATTATAGATAGATATTCAAGAATCAAGAACCAATTAGTTTCTCCATTCGTAAAACAATTAGCTTAATGCTAGATACTAATGGAATTTTAAAAGAATTCAGTTCTTTGAATTTCTTCACTCCTAAAATCCCAAACAATTTCTCAAAATCTAAACAATCCCCAAAGTTGTTCGTCAACCAAAAAGGCCAACTAAGGTCCAAAACACAAAAATTCCAGCCACAACACAACAATCTACTTAAGTTGGTGTGATTTGAAGAATTAGAGTTTCATTTAAAAAAGTTAAGATAAAAAGATTTAAATTGTTACACCCCAATTTCTATACAACCAAAAAAAAAAAAAAAAAATTTATGCTTCAAACTCTACTTTGTTTTCTCTTCCATTGGCCCACAATTTCTAGGACACCAAACAGTCCAATTAAATAATAAACAACAAATTATTAATATAAGGAAAGAGAAATCTTATATAGCAGATGTGTGTTGAACCATAAAGAGCAAATTATCAAGAACCACTCAAGAAAAACAAAAAATTTATTCCCCTTCCCTTCAAAAGGTTCTAAGAAAAAAAATTACCAATTGATTGGTATGAACTTCAATAGAATAAAAAGCTTTTAGTGATTGCAAGGCTTAATTGTTGATATCTGTCAAGAAATTGACAAGCAAAACAAAGATAAAAATGAAATTTAGGTCAACATATAAAACGATAGGAAAAGGAGAACAATAACGATTTATCTTTGATAAAAATGAATAACATGCTTACTATAAAATAAAGACCACAATGGAAAACATCACATTGAAGTTAATTATCAGACAAAAAAACATTATGGCAAACATATTGAAAGTAACATTCCTGCAATCTAGAGAAGGACAACCATAAAGCAATTTATAACAAACATGATCAAATGCTCAATTCAAATCAATTTTGAAAAAGAAAAAACATATTTGAATAGTTTTGAGACCATGAAAACTCAAATTCATTCATCATAAAATCCCAAAATTGAAGTACATTTTTTTTTTCTAGTATTGAGATGGAAATAAATAAATAAATAATAAGAATAATACAGCAATAATAAAAAGAACCATTAGTAGAAAAATAAAAAGTGGTTGAAACAATAAAAAAAAATCAACCAAAAGAGAAACAAAATTGGAGAAAGAGAGAGAGAGTATTGACCTTGTTGTCGTGGATAACTTGGAAAAAGTAGGGGAGAGAGGTGTAAATGAAGCAAGAAGAAATTTATGTGAAAATTAAGATGGAAGAGAAAGTGTGGAAGTAGATGAAAGGTTGAATGAAGTGAAACTATTGAATTTAAGAAGATATAATGGAAAATTTTTTAAAATCTAAAGAAAATCAAATGAAAATTTAAAAAAATAAAATTATTGGAGGGGATGAAATATTGAACTAAAAAGACAATAATTGAAGAAGATGAAAAGTTGAACAAAGTAAGAATTGCAAATTAAAAAAAAAAAAAAAAAGATGCTAAAGGTGTAGTGCACAAAGAACTTTATAAAATTTATTACAAAACTCCATTATTATATATAGTATAGATATGTATAGACATTATTTTTGGTTTTTTTATTCTTCATTGATAATATTATTTAGTTATAAACATATAAATTAAAGTAGATAAATATGTAAAGGTAAAATTATATATAATGTTAAACTACCAAAGATGAATATATAAAGTCAATAATCTATTTATATTTTTTTGTTAAACACATTAGTAATATAAAAAATGGAAAGGTTTTAAACATTTAAAAAGCATTTTTAGTAGATTTTAATATATAAAAAAAATCTCAATATTTTATGTAACTTTTCCCATAAAATCAATATTGTTGACATCCTTTATATTCAAAAAACACTGAAACACATAAACAAAGAGATTAATTGTGCAGAATTGCCAGAGTATATACGTGATATTAGTATTTCATTTACAACAAATACATGATATATACATGATTCATGATCAGTTGGTATGAACTGTAAAAATTACATCCTCTTTAATGATGGTAGCGGCAATTTCAGTTTGCATTAGTAACTTAATATCATCTTTAACAGCGAGGCCATCTCTCCCCTATAGCCTTTAATTTCATGCACTTCATGCATCATTAATTGCTATGAACCGTAACAATTACATCATCTTCAATGATAGCAACGACAAATTTAGGTTGCATTAGTACCTCAAAATTTTCTTTAACAGCGAGGCCATCTCTCTCCCCAATAGCCTTCGATTTCATGCACACTTTAAGCATCATTGGCCTTCTATAGGTACAAGGTTAAACACAGCTACAAGCAATCCTAGGGAACTGAAGTATTTCACCATCATATCCTTTCTACAACAAAGATTTATCAATGACATTATACAGACCAAACGTTGATTCCAAAAAGTTATGAAAATTAGTTAAGAATTATAAACCTAAAGCGGAGATGCAAGTAAAATAAAAAAAACAACAGAGAGAGAGAGAGAGAGAGAGAGAAAGAGAGAGAGAAATAACCTTTTTTTATGAGAAAAAACTATGCAGAGAATGGAAGAGAATGACAAATTTATAGTGAAATAGTGTGAATAAGAAGAGACAAAATAAGAGAAGATGAAAGAAAAGATGAAGAGTGATATTAAAATAAATGGTAGTGGGAGATGAAAAGGTAATGGGGAGAGATGAAAAGGTAAGGGAGGGAGAAAGGTTGAAGTAAATGTAAATATTAAAAAAAATAAGTAAATGTTAAAAAAATTATAGAAAAATTGGAAAGAAATAGGGTAATGATGTGGTGGAAGTAAATAAATAAGTAGTGGACTGGATTTATTATAGGATGATAGTGGAAGTAAATAAAAAAGTAGTGGGCAGCATTTATAGGGTTGAAAATTTTAAAAACCATTTTAAAATTGTAGGATAAATTATATTTAAAAAAAAAATGACATGACAGCTGATATGGCACAACGTGAAAGCAGCAACATTAAACGCTACGCTTCAGCTTTTAGTAATATATAGATTGGTTGTTTTAGTATAGATGGGGCAGGATTTGAATTTGAATCCTATAGTTTAGGATAAGAGACTTGTTGCATTGAAGGATGAACTAAATCAAACTCATTTGAAAGTTGAGAAACACTTTAACATAACACGCATCAACAGCATAGTAAATAAGTTTTTTATTTACCCTTTGCTATGTGCTCTGTAATATTCTAACATAACTCAAGAAAGTCATGTTTTATTCCCTTACTTTATCTCTGGAGTACTTGAAGCACAATGTGAGTCGAGTCTTGAGCAAATATCAAGTGAGTTTCTAAATTTTTGTGATAAAACATCAATAAACTTGAAATTCATTACAAACAAATCTTATGGAATTGTTCAGCACTGAAAATTTAACAAACTCCCCCTTGGCTATTTTGTGACAAAACATCCCAATACAAACTCATCTAGTGTAAAAAACTCCGAGAAGACTTACTACTACTAAAGGGACTCAATTAAAAAAACAAAAATAATAATATAAAATTTTAAAAAAAAAAAACTTGTTGAAAGCTTGAACAAACATATTAAAAACGCCTAGACAATTTAATGGGTATAAAGACACGAGTTGTAAAATCCAGCAGCTTTAGATAAGGCTTTGCTTATTAGCTCAAAAATGGTAACAAGAGTTTCAAATGAACGTTTAGATGCAAAATATAATCAAAACATTAGCCATTTCTAATTGTATAATTCTAGCCATGAAAAATATGAATGAAGATTAAACTCTTGATTGTTGTATAATTTGTGCGAAAATATTCCTTTCAGTCTTGAAATATAATCTATGTTCTATTTTTGTGCCTAAAATTTGTAATGTCCCTCGTCTATCTATTTTTTGTTATGTTTTCTATTGGTGTGTATTACAGAATGCATATTTTGGAAATCAAAATAGAATCAAGACTGTTTTAGAAATGAAAAGCTTATCTTTGAAACATGGTTTAGATTTTGTTTAATTTTTTTTATCCTTTCATTAAACCTGGAGAAAAAAATAACAAGAGTGGAAGAGAACACCGGTTGTAGAACATTTTAATCGTTTATGGACAAAGATAAAACCTTTTAAATTTTAAGAATGAGAATGAAAATAGAACTTGAATTATACTTTAACCTATAATTATTATCTCCCACGTTCCTTCTAATGCTTGAGTTCTAGCATAAACAACATTAGCAACCATCAAATGACAGCCCCGGGTACCTTTGGTTTCACAAGCTTCTCCATAGAAATCTTGAACTCATAAAAATTAAGAAGGTGATAAGTGCATGGGCAATAGTGGCAAAAGACTTGAATGTGCCTGTTTGTTCCATCACAATGCTCTTAGTTTGTAGTTTCATAAGACACCTAGGAATAAATACAAGAAGTAGGAATGGCAACGGGTCGGGTTCGGGCCGGGTTTTTACATACCCGGACCCGACCCGCGGGGCAAAACCCGAGACCCAAACCCGACCCGATTATTAATCGGGTTTTTTTTTTCGGGGCCCAAACCCGCCCCGCCGGGCTCCACGGGCCCCGCGGGCCCCGTTTATCTCTTGGGCCCAAATCTAGCCCAACCAAAAAAAAAAAAAAATTTGAAGCCAATTACAATTTTTTTCTAGATTCAAACCCATTTAGTCAAGTCCACAAGGTTACTAATATGATATATATATATATATATATGAATATATATGTGTGTATATATATATATGTGTGTGTGTGTGTATATATATATATATATAAGAGGGGGTTTAGTAATTTAATATAACCGGGTTTTTATCCGGGCCGGGTTTCGGATCGGGTTTCGGATTTTTTTAAAAAACCCGGACCCGACCCGGATCCGCTTCAGGTTTTTTTTTTAAAAACCCATATCCGACCCTATTCTTTATCGGACCGGGTAAAATCCGGCCCATTAGGGTCGGGCCGGGCCGGGTATCCGCGGGTCGGATCTAAATTGCCATCCCTAACAAGAAGGCATACCAAAATGTAGAGGAATCAATCACATACATGCAGCCATCTCATTTGTCTTATTGCATAGCCCTGGCTCCCAGATAGTCAAGCTGGGAAGAATTTGAGACATTAATATTTGTCAGACTCACTGAATTATAACAACTAGAATGAGTCACTTGGGACTTATAAAGCTCCAATTTAACATACATTCGAGGCAATGATCAGAGCTTTTACATAGGGGATAACCCAAAAGAATCTACTTTGCATATGCAAATGGAACAGCCTGATAACAATCCATCTTTAAAAAAAAAAAATACAACCAAAGATAATTCTCTACAAAATAAGTAAAAACAAACATGTGAGGTGTGTTAGCAGGAGAAAAAGAAAAAAAGGTAGATGAACTCAGCCTTAACATATGGGTGAGATTTTTCAACTGGGTGTGAGTGTAACTTACCTATAACAAAAACAAAAACAAAAACAAAAACAAAAAAAAACCAATAAGAGGAGTAACAAAGCAATTGGCATACCTGAAACGTCAAAAGTACCACGACCAAGGTCAAAAACCAGAATGTTCTCATTGCTTTTCTTCTCAAACCCATAAGCAAGCGAGGCAGCAGTGGGTTCTTTAATGATTTGCAGAACATCTAACATCTAACCCTGCAATGCAGCTGGCATCTTTGGTCGCCGACCTCTGCAAATCATTGAAGTATGCAGGCACTATGATCACTGCTTTACTCACTTCATCATTCAAAAACTTGGATGAATCCACTACAAGCTTCCTCAAGACTTCTGCAGATATCTCCTCTGCTGCAAACTGCTTGCCTATGGCTGGACACTCATGCTTCACATTACCATTTTCATCCCACACGACCTTGTAGGACATCTATATTAGAATAATAGTTAAATGACTAAATTCAGCTTTTAAGCATAGTTTATCGTAGTATTAAACAATTGATCCTAAATTCCTATATCTGATTAGTCAACTAATAGTTAAAATATTTTTAAGATTAACAATTTAAGCTTTTTCAATAAGTAATAGTTTATCTCGATATCACATCAAATGATCCAAATTCAAATTATTTCCAACATAATAATAATTAAATGATTTCATTAAACATTGTCTATCATGATATCTGAACATGTGATAGCATCAAACGTGCAATCCTAGGTTCCAATATTCAATTAGCATACTAATGGTTATAACAATATAAAATTATCAAAATTTAACATTTAAGTGATAGTTTATTAATATTGCATAACAAGTAACATCTAATCCAAATTCAAATCCTACCTATAACCTACTAGTATTTAAATGATTAAATTTACAGTCATTTATAATAATATATGTTTGATTAAAAAAAAACCAATCAAGATTAATCTAAAAATTGGGTTTTGATCAAACAATACCAGAACATGTCATGGCATCCAACAAAGCAATCCTAAGTTCCTATCTCCAAATAGCATACTAATATAAGCCCCTTGTCAACACGTTTCTTAAGCTGGTTATGGTACACCAAGCGTTTTTGATTGGTCTATGCACTACAACAAATCAGACTTTTTTCAAGGGTCAAAACCCCTAAAAAAAGTATTAAAAAACCTTGAAAGAAGTTATTTTAAGAGTCCAACCGACCCTTGATAACCTTTGAAACATATACCGTCGAAAAAGAAATTTTGAGGGCCTTTGTGACCCTCAAAACAAGTGTTCTAATTTTATTTTGAGGGTCAAGAGACCCTTAAATAACCTTTTACCAAGGTTTAAAAGATTTATATTTATAACCCTTGATAAATAAGGTTATTTAAGGGGTCTCTTGACCCTCAAAATAAGATTTTATTTTATTTAAAAAAAAAAACCACAATCATGCACAATATATATATTCATGTTGAAACTACCATATTGAAGAAGCATATTAGTGCAAATAGATATCAAAAGAAAAATGTCACCCAATTGCAACAATTAGGAACCAAAGCTTAAATATCAAATTGAAGTTACAAAATTTTGAAAAATACATTTTTTTTTCAATCCACTTCAATAATTTCAGCATTTCTCAACAATAAGATGTGGTTACTAACACATCTTGTCCTACAATAATTAACACCAACACCCAATCAGGTAACTGAAGAACTAATTTGGAACATAAACTAAGCTGACATACCACTTGTAGCAGATTCAATAGCTGGGTCTTTTTGGCTTCAATTGCACGTCTTCGCAACGTGGACTCCATTTCAGGTTCAAATCCTCCATCCACATCAGGAACCATTGATGACAGAGAACTTCATGTTTCTTGGAATATTTATCCTCGTTACAATTAACACATGGTGATGCTTTAATATGCTTTGCTCTGCCCCAATGGAAATTTCCAGAAACGGAACAAAGATCATAAAATTAAAGCAAAATATGCCCATATCCAGAACCCAAAGCTTTGAGTTCCTGTTAATACTTTGAAAAATTACATTCATTTGGAATGATTTGTATTGTGTGAATTTCAAAAGGTAGGTGAATTATGTAAAAAATATTTTTCACTTTAAAGGAGGCAGAGCCTTAACTTGTTGCAATAAAAAGATCAGGAAAGAGTCTTTTTGCTACTAGGTAAAATTTAGGAATTAAAATACTAGTAGCCTTATTTGTACTCTTTTTCTTGTTTTGGCCTTAACACTAAGGGAATTTGAATTAGTACCTTGCACCAAAACGTAGGGTTGACAGGCTTTCTGATGCATTAGAAACACTCGGGGAGCAACAACACAATAAAGCAGTTCTAGAGTTCCCACCCTGTAAGATGAGAAGCAGAAGATCAGATCTTAATTACAAATTGATAGTGGTATGACAAGGATAGAAGGAAGAGAAACCAACAAGTGCATCTTGTAGAATCTGAGTAAGCTTGGAATCACGATAAGGGATGTGGTTTGCTCTGCCTGAGCCACATGTCAGCATTTATAACATTCCCAAGAACTGAGAGGGACTTGTTGATCATTTATGCTTCTTCAAGAGCCCTCCCTTCAGCTCCAGTTTTCTCCACCTTCTTTGACCCTGCCAAGTCCACAAGGACTAGTTTTCCAGTTTTCATCCTGTCCACATTTTTAAAATGTTTAAATTCTAATTCAATATAAATCTTCTTACTAATGCAAGAAATACTACCTCTTATCTCCAGTCAATTCTTGTTGGACTGTGAAAATGTAAATGCAATGACTTCTACTACTGGCCATGTTCATTTCTATCTATGTTAAGGTTTGGAACCAAGATTTAGTCATGACAAGCCGACACTACTTCCACCCAGAGAACAGTCTGCTAGTATATTGCATAATTAAGAAATACAAAGAATTGAAAAAAATTTAAAAAATATATAAAGAAAAGCAGGACAGGATACGGGTCTCTCCAACTGCTCTATTAGCTATCCCAGTCTGTGTATTACCAAAGTCAGCATTAGAAGTTAAAATACTTACAATAAACTGACATGAACTTCTCAAGCAGATCTTGACTTACTGAAAGGCTTTGTAATGCTTCTGCAGGATCCATTACAGACATCTGGAAAAGGAAGGCTCTCAAAATTGAGGAAACCATAACATAAGGAAAATTTTAACATTGAAAGACATATAAAATGGATCTAATTTGTTGCATCATTTTGTTATATTAAGATACTATGGAAATCTTGAACAACAGATGCCTCAGTACTTTCATGTGTTTGTATATATGTGTGTGTGTGTGCTGGCACGTGCATGCTTGCTACAAAAAAAGCCTATGAAAGTGGTGCTTTGGTGCTTAAGGTTAGCGAGAATTTGAATCCTGGTTTGTGGCATGCTGTGGCACATTAAGAAAATTAACATGACCAATATAGATAAAACTGCATACTTTATGTTAACAAAAATAAGATCATGCATAGAAAGATTTTACAAAAAGAAAATAGGCCTAACCTCTGTTGCTCCAGACAACAATATCCCTTGTATTTTGCTCTCCTTTTTCTGTATATTATCCTTGGATAAATCAAAAAGGTCCCTGGGAAGAGAGAGTTCAGTTAGCTATAATGAGTAGGAAAAGATCAGTCACATTCAAAACTGAAGCAATAGTATTAGAACTTCCTAGAATTTAATCTAAAAAACACAGTTATAACCAAGACTGAGGCATTCACATGTAAGGGAATCAACCATCAGAGTTAGAAGAATCATGTATCTGAGAGTAAATGCTGCATTTGGGTGACAAGTACCTTACTTTTTCCATGTAGATTTCAACCTAGAAGAATCACAAAATATTAAAAAATTTAAATTAGGTGATTAATAGAAATATTATAGCCAATGCTGGTCCTTAGTGCAAGATAAAGGAACATAAGTGTGCCTCAATACCATTGACAACTTGATCGAGTACTTTGCAATTTTATCAGGTTTGATATGCTCAAAAATTCCATCTACTATTCTTGGAAGTATTCCTTTCTTCTGCTTGCCACATTCTAGAATGCCAGGCCCCTAATCAAAAAATGGCTTAATGTATGAACATAATTTAATGTCTCTGAGTCATTTCTAGGATATACTTGTGATTGATTGCTTACCTCTATGCTATATGTCTTTCCAGCTCCAGTCTGTCACCAATGGAACGAGGAGAGTCAATCAATTAGAATATTAGACAAATGATCGGTAACTTAAGTTGCAAATCAAATGAAGAAACTATGTCAACAAAAAGTGTCATTCTATGTGCTGTGTTATAACCTGTGGATATACAGAGGAGGAACACTAAAGTTTTACTTCAATGATAAAATATTTAGCCTTTACAATTCTATAAAAATTTGCTTGGAGCAGTGAATATCATCTTTATTAAGCTGCTCAGTTCACCAGATGTAACAGAAAATGAAAGTTTTACAGTGACAGTGGGAAAATGTTTTATCTTTCCATTAGTTCCCATAATAGAATTGTATGAAATTACAAACATATAATAGAACATTATCAAGAAAACACCATCAAATTATTAATCACATATACATAATTTATGTTATAATCAATATTCAAACACTTTTTGAGAGAACTTGTGGTCTTAATTCTCAAACAAAATAATTCAGTACTGCATGTGGTTTCACACCTCATAAAGCAAGCATTTCCAATCTTCTCAGCCCATCAATCAAAAAACCTTACCTACTTTTATGCCATGAATATACAAAGTCCATGTGATTGTGTACATAATAGAGGGAGGATTAACCCACATAAGCAACAGCGTTGAGTACTATCACTCTTTAACTAACTACATCTTACCTGTCCATAAGTAATAATCATCCTGTTGATTCCATTAACAGCATCTGTTTCAAATTAAGCCCAACACACATACAAATAAAAGCACAGATTAGAAGAACAATTCAAAATTCAAACTACAGAGCCAAACTATATTTCAATTCCCAATTGGTTAAACCCTTCCCTCAATTTAATGATGATTGTAGATTAAGTACAATTAATCACTACGACTATAACGTTTCTGAGTTATATGATTCAAAATACTTATTTGTATTTGCAATTTAACAAATTTTCTGAATTATATTTATACCTCGAACAATAGGCAGAACTAGAAACTCATAAACCTCAGCTTGGTCTGATTTCTCACAGAACACCCTGTCAAAGCTAAACATAATATCTTCTTCCTTCTCATCCTACACAATCAAATTCAAATCTCACTAAAAACAATCACAGATTCAATGCAAAATCAAATTCAACCACGCGTTGCACTTCAATTTCTAGACCAAATTTAATATGTGTAACAGCATGACATTCAAGCAAAAAGTTCACCTTCAAAATGAAAGTCTCGGTGTCTATGCATCTGATACAAACACTGTCACCGTGATCTCTTCGCTCTTTCGAGCTTAACGCCCTGAATCAAGCACATACTGTGATATTTGACATAATTTTCTTCAAGCTCAAAGCCTCAATTTGCTATCAAAGTTTGATCTGCAACATCAATTTCTAAAGAATGAGAAATTATAGACTAACTCAGATCTACATTTAGACATCAAAGCAATAACGCAATTAGTTGAGAAACAAAAAGAATGAAAACAATATATTAGCCACTGTTTGTTTGCCGATAAAACTATGGAAATTCATTACTATATTTCTCAGAGTCATCGGTTTCTTTCATTTTTCCTGCATTTTCTTAGTAACCAAACACTGTGTAAAGACGAAAACTATCACAATATCTCAAGAAAATAATTACGAGTGAACTACGAGATATGAGTTTGGTTGCTAAGAAAATGAAGGAAGAAGAAAGAGAAAATTATAACATGCTTTCGAGCAGTTTGATTTGCTTCAAAACGAAGACAAATCTCGTCCGTACTAATCTCTGCCTGGCGCGTATTTGGCTCAGCATAATAAGTGAAAAATCTAAAAGGAAAAAGTTCATCAATTCACCAATCAATAACCACACCTTTCAATATTAAAAGAAACACACAATATGTACACAACCAAAACGAGCTTAATTCAGCTAATATAACCCAAACACCAATTTTCACCTAATATAACTCATCAGCTAATGCCCAAAGAACCAATCAAAATTCAGAACATTAAACCGCGACGAAAACTAGCATTTCATGCAAGCAAGTTTAGCAGTTCACCAATCAAAACCCAAGCTTGATTCAACTAATATAATAATATAATCATGCAAACTAAGAATTGCACAAAAATTAACATGAAAACTAGCAAAAAAATTCCAAGTTGTACTAATATTTATAATCTAATTACTTAAATTCACTTAATATGAGCCAGCATCCACTAGATGAATTGATGCAATTTTTATCAATTCATTCACAGCCTATGAGCATGTCTTCTATGTCCAACCAAGTGAGAACCCAAAAAGCCTGCGCTTAGAAAATTTCCCATAACTAAACCCAACAACCACGGTTGGCTCTGCCAAACCCAACCAACCTCACCCTTAGTCAACTGACTGCAACAATCACACACACCACACATTAAACACAAAAATTGAACACACATACAGTGCAAATGATGAAACATAGTATCAAGTAATGAAAAATAATTCTATGGATTTTCTAAAAGAAAATTGAATCTGATCATATAAACAAGGAAAATATGCTCAGATGTAAATTTCTGCTAAAGAAATTGAAATGCGATTGTCCGTAATTGAAGTTGAAAGACAGAAAAATCGATTATAAAGTGCGATTGTTCGTAATTAAAGTTCTACTAGGAAATTTCCAAATTCAATATTTTTTTGTCGGGAAACAAACAGAGAGAGAGAGAAAGACCTGTAATCAGACAAAAGGGCGGAGGAGAAATCTCTGACTATCAACGGCAGGTCGTCGCCAGAGATAGGATCTCCGACCATCGCGCCTCAACCTATCGTTGGACGTGATCGAAATTAGGGTTTCCAAGTCACCGATCGGCAATTGACACCGAAGTTTCACCGATGAGCCATAGAACTCTCCGAGCTTCACCATCAACTCTGTAACAACAAGAAGAAAAAAAAAATTGATTAATTATTCACAAAAAACCAAACAAATTCACAAAAATCGAATCTGAAAATGGAAGAGCACGTAAACCTGTGTAAGAAATAGAGCGATCGACGGCGAGGACACTTGTCAGGCCATCGGCGTAACTAAGAGTGCCGTCGGTGTAGCGAGGGAGGATTTTCCCGCCATAACTGCAGAGGAATTTGGTGGTCTCTGTGTTTTTGTTGTTGTTGGACTCCATGAAAGTTGTTGAAAGTTCGAGAGAGAGAGAGAGAGAGAGAGAGAGTTTTTTAGGAGTTCTCATTTAGTTTGGAGGATGGTTGAACAAAAAGAAAATGGGTTTTCTAAGAGAGTGAGCAAAGACTTTATTCAAAAATTGGTTTTCTGAATTCTGAGTTTTTGAGAGAGAGAGACTTTATTTCGAGGGTTTTGAAACATTTGGATATCTTTTATTAAGGGTTATGTTAGAATTTCGTTGAAGAATGTAAAATTTGGAGGCAGCAAGTACGCGGGATTTTAGTTTTTTAGTTTATTTCAAGGGTTTTGATGACCATTGCAACAAGATTAGTCAGATTATAATTAGCGCGCCAGTTTGTTAGTGTTTGTTTCAACCATTTTTAGTCAACCCTTGGAAAAGGTGGGTTGAAACAAGTCATGTTTCTTGTAGTGATGGGAAAAGTTTATATAGGTTGGTGCTAAAGTTGCCATTTTATTTTTGGTTTGTTATTTGTAAAGACTTGAACTTGTGTTTGTTTCATAATTAATACTAAGAGGATCGGCACTGAAAGCTCACGCACGGCGTTGTTTGTTTTTTTGTTTAGTTGTTGCCCTTTCAGGCTATTAAAAAATCCAACCTTATAGGTTTTCAGTCCAGGTCCCGGACTGGACTGGACCGGACTAGACCAGACCAAATAGTTACTATATATAATTTTTAATATTATATATATATATATATATATATCTATCTTTTTAAAAAAAACCCAAAAACACACAGTCTCTCTTTCTCTTGCGGTGTTGTCATACATGAAAGACTAGGGCCTAGTTATGCTTAGGCAGCTGTTTCCTCTCCCTTCGCTTCATTACTTAAAAATGGTAAGAGTTTCAATTCAACAATTAGATGCAAAATATATATAAAAAGATTTGTCTTTCTTACTTGTATAAAATTCTAGACATGAAAATAATATGAATGTGGATGATTTAAATTCTTGAATAACATATAATTTTGACAAAAATATTATTTTCGGTCTTGAGAAATTAATCTATATTTCTATTCTTTCCCTTAAACTTTAAGAGTTCTATTCTTGTGCTTGAAAAATTTATAACGTTCATCTATCTATTTTTGTTATGTTTTTTGTGTATGTGTAACGGAATGCATATTTTAGGGATCAAAATAGAATCAAGACTATTTTTGGAATGAAAGAAAGTTTATCTTTGAAATATGGTTTAGATTTTTTTGTTTTTTGGTCCTTTCATTAAAAAAAATTAATAAGATTGGAGGAAAACACCAATTGTTGAACATTTGAATTGTTTATGGAAGAATGAGAATGAAGATAAAATTTGATTATATTTTAACCCATAATGAATTATCTCTAACGTTCTTTCTATTCTAATGCTTTGAGATATAGCATAAACGTTAACAGCAATAGCAACTAGCATATGACAGCCACCCTGGTACCATTGGTTTCACAGGCTTCTACTTACATAGAAATCTTGAGCTAATAAAAACTAAGAAGGTGACCAGCACATAGGCAATATTGGCAAAAGACTTCAAATTTGCTTTGCTTGTGCCATCACAATGCTCTCAGTTTGTAGTTTCTTACATAATTTGATCTTATTAGGCAAAGCTTTTATAAAGAAACAACTTTAATCGAAGGGCTGCTTTACCCAATTTGTAAGTGTTCCACTGCAAACATTACTTCAGCCATAGAATAGTACACTATAGGAAACACGAGGTGTAAAGGGGTCTATTACACTTTAATTAACATTGTTTTCAAAGCTATATACTATAGGCCAAATTTTACAAATACAAACCTTGCGAAATATTTGAAAGACGAATCCTCCTGACCTTAAAATCCGATGCTGCTGTGAGACCAAACAATGTATACCTTGCTGCACTCTTCTGAAACCATTTAGGCAACATCACTCATGCATGGACTGGGATCGATGTAAAAGGTAATCCTCTTTGCGCTGAAGCCAAAGCAACACTCTAGATGTTATTGGATCCATTCAAAATTCTGCCACCGCTCCTCAAAATTCAAAATTCCTATATTTCCTTTACGCAGATAATTAGATCCTCAAATAGTTTAGCCCATTCCCCGATGGCTTCCGCCTCCTTTTATTATTGTTAGTTGGGCCGAGTGTGCTTTGGATCTCAAATCTTTTGTTTTTTCCATGGTTTGAGAATCCATGTTGTCCACCTTGGTCGTGATCTGAGACAGGTAAGGACAACTTATCAGTCAATAATTTGATTCGAAGTAAATTTTTTAGTACTTGAAAAAACTTTCGAAGTATATCAAGAGGCAAAAGCATTAATATTATAGCTTACCATTTCCATTCAAACTCAAATGACATTACACAAGCAATCTCATTGCAGAAAAGTCCAATAATCTTCCAAGAAGTGAGCAACTAGCACAAATAAGTAACACAAATCACTGAACCAAAATGACCCCAGTCGCAACCATAATGAAGAAATCCAATGACTTACAGAGTATTTGAACCCATTTTTCCGAATTCCAGCAACCTTCCTTCCAATTGACTGAGTTCTCCTCACCACATTCCAAGTACTCCTAACAATCATAGTCACCGAAAGACAGAATTTTACAGAAATTTTGAAAGAAGAGAATTGTATAGAAAAACTCCATGAATATCTTTGTAAACGTGGTTAATGACTACATGCAGACATAAATGCCAAAACCCATAAATTCTCTCAACTGGGTAACAAAAATAAATCAAATGTTGATGGGCTACAGTGACTGAGTGAGAGTGAGAGCCAGAAATCTGTCATAACCGAAATATGGATTACCATTGAAAAAAATAAATGTGCCAATTTTCCCGTTTACCCCTTTTGGTTACCACCTGGTCCTGTGCTATGATGCAGGGGCAGATTCGTCCATTACATTGTACTCGATTTCACTTGTATCGATTGCCATTGAAAAAAATAAATGTTACCCTTTTACCCCTTTTAGTTACCACCTGGTCTGTGTTATGATCCAGGGGCAGATTCGTCCATTAGCAACAGCTCTAAACCGAAATAAGCTCTACCATTTTAAACTCTCATTGCGGCCCATCAAAGGATAGAGAGCCGAGAGCCCATTGGACATGAAAATCTACCTAAACAAAACTAGTATCTTATCCTAAAAAAAAAATTAGTATTACTGTTGAAAAGCATGAGACTCAGCTTTTAGTGTTGCTCATTGCTCAGAACTTTGTAGTACAACACCCACAAGAAAAATGTGTTTGATGTAAGAATATATATTTGAAAAATAAGGTCTGGCCGATGCGTTGGGACATGACAATTAATTAATTAAAAGTTTGATACATTATTTTGTAAGATGATACTAAAATTTTATAATACATCTAAGGTGTCACTTGTTCTTTTATTTTAACTTTTTTTGTTTTTTGATTTTTTATGCTTGACATATAAAGTTGATTGAGTGTGCACAAGGGTAAGCAATCCCACATGTACAGGGAGTTGCTGGTGCTAGAAAATGTAAATTCTTATTCTATAGGTTCATTGATGGAGAAGTTAAGTGTTGCATGACACCAAGAGCTTTCTTTAACTTGCTTATCCAACCTTTCCTGTAAGATTTATTAGATTATTATTTTTTAATGAATTATGGCATTGAGTCTAATTTATATATATCTAAAAGCTGAAGCGTGACATTTATTATTACTACGCTCCAATTAAGTCATATCAGCAATCATGTCATTACCATTTTTTTCCCAATTTTTTATATGATTTTTTATCATTTAAAGTGAATTAAAAACTCTATTATATTACAATCAATAAATCATATCTATCTTATTTTTAACTATTCTTATTTATTATTAAATTTTCATTTTCTCGCATCTTTACTTTAGGTTGATGAACTTTTGTATTCTTTAGAATTTTCCTTTGAGTTGATACGATTTTGTTTTGAGTTTTATGTTATCTTTTTTATTCTCATTGATTGTCAAATATTATCCTATTGCATTATGAAAATATTATATAAAATAATTTTATTTTATTACATAGCATAACTAAAATTATTTGGTGTTTATCGCAGTACATTTCATTTTTTTTGGACTGGATGGACTAAATAAGACCGAATAGGCGGAATTGGACCAAATAGAATTTTAGTGCACAAAGTGGACTAAATAGGACTGAATGGGACCAAATTGGACCAAATAGAACCAATATGGACCGAATTAAATGTTTGAATATTTATCATTTTTATTGCATTTTTAGGTTCATATTTCTAATTTCTAATGTCTATTTTAGTTTTTTTTTTTTAAACTCAAAAATAAAGATTTTAGCCCAAATATAATAAATTTCATACTTTTCAACCCAAAAATAAAGATTTTTTTTTTTTTTTTTGGAGCTAAATTTGAAAAGAATTGACTGAGTGGACTGAATTGATTGAGTGGACTGAATTGGACTGAAGTAAACCTAATTGGACTAAATAGAAATTTGTTAATTTTAAGGAAGAACAAATTATCTTCAAAAAATTTTAGAGAAAAAAAAATATAGATTATATTACAATATAAAATAATTATTTATTTCCACACATTGCGTGGGTCTAAGACTAGTTTGTATAATGTTGAGTTTAGTCCAAACTTGTAATTTTTTCTTATATTAGCTCAATCGATCATTTGACCAAAATTTGTAAATGTGTATAGGGAAGTTGATCGAGTGAACAACAAACTTTTGTCTTCATCCTCAATTACACCAAACGAATGATTACAAATAAAAGTTCTTAAACAAATACTTGCAATGAATCTTTTCATTACAAAGAAATTTCTAACTAGTCCACTTGTTCGGTAATTATCATGTTCTGCTTTGTACTAGTGCCATTCCCATCTCCTCGAATCCTACCTTTCTTTTACCGGTGGAGAAGGTAGATGGGTTAGTCCCTAGGTCTTCCTCTTAATAAATTTGTATTATTCAGCCAAAAAAAAAAACTAGCAATAGAAGAGACTAAACTTTCTGCCAAGTTTTATGCCATTAACAACTGCCCTATCTCTAAATCACATTTGAAAATGTACTCATCATACTTTGCAAAATCACAAACTAACATAGAGACTATACAAGTATGCAAGTATGCATGGTCAGAATTGAAGTTCTAAGAGTTGCTCGCTATTCGTGAAATCTGCATTGATAATATCATCACCATTAGCTATTTTCCCAATTGATCTAAATGACCCAAGTGTCATACCAGAATCAACCCAACACCAAGTTGGCAACGCTGACCATAGATTGACTGATGTGGTAAAAAAAGAAAAAGAAAAAAAACCCGAAAGAAAAATAAACAACCACATACAAGAGAGAACACCGAGGATTTACGTGGTTCGGCCTTTGGCCTACATCCACGGGCGGCGACAAGAAGAAAGTTTCACTAACAAATATGGAGAGTACAAATGTGGTGTAGAACCACTCACAAACCCAAACCCCAATACACCCAAATAACTCTACATCAAAGAGTTCTCTCTCAACTCTAACATAATTCAAGGCTAAACAATAGTTGTCGTCCATGCAAAGAAGCAATCGGAAAAAAGAAAATAGACAATCCAATTCTAATTCATATCAACATTGACTACCACAGTCACATAATTTCTTGATTTAGGACAGCCATTGCATCTTTAATGGCTTGGGTAGATCCACTAGAGATCAATTGGGAAAAGGTAATCACTACAACTTGCTATCTCAAGTTTGAAAAGGTAACAAACCCTCTTCATTACAATAGTTTTTAGAAACATACCTCATCACTTGGCAAGGTGCTAGCACCAGTTATTGTTATATCCTGCTTCCTTCCACTTCCCTTGTCAATAGCAGTGACAGAAAGGATGCCATTAGTGTCAATATAAAATATCACCTCAATTTTGAGGAATCCCACGTGGGACAAGTGGGATTCCATCTAAGTGAAAGCTTCCGAGGGATTTTTTATACCTCAGGAACTCTCTCTCACCCTGACAGACATTAATCTTTACACTGGTCTGCCCATTTGCCGCAGTGGAAAACACCTCTGATTTGGAAGTCAACAGAGTTGTGTTCTTTGGGATAATCTTTGTCATTACACCACCCGAAGTTTCGAGTCCTAGAGACAATGGAGTGACATCCAAGAGCAAATGTAGCTAACTTCTCCAGCTAAAACACCATCCTGAAAAAAAAAAATGGCCAAAATAAATATTGATGCCTCAAAAATTTATGCAATATCAATTAGTATTACAACAGATAGTATCAGAAATAGAGAGTTATAGTCATTTATTTTTCAAATAGACTCAGGAAAAAAATTTAGAGCATGTTAGAATAATGGTTAAATAATTAAATTCACCATTTCTAGTAGTTTGAGCTATTAAAACAAGTAGTAATTTATCTACATATCCAAGAGTTCAACTGCTCTACCTCCTATTAAAAAAATTTAAAAAAATCCTACATGTTGCAACCCACTTAAGTGGTTATTTATCTCAACAAGATAAGGACAAACCTGAACTGCAGCCCCAAGAGCAACAACTTCATCAGGATTTACATTCACATTGGGCTCTTTTCCAGTCATCTTCCTCACAAGCTCCTGAACAGTTGGGATGCGAGTAGAACCACCAACAAAGATTACTTCATCTAAATCTTTGAAGGAAAGATTTGCATCTTTCAAGGCAGTCTCAACTGGTCCCCGTAGCCTAAGGAAAAAATAGATTTCAGCTGTAATCCACTGAACTTATGCAGGTAGGTATTCGTATTGGTAAAAACATACCATTTTAAATCAAAAGGCAGCAAACTCCAGTAATGGAAATCAAACACACACTGAGATTTCATATGAGAATTATTCCATTTTGGAACAAGCATAGAGGGCAACCACAGAGTAGCAGTTTTCAACTTACATACCTGTCTAGCAAATCTAAACATAGTTCTTCAAATTTGACCCTTGTCAGGGTGGTGTCAATGTGTTTTGGGCCATCCGCAGTGGCGGTAATAAAAGGTAAACTGTAAAAACAGAAAGCTTTTCCTCAGTGATCATGCCAAAGAGGGAGATCAATTTATATAAAGACGGCATAGAAATTGTCACATACCTTATACTAGTTTGAGCCAGAGATGACAGATCCATCTTTGCTTTCTCCGCAGTCTCTGTGAGACGTTGTAGAGCTTGCTTGTCTTTCAGAAGATCTATTCCTTCATCTCTCTTAAAGGTTTGGGCAAGCCAATCAACTATTCTCTGTTTAAAATTATAGAACACAGACGTGTAATATTAGTAACGACTAACAGACCAAAAAACAAAGAATAACAAAGCTCTATCCATTTGTCTTGTTCAAACCTTGTCAAAATCATCTCCTCCTAGATGAGTGTCACCTAGTGTAGAAAGTACCTCAAATACTCCATCTCCAACCTCAAGAACTGCAGATTTAAAACATAACAGACCACAACAATCATTGACTACCAATTTCCTTGTGCACCAAAAGAAAACAAGTGGAAGATCACATCTGATGAGTATTAGTGTGCTATTTTTAGAAAACTATAGTCCAAATGATTGTATGCTACCAAATGATTCAATAGCAATGGTAACAAAAAGGTAAAAGTAGTGAAAGGGCATAATTTTCAAATGATTGTATGCTACCTAACTACTATTGTGTTAAATCAAAAACCTTTTAAGAGATCAAATGTTTCAAAATCACAAGGTCCAGGTCACTCTTTTAATCTATAAAACTGCTTTTGGAAGATTGAATCTTGGGAATCACAAAATACATGTTCACTGAATGCTCATTGACACATGTATGGATTGTCACATTACCACCTTGTGCTTGTTAATTTGTTTCATATGTATTCCTAAGAGGCTAAGAATTTCCTCAATTCTTTTTTGGCAATCTCCCCCAACATAATACCTTAATATAATACTTAAAATTACAGTTGGGGGAGCAGATGCCAATGCAGCAAGATAGGTAAAACCTTTTACAACACTGTAAATAGAGCTTCCAAACTGCAGCTGAAAGAACTACATCTGAACCTGAGCTATATTTCATGCAACGGCATAATCCCACAAACTAGAAAAAATGACTATGCCTTGTAAAGATTGGCCAACATTTATCTAAAGTCAATGACACTAAGAAGTTCCTGAACAAGAAATCCATTTCAGAAATTTCTCCTCAAAAAAAAAAAAAAAAAAAAAAGCTTGATTTCAAATTACATTAAAGGGCATAGCAAAATCAATTAAAATGTTCAAATCATTGCCCAAAAATCCCAAAATGCTATTGAGAGAAGTCCTGACTCAATTCATGAGAAAATTTGAGGCATGCTAATTATTTCTGATTGGTCCTGGTTTGTTTTTTGCAATTTGGCTGTGTCAGAAATATATATATATATATATATATATATCTGTGTGTGTGTGTGTGTGTGTGTGTGTGTGTGTGTGTGTGTAATTTGTAGAGGATGACGGAAGCTTTAATTGGTTCTTTTGCTAACAGCCAAGCTGCTAGTTGCTCTTTATCAACAATAAGTCCCAAGGGGCTCATTCTATTTTTGTAAGTCCCAAGTGGTCAATGCAGCCATCAAGTTGAACTAGATTGAGGAACCCAATGTACAACACCAAAGGAGCCGTACCTGTTTTATGGAATAGTTTGCAGCAAAGCTGCTAGTTCTCTGTAATCTGCCCTGAAGAATTCCTCTGGTTTGGATAAAGATCTTATTATCCCCCAAAGAATAAATGAATAAAGATAGTGAATGAGAGGAAATCTGTCATTATTAACCTATGGTCAAGCATGTAAGTTATCAACAAAGCATCCATATTATCTAATACCTAAGACAGCTAGGAATAGATACAAGAATACAAGGCACACCAGAATGTTGAGGAATCACTCACACATGTAGTCATCTCATTTGTGTTATTGCATACCCCCAGCTCTCAGATAGTCAAGCTGGGAAGAATTTCAAACATTAATATTTTTCAAACTCACTGAATTATAACACATTGAATGAGTGACATGTAACTTGTAAACCTCCAATTTAACAGACATTTGAGGCAATGACCAGAACTAATACATAGGGGATAACCCACAAGATTCTACTTTGCATATGCAAATGGAATAACCTGACTACAATCCACAATGATAATTCTCTATAAAATAAGTAAAAACAAACCTATGAGGTGGATTAGCCGGAGAAAAGGAAAAAAGTCAATGAACTCTGCCTTACTCCTCTCATAAAAAAGGCTATGGATGAGATTTTCAATTGGGTGTGCATGGAACTTACCAATAACAAAGAAAAATCCAATAAGAGGAGTAACAAAGCAATTGGCATACCTGAAACGTAAAAAGTACCACCTCCAAGGTCAAAAACCAGGATGGTCTCATTGTTTTTCTTCTCAAACCCATAAGCAAGTGAAGCAGCAGTAGGTTCATTGATTATTCGCAGGACGTCTAACCCTGCAATGCGACCTGCATCTTTTGTAGCTGTCCTCTGCGAATCATTGAAGTATGCCAGCACTGTGATTACTGCTTTACTCACCCCATCATTCAGAAACTTGGATGCATCCTTCACAAGCTTCCTCAATACCTGTGCAGAAATCTCCTCAGTTGCAAATTGCTTGCCTATGGCTGGACACTCAAGCTTCACATTGCCGTTTTCGTCCCACATGACCGTGTATGACACCTGTATTGGAATAATGGTTAAAAAATTAAATTCACACTAGTTTATCATAGTATCAAACAACTGATCCAAAAATCCTATCTCTTATTAGTCAACTACTAGTTAAAATATTATAAAGATTAACAATTTAAGATTTTTCAAGAAGTAATAGTTTCTCATGATATAAGACATCAGATGATCCAAATTCAAATTATCTCCAGCAAACTAATAATTAAATGATTTTATTAAACATTGTCTATCATGATATCTGAACATGTGATAGCATACCAATGGTTATAAGAATATTAAATTATCAAAATTTACCATTTAAGTGATAGTTTATTATGATTGCATAACAAGTAACATCTAATCCAAATTCAAATCCTATCTATAATCTACTAGTATTTAAATGATTAAATTTACAGTCATTTATAATAATAATAATATATGCTTTATTCAACCAAAAAAAAAAAAACCCATTCAAGATTAATCTAAAAATTGGGTTTTGATCAAACAATACCAGAACATGTCATGGTATCCAACAAAGCAATCCTAAGTTCCTATCTTCAAATAGCATACTAATAGTTAAAAGATCATTAAATTTCACAGTTCAAGCTCTTGTGAGCACTAATCCAAACACAAATGTTGTCTCTAATCTACATATTCTGCCTCCAATTTGCAAATGGTCAAGTTAAAATACTAACTTTACAGTAAAAACTTATAAGAAAAGTGATAAATTTACCAACCTGTTTGGCCTCCTCATCAACTTCAGACATTTTCCTCCCAATAAAGCTTTTCACAGAAAAGAAAGTGTTCTCAGGATTCACCACAGCTTGTCTCTTAGCAATTTGCCCCACAAGCTTATCACCATTCTTAGTGTACGCCACAACAGATGGTGTCGTTCTCTGCCTCTCAGCATTAGTCACAATCGTTGGCTTCGCACCTTCCATGACTGCCACTGCACTGTTGGTTGTTCCCAAGTCAATGCCAACCACTTTCTCACAGACCACCACATTGTTGTTCCCATTTCTCCTCCTCCTTCTACTATTACAACTACTCCATTTCGTTTTTGGTTGCTTACCCAAAAACAAGTTTCTCACCCTAATAGACATTAACCTCTTCACTGGTCTGTCCATCTGCTGCAGTGGAGAACAACTCTGATTTGGAAGTTGGTGAAGTTGTGTTCCTTGGGATAATCTTTGTCATTACACCACCAAAAGTTTCAAGTCCTACTGTAGTATGCCCTGTTATCCTTTCATTTTGTGTTTCCAATTCATTCTATATCCAATTTCAAAAGTGAAAAGAGTAAAAAACATTACAATTTGAGTTACTAAAAAGGATAAGGATTGTTAATTAACATTTTGCGTTATATATATATATATATATGAAAACATTACGATTTGAGCAAAGTAAGTCCAACCCTCCCCTTTTTGTTGTTGACTTTGGAATATTTATTAGACTTTTTTGTTTGATTTGGAAGCAAACTGATTAACTCAAGCACCACAGTGTTGATAAGCACAAATTGGAAATCCCAATGGGAGTAGAATTACCTCATCTATATCTTTGAAGTAAAGCTTTGCATCTCTTAAGGATGTTTCAACTGGTGCTCAAAGCATATGAGAAAGTTAGTTGCAGTTGAGATTTAGTGAACTTAAGCAGGCAGGTAGACTACCAGGTGACAGAAAAAGAGAGCTCAAAATCAAGAGAAAGAAAAATGAAGTGAGAGAGATAAAACAAATACAGTGATATTACATATGAGAGATTTTCTATTTCTGAACATGCATAGTGCGAAACCATTTAGTAATAATTTATATTGTTAAAAGGCTTACCCGTCTAACAAATCTGAACACGGTTCTTCAAGTTTGACACTAATCAGCGTGGTGTCAATGTGTTTTGGGATTTCCGCAATGGCAATAATGAAAGGTAAACTGGAAAGGTAAATGTTTTTTCGCTGTGATTATGAAAAAGAGAGATATATCAACTTAAATAAAGAAGGCATAGAAAAAGCCACACACCTAATATTGGTCAGAGTTAGAGATGACCGCTCCATCTTTGCTTTCTAGCAGTCTCTGTGAGATGTTGTTGAGCTTGTCTGTCATATAGAATATCTACGCCTTCATGTTTAAGACATTTTCAGAAACCCAATCAACTATTTTGTATTAAAAATTATAGAACGTAAGGGACTAAGGGTGTAATTTATTAACAACTAACTATAACTCAGAAAGTAAAGAATATAAGCTAAAGATGTACTCATTTCTCTTGTTCCAACCTTGTCGAAATCATCACCTCCTAGATGAGTATCAGCCAAGCTAGAATGTACCTCAAATACTCCTACAACCTCAAGACTGCATATGAAAAATGTAACAAAAGTACATAATGTTCATTACCTATTCTCTATATATTAACATGCTCACAACTAAGGATTGTTCAAATTTGATTATGATCAAACATAAGATTTGATTATAGACAAATCTAACAGAGTACCTTAGCCACATTAGCTTCTCAAATCCTGAAACTATCCAAGCGATACAATCCATCATCAGATTTCCATAGAAATTTCTTCAGATTATCTGATTTATCTAGATAATCCTTTGCAAGATGCTCAATTACTATAAAATATATCTCATGATAGTTTTTGTAATTAAGTTCATATGGATGCTTAAGTACTGTTATATATATAGGTAAAAGAGTTACAATTTGAAAAGCATTAAAAAAAACTTCATCACAACCTGGTTTTGTTATTGAAACAACTAAACTAAGATAAACATTTGCAATAAGCTTAGGTTTCACAGAGGGTGGCTGAAAAGTCCAAGAACCAGTCACCCTGAAATTGAACTTTAACTGAAGATAGGTAGTACTCTTGTTGCTAACACCAAGCTACAGTCTTCATCCGATTCAACCTATCAAAAAAGAGAGGAAAATAATACTATTTCTACCATCTTGCAATCAAATTTCCAATAATTCAAAACAAATGAACCATTTACCCTTATCTTTGAGATAAGATATATAAAGATAGAAGTGAGCTATGCACCACTTTACCTTCTTGTAGTTGCAGTAAATTCACTAAAAAACCGTCTGTTTCCAAATTCGAAGTTCCTACATACAGAATTCAACAACTGATAAATTCACTAAACCTGAAACAAAAAGGAAGAATAAAGAGAGCTAGTGGTAAATTCAAAGCGAAATTAGAAAGGAGATGCATGAATATAAGAAAATATTGGCGTTAAATCCCTCTGAATCAACTGACCAGATCTCAAGATTTTTTTTTTTCTCAAATATATTAGAGTTATGAATGTAATGAAAGAAAACAATGTAATATAGTTACACTGAAGAGAACAATTTTTCCCCCTCCCAGTTCCCAGATAACAATGTAATGAAAGAAAACTAAATAAAATTTATAGTTACACTGGCCAACCTGTTTTAATTAAGAAATAAATATAGTGAAATAATTACCTGTTTAGGTTTGAAAATTTTCAATAGCTTCACTAAGAAATCAGCTGCGCGCATAATGAAGCCATTCTTGAAAAGGAACAACTCTTCTGTTGACACCTTGTTGTGATCTTTATCCATGCCAAACTGCCAGATATAAGTTTGAGAACATACAAAAATAAAAGTATAAATGAAAGGAAAAAAACAAACAAAAGATTTACCACTGATTTTTTCATTTGAGTCTTACATAATTGCAGTATTGACTCCCTTTGGAGATTACAAACTCTGTTCTGTTTTTATATTCCCAGCTTTTCCACATTCTCCACACAAATTATACTTCTAATTGAAGGAAAACAAGAGGAATTTGGATAATTTATTAACAAAGAAAGCTGAATTTAAAGGAGATGTATGGAACTGAAGTATATCCTTTTGAAATACATTCAATTTAGGATGCGAACAGTCTTGGACCATTCCCCAGCAATTTCTGCCTGGAATCATTCCAAAATAGTGAGGAAAAGAACATAAAACAAAGTTTCTAATATTATGTTTTACTGATCCTATCTTTGTATCCAAATATTGTGCATAAAGTAAAATCTATAACAGCACTTCTGCAAGTCCAAACTAAGTTATCATTGTACTGTGAACAAAAATCAAACATAATGTAAGAACCCATAAACCACACAGTGTATTGTTGTTTGTTGATAAAATTAGGTAGTAATAATGAAGTGTATTGTTGTTTGTCAATAATGATCGTTCACCAGAATGTTATCGAATTTAACAAGTGCTAGATATTACTCTGTTTATTCAGAATCAAGAACCCAAACAAAGAAGTGTCATTTTGTAGTTTATATAAAGGGAGAAATCATTAGAATGAACAAACAAATGAGAATCATATCTAGAATGAAATTTGTATGCAAAGGGAAATGAGAATGAAACAAAAAACAAGATAATCACCTAAGCCATGGACTCGTTGCACTTGTTCCTAAGGTTCTGAACATGCCCAGATATTTACACCTCCGTTTGTTCTGTGCTTCCAATTAATTCTACATCAAAAATCAAAGAAAATTATAGTAATAACGCTTAAAAGTTTGGTTCCTGACAAGAAATCCTATAAGCCTCTGCAATTAAGCTGTTCCAAAATAAATAAATAAAAGTCTTTGTTTTTTTTATTACCAGAAAACCTAAACAAAATACGAATTCAATAATACCAGGGCTGAATATATATAATATTGTTTCTGATTCTAATACCAATTCGAAAAAGTGACAGATTCTAATTATATATATGGAAATCAACGTAGCATAGAGAATATAATTGTAAAAAGCTCAGTTTCTTTGGAAAAGCAAAGAATGCGTACCACGTGAAAGAGGGGAGTGGCCGTAGCTGGTGTTGTCTCAGTACCATCTGATTTCCAAATTAGGGAAATCCTTCTCGATTTTGTTTTTGTATTTTTCCGATAACTGAGGACACCCCCAAATTTGCAGTTTTTGTAAAGACTTGAGACAGCCATCATCAGGTAGTGTTGTGAGATTGGGACAACGCGACATGTAAAGCTTTTCAAGTGAGATTGGATTCCTAATTGATTCGGGGAAAGTAATCAAATTGGGAAAGTCTTCAATCCACAGCCACTGTAATGAAGTGAGACAACTAATCTCAAGAAGTGATGTCAAATTAGGCTCGCATCTATAAATCCGAAGATATTCAAGTGAGGTGAGTTCCGGCAAAGTCATTAAATTTGGACAGTTTGAAATGCAGAGCTTTTTTAGGGTGGAAATACATTGAAGACCCACAGGGAGAGACTTCAGTTTCGGAATGCCTTCGAAACGTAAATAATGGAGGCAAATGAGGCATCGCCATTCCATGCCATCATCATGCATGTCTCTTAATGGATCGAACTCCTCGCATTCGACAATTGCTAGAGAACAGAGGGAGGTGAGATTACACACCGCTCCAGACATAGATGTTAGTCTAGGGCAATGCCTAATACTTAGTTCCTTGAGAGAATATAGTGCCCACTCAGCCGGAAGAGACTATATCTTCTATAGAATACAAAGTCATTTCAGATTTCCACATAAATTTCTTCAGATTATCTGATTCTTCTTGATAATTGGCATATTCTAGATGTTTAATCCCTATAAAATATTTCTCAAGATAGTTCTTATAATTAAGTTCATATGGATGCTTTAAAGTACAGTTATGTATATAGGTAAAAGGGTTCCAATTTGAAAAGCATTAAAAAAAAAAAAAATCATAACAAGCTTGTTTTGTTATTGAAACAATTACACTAAGATAAATGTTTGCAATCAGCTTAGGTTTCACAGAGGGTGGCTGAAAATTCTAAGAACCAGTCACCCTGAAACTGAACTTTAACTGAAGATAGGCAGTAATCTTGTTGCTAACACCAAGGTACAGTCTTCATCTGCTTCAACCTATCAAAAATAAGTTTGAGAATTAACTTGAGGAAAAGGAAAAGATAGGAAAATAATACTATTTCTACTATCTCGCAATCAAATTTCCAAAAATTCAAAACAAGTGAACGATGTAACCTAATATATGTAATAAGATATATAAAGATAGGAGTAAGATATGCGCCTATTTATCTTCTTGCATTTGCTGTAAATTCACTAAAAACTTTCTGTTTCCAAATTCAAAGTTCCTGCATACAAAATTCAATAACTGATAAATTCACTAAACTTGAAACAAAAAAGAAGAATGAAGAGAGCCAGTATTTGGTAAATTCAAAGCGAACTTAGAAAGGAGATGCACGAATGTAAGCAAGTAGTGGCGTTAAATCCCTCTGATCAACTGACCAGATCTCAAGATTTTTTTTTTCTCAATAATATTGGTGTTATGAAGCATCTACCTAAGTGAAAAACAATTTTTTTTGCCTTCCCAGTTCCCAGATAACAATTCACTGAGATAAAACTAAATTTATAGTTGCATTGTAGAGAACATGATTTTTATTACTCACTTTATGATTCATATGGTTACAGAGTGAAGTGACTTACAGAAACTAAAGCTACAAACTGAGAATCATGGCCCACTTGTTTTAATTAAGAAATAAATATAGTGAGTTGAAATAATTACCTGTTTAGGTTGAAAATTTTCAATGGCTTCATTAAAAAGTTGTCCAATATCCAAGGAATCAGCTGTGAGCATAATGAAGCCCTTCTTGAAAAGGAACAACTCTTCTGTTAACACCTAGTTGTGATCTTTATCCATGCCAAACTAACTGAAATAAGTTTTAGAACATAAGAAAATAAGCATATAAATGAAAGGGAAAAAAAAAGATTTCCCAACAACTTTTTCATTAGAGGCTTACATAATTGGAGTATTGACTCACTTTGGAGATCAGAAACTCTGGTCTGCTTTTATATTCCATACACTGCACAAAAATTATACTTCTAATTGAAGGAAAACATGAGGAATTTGGATAATTCATAAACAAAGAAAACTAAATTTAAAGGAGATGAATGGACCTGTAGTAATATTGGACCAGAACATCCTTCTGAAATACATTTAATTAAGGATTCGAGCAGTCTTGGACCATTTCCCACCAATTTCTGCCTGGAATCATTCCAAAAAAGTGAGGAAAAAAACATATTATGTTTCATGTCAGTTTGGTTAACAAAAAAGAAGACTAAGCATTTGATGTGAGAATTCAATTGATTTTTTTTTTTCTCCTCTTTCAAATGACAAACTATGTTATGTATAACTCTATGTTTTTATTTTATTGATCCTAACTTTTTCTCAAAATATTGTGCATAAAGTAAAATCTATCACAACACTTCTGCATGTCTAAACTCAAAATCAGAAGCCATACTTTAATCCAAACTAAGTTGTCATTGTACGGTGAACACAAACCAGCTATTATGTTAGAACCCAAAAAACCATATCTGGATATTTTGTTTGTTGATATAAATAGGTAGTAATAATAAAGAGTTGAAGCAAACAAAATAAAAAATACCTGAATATAAAACTGCTTCCTAGATGGTGGTTGTCAAATAATGATCTCTCACCAGATGTTATCAAAATATCAACAAGTGCTAGACTTCAATCTATTTAGTGTGATGTATGGAATATATGATAAGGGTGGAAGTCACCGGAAGCAAAGCACTATGCCAGGGCAGGGGACAGGAAAAGAAACGACTCTAAAGAAAGAAATTGGGGTTTCCAATGCTTCCTCTGACCATCAAACAACAAGAGAGTGTAGCTTTTTTGAAGAAGTTAAGGGCTTGAAATTGAGTACTGCCTTCCCGAGTGTTCTTAGCCTAAAGAACGCAACAGAAAAGTGTCATTTTATAATCTATATAAAGATAGAAATCAAGAGAATGAACAAACAAATGTCGATTTATGCATCTTCCCTCTTGGGTCCCCTCTTAATATGAGAATCATATCTAGAATGAACCCAAAACAAGATAATCACCTTAGTTGTTGACTTGTTGCACATTTTCATATGTTTCTGAATATGCCCAGATACAGACACCTCCTTTCATTCTGTGTTTCCAATTCATTCTACATCCAATTTCAAAAGTGAGAAGAGTCAAAAACATTACAATTTGAGTTACTAAAACAGTATAAGATTGTTAATTTTGAGCAGTGTAAGGCCAAACCTCCCCTGTTCATTTTTTCCAATTGTTAAAGACATTTTTTTATTGATTTGAAAGCAAATTGATTAACTCAAGCACCATTGCTTTGATAAGCACAAATTGGAAATCCCAATCCTATTCCAAAAAATTCAATAATCATTAGATTATAAATGAGTGTAACTGAATACCTTTAGCTGTATCAACTTCCCAAATCTTGAAACTATCCAAGTGATTTATCCCATGACCATATTGCCCCAGAAACTTGTTAAAATTCTTCAGATAATTATCTCCATGAAGCTGTTAACAGAACACAAAGCATGTACTTTAAAACAATAATATTAATAGTTATGATACTAACGCTTTAAAGTAGAAATCCGAAGCAATACACAGTTTGGTTGCTGAAAGATCAATAAAATTTAGCAAGAAAACCTCTGATTTTTGATTACCAGAAAACCTAAACAAAATACCAATTCAATTATACCAGGGCTGAATATATATAATATCGTTTCTATAAAGAATAGAATTCGAAAAAGTGACAGATTCTAATTAAAAGCATAGAGAATATAATTGTAAAAGCCAAGTTTCTTTTGAAAGCATAGAATGCGTACCAAGTGAAAGAGGGGAGGGGCCGTTGCAGATGACGATGTAGAGCCGTTTGCTGCTGTGGTCTCATAATCATCCCCAACCGACTTCCAAATTAGGGAAATCCTTATAGATTTTATTTTTGTATTTTTCCTCTAACTGAGGACAGTCAATAATTATCAGCGTTCGTAAAGAATTGAGAAAACCATCATTAGGTAGTGTTGTGAGATTGCGACATCTACGAATGGTAAGCTCTTCAAGTGAGATTGGATTCCTAATTGATTCGGGGAAAGTAATCAAATTGGGAAAGTCATCAATTTCCAGCGACCGTAAAGAAGTGAGACAACTAATCTCAAGAAGTGATATCAGATTAGGCTTGCATCCGTAAATCCCAGGATATTCAAGTGAGGTGAGCTCCGGCAAAGTCATTAAATTGGGACAGTTTTGAATGGTGAGCCGTTTTAGGGTGGAAATACATTGAAGACCCACAGGGAGAGACGTCAGTTTCGGAATGCCTTCGAAACGTAATTCACAGAGGCAATTGAGGCATCGCCATTCCATTCCATCATCCTGCATGTCTCTTAATGGATCGAACTTCTCGCAATAGCCAATTCTTAGCTTACAGAGGGAGGTGAGATTACGCAGCGCTCCAGACATAGATGTTAGTCTAGGGCAATTCCTAATACTTAGTTCCTTGAGAGAATATAGTGCCCACTCAGCCGGAAGAGACTCTATATCTTCTATAGAACTCAATTCCATCTTATTTAATTTGGAGAGAGGAGAAGAAGAGGATAATGAAGAGGAGGAAGAGGGAACTAACATTGTCTCTTGCAAAGGCTTCAAACTGACCCCGTTTAAATCTAGCGTTTCTTCGAGATTGGGAAACAGGGGCATGGAAGTCATTTTAGGGCAAACAAAAATAGACAAACAAGAAAGAAGAGGAAATAAAGGCAGTGAGTGGTGAGACTGATTTCCCTCGTGATCTGGTGTTGACGCAGATGTTGTTACAACTAAATCCCTCCCTGTTCTCCCCCACCATCCCTTCAAATTATCACAATACCATATTATTAGTGACTTTAAAGATGGTAAGTACGTTGTTGATAATGTCGTGGAAGCATGCACCTCTTTACTCGTATCATTATCGGATATGTACTCTAAATCATTCATCCTAAAAATGCTTAGAGATTTTAAAGAGCGGAGATGAGACAATGGTGACAGATATCGGCATTTCCGACATCCTTCTATCTTTAAATCAACAAGATTTGTGAGAGAAGAGACCCAACTTGAAAATTTCACACCATTGTACTCAGACACTTCCAAATATTTGAGATTTTGGTGTGGCTGGAGGTCTTCTAATAACTTCTCATTTTCATTATTATCTACTTGACCTTGATAATCCCAATCTAATATCAATTTTTCAAGATGTTGCTTCCCCCTTAAATTCACAACAATGGATTTTGAGTTAGCTTCTTCCAACAGTTTCAAACCTGAGATCTCTAATGTACCTCGCAAGTTGTTTAGCTCCTTCAATTCGCCTAATCCACCAGTGTGGGAGGAGGTGCTCACAATGAATAATGGTAATGTTTGAAGTGAAGTCATTTGCCCTAATCCACAAGGCATATGACTCAAATTATAACAACCATGATTGTAAAGATGTTTGAGGTTAACCAATTCTCTAAACTTTTTGGGTAATTCTTTAAGACCTTTACAATCATAAAGTTTTAGTACTTGCAAATTCAACAATGTAGTAATTGAATCAGGGAGAGTTTCAATATCTGGATTAAAAGAAAGATCGAGGTACTTCAGATGTATTAGTTTCCCTATTGAATTTGGCACTCTTGTGATCCTCAAGAGATGTAAATCTAATGCACGCAAGTGTCTGAAACTCAAAATAAGAGAATTCAACATTGGCTCATCCAAAGCATTAGATCCATAAATTTCACATGTTCGAAGAAATGTCCGTATCTTGTTTGATTTAACCGATGACTTTAAAGTTTCAATAAAAGACATGTCAATAAAAAATGGACATGATACATGATGATTTTTTTCATTAATATTTTTGCCATCAAAACTAATGAGCTTGCACTCCTCACCTGCAATAGCTTCTGCAAGATCATGAATTAAATCATGCATCTTGTATTTTAGGCCTTCATATAGATTTATTTCCTCAAAAAACGACCTCCAAAGTAAATCCTTGAAATACTCGTCACCAACATCCTCTAATTGTTTGTTTTTGTTTGATGATTGGATATACCCTTGTGCTATCCATAGTTGTATCATGGTGTCCTTATCCATTTCATAATCTTTGGGAAACAAAGAGCAAAAAGCAAAACAACTCTTTAAATGTGATGGGAGATTATCATAACTTAACTTTAAAATTGGGAAAATCTCATTTCCTTCAATTACATTTGTTAGTAAATCATTCTTCACGAGTGACCATTCAAATTCTGTTTCCTTACGATATAACACATCTGCTATGGACATTATGGCAAGGGGTACCCCTTGACATATTTTTACAATCTCCCTTCCAATTTTAACTAATGTAGGATTATTGGAGACTTGCCCTTCACTAAATGCTAGTTGCTCAAATAACATCCACGATCGTTCTTCGGAGAGACCTTTGAGATTATATGGTGAAACTGTGTGTGTAATCTTTGCAACCAATTTACTACGAGTAGTTATTATAATCTTACTTCCTTTTGAACCAACCATCAATATATCCATCAAATCAGACCATTTTCTACGGTCTTCATTCCATACATCATCTAATACTAGTAAGTATTTTTTTTTATCAATTTTTTTACGAAGTTGCATTTGCAATTCTTCCATTTCCAGATTTCCAGGTGCATTACCTATTATCTTTTCAATAATTGTTTTCAACTCAAAGACATCGGAAATGCATACCCACATTTTTAACTCAAAACAATTTTTGAGTTCCTCGTCATTGTACACGTATTTAGCAAGTGTAGTCTTCCCTAGTCCCCCTATCCCCACAATGGGAATGACAGAAACATTCTCCTTTACATTAGAGTCCAATAATAGGTCTATGATAGCCTTTCTATCATCTTCCCTCCCAATAACTTTTCCTTCACGTACAAATGAGTAAGTTGGTTCCCTCTTCCTACTCACAACATTTGTCTCTACACGGTATTCTTCCAAGCGATAGTTTTCCCTATCTTTTGCTATCGCATTTAGTTTTTGCCTCATTGCCTTTATTTTACTACTCATCTTAGCACGAAAAGCTAGTTGGTTTGACTTTGAAAAGAAAGTGCGTACCTCTTTTGTGACTTTATTCCCACTCACCGCTCTTCGCCGCATAGCTTCAGTGGAAAACTCACTCAACAAGTCATCTGCATCATAAACTGCATTGTTGAGCTTTTGGAGCCAGATCTTGACTTGATGGTCATGACTCTGTTTCTCCGCTGCATCCAGAAGTACAGCTTGAATTGTGGACACAGTCTCCTTGATTTTTTCAAGCTCATGTTCGACACCCCAGAGTGATCCAAACTCTTGGAAAGTCTGAGAGCCCAGATTTTCAATCATTTTCCGTGCAAGACCAAAGAGGATTGCTTCGGCCATTTCTTGGTAGTAGCTGAAAGGAACGCTTAAAGAGAGAGAGAGAGAGAGAGAGGAATGCAAGCTAGAGGGTGGGTTAGAAGTGAATTGTGAGTAAATGTAATGCTGTAGTGAAGGGTGACCGAGTTTTAACGTGGGCAAATATCATCGATTTCATTATTTTTATTTTTCATTTTTTTGGAACAATAATGCAAAGAAAAAGCAACCAATAGTCTCAAAAGCACATGAGTCACAGTGTGACTGTTGGGCCTCAGGCCGCGTTTGCTTCGAAAGAAAATAAGCAGGACGGAGGATTAGCCGTTAATTTTGTCACCAAGCTGTTAATTTAATGTGCCAGTCATACCATCTTCTAATGGAGGAGAATCTTATTTATCAAAATAATATAATAATAATTCTCAAAAAAAATAATATAATAATAATAATCCAGAAGGCCATGTCAAAGTTGGTCCCCCTCTGCACAAAATAAATAAATAAAGTGTGAGACATAATAATATTCACATTCTAATGGAAGAGACACCATGTCAAATTGGGCCCCTGATCGAGAACTGAACTAAACTCATGGTACTGTAATTTTAGATCGATAACCAGTTTTTGTCTTTTTTTTTTGGTTGAAACAAGAGATTGTATCTTAGAAAAATGTATTCTTTTCTCTAATGGCTTTAAATTTTGCTTCAATGAAACTTTCTTCTCAAGTTGTGTTGGACATTAGATAGGTTGTGCACTTGTGCAATATCATGTAATGCCGAAGTCTACTGTCCTGATCAATAATAATATATGTAATTTTTATTAGATTCTTTATATATAAATTTTGCAATCATCAAGTTTTTAATTTATTTTTTATTATACAATTACAAACATTAAAGGAACCGTAATCCCAAAACTTGTAGAATTGCTCCACCCGGTTTTGTCATTTTCTTGGTACAATCATAAATAGTAAGTCTAATATAAAAACCGAACCAATTATGAAAATCCAAAAATGAGAACTTTGAAAAGTAAAATGTCAAAATAAAAAAAAACCTAAGGACTAAAAATATACTTTTGTCTTTTCTTTTAAAGAAAACTTAATATTAGGGTGCAAAATGTAATAATAGTCATAGTTTAAGGTGCAAAACGTGCATTCGAAAAGTTTAGGGTGTAAAATGAAATATGTGATATTATTTAAGATAATAACATGTAATTTCTCCAAAACTTGACATGACAGGACAAGAGGCTAGAAACATTAATTGCTAATCAAACATTATTATATATGTAAAAAATATATGGTATAGATATTAGATATTATACTGTATGATTCAAAAAAAAAAGAAAAAAAAAGATATTAACTACACACAAGAGACTAAGGGTCCGTTTGGATAGAGCTTATTTTTGCTGAACTGAAAACTGAAACTGAAAACACTGTAGCAAAATAATTTTTTAATGCGTGAATAGTACTACGGGACCCATTTTTAATAAAAAATTGCTGAAAAAGGACGTAAACATTGCGCGCAGCGCCTGTCCCGCAGCAGAACCGAAAAAAAAAAAAAAAAAAAAAAAAAGGGGAAAACGTGAAACGTAAACGGGGAACTGATAAGCTGGATCCAAACATATACTAAACCTCCTGCCAAGTTTTTTGCCATGAACAAGCCACCCGTTCTCCAAATCACATAGATCATTGTGGGATAACTAGGCTACCTTGAGTCATGATGTAAAATCACAGCCAACATAGCTAGAGGGTTTGCTAGAAGTGAAGGGTGAGTAAAAGTAATGCTGTAGTGAAGGGTGACCGAGTTTTTTTTTTTTTTTTGATAAAAGGGGTGACCGAGTTTGAATGTGGGCAATAATGCAAAGAAAAAGCAACCAATGGTCTCAGGAGCACATGACGCACAATGTGGGTCATGTTAACGAGGAGAAAATGAATGGAACAGAGGACGATTAGCTGTTAATTTTGTCCCCTAGCTGTTAATTTATGTGTTTGTTATGGTAACGAGGACACCTTTTCTGAAAGTTGAGCCCCATCGGCACAAAAATAAATAAATAAATAAAGAGTGAGACAGAGAATTAGTTAATTAAATGTGCATTTTCACATTCTAATGGAGGAGAGATCATGTCCAAAAGTTGGGCCACCGATCATGAACTGAACTAAACTCATTGTACTGTAATTTTAGTTAACCAGTTTTTGTCTTTTTTTTTTTGAAAAAAAAAAGATTATATCTTAGAAAAATGTATTCTTTTTCTCTAATGGCTTTAAATTTTGCCTCAATGAAACTTTCTATCTTAAGTTGTGTTGGACATTGGATTGGTTGTGCATCCGAGATGATATTGGGTAAAATTAATTTTTGATCCTCCATTATCATATATAGTAAAAATGTATACTAGTCACATACTTGCACAGTAGATTGAAACTTTTTGTATGATTTTTTTGAAACACATTTGATTTTGTAGATTAAATAATCAATACGTATTATTTGATGAAATTGTGCTTTTGATTTTTGTATTCCTTCCTATTATTGTCATTCAAATAGTTGAAAACACACATTGAGGTTTCTATCTCAATGGACAAAACAAATTTCCATTCAACTGATTATACGATGCATTTGACGTAGTATAATTATGTTGAAAGATTAGTAGCATTATATTCTATACTTTGTATATTTGCATTTGCTTGATACTCTTTTATCCTTGTTTGAACTCACTTTTAGTCTCTTTAATAAACAAGTTAGATTTTCAACATTGAGTTGAATTTTGTAACTATAAATACAAATTCCATTATTTTTATGTTGGATTAGATTTATTTATACCTACAGATATAAATAATGTTGAGTTGAGTTGAGTTGGAAAATTGCACTTACATCCACAATAATCACGCTAGAAGTCATCTTATATTATTAATATTATTTTGTTGATATTTTTTATAGTTACAATTGAAGATGAGAATTTAAATTCTAAATGTCACCATTAAAAATATTAAGAAGTGCTAATTAGACTACATATATAGAAGAGTTGCCAAAAAGAATGAATGCATAATCAAAAGCCATCTTCTACCCTGTTTGATAAGATTATAGAGGCAATAAAAATTTCTTAAGGACATCATAAATGTTTTGAATGATACATAAACCCTTGCGTAGTAGTTAGTAGAGCAACAAGGTCCACACTAACTAAATAATATTCAGCAACAAGACTGCATTGAATAAAACTAAACATTTGAACTATAGAAAATTGTTCAAATGACTAACAAAAAGCAGAGTTGCCAGATAGAATAATTAATAAATTTCCCGTGAAGTTTTTAGAAATAGCATAAAAAACGACCAAGAGGAAGAAGAAAATCAAAGAGAGAGAGTACTCGTATTTTTGTTGAACAAATCTTGGAATGAATGAAAGAGAGGTGCGTGGGAAGTAATAGCAAATATATGGGAAAAAATCGGTTGATTAAATGTTGAAGAAATCTTGAAATGAATAAAAGAGAGAGGTGCATCGAAAGTAATAACAAATATATGGGAACCACGAGATGGTATAGATATTAGACATTAGTATCCAGACAGTACACTGGGAAACACAAGATGCAATGTGTTCTTTAAATATTACACTGTCCGGAGTGATCTTTAAGATATAAACATTATGAGATATTTGAAAAAAGGAGGACCGAGTTTCAATGTTGACGAATTTCATCGATATCATTAGTTTTATTTTTCAGTTTCTTGGTATAATCAAGCAAAGAAAAAGCAACCAACGGTCTCAAAAACACATGAAGCACAGCGGAAGTGTTAAGCCTCGAGCCCCTTCTGAATCTAAAGAAAATTAGTCGAACCGAGGATTAGCTGTTAATTTTTTTTCCTTAGCTGATAATTTAATGTGCCAGTCATATCATCATTCTAACGAAGGACACCTTATTTTATAGAAATAATAATAATAATTAGTCATGTTAACGGGTGCTGCAATGCTTAACAATTCACTTTAGAAAAGTTTTGTTTTGATACCATTTTTATGGAAAATTAGTTGCAGACTGACGTGATGTGTGGACATAAATAATTATTTTGTAATTATAATTGTAATATAATGTATAATTGTTCTCCCTAAAAATTAAACAATTGCTATTCGGTTCAATTAGGTCTACTTCAGTCCACTTTGGTCCCATTCAATCCACCCGATCATTTTTGGTCCATTTTGGACAAATTGGGACTTAAATTGATTATTTTGTAGGTTACCTTTTCAAGGTTAGCTCAATTAATTTTGGGTTGAAAAGTATGAGATTTTATTATATCTAGGCTAAACTCTTTAGTTTTGAATTAAAAAAATAGAAACAAAATAAACATTAGAAATTAGAAATATGAGCCATAAAAATGGTAAATATTCAAAAGTACTATTTAGTCCGCATCGGTCCTATTCAGTCCACGTTGGTCCATTCTGCCCACTTTGGTTTTATTCAGACCGCATTGTCCAATTCGGTCTTGGTCCTATTCAGTTGTCATTGGTCTTATTTGGTCCACTATCGTCCTATTTGGTCTTATTTGTTCCTACTCGGTTCACATTGGTCCACTCTGTCTAATTCATTTCACTTTGGTCCTATTTGGTCCTTGTTGTTTCCAATCGGTCCTATTTTGTCCATTTAGTCCACTTTGTTCCATTTGGTCCATTGGTGTTCACTTCGGTCCATTTTTGTACACTTGCATATAGGGAGAAGACATGTTTAGGTTGAGAGTACTGATTCTAAATTCATATATATATATATATATCAAACTCGCAATATCTAAAATCTTAAGCATAGTAGAACCACATTAACATAACATTTTAGTCCATTTCGATCCGACTCAATTTAAGTGAAAGTTTTTATAAATATTCAGGTTATAAATATACAAATCTAATATTTATGGTAGTTACTCATTTATTTTAACATCATTACTTTTAAATGAATTGCATGAGGTTAATTATATATTCAAGCAAAAAAATAATAAAATAAATAAACAAATGTGTGTGTGTGTAACTAGACCGAATTGACCGTATGTACAAAATTGGATCAAATAGACCTAATTGGATCGAATTGGCCAAATTGCATTGAATAAATCGAAGGTGAATGAATGGATCGTATGGACCAGATTAGACCGAACAGGACTGAATTGACCAAAGTAGACCGAATGTATCGAATTGGACTGAATGGACGGAATAGACTTAACTGGACCGTTTGGACCAAATTGGACTGAATAGACCTAACTGGACTGAATCGGCTAAATTGGACCGAATAGACCTAGGTGGGCTGAATGGGCCGAATAGACCTAAGTGGACAGTATGAACTAAATTGGACTGGATAGACCTAATTGGACTGAATTGGCCAAACTGAACCGAATAGACCTATGTGGACTGTGTAGACTGAATAGGACGGAATAGATTGAAGTGGACAGAGTGGACAAGATTGGACCGAACATGACCACAATGACCAAAGTAGGGCGAAAGGACCGCATAGACCTAACTGGACTGAATTTGCCAAGAGGACTGTATGGACCAAATTGGACGGAATAGACCAAACTGATCCTTAGATTACTTTTTTTTTTTTTTTTTTTGTATAAAAAAATATTTCTTTTTATTTTATTTTATTGGTACAACTATTCAATCATGCAAAGCAAATGGAAGTAATTTGTCAAGAATCTACTTTACTTTGGAGCAATGTAATGATCAAGATATTGAGAGGTTTTGAACCTAGTGGAATTCCTCCCAAGTCTCTCGTAATAAATTTTTATCTCTTTAACTTTTTTACCTTTCACTTTCTTACTCTTAAAACAAAATAATTCAAGATTGAGATTGGAATTTGTTTTATCAACTTTCAATCACATCTATTGAAAGCAATTACAACAGGTGCAATCCCAATCAAATATAAAAAAATATAAATTGTTCTCCAAAAATAAAACCAACTGTAGTAGATTAGAACACATAAAGGGAAAGCAAGAGTAGAAAAAGTCATAAAGAGAAGATGGCAATCAATGTTTATGAACCCCAAATTTATTTCAACGTGAATATTAGGCCTTGGGCCCCTTCTCCATCGAAAGAAAATAAATGAAATAGAGGATCACTTGGAATTTTCTTCCTTAGCTGGAAATTTAGTGGGCCAAACATATCATTAATTTCGCATTAAGTCCAAGATTGGGCCCCCTGAGAATTGCACCAAACAAGCCTTACTAATTCAAATTCCCATTTAAATTTCTACAATTTTTTTAGTAGGAAATTTCTACAATTAATTGCATGATGATTGACAAAATCATATTTGCAAAGAGTTTAGCTGCAAATATGTTTAAAGTTATTTTATTTCAACCTACTATGTCACAACGAAAAAGGGCATTCATATATAATTTAAGTCACATTTTTAAAGAGTGATGTGACTTGTTTAAATAAGAAAAGAGTTTATATGAAAATTGAGTTGCAAGAATTTTTATGCAATCAAATACGTGGTAATTGAAAAAACTATCCACATATGCTTATAGTCAACGACATTTTTAATGAATTATGTGACTTAATTAAATAATATACGTAAATAGTCTTATAAATAGCCATATAATGGATTGAATAAAATTCTTGCAACTTAAGTTTGATATAAACCTTGTACTTTAGATAATACATATGATAAATTCCTCCAAACTGGTTTTGTGAAAATCTTTCTTTATATGTGATTTTAGCCTTGTCTAAATACACTAGATAATATTCAAGTGCTCAAAGAGCTTTTTCTTAAAAAAAAAAAAGCAGAAGTGCTAAAAGAGATCTGAATGACGATTTATAAAACCAATCATATGTAGAAAAATGTTTATTTACAACTTGTGTTGTAGGAATTTTTATTCAACTCGGCAACACAAGTTCTCAAAGAAATTTTTTAGGGGGGAAAAAGTGCTAAAATAAAAACTGTTCTACTAGTAACATACTTACATTGTATATTACCCAAAAAAAAAAAAAAATACTTACATTGTAAACAATTTTTTCAAATACAAACATTGTGATATATTGAAAAAAAGGAATCCTCTTGATATTAACTAGCCATGGAAGAGACTAAACCACCTGCCAAGTTTTATGCCTTGACTAACTACCCACTGTCTAAATCACATTGATCACTATGAAGAACTGGGCTGGCAGGAGTCATGATGTACATCATAGCTAACAAAATCACTGCCAGCAAAGCCTGTACAAACTAACATAGAAAATAAACGAAGTATGCATGGTTGAAATTTTTCCTACCACCAAGTTATGTTATTTACTTCTTGTCAGTAAAATCTGCTTCAATCACATCATCACCATCAGCTGTTTTCCCAGTTGATCTTGATGACCCTGGTGCAGTAGCAGAAGCAGGATCAGCATCCAGTTGGACAGGCTGGCTTTAGATTGATTGTCCTAGTTGCATAACTTTGATTTAGTGCAGCCACTGCATTTTAATGGCTTGGGTTGATCCACCAGAGATTGCATCCTTGAGCTCTTTCACTTTAGCCTCTCCTTTCTCCTTGACTGGGCCAGGAACTTTGTCCCCCAGCTCTTTACGTTGCTTTTTAGTTTGGTACAATACTGAGTCTGCTTGATTCTTTGTGTCTATGGCATCCCTCTTTTCCTTGTCTTCCTTTGCAAACTTCTCAGCTTCTTTAACCATCTTATCCACCTGCAGTTTTTTATTTTTTTTATTTTGTACATCCAAAGATGGAATTTAGGAACATAAATAGAATAGGTTTATATGTGGTAATTATAGCTTCAACAATAACAAGTAGTAGAACTTCTTTTTATCATGGTTGATATGTGAAAAAGCATAGCTACTTAAAATGCTGAGATTCAGAAAGAAAAGAAAGATATAGGTTATTTGGAGAACATGGCGGCATCATTGAAGGGGATAACTAATAAAATTAAATATAAGAAAAAAAACGCCAAAGTTAAAGATCAAAAAAGAAAAACAAATTAGCATCATTTATCAACAAATTAGCATAAAAACAAGAAGAAAAAAAGACTATCATTTTTTTGCCAACAATGGCTATGATTCTAGGAGTATAATATATGTAACCAGCAGATAGCTCTAACACAAATTTTTCTTGATTTACTTGGTGTGTAGCGAATCTAGTGATGTTTATTCTTTTGAGCTATTATGAAGGTTGAGGACTAGTTATAAGGGTCCTTTTGGTATGAAATATTTATTCCTCACTTTAAGGGAATCTTTGTAATGAAAATGCAATCAAACAACTAATTAGCCATAGAATAGGCATTCCATTTTTGGGTCTATTCCTATTCACCATTCACCAAACATGCAGTCAATGTGTGCACAGTGCACTAGTTAAATTGGTTACTGATGATGGAGTCAAACGAGATTGTGTTTTATGGTTCTAGCACTATAATACATGTTAGTAGCATATAGCAATAATACACAAATTATTCTTGATTTACCTGGTGTTTGGTGACAAAATCTCTCATAGTTCTGCAGTTGCATTTATTGCGTATATTCAGTTATTTATTGTGTATATTCAATTGATTATAGTCAGCTAAGATAGGTTATGCTTAGGCTATTCAAACCCACAAATTAACCACACATATTGATTTCAAACTCATTTAAATAACAAATCTAATTTGAACTACAACTAGCTATCTCAAGTTTGAAAAGGTAACGAACCCTATTCATAACAATAGTTTTTAGAAACATACCTCATCACTTGGCAAGGTGCTAGCACCAATTATGGTTATATCTTGCTTCTTTCCGGTTTCCTGTCAATAGCATTGACAGAAAAGATGCCATTAGTGTCAATATCAAATTTCCCCTCAATTTGAGGAACCCCACGTGGGGCAGTTGGGATTCCATCTAAGTGAAAGCTTCCAAGGGATTTGTTATCCCTCACGAACTCTCTCTCACCCTGACAGACATTAATCTCTACACTGGTTTGCCCATCTGCCACAGTGGAAAACACCTGTGATTTGGAAGTTGGCAAAGTTGTGTTCTTTGGGATAATCTGTCATTACACCACCCAAAGTTTCGAGTCCTAGAGACAATGGAGTGACATCCAAGAGCACAATGTAGCTAACTTCTCCAGCTAAAACACCATCCTGAAAAAAAAAATTGGCCAAAATAAATATTGATGCCTCAACAATTTATGCAATATCAATAAGTATTACAGCAGATAGTATCAGAAATAGAGAGTTATAGTCATTTATTTTTCAAATAGACTAAGAAAAAAAATTTAGAGCACGTTAGAATAATGGTTAAATAATTAAATTCACCATTTCTAGTAGCTTAAGCTATTAAAACGAGTAGTAATTTATCTACATATCAGAGAGTTCAATTGCTCTACCTCCTATTATAGAAAATCCTACATGTTGCAACCCACTTAAGTGGTAATTTATCTCAACAAGATAAGGACAAACCTGAACTGCAGCCCCAAGAGCAACAACTTCACAGGATTTACATTCACATTGGGCTCTTTTCCAGTCATCTTCCTCACAAGCTCCTGAACAGCTGGGATGCGAGTAGAACCATCAACAAAGATTACTTCATCTAAATCTTTGAAGGAAAGATTTGCATCTTTCAAGGCAGTCTCAACTGGTCCTCATAGCCGAAGGAAAAAATAGATTTCAGTTGTAATCCACTGAACTTATGCAGGTAGGTATTCATATTGGCAAAAACATACCATTTTAAATCAAAAGGCAGCAAACTCCAGTAATGGAAATCAAACACACACTGATATTTCATATGAGAATTATTCCATTTTGGAACATGCATAGAGGGCAACCACAGAGTAGCAGTTTTCAACTTACATACCTGTCTAGCAAATCTGAACATAGTTCTTCAAATTTGACCCTTGTCAGGGTGGTGTCAATGTGTTTTGGGCAATCCGCAGTGGCGGTAATAAAAGGTAAACTGTAAAAGCAGAAAGATTTTCCTCAGTGATCATGCCAAAGAGGGAGATCCATTTATATAAAGAAGGCATAGAAATTGTCACATACCTTATACTGGTTTGAGTCAGAGATGACAGATCCATCTTTGCTTTCTCCGCAGTCTCTGTGAGACGTTGTAGAGCTTGCTTGTCTTTCAGAAGATCTATTCCTTCATCTTTATTAAGGTTTTGGGCAAGCCAATCAACTATTCTCTGTTTAAAATTATAGAACACAGACGTGTAATATAAGTAACGACTAACAGACCAAAAAACAAAGAATAACAAAGCTCTATCCATTTGTCTTGTTCAAACCTTGTCAAAATCATCTCCTCCTAGATGAGTGTCACCTGATGTAGAAAGTACCTCAAATACTCCATCTCCAACCTCAAGAACTGCAGATTTAAAACATAACAGACCACAACAATCATTGACTACCAATTTCCTTGTGCACCAAAAGAAAACAAGTGAAAGATCACATCTGATGAGTACTAGAGTGCTATTTTTAGAAAAATATAGTCCATATTTTCATAATTCTGGTAAAACCATCTCTTATACATGCTGTTTAATTGAATTAAAGGACCGGGATTCAATAGCAATGGTAACAAAAAGGTAAAAGTAGTGAAAGGGCATAGTTTTCAAATGATTGTATGCTACCTAACTACTGTTGTGTTAAATCAAAAACCTTTTAAGAGATCAGATGTTTCAAAATCACAAGGTCCAGGTCACTCTTTTAATCTATAAAGTTGCTGTTGGAAGATTCAATCTCGGGAATCACAAAATACATGTTCACTGAACGCTCATTGACACGTGTATGGATTGTCACATTACCACCTTGTGCTTGTTAATTTGTTTCATATGTATTCCTAAGAGGCTAAGAATTTCCTCAATTCTTTTTTGGCAATCTCCCCCAACATAATACCTTAATATAATACTTAAAATTACAGTTGGGGAGCAGATGCCAATGCAGCAAGATAGGTAAAACCTTTTACAACACTGTAAATAGAGCTTCCAAACTGCAGCTGAAAGAACTACATCTGAACCTGAGCTATATTTCATGCAACGGCATAATCCCACAAACTAGAAAAAATGACTATGCCTAGTAAGGATTGGCCAACATTTATCTAAAGACAATGACATCAAGAAGTTCCTGAACAAGAAATCCATTTCAGAAATTTCTCCTCAAAAAAAAAAAAAAAAAAAAAAAAAAAAAAAAAGAAGCTTGATTTCAAATTACATTAAAGGGCATAGCAAAATCAATTAAAACGTTCAAATCATTGCCCAAAAATCCCAAAATGCTATTGAGAGAAGTCCTGACTCAATTCATGAGAAAATTTGAGGCATGTTGATTATTTCTTATTGGTCCTGGTTCGTTTTTTGTAGTTTGGTTGTGTCAGAAATATATATATATATATATATATATGTGTGTGTGTGTGTGTAATTTGTAGAGGATGACGGAAGCTTTAATTGGTTCTTTTGCTAACAGCCAAGCTGGTAGTTGCTCTTTATCAACAATAAGTCCCAAGGGGCTCATTCTATTTTTGTAAGTCCCAAGTGGTCAATGCAGCCATCAAGTTGAACTAGATTGAGGAACCCAATGTACAACACCAAAGGAGCTGTACCTGTTTTATGGAATAGTTTGCAGCAAAGCTGCTAGTTCTCTGTAATCTGCCCTGAAGAATTCCTCTAGTTTGGATAAAGATCTTATTATCCCCCAAAGAACAAATGAATAAAGATAGTGAATGAGAGGAAATCTGTCATTATTAACCTATGGTCAAGCATGTAAGTTATCAACAAAGCATCTATATTATCTAATACCTAAGACAGCTAGGAATAGATACAAGAATACAAGGCACACCAGAATGTTGAGGATTCACTCACACATGTAGTCATCTCATTTGTGTTATTGCATACCCCCAGCTCTCAGATAGTCAAGTTGGGAAGAATTTCAAACATTAATATTTTTCAAACTCACTGAATTATAACACATTGAATGAGTGACTTGTGACTTGTAAACCTCCAATTTAACAGACATTTGAGGCAATGACCAGAACTAATACATAGGGGATAACCCACAAGATTCTACTTCGCATATGCAAATGGAACAGCCTGACTACAATCCACAAGGATAATTCTCTATAAAATAAGTAAAAACAAACATATGAGGTGGATTAGCTGGAGAAAAGGAAAAAAGTCAATGAACTCTGCCTTACTCCTCTCATAAAAAAGGCTATGGGTGAGATTTTTCAATTGGGTGTGCATGGAACCTACCAATAGCAAAGAAAAATCCAATAAGAGGAGTAACAAAGCAATTGGCATACCTGAAATGTAAAAAGTACCACCTCCAAGGTCAAAAACCCGGATGGTCTCATTGTTTTTCTTCTCAAACCCATAAGCAAGCGAAGCAGCACTAGGTTCATTGATTATTCGCAGGACGTCTAACCCTGCAATGCGACCTGCATCTTTTGTAGCTGTCCTCTGCGAATCACTGAAGTATGCCATCACTGTGATTACTGCTTTACTCACCCCATCATTCAGAAACTTGGATGCATCCTCCACAAGCTTCCTCAATACCTGTGCAGAAATCTCACATGTCATGGTATCCAACAAAGCAATCCTAAGTTCTTATCTCCAAATAGCATACTAATAGTTGAAAGATCATTAAAATTCATAGTTCAAGCTCTTGTGAGCACTAATCCAAATACAAATGCTGTCTCTAATCTACAAATTCTGCCTCCAATTTGCAAATGGTCAAGTTAAAATACTAACTTTACTGTAAAAACTTATAAGAAAAGTGATAAATTTACCAAACTGTTTGGCCTCCTCATCAACTTCAGACATTTTCCTCCCAATAAAGCTTTTCACAGAAAAGAAAGTGTTCTCAAGATTCACCACAGCTTGTCTCTTAGCAATTTTCCCCACAAGCGTATCACCATTCTTAGTGTATGCCACAACAGATGGTGTCGTTCTCTGCCTCTAAGCATTAGTCACAATCGTTGGCTTCCCACCTTCCATGACTGCCACTGCACAGTTAGTTGTTCCCAAGTCAATGCCAACCACTTTCTCACAGACCACCACATTACTGTTCCCATTTCTCCTCCTCCTTCTACTACTACAACTACTCCATTTTGTTTTTGGTTGCTGACCCAAGAACAAGTTTCTCACCCTAATAGACATAAACCTCTTCACTAGTCTGTCCATCTGCTGCAGTGGAGAACAACTCTGATTTGGAAGTAGGTGAAGTTGTGTTCCTTGGGATAATCTTTGTCATTACACCACCCAAAGTTTCAAGTCCTACTGCAGTGAGCCCTGGTATCCTTTCATTTTGTGTTTCCAATTCATTCTATATCCAATTTCAAAAGTGAAAAGAGTAAAAAACATTACAATTTGAGTTACTAAAAAGGATAAGGATTGTTAATTAACATTTTTGCATTATATATATATATATATGAAAACATTACGATTTGAGCAAAGTAAAGCCAACCCTCCCCTTTTTGTTGTTGACTTTGGAATATTTATTAGACTTTTTTGTTTGATTTGGAAGCAAATTGATTAACTCAAGCACCACAGTGTTGATAAGCACAAATTGGAAATCCCAATGGGAGTAGAATTACCTCATCTATATCTTTGAAGTAAAGCTTTGCATCTCTTAAGGATGTTTCAACTGGTTCTCAAAGCATATGAGAAAGTTAGTTGCAGTTGAAATTTAGTGAACTTAAGCAGGCAAGTAGACTACCAGATGACAGAAAAAGAGAGCTCTAAATCAAAAGAAAGAAAACTGAAGTGAGAGAGATAAAACAAATACAGTGATATTACATATGAGAGTTATTCTATTTCTGAACATGCATAATGCGAAACCATTTAGTAATAATTTATATTGTTAAAAGGCTTACCTGTCTAACAAATTTGAACACAGTTCTTCAAGTTTGATGCTAGTCAGCGTGGTGTCAATGTGTTTTGGGATTTCCACAATGGCAATAATGAAAGGTAAACTGGAAAGGCAAATGTTTTTTTTCTGTGATTATGGAAAAGAGAGATATATCAACTTAAATAAAGAAGGCGTAGAAAAAGCCACATACCTAATATTGGTCAGAGTTAGAGATGACTGCTCCATCTTTGCTTTCTAGCAGTCTCTGTGAGATGTTGTTGAGCTTGCCTGTCATATAGAATATCTACGCCTTCATCTTTAAGACGTTTTCAGAAAGCCAATCAACTATTCTGTATTAAAAATTATAGAACGCAAGGGACTAAGGGTGTAATTTATTAACTAACTATAACTCAGAAAATAAAGAATATAAGCTAAAGATGTACTCATTTCTCTTGTTCCAACCTTGTCGAAATCATCACCTCCTAGATGAGTATCAGCCAAGCTAGAACGTACCTTAAATACTCCTACAACCTCAAGACTGCATATGAAAAATGTAACAAAAGTACATAACGTTCATTACCTATTCTCTATATATTAACATGCTCACAACTAAGGATTGTTCAAATTTGATTATGATCAAACATAAGATTTGATTATAGACAAATCTAACAGAGTACCTTAGCCACATCAGCTTCTCAAATCCTGAAACTATCCAAGCGATACAATCCATCATCAGATTTCCATAGAAATTTCTTCAGATTATCTGATTTATCTAGATAATCCTTTGCAAGATGCTCAATTACTATAAAATATATCTCATGAAAGTTCTTGTAATTAAGTTCATATGGATGCTTAAGTACTGTTATGTATATAGGTAAAAGAGTTACAATTTGAAAAGCATTAAAAAAAACTTCATCACAACCTAGTTTTGTTATTGAAACAACTAAAACTAAGATAAACATTTGCAATAAGCTTAGGTTTCACAGAGGGTGGCTGAAAAGTCCAAGAACCAGTCACCCTGAAATTGAACTTTAACTGAAGATAGGTAGTACTCTTGTTGCTAACACCAAGCTACAGTCTTCCTCCGATTCAACCTATCAAAAAAAGAGAGGAAAATAATACTATTTCTACCATCTTGCAATCAAATTTCCAATAATTCAAAACAAATGAACCATTTACCCTTATCTTTGAGATAAGATATATAAAGATAGGAGTGAGATATGCACCACTTTACCTTCTTGTAGTTGCAGTAAATTCACTAAAAACCGTTTGTTTCCAAATTCGAAGTTCCTACATACAGAATTCAACAACTGATAAATTCACTAAACCTGAAACAAAAAGGAAGAATAAAGAGAGCCAGTGGTAAATTCAAAGCGAACTTAGAAAGGAGATGCATGAATACAATAAAATATTGGCGTTAAATCCCTCTGAATCAACTCGCTAGATCTCAAGATTTTTTTTTCTCAAATATATTAGAGTTATGAAGCATCTGCCTAAGTGAAAAACAATTTTTCCCTCTCCCAGTTCCCAGATAACAATGTAATGAAATAAAACTAAATAAAATTTATAGTTACACTGTAGAGAACAACTTGATTTTTATTATTCATACGGTTACAAAGTAAAGTGAGTTACAGAGTAAACTGAGAATCATGGCCAACCTGTTTTAATTAAGAAATAAATATAATGAAATAATTACCTATTTAGGTTTGAAAATTTTCAATAGCTTCACTAATAAATCAGCTGCGCGCATAATGAAGCCATTCTTGAAAAGGAACAACTCTTCTGTTGACACCTTGTTGTGATCTTTATCCATGCCAAACTGCCAGATATAAGTTTGAGAACATACAAAAATAAAAGTATAAATGAAAGGAAAAAAACAAACAAAAGATTTACCACTGATTTTTTCATTTGAGTCTTACATAATTGCAGTATTGACTCCCTTTGGAGATTACAAACTCTGTTCTGTTTTTATATTCCCAGCTTTTCCACATTCTGCACACAAATTATACTTCTAATTGAAGGAAAACAAGAGGAATTTGGATAATTTATTAACAAAGAAAGCTGAATTTAAAGGAGATGTATGGACCTGAAGTATATCCTTTTGAAATACATTCAATTTAGGATGCGAACAGTCTTGGACCATTCCCCAGCAATTTCTGCCTGGAATCATTCCAAAATAGTGAGGAAAAGAACATAAAACAAAGTTTCTAATATTATGTTTTACTGATCCTATCTTTGTATCCAAATATTGTGCATAAAGTAAAATCTATAACAGCACTTCTGCAAGTCCAAACTAAGTTATCATTGTACTGTGAACAAAAATCAAACATAATGTAAGAACCCAAAAACCACACAGTGTATTTTTGTTTGTTGATAAAATTAGGTAGTAATAATGAAGTGTTAAAGCTAACTAAATAACAAATACCTGAATATAAAACAGCTTCCTAGAGGGTAGTTGTCAATAATGATCATTCACCAGAATGTTATCGAATTTAACAAGTGCCAGATATTACTCTGTTTGTTCAAAATCAAGAACCCAAACAAAGAAGTGTCATTTTGTAGTTTATATAAAGGCAAAAATCATTAGAATGAACAAACAAATGAGAATCACCTAAGCCATGGACTCGTTGCACTTGTTCCTAAGGTTCTGAACATGCCCAGATATTTACACATCCGTTTGTCCTGTGCTTCCAATTAATTCTACATCCAAAATCAAATAAAATTATAGTAATAACGCTTAAAAGTTTGGTTGCTAACAAGAAATCCTATAAGCCTCTGCAATTAAGCTGTTCCAAAATAAATAAATAAAAGTCTTTAGTTTTTTATTACCAGAAAACCTAAACAAAAAACGAATTCAATTATACCAGGGCTGAATATATATAATATTGTTTCTGATTCTAATACCAATTCGAAAAAGTGACAGATTCTAATTATATATATGGAAATCAACGTAGCATAGAGGAATATAATTGTAAAAAGCTCAGTTTCTTTGGAAAAGCAAAGAATGCGTACCACGTGAAAGAGGGGAGGGGCCGTAGCTGGTGTTGTCTCAGTACCATCTGATTTCCAAATTAGGGAAATCCTTCTCGATTTTATTTTTGTATTTTTCCGATAACTGAGGACACTCCATAATTTGCAGTTTTTGTAAAGACTTGAGACAGCCATCATCAGGTAGTGTTGTGAGATTGTGACAATACCAAATGGAAAGCATTTCAAGTGAGATTGGATTCCTAATTGATTCGGGGAAAGTAATCAAATTGGGAATGTTTTCAATCCGCAGCCGCTGTAATGAAGTGAGACAGCTAATCTCAAGAAGTGATGTCAGATTAGGCTCGCATCTAATAATCCAAAGAAATTCAAGTGAGGTGAGTTCCGGCAAAGTCATTAAATTTGGACAGTTTGAAATGTGGAGCTGTTTTAGGGTGGAAATACATTGAAGACCCACAGGTAGAGACTTCAGTTTCGGAATGCCTTTGAAACGTAATTCACGGAGGCAAATGAGGCATCGCCATTCCATGCCATCATCATGCATGTCTCTTAATGGATCGAACTCCTCGCAATTGTCAATTGATAGCTCACAGAGGGAGGTGAGATAATGCACCGCTCCAGACATAGATGTTAGTTTGGGGCAATCCCCAATTCGTAGTTGCTTGAGAGAATATAGTGCCCACTCAACCGGAAGAGACTCTATATCTTCTATAGAATCCAAAGTCATATAATTTAATTTGGAGAGAGGAGAAGTAGAGGATAATGAAGAGGAGGAAGAGGGAACTAAAAAATTCATTGACATTGTCTCTTGCAAAGGCTTCACACTGACATTCTCTAAATATAGAGATTCTTCGAGATTGGGAAACAGGGGCATGGAAGTCATTTTAGGGCAATTTTTAATCCGCAAATAAGAAAGAAGAGGAAATAATGAGTTGTGACACTGATCTTGTTGATGATTTGGTGTTGACGCAGATGTTGTTGCAACTGAATCCCACCCTGTTCTCCCCCACCATCCCTTCAAATTAGGACATGCCTCTATCGTGAGTGACTTCAGAGATGGAAAGAACGGTGTTGATAATGTTGTGGATGGAGCAGGCACCTCTTTATTCATATACACCAAATTATCCATCGTGATAAGCCTTAGAGATTTTAAAGAGGGGAGATGAGACAATGGTAGCAGATATGGGCAATTCTTACAACTCACTATCCTTAAATCAACAAGATTTATGAGAGAAGAGACCCAACTTATAAATCTCACACCCTTGTACTGATGCACTTCCAAATATTTGAGACTTTGGTGTGGCTGGATGTCTTCTAATAACTTCTCATCTTTATAATATTTGAGACTTTGATCTTCATGATACCATTTTAATATCACTTTTTCAAGGTGTTGCTTCTCCCTTAAATTCACAACAATGGATTCTGAGTTAGCTTCTTCCAACCGTTCCAAATGTGAGATCTCTAATGTTCCTTGTAGGTTGTTTAGGTCCTTCAATTTGCCTAATCCACTAGTGTGGGAGGAGGTGCTCACAATGAATAATTGTAATGTTTGAAGTGAAGTCATTTGCTCTAATCCACAAGGCATATGACTCAAATTATCACAACCATGATTATAAAGATGTTTGAGGTTAACCAATTTTCTAAACTTTTTGGGTAATTCTTTAAGACCTTTACAATCATAAAGTTTTAGTACTTGCAAATTCAGCAATGTAGTAATTGAGTCAGGGAGAGTTTCAATATCCTCATTAAAAGAAACATCAAGATACTTTAGATGTTTTAACTTCTCTATAGAATTTGGTATTGATGTAATCTTCAATGCATGTAAATCTAATGCACGCAAACTCTTGAAACTCAAAATAATTGTATTCAACATTGACTCCTCCAGGGCGCCAGATTCATGGTCATCATATGTAAGAAGAAATGTACGTACCTTGACCGCTTTAACCAACAAGCTTAAAGTTTCCCTAAAAGATGAGCCAATAGAAAATGGACATGATATATGACGATTTTTTTCATTAATATTTTTTCCATCAAAACTAACAAGCCTGCACTCTTCACCTGCAACAGCTTCCGCAAGATCATGAATTAAATCATGCATCTTGTACCTTAAGCCTTTGTAATTCTCTACTTCTTCAAAGAAGGACCTCCAAAGTAAATCCTTGAAATACTCATCACCAATATCCTCTAATTGTTGGTTTTTGTTAGATAATTGGACAAACCCTTGTGCTATCCATAGCTGTATTATTGTTTCCTTATCCATCTCATAATCTTTAGGAAACAAAGAGCAATAAGTGAAACAATTCTTCAAATGTGATGGGAGATGATCATAACTCAACTTTAAAATTGGTAAAATTCCATTCCCTTGAGTTACATTTGCTTCTATATTATTCTTCACGACTGACCATTCAGACTCTTTTTCCTTGAAGTATAACACATTTCCTATGGACTTTACAGCAAGTGGAACCCCTTGACACATGTTTACAATCTCCCTTCCAATTTTCACTAGTTTAGGATTGTTGGCCTCTTGCCCTTTTTTAAATGCCACTTGCCTAAATAAAACCCAGGATTGTTCTTCGGACAAACCTTCGAGAAAATATGGTGAAACTGTGTGTGTAATCTCTGCAACCAATTTAATACGAGTAGTTATTATAATCTTACTGCCTTTAGAACCACCCATTAAAATACATTTCAATTCACGCCAATCTTCAGGATCTTCAGTCCATATATCATCTAATACAAGTAAGTATTTTTTTTTATCAATTTTTTCACGAAGTTGATATTGCAACTGATCTATTACAAGGTTTCCAACTAGTGCAGTACCAGAAGTAGATGCTATTATCTTTTCAAAAATTATTTTTAAATCAAAGACATCAGAGATGCATGCCCACATTTTTAACTCAAAGTATTTTTGAACTTTCTCATCATTGTACACATATTGAGCAAGTGTAGCCTTCCCTAAGCCCCCGATCCCCACAATGGGAATGACCGAAACATTCTCTTCTACATTAGAGTCAAATAACAGGTCTATGACATTCTTTTTGTCCTCATCCCTCCCAATAACAACTTCTCCCCGAACATAAGAGTGAGTCTCCCTCTTCCTACCCATAGCATTGTTCTCTACGTTGTCTACTTTCAAGTTAAAGTTGTTCTTATCTTCTGCTATTGCATTTAGCTTTTTCCTCATTGCCTTTATTTTACGACTCATCTTATCACGAAAAGCTAGTTGGTTCGACTTTGAAAAGAAGGTGCGTACCTCTTTTGTGAGTTTATTCCCACTCACCATGCTTCGCCTTGTAGCTTCAGTTGAGAACTCACTCAACAAATCATCTGCGTCATAAACTGCATCGTTGAGCTTCTGGAGCCAGTCCTTGACTTGATTGCTATCACTTTGCTGCTTCGCTGCATCCTGAAGTACAGCTTGGATTGTGGAAACTGTGTTCTTGATTTTTTCAAGCTCACCTTTGACACCCCAGAGTGATCCAATCTCTTGGAAAGTTTGAGAGGCCAGATATTCAATCATTTTCCGTACAAGACCAAAGAGGATTGAGTCGGCCATATCTTGGTAGTAGCTGAAAGGAACGCTTGAAGAGAGATGAATGCTGGCTAGAAGTAATGAAGTGTGAGAAAAAGTAATGCTGCAGTGAAGGAAGATCGAGTTTTAATGTGGACGAACGTCATCGATATCATTCGTTTTCTATGGTCATTTTCTTGGTACAATCAATCATGCAGAGAAAAAGCAACCAAAAGAAAACAAGTGGGACAGAGGCTTAGTTGGAAATTTTGTCCAGTAGCTGGAAAATTATTGTGCCAGTGATACCATCATTCTAATGGTAGACCGTGTCCAAAAGTTGGGCCCCTGTGTGAGAACTGCACTATAAAGCATAAAAGCATGGTACTGTAATTTTTAGCTAACCAATTTTCTGTCTTAAAAAAAAAAAATATATATATATATATATATATATTTCTTAGAAAAAAGTAGTGTTGGACATTGGATTAATTGGTTGTGCAAGATCATGCCTCTCATCCGAAGTATATTAGTAAATTATATACTTAATTTTTTTTATGCGCTCGTAAATTTTCGCAAATGCAACTATTAACTTTTAATAATTTTTTGTGTGTTTATATATTATACAAACAATAGAGGAACCATAATCCAAAAACATATCTATATATATATAATTAAAACCAAAATAAATACAAATTTCAATTAGATTCTTAATTAAATTTTAATTATTGTCTAATTTTACGTCATGTGTCTTATTTAATTCTAAGTGAGTTAATATTGTGCAAAGGACAAAGAGTCTAAAATAAGTAAAACATCAAAAACTCAATAAACAAAAGAAGAGTAAACTCATGTGTATATCCAAAATATATATATATATATATATTTTTTTTTTTTAAAAGCCACAGTTGAGAAAATTTTAATTAGATAGTAAATTGGTTTTCACTTGTGAGCTAATTTTGTGCCATGTGTCTACTAAATTTTTTTAATCTTTGTGTCAAGTGTGTTAAAGAATGCAAAATATATACTAAGAGTTCAATATTAATGAAACATTAAAAAAAAATTAAACAAATAATCATATATTTACTCATCAAAAATCATCACATTTTCTATCTTATTAAAAATTAGAATAAAAATTATCATAAATATTATTAAACTTAGGCAAGAATTTTAATATGCATCTAAATACGTTTATTTTTCTAATGATTCAATCAATTATGTATATTTTTATGATTGAAAATTTTTTTTATTTTTAAATGCATCAATGTGTATGTATAGGTTACATGCTAGTAGAACATAATAGAGGGAAAGAATGAAAAAAGGAGAAGGAAAAAAAGGGAGAGGAAAATATGGTTTTTCATTGTGTGGTTGGGGGTCAAAAGAGAGGGGAATCAAAATAGGGTAAATGAATTTATGTAACACGACATTTTTTTCTCCTCCTAATTTGAGAAGAAAATGGAAGGGAAATGGGTTTGAGAAGAAACTTACAAAATTATTCGTCTACTTTTCCATGGTTTCACATAATAATAAGGATATAATAGTAATTTGCTCTTCATCATTTTTTTTCCATTGTCTTTACTACATATACAAAGGGGACTTGGTATTTTCTATCATCTCAATATTTTCTATTCTTCCATTTTTTTTCATCTCCACTAGATGGACTAATAAAAATAAAAAAAATTCAAGCCAAGTGGTTTTTTTTTTTTTATATAAAAAAATATTAAATGGCACATGCCAAGTGCTTATCTTTTTCTTTCTTAAGGTAAAATAAAGGTTATATATGACCTCATAAAAGCCTTGAGATATCATGAAATGAATAAATTTATTTCTCTTCCACCAATTAGGTGGGGAGAGAACGAATGGATAAAATCATAAATCAATCATGACTCATGAGAGAGAACAAAGACATAAATCAACCATGACTCATGAGAGAGGACAAAGACCATATGTTCCATTCAATTATGTAGCCTAGCTTTGAGTGTGCTGAAATGGTTTTTGAATCTGTAGCAATGAAGGAAAAAAATGGAATTTGAGTCTCCTATTTGCAATAATTAGTTTATATCACTTTCAAATTTTTTCTTAATTTTGTTTCTAATCAACCTTTTGGGTGAATTACTTTTGTTTTTAATCTACCTTTAGTATGAATTAATTTTGTTATTCTAATAAATTTTCTTTTGACTAAAAAACATTTTTGGCCCTTAAAGTTTAAGATTATATTCATTTTATCCCTTTATGTCTCATTTCAAAACTTCTAGTTTGGTTTTGTTTTTATATTGCCATTGTTGTTCATTTCTGCTAGTAATCTAATGATACTTAGCATTATATCAGTGACATGGCATAATGGACACAACTTATCTAGAAGTTAGATTACTAATAAAAATAAATAACAAGCTTCATATGAAAACATAATTAAACATGAAAGGCTAAAACATCAATTTTTTCACAACTTTACTACGTGGCGTTTTGTGAGTAATAAAAATAAAATTATGGAGCTATAATTTTACCATTTTCAAATTACCATGTAACAAAATTGTGGTAATATTTGTTGCATTAGACTTACTCTTACTACGTTACCAGGCATCATGAAGTGCAATGATGAATGTTAGGCCTTGGCCCGTTCTGCACCGAAAGAAAATGAGTGGGCCACAGACTTAGTTGGCAATTTTGTCCACAAGCTGGAAAATTATTGTACCATTCATAACATCCTTTCTAATGGTAGAAATAAACTTACTCGTACTACATTACCAAGCACCATGAAGTACAATGATGAATGTTAGGCCTTGGCCCCTTCAGCACCGAAAGAAAATGAGTGAGCCACAGACTTAGTTGGCAATTTTGTCCACTAGCTAGAAAATTATTGTACCATTCATAACATCCTTTCTAACGGTAGACCATGTCCTACAGTTGGGACCCTGAGAACTGATATAAATGGTACAATAATTATATCTTAGAAGAAAGTTACAAAATTACCCCTCCACTTCAAAAGAAAATTATATAAACATCCCTTTACTTTTTCATTTTTCCATCTAATAATAAGTACAGGGTTAATTAACGGAGAAAAAAGATCAAATTTACCCTCTATCATTTCAATGTTCTACATCTCTACCAAATATACATGGTGGAAAGAAAATATTTGGTACAGGGTTAATTACAAGAGAAAAAAGATCAAATTTCAGCTCAAGTAGATATTTTTTTTTTCTTAAAATTAAATTTTAGAAAAGGCAACACGGGCCAAATGGTTATCTCTTCTTTGTTGTGGTTAATCTTATATAAGCCTTGAGATATTATTAAATGAATGCTGGCTAGAAGTAATGAAGTGTGTGTAAAAGCAATGCTGCAGGGAAGCAAGATCGAGTTTTAATGTGGACAAATGTAGTCAATATCATTAGTTTTATTTTTATTTTTTTGGTACAATAATGCAAAGAAAGAGCAACCAATGGTCTCAAGAGCACATGAAGCACAATGTGAGTCTTAGACCCCTTTTGCATCGAAAGAAAATGAATGGAACAGAGGATTAGCTGTTAATTTTGTCCCATAGCTGATAATTTATGTGTTAGTCATATCATCATTCTAATGTGACCTTTAACATCATGAGATATTTGAAAAAAGGATCCTCTTGATATTAACTACACACAAGAAAAGCAGGACCGAGTTTCAATGCTGACCAATTTCATTGATATCATTAGTTTTATTTTTGAGTTTCTTGGTACAATCAAGCAAAGAAAAAGCAACTAATGGTCACGTGAAGCACTACAGAAAGTGTTGGGCCTCGGGCCCCTTCTGAATCTAAAGAAAATTAGTGGAACCGAGGATTAGCTGTTAATTTTGTTCCCTCGCTGATAATTTAATGTGCCAGTCATACGTCATTATACTTTATTTTATAGAAATAATAATAATAACAGGTTGACTTCTAAGGTAATGGTTAACCATTTGCTTTAAGAAAATTTTGTTTTGACATTATTTTTATGAAAAATTAATAAAAGATTCACGAGATGTTTGAAAATAAATAAATAATTTGTAATTATAATTGTAATATAATGTGTAATTTATTCTTTATAAAAATTAAACAATTGCCGGTTAGTCTAATTTAGTCTACTTTAATCCACTTTGGTTCTATTAGATCCACTCGATCAATTTCAGTGCATTTTAGACAAATTAAGACTTAAATTAATTCTTTTGTAGGTTCCTTTTTAAGTTTAATTCAGAAATTTTTTTTTTCTTAATTTTGGGTTGAAAAGTATGAGATTTTATTATATCTAGGTAACGTTTGGATAGGACTTTTGTGCGCCTGCATTTTCTATTTTACGTTTACTTCCTTTTTTTTTTCTTTTTTTCAGTATGTGAACAGTAATCGCACTGTTCATGCACATAGATTCATAGTACAGGAGACAAATTGCCAATTGCACTGTTCAACTTTGTTCATGGGTCCCACAAACACTTTATTTAGAAAAAAAATATTAAAAATAGGTCTTACGGTAGTATTCATACATTTAAAAATTATTTTGCTACAATATTTTCAATTTTCAAGAATAAATTTTATCTAAACGAACCTCTATACTAAACTCTTTAGTTTTGAATTAAAAAATACAAATAAAATAAATATTATAAATTAGAAATACAAGCGTAAAAATACAATAAAAATGATTAATATTTAAAAGTATTATTTGGTCATTTTCTTGGAACAATCATGCAGTGAAAAAACAACCAAAAGAAAGCAAGTGGGACAATCCCAGAGGCTTAGCTGGAAAGTTATTGTGACAGTCATACCATCATTCTAATGGTAGACCGTGTCCAAAAGTTGGGCCCTGTGAGAACTACACTATAAAAGCATAAACGCAAGGACTGTAATTTTTAGCTAATCAATTTTCTGTCATAAAAAAAAAAAAAAAAAACAAACAAACAAATAAAAATATTTCTACATCTATAATCTATATATATAAAAAAAAGAATTTGTTAATGTATGCCTTAAAATATACAATAATTAATTATTTTTAAAAATATTTTTTTTTGGGTATTGTCTTGCACAAAGATGACGGTTTTGTTGAGTCATGCTGGTTTTGTTAGTTCGGTGATATTGTGAGAGGAGGGAGATAGTGTAAAAAAATGGGTGATTGGACGTGCCTTGATAGGTTCGTAATTACTTTATTACCCCTACATATATATATAGTACAAAGCATTGTGAGATTTTTTGGTCTTTTGAGGAGTAAATAGTTTTGTCACTTCCCAAGTGACTTCTCAAGGGTTCGTCTTCAAGCCTGGACTCTTCTTGAAATTACTTAATTACCCCCAATTTCAGCTGTGAGCTGAATAAGAATGAGGTCCTTTTTAGTCTTTGTGTTGTCAACTTTATGGGGGCTGCCAAACGTGTAGTCATAAAGGCTCAGACTTTATGAGGGCTGCCAAACGTGTTGTCAACTTTGTCTTTGTGTTGAATTACATTGTTGCTCCAAAGGTCTGCTGTGAGATGGAAAAAATTTGGAGTCCTTTTCGTCTTTTCTTTATAACTCTAAAATTATCAACATTCCATTGAAATTACTTAATTACCCCCAACTTCATTTGTGAGCTAAATAAAAATGGGGTCATTTTTGGTCTTTGTGTTGTCAACTTCATGGGCCTGGCAAATTGTAATGTTTTTACCGGCTAATACGTGCTCTTGCACGTACTTCAAAACTAGTCTTGGAAAAACGTAGTGTTAGACATTGAATTGGTTGTGCAAGATCAGGCCTCTCAGCCGAAGTATATCAATTAATTATATACTTAAATTTTTTTATGCACTTGTAAATTTTCACAAATGCAACTATTAACTTTTAATAATTTTGTGTGTGTTTACATATTAAAAAAAATAGCGGAACCATAATCCAAAAACATATCTATATATATATATATATATTTAAAACCAAAAAAAAGAAAATTCAATTAAATTTTTAATTAAATTTCAATTATTGTCTAATTTTGCGTTTTATGTCCTATTTAAGTTTTATTTTCTTTAGTTTTTGTTCTAAGTGAGTTAATATTATGCAAAAGACAAAAAGTCTAAAATAAATAAATTCTCAAAAACTCAATAAAAAAGAAGAAGAGTAAACTCATGTATATATCCAAAATCAATATATATATATATATATATATATTCACACACACTTATATTTAAAGCTAAAGTTGAGAAAATTTTAATTAGATACCAAATTAGTTTTCACTTGTGAGCTAATTTTGTGTCATGTGTCCACTATACTTTTTTAATCTTTGTATCAAGTGAGTTAATGAATGCAAAATATATACTAAGAGTCTAATACTAATGAAACATTATAAAAAAATAATTAATCATATATCTACTCAACAAAAAGCATCACACTTTCTATCTTATTAGAAATTAAAATAAAAATTATCATAAGCAGTATTAAATTTAGGGATAATCCGAAAATCAATTAACATAACCACTGTAGTGTTGATTAGCACAAATTGGAGTGTAACTTAGTCTCATCTGCTCCCCAAATCCTATATTGTGTAAGAAAATTATAAATTTTCACATAATCTATTTTCAACTCCCGCCTTAAAATTTAAGAGGTTCTTTTTGGTTTCTTGAAAAATTAGGAGGTATTTGGTTTGTGTTTCAAATAATAATTTTTAGTTTTTAAACAATATTATACATATTTTTACACACTTTTTTACTCACATATATTTTCACAAATATTTTTAAATAATAATTTTTTATTTTAGATACACGTACCAAAGACAAACGGACCTTTATAATAACTATCTGTCTATTTTCGTAATATTTTTTGTCCTTTGATTAATAATAAAAAAAAGTAATAATTCAGTTAAGGAGGATCGAGTTTTAAAGTGTACGATCAATGTCACTAGTTTTCTTCTGTCAATATTACCCTTCCCAAAGCACATGCAGCATAGTGGTAAATTTATTATGCCTAAAGATTCGTTGGAAAAGTTATTATGCCAGCCATATCATTATGAATTCCAATGGTAGACCATGTCCAAAAGTTGGGCCCCATCTGAGATGTGCACTAAGGGTCTGTTCGGTTGGAGGAGTGAAAAAGTGAAAGGATAGAAAATTATGGGAGGATGGAAAAGTGAGAGGATGGAAAATATTTAGTTTTCCCTCTTGTGTGTTCGGTTGGAGGGGTGGAAAAGTGAGAGGGTGAAAAAGTGAGAGGGTATAAATTGACTAATATATCCTTGTTAATAGTAATGTTAAAATGAAAAAAAAAAAAATTTAACGTTGAAGTTAAAATTAAAAAAAAAAAAAAGTTCAACATTAACGTTGAAAAAAAAAAAAAAAAAAAAAAAAAAAAACTTCAGTAACGTTACTGAAGGTGTAACGTTACTGTTCAGTAACGTAAAAAAAATTAAAAAAAAAAAAAAAACCCATCAGGTGGGTTGGGGGCATTTTAGTAAATGCCCCCACCCCCTTGTTTTCCCCTCTCCATTTTCCTCCCAATTTGGGAGGAAAATTTTGGTGGGCCCGGGAGGAAAATTTTCCTCCCGGTTTTCCATCCTTCTTCCATTTTCTCTCCAAACGAATAGTGAAAAATGTCTATTTTCCCCCCTTAGTTTTCCATCCTCCCTATTTTCTCTCCAAACGGACGCAACCTAAGTTTTCTTTTCTTCTAATTACAAAAATTAATTTAAAAAAAAAGGTCAAACTTAACTGTAGCATTAACTAAAAGCTAACCGAATATTGAATATTATATTGACAAAAATTGAGACTTAGAGGATTAAAATGACAAAATTAAAAGTTAGAAGACTGAATTGACAAAAACTAAAACTTAGTGGACCAATTTTGCATTTTTGCTTTTTTTTTTTTTTATGGGTCTTACTTAAAAAAAGTGAAAAAAAAATTATCAAAAAAATTACTAAAAAAATAAAAAAAAAATTGTCAAAGGCTACAAAAAGCTGCCATAAAGTTGTAAAAAAAATTGTTATTAATGGACACCTTCTGATATCTGTTAACCAAACCCCTTTTTATAAAGTAGAAGTAAGAGTAGAAGTAGAAACTTATAGAACATAATAAAAGCATTCTACTAGGGTCTATTTGGTCTGCATATTTAAATAACAATTTTTAAGTTTTTTGGAAATAAATGTGTGAGAATACGTGTAGTATTTTTTAAAAACTGAAAAAATATGTTTAATCTCGCATACCAAATGAGGTACAGAGGATTTTGTCCAACTGCTTAGTTTCATTTTGAAAATCTCATACATGGCCACCGGGCTTATAAGGAATAAATCTCAATTTTCAAAGGAAATATTTGGGCTTAACTAACTATATTTTAATACGTGTAAAAGAAGAGAATGAAAAAAGGGAAGTAAAATAAGTTTGAGAAGAAAATGGGAAGAGAAATGAGTTTGAGAAGAAAATTACAAAATCATCTTTCCATTTTACAGTCATTCCACTTAATAATAAGGATAACAGTAATTTACTCTCCATCATTTTAATTTCTATGTCTCTTCCAAATATACATGATAGAAGACAAATATTTTCTACTATCCCAATATCTTTTTATCCTCCCAACCATATAGGGTTACAAGAAGAAAAAAAAAATCAAATTTCAGACCAAGTGGATTTTTATTATTATTATTTAAATTTGAGAAAAAGCAGCATAGGCCAAGTGGTTATCTTTGTTTGCTTGAGGTAAGTGTTATATAAGCCCTGAGATATTATTAAATGAATGAATAAATTTCTTTTCCACTACTAATTAGGTAGGGAGAATAACAAACGGACAAAGTCATAAATTAGCCCATAAGAGAGAATAAATACCATATGCTCAAAATCCAATTAAGTAGGCCTGGCTTTTAGTATGATGAAATAGTTCTTGCATGGATTGTAACTCTGAAGAAATACACGCAAAATATTGGGTTTTGAGTCTCCTATTTTGTAAACGATAATGTGTGTTAAAGACAAACTTATAATTTTGCCTTTCTCAGTACTCCCTTTTTTACAATTTCTCGGTAACCAAACACAACTATACATAAAATTTCACAGTTTAGAAAGAAAAAAATTAATAAAAATAGCAGAGTCAAAGAACTATATTATGTTTGGCAAAAATAAAATTTATTGAGCAATGGCTAAAAGCTTTGCAAACGGAAGTGATGGTATTGTCCTTGAAGCCTTGAACCCCCTTTGATGGTGTTACGTACAAGTGCATGCAGGGCGGCTCGATCCCTTGCCCGGCACCTGCTTCTACTGCTCACAGGCCGTGGTGGCTCAACGACATCATTATCACGTTCTATTCTTCCTCTTCTAAGCTATGTCTATCTAACCTCATGCACTACGTATACATAAAAGAGTATTGCTATAGGAACATAAACAATAGTGCCAAATATTTCGGATCTGTCCGGAAATAATTTATTTAGGTCGAATTGTAAATTTTTTTGCTAAAAGTACTAAAATAAAAATTAAAAATTAGTTAAATAGTACAATAAAATTTATAAATAAAACTAAAAAATATGATAAAATTTATAAATAGTAATAAAAATAAACTAAAAACTCTAATTAAACATGGGTTTCATCGCTTCCAAACACACTCCTCGTATCCCTCTCACAAGCATTCACCTCCCTTTAGTTCCACTGCAATACAAAAGTAACATGAAGTGAAATATTGGGTCAGCATTCACATTTCAACCCAGTACTTTATCAACCAATAAAGCTTCACCTCCACTGCCTTTACAGAAGACATGACATGAAAGAAGAAGACAAGACAATACAACACAACAATTAAAAAAAAGAAAAAAAAAATCTCATTTATTGACTAGCTGACTTACTAGTTACTAGCTACAACACAACACAACCATTAAAAAAGGAAAAAATCTCATTCATTGACTAGCTTAGCATAGTCCAAAGCCAAGGCCCAAATGCACAATTCACAAACGTGAAAGACAGAGTGAAATGTGACAAGTGACAACCACAACCACAACCACAATGTTTATTTTTATAATATGTTATGTTTATATTTTAATTTTTTGTATCAACGTTCTGTTTGTTCCACTATAAATGTATTTTAGAAAATGGTTCATTTTTTAAAGAGTATTTTTTAAAAATTGTATCATTTTCTAGTGTTTGGTAACGACCTTAAAAATGAGCTTGAGAATGTTTTCTAGTGTTTGATATACAAATTTTTATTTTTATTTTTTATATTTCCTGTGTAATTTAAAACATGTGTATTATGTAAACCAACTAATGTAATCAATATATATAAAATAAATAAAAAACCAAGAATGAATTTGGTTTTCATACTAAAATTTTGACAATAGATACAATTAAAATTAGTTGCCAAATTTTCATGATCTCTACCACTCATCTTGCTTATATATATGGACAGTAACGTTCATACATACATACATACATACATACATACATACATATATATATATATCTACCATTTGTCCATATACATAAAATTGATATGTGAATACATCTTTAATAAGTACAAATAACAATAACTTTTAATTGCTTATTCTTTTTGCTGGTACACTAATTGTCTACTATGGTCAATCACAAGTTTTTAATATTACTCAAAATTATGTATTTATATAATGTATCTACATAGTATATTATCACGGCATAGTATCTGCATAATGTATCTATCAACAAATACATTTCCCCTAAACAATTATCATTCATTATATAACAATATTATTAATTTACTGTAAAGATTATCCTATGTAAAAGCAATTTAGAGCCGGCATTATGTTTAAAATTTTCCTCTTTTATTTCATTCATTCTTTGTTCTTCTTTTTTATTATTTTTATTTTTTTAGCACTTTTATGTGCAAAAAAGAACAACCTGGAATCCATCAAATCAAAAATTTCTTAGAGAAAAAAAAATAAAATCAGGTTTGAAATTCAAAGTAAAGAATTGAGATTTTGGTAGAGGTGAATGGAGTAATTACCGCTGCAAATATGTTCTCTCTTGCAAGTTGATAGAGAATAATGAAATAATTACTGAGCAATGAGGGGGAAAAAAATCTAATCAGAGAACTGTTATGAAGGGGAAGAGAAACATGGAGAGAGAGAGAGAGAGAGAGAGAGAGATCAATAGAAGAGGGGAGACCAGAGTTAGTGATAGTGAGGGTGTGAGGAAAGAAAAAGAAAAGGGAAGAGAGAAAGAGTAAGAGAGTGTACCGTGAGAGAGATTGTTTTCTAAAAAAAAAAAATTTGGAAAACAACCTATAGAAAACAAGCCTTATTTTTATTAGGATTTTCCATTGATTGAAGATAGTTTTCCGTTGATCAGTTTTTTTTTGTATTACCAAACACTGGAAAATGTAGAAAATTATCTTTACAAAAGGTTTTCCAGCGAAACAAACAGAGCGTTAGGATCCGTTTAGATAGAACTTATTGCTGAAAACTGAAAACACTATAGCAAAATAATTTTAAATGTGTGAATAATGCCGTGAGACCAAATTTTAATGAAAAAATTGCTGAAAAGTGAAGTTTGTGGGTTCGTGAACAGTGCATGGGTGCACTGTTTATTGTTGAAAAGTCAACAATTGCAGCTGGAAAAAAAAAAAAAAAGGAAGGAGAAAACGCAAGAAGGAAAAGCAACGTGTATCCAAATGGATACTTAGTTTATTTTTCAAAAGTAATCTAATTTTACTATTATTTTAAATGCAACAGAAACATGTGCACTTAAGAAGGCCGATAACTTGACATAGTCCATGACATGTAGTTTTTTTTTTTGTGTGAATGATATTATTAGTAATGTAAACTTAAAATATACTTTCTACAAGTTTGCTATCATGTATGTGAATGTAGAGGTAAACTCTGCTTATTAGCAGGATTCCCCTTCTAACACTCATTTTGTTTTGGTGGCCTTTAAATCTGATTAAGCTGGTCTTGCTAGATACTACTGGATGGATTTTCTATATACTGGTCCAGGACGATGAATTGTACAGTCGTATATCAAAATGAATGAATGGAGGATTTAGAGACTAAGCACACGAATTGTGCTTTTGATTAGTTCACATTAGCACTGTAGTGTCCTTTGGCTTTGGTGAGGAGCAAGGGAAATCCCAATTCTTTAATATTAGTGTACAATACATGTGCATGTTATACGTGTTGGTAAAGCTTCTAGAAAAAGCTGGAACAAGATTTGCACCAAATTTTGGTATCAAGCGTTTTGTGGTAATTGGTAAGTGATAACAGTATCACCAGTGAGAATCTAATCACAGTTAAGGAACTCATAAACAAATGACTGATTGCATCTCTTAAAAAAAAAAAAAAATAGACTTGTTTGAAAAATATGGGTCAACCTGACCCGGCCTGCGACCCGATACCCCGTTGATTTGCAAACCCAATTGACCCGACCCGACCCGACCCGCCCATTTTGCCAAATCTAGTTTATAAATTATCATCCCACTACATTTCTCTTCCTTCTTTTTCTCCATAATCCTATTTTGTTTTCATAATTCAGCCAATCGAATAGTTTTGGCTCAACAAATAGCAACACTTGACCAAACCAAGAGCACTATAGTTAAAGCTATTGGCTCTTTTTATATAATTAGTAGAAGTAGAAGTAGATACGACCAATATAGGAACCATAATCAAGAGAGTCAATACCATATCAGAAGCTATTTCGGTTTGATCATGGGTACAAAATATTTCTGTACCAATTAATACCGGTGTACTGTTTTAGAATTATCGCTAATTATATATATATATATATATAATATTACATTCTAACCCAATCCAACATTGTAATTGCAAAATTATAATAATAATATAGATATTCAGGTACATATATAGATCTTTTTTTTTTTTTTTTTTTACCTTGGATTAATTCCTAAAAAAGTGTAGTTTTATAATGAAAAATATATAAAAAGTAAAAAATAAAATAAAATAAAATGAAGGCTTAATTCTTGAACAACAAGCAGAAATGTCATATCATATGAGAACAATTCAATCAACTAAAAAAAGAAAAAAGCTTAGGGGGTGTTTGGAAGAGAAGTTTTAGTTATGTTGTTTGAGTGTTTTTGTTATACGTGTGGGTGAAAAAAGTGTATAAAAATATATGTAATGTTGTTTAAAATGTGAAAATATGAGTTAGAATTCGCTCACCAAGCAAGACCTTAAAAATTCTAAAAAGACTATGACGGTCATTCACATTGAAAAAGGCAAAACCCAAAGCTTTTTTCAAGCTCTTAACACTCCCCTATTAATCACTTGTACTAGAAACTCACTTTTAATATATATTTTTTTTAAAAGTACAATGTCACAACAAAATATATAATTTGTGCCACAACACGCCTATATGGCGAGTTGTGTCATAACTCGCTTATGGCGTTCCTACAACTCGCCATAAGCGAGTTATGACATAAGTTGTACCTTTTGTTGTGGCATTATAACTAATCACATTTTTTAACTTTTGCATTGAGAAGAGTGGTCAGCATACAAAACAAGAAGCAGATAAAGTTGGCATGGCCTCCAGCCAAATCTTCAGTACACCTACAAGAAATTCATGTAAAAGAGAGGAGAAGAAGGAGTAGGGGTGAGAGAAGAAGGCATAAAAACTAAAACAGTGTTTTACACATTACATTTTAACTGAAATCATGTCTTAACAACACAAATACAATTTTAACACTGCGTAACTATCACCAATCTTTTTTTTAAATAAACATATATAATAAAGTATTGGGTTAAATGTTAAAAGGAAAAAAAAAGGGTTGAATAAACTCTCTCAACAGACCACCAAGAGGTCATTTGGCATGGTTATTTGAGCAACACTTTTCAGTTTTTAAACAACATTACACGTATTTTCACATATTTTTTTACCAACACATATTTTTAAAAAATACAAACAACATTATCAAACAACTCTTAATTATCTTTACCAAAACAGTACGAACTTCATTAATTACGCACCAAATAAAATGAGTGCGACAGAGGTTTACTTGGAAAATTAATTGTGCCATTAATTTCGTCATGAATTTTAAACTTATGGAATGGTACATCAATTTTAGCTAACCAATTTTCGTCTTAAAAAAAATTATTTCTTAGGGAAAAGTTTTCTTTGCTTTAATGGATTTAAATTTGGGATGGGTTGTCCAAGATTCTAATAATTTTATATTTAACTTTTTTTTTCTTTTTTAATTTTCAATATATAAATTTTCGCACATGCAATCTTTTAATCTTAACTTTTTTTTTTTTTTTGTGTGTTTATATATTATCATCTCATTGTCCTCTTCTTCAACCAGTACTTTATGCTGAAGTAATTTTACTATTCTAACAAATTTTCTTTTAACTAAAGAACATTTTTGGCTCCAGGGTAGTTTTTAATTTGAGCCTATTGCAAAATCTTGCAAAATATAAAAAGTAGTCAATTTTATGCTTTTTGAGCAAACAAAACTAACATCAGTGAGTGTAAAATTGTACATAAATACACAAGTGCTACAGTAACTATTTATATATACACAATTACTGTAACTCGTGCATTTAATATTTTAGTTTTTTTGGTAGTGTTGGGTCTACGAGAGAGAGGGGTAGTGAGTGAGAAAATCATAAAAAATTGTAAAAAAATGAATATTCTATTAAATAGATATGTAGAATATATAGACTGATGTAAGTGTTTTGTAAAAAAATAGATGTGTAAGATTTTTTTTTTTTTGTGTGTGTGCGCTAAATTCACGGAAAGTTTGCCATTGCAGATGTGGTTACTCCATCTCACTATTATCTTGGTTTTGTCATCTATTTTCACTAGACACTGGTAATCTAGTGACAATTAGTATAATACCAGTGATGTGACACAATAGACGCCACTTATTTAGTTATTTGATAGTAAATTTACTAACAGAAATAAACGGCTAGGCTAATATGATGAAAATATAATGTACTAGATACATGGCTAGGCTTTGTTGGGCCAGATACAAATTCCTCCATAGAAGCCCATAACAAAGTCCACCCAATCTCATTCATAAATGGAGCACTGATTTTTAAAATTCTGGAGACAATAACTCAAAATTCAAACATCATTTTAATATATACGGTAGTATAAATTGAAATTAAAAAAAAAAAAAGTCATTGTACAAATTCATAAAATAGAACAAAACAAATGTAGATTTTTTTGAAAAATTTCAGGTTGATAATCAACATTTAAATGTTTGTACAATGATTTATTTTCTCAATTTACTCTTAAGTAGTCTAATTACTTGTTTAAATTTCTTTTATTTGAATTTCTCTTTTTAAGTTATTATGTTAATGAAAATGCATAAATTTTTTTGTTAATATCTTTTTTTTTTTTTTTTTTTTTTTTTTTGAGAATGTTGTTAATATCTATTTGGATTGGATTAGGATTGACCTCTGAACGTGACAGTCATCATATCATTATATTTTGCAATTTTTTCTTACAAAAGAGTATATATGTTATTGTAGGTTTAGCCCCCTTTTTTTTTTAATAAAAGAAATAGATTAGATCTTAGAAAAATATTTTTCTTTTCTCTCGTGGCTTTAGATTTTGCTTTAATGAAACTTTCTTATGAAATAGTGCTGGGCATTGAATAGGTTGTGAAAGATCATGCTTCTAAGCCGAAACTAACATGTAAATGTAATGACAAAGTCTACCATTTTATTAAATAATTATATATCTAATTTTTTATTAGATTCTCTAAATAAAAATTTTCCAACATGTAAACATCAAGATTTTATAATTTTTTGTGTGTGTTTATATATTACATTAATTAAAGTGCAGGCCAAGTGGTTTATCTCTTTAAATTTTAAACCTTGATATATTCAAAAAGAAAAATGCTAAAGCTAAAAATCTGGTTTTGAACCCTATGTATTCAAATTGTTCTCATGTCAATTGAAAAATATGTTTCAAACCCTTTTATTAAATATGTAACAAAATTATTAATTAATTATCAATTTATCTCAATTATATGATCAACAAGATAATTGTATTTTATCAGAATTACATACACCAAATCATAAAGTAAGCAATATAAATAATAATAAAAATAATAATAACACTGGATTTGGTGAGAGCTTGTAAAACCAAATTTTAGAAATAAAAACATTGTGATATATTTTTTTAAAAATTAATTCTCTTGTCATTAACTAGTCATAGAAGAGACTAAAAACAAAATGAGTCACGAGACTTGTTTAAATAAGCTCATGAGTTATATGACTTAATACACATGAATAATTTTATGAATAATAATATAATAGGTCGGAGAAAATTCCTTCAAAGCCGTTCGTAGGTAAACTATAATAAACTTTTTTTTTTTTTTTGGGGATAATTCTAGGTTTGAAGGAATCCAATACTTAGGGAGTATGAACTCCACGAACCAATGTGCTGAAGGAGGCCCATCCAGTCCTTCAAAGTGTAGATACGACCATTCCCTTTTGTCCAAGCCCACATGGCCACATTGTCTTTTCCTTACCATAAATCTCAAAGCAAACGAAAAGGTTGAATTCAAGCAAATAAGATCTCACAAAAAATTATTGAACTGGTAATAATTAGTTAGTTTCCAGTCCACTAATTTAAGTAGTTCTACTGCTCAATAAAACTTGAAAGCAAGACGTTTGATGCATTTGTATGGCGCTAAAAACTTATTTCATATACACTGTTGATGCAAAATCATCATGTAAAACTAAGATAAATAAGCCTTGGTGGAACTGATTATACAAATCAACCAACTACTTGACCAAATGTAGAAATTAAAAAAAAACGTACAGACTCCAATTTTTTTAGTTAATTCTTTCAAGAGGATGCCCCAGACTACCCATTTTCTAAATCATATTGAAATTACACAAATCGTACTTGCAAAATCATAGCCAACATAGCATGTACAAACTAACATAGAAAATACAAATATGCAAGAAGTTCTATCAGTGAAATTTGCATCAATCACATCATTCCCACCAATTGTTTTCCCAGTTGATCCAAATGACACAAGTGTAGTGCCAAAAATAACCCAACATTGGGTTGACTAGATTGGCTATAGATCGACAATTGTGGGAAAGGTTTCCAGAAAACACATTCACATAAGTTTGAATGTCAAAATATTATGGGTTTTAAAAAGAACTAAAAAAAAAAAAAAAAATAATAGAAAAAAAAAAACCCTAGATAAATAGACAATCACACACGAGAGAACGCCAAGGATTTACATAGTTCGGCCTTTAGCCTACATCCACGGGTGAAGACAAGGAGAAAGTTCCACTAACAAATATGGAAAACAGTGACAATTCTCACAAAACCCAAACCCCAATACACCCAAATTACTCAATATAAAAGAGATATTGTCATACTACAACTACAACAACAACAAAGCTGTAGTTCTAAAATTTAGGATAGACAATTGTTGCAATGCATGCAAAGAACTGAAGAAGTCAATCCGGAAAAGTTAATAGACTTTTAATAGGAATCCAATTCAAAGTCACGTCATGTTGACAGCTCCAGTTACATAATTTCTTGATTCAGGTCAGCCATTGCATCTTTAATGGCTTGGGTTGATCTACCAGAGATGACATCCTTGAGGTCTTCCACTTTAGCTTCTACTTTCTCCTTGATTGGGTCAGGAACTTTTGTCTCCCTGCTCTCTAAGTTCCTTCTCAATTTGGTACAAAATTGAGTTAGCTTGGTTCTTTGTGTCTATGGCATCACTCTTTTCCATGTCTTCCTTTCCAAAATTTTAAGCTTCTCTAACCATCCTATCCACATGCAATTTTAGCAAACATAATTAGGTTAGGTTTACAGGTACTTATAAAAGCTTCAATTCTTCAACCATAACAAGCAGTAGAATATAAGATGTGAATGTTTCTTTTTATCTTGGTTCACATTTTGATACAGTATAGATACTTAAATCGCTGAGATTTCAGAAAGAAAAGAAAGATACAAGTTCTTGAAAACCATGGTAGCATCATTGAAAGGGGTAACAACAGAAAAAAAGAAGCCCTAAGGCTATAAAATTAAAATTAAAGACTAAGAGATAAAAGATTTTTTTTTTTAATTTCAATTTTTTATTTAGAAAATAGAAATTAGCATATGAACAAGAAAAATCATTTTCTGCCAACAATGGCTATTGTAATAGGACTATAAAATATCTAAGTAGTATAATGCACTAATACAGAAATGAGCCTTGATTTACTTGGAGTTTGGTGATGCAATCCCTTATAGTTCTATAGTTGCATTTGTTATATATATTCAGTTATTTCTCAGATGGTTAGATAATTATAGTCGGTTCAGATGGGTTGGATTTCAGGATCATTCAAGCCCACAAATTAACCAAAAATTCTAATTTCTAATTCATTCTAAAAATATCTCTAGCCACAACAAGCTTCAACCACCAAATACCAATTCATGCTTTCTGTTGAAAACTAAAACTTGCTATCTCTAGTTTGAACAAATACCGAACTCTCTTCATAACAACAGTTTTTTGAAACGTACCTTATCACTTGGCAAGGTGCTAGCACCAGTTATGGCAATATCCTGCTTCTTTCCAATTCCCTTGTCAACTGAAGTGACTGAAAGGATACCATCGGCATCAGTATCACATTTCACCTCAATTTGAGGAACTCCATGTGGCATATTTGGGATGACATCTAAGTGAAAGCTTCCAAGAGATTTGTTGTCCCTCACAAACTCTTTCACCTTGATAGAGGTTAATCTCTACACTGGTCTATCCATCTGCAGCAGTGGAAAAGAAACAACCATGATTTGGAAATCGGTAAAGTTGTGATCCTTCAGATAATCTTTGTCAGTACGCCATCAAGTTTTAAGTCCTGAAATGAAAGTCACAAAGATCAATATTGATGCCTCAACTATCTCAACAATTAATGCAAGTTGTTAAATACTACAGTAGACAATATCAGAAATAGAGAGCTCTGAAATGAAAGTAATAACTAATAAGTGACATCCAAGAGCACAGTGTCACTAACTTCTCCCGCTAAAACACTAGCCCTGATATGGAAGTCACTAAAATAAATATTGATGCCTCAACTGTCTCAACAATTAGTGCAAATTTTAAAAAGTACTATAGTAGGTAATATCATAAATAGAGAGCTGTACGTTTTCTTCCATAAATAAAGAGAAAAAAAGAACAGGACAAACCTGAAGAACAACTTCAAGACCAACAACTTCATAAGGATTTACAGTCACATTGGGCTCTTTTCCGGTCATTTCCTTGTGCTCCTAAACAGCTGGGATGTGAGTTGAACCATCAACGAGATTACTTCATCTATATCTTCAAAGGAAAGCTTTGTATCTCTCAAGGCACTTTCAAAAGGTGAAAAAAGCCATGAAAAAGTAGATTGCAGTATTAATCCACTGAAGTGATGGAAATCAAACATTTATTGATATTTCATATGTGAACAATTGTTAGTAGGCATACTTGTCTAGCAAATCTGAACACAGTTTTGCAAATTTGACCCCTGTCAGTGTGGTGTCAATGTGTTTTGGGCCATCCGCAGCAGCAGCAGTAATGAAAAGTAAACTGGAAAAGCAAATGGTTTTTCTATATGATATGGAAAATAGAGAGATCAACATAAAGAAGGCATAGAAATAGGGACATACGTAATATCAGTCTAAGTCAAAGATGACAGCTTCATCATGGTAAATGCTTGCGTGTCTTTCAGAAGATCTGTGCCTTCATCTTTCTTACAGTTTTCAGCAAGCCAATCAACTATTCCTATTAAAAATTATAGAATGTAAGGGTGTAATTTAGTAACAACGAACGAAAAATCAGAAAACAAAGAATATAAACTAAATGTCTACTAGTTTCTCTTGTTCCAACCTTGTCAAAGCCATTGCTTCTTGGATGAGTCTCCAACCTCAAGAACTGCATAGTACATACATAACAGAAGAATATAAGGTTCATTACCTATTCTTGAAGACCATGGTAGCATCATTGAAAGGGGTAACAAATAGAAGAAAAAAAAAGCCCTTAAGCTAACAAATCAAAATTAAAGACTAAGTAATAAAGTTTTTTATTTTATTTAGAAATTACAAATTATCATATCAACATGAAAAAACATTTTCTGCCAACAATGGCTACGGTAATAGGACTATAAAATATCTAAGAAGTATAATGCACAAATAAAGAATTGAGCCTTGATTTACTTGGAGTTTGGTGATGCAATCTCTTCTAGTTCTATAGTTGCATTTGTTATATATATTTAGTTATTTCTTAGATGGTTAGATAATTATATTCGGCTAAGCTATAGGTTGGATTTCAGGATCATTCAAGCCCCAAATTAACCAAAAATTTTAATTTGAACAAATACCAAATACTCTTCATAACAACAGTTGTTTCAAAACATACCGCATCACTTTACAAGGTGCTAGCACCAGTTATGGTGATATCTGGCTTCTTTCCAATTCCCTTGTCAACTGCAGTGACCGAAAGGGTACCATCGGCATCAATACCAAATTTCACCACAATTTGAGGAACTCCACGTGGCACATGTGGGATGCCATCTAAGCAAAAGATTCTAGGACATTTATTGTCTCTCACCATGATACTGGTTTATATTCATCTGCTGCAATGGAAAAGAAAACAACCCTGATTTGGAAATTGGTAACGTTGGGTTCCTTCAGATAATCTGTCATTACACCACCTAAAATTTCAAGTCCTGAAGTGAAAGTCACAAAATAAAATATTGATGCCTCAACAATTAATGCAAGTTCTAATAAGTACTACAGTGGACAATATCAAAAATAGAGAGCTCTAAAATGAACGTAATAAGTGACATCCAAGAGCACAATGTCACTAACTTCTCCAGCTAAAACACTAGCCCTGAAATGAAAGTCACTAAAATAATATTGATGCCTCAACTGTCTCAACAATTAGAGCAAATTCTAATAAGTACAACAGTAGATGATATCAGAAATAGAGAGCTTTAAGTTTTCTTCCACAAATAAAGAGGAAAAAAGAAGAACAATAAGACAAACCTGAACTATAGCCCTAAGAGAAACAACTTCATAAGGATTTACAGTCACATTTGGCTCTTTTCCAGTCATTTCCTCATGCTCCTAAACGGCTGGGATGCGAGTTGAACCATTACTTCATCTATATCTTTGAAGGAAAGCTTTGTATCTCTCATGGCAGTTTCAACAGGTGATAAAAGCATATGAAAACGTAGATTGCAGCATTAATCCACTGAAGTGATGGAAATAAAAAATTCATTGATATTTCATATGCAAGTAACAATTGTCAGTAGGCATACCTGTCCAGCAAATCTGAACACAGTTCTGCAAATTCGACCCCTGTCAGTGTGTTGTCAATCTGTTTTGGGCCATCCACAACAGCAGCAGCAATGAAAGGTAAACTGGAAAAGCAAATGGTTTTTCTATATGATCATGGAAAATAGAGAGATCAACTTAAAGAAGGCATAGAAATAGCCACATACCTAATATTAGTCTAAGTCAGAGATGACTGCTTCATCATGGTAAAGCTTGCTTGTCTTTCAGAAGATCTGTGCCTTCATCTTTCCTACAGTTTTCAGCAAGCCAATCAACTATTTTCTATTAAAAATTATAGAATGTAAGGGTGTAATTTAGTAACAACTAACAATAAATCAGAAAACAAAGAATATAAACTAAAGATCTACCAGTTTCTCTTATTCCAACCTTGTCAAAACCATTGCTTCTTGGATGAGTGCCACCCAAGGTAGAAAATATCCTAAATACTCCATCTCCAACCTCAAGAATGGCATAGTAAAATTGGAACAGAAGAAAGGTTCATTACCTATTTTGTATATATAAATATTCATGCATTTGATCACAACTCAAGATTCTTCAAATTTGATTATAATCATATGTAACATTTAATTATAGACAAGTCTAACTGACTTCCATACCTACGTCAGCTTCTCAAATTCTGAAAGAATCCAAGCAATACATCCCATCATTATATTTCCACAGAAGATTCAAATTCTTCAGATAATCATCATTTGCTAGAAGCTTAATCCCTATAAAATATTTCTCATGATAGTTCTTGTAACCAAGTTCAGATGGATGCTTTATAGTACTGTTATATATATAGGTGAGAGTGTTACAATTTGATAATAAAAAAAAAAAATGACAATTAGTTTATTTTGTTGTTGAAAAAACTACACTAAGATTAAAAAAAAAAAAAAAAAAACCGTTTGCAATAAGCTTAGGTTTCACAGAGGGTTGCTGAAAAGTCCAAGAGCCAATCACCCGGGAATTGAACTTTAACTGAAGATAGGTGGTAATATTGTTGCTAACACCAAGCTACAGTCTTCATCCAACTCAACCTATCAAAAATAAGTTTGAGAATTAACTTAAAAAAAAAGGAAAAGAGGCAAAAATAATACAATTTCTACCATCTTGCAAAACCTATTCTTTGAAATAAGATATATAAAGATAAGAGTGAGATTTACACTAGTTTATCTTCTTGTAGTTGCAGTAAATTCACAAAAACACTCTGTTTCCAAATTCGAAGCTCCCACATTCAGGATTCAATAACTGATGAATTCACTAAACCTGAAATAAAGAGGAAGAATGAAGAGAGCTAGTATTTGGTAAATTCAAAGTGAATTTAGTAAATAGATGCTTGAATTTAAGAAAGTAGCAGTGTTAAATCCCTCTGATCAATTGACCAGATCTCAAAATTTTTCTTTTCTCAATAATATCGGTGCTATGAAGCATCTTCCTAACAATATAATGAGATAACAATATAATGAGATAAAACTAAATAAAAATTTATAGTTAGATTGTAGAGAACAACTTGATTTTTATTACTCATTTTATGACTCATATGGATACAGAGTAAAGTGAGTTACAGAAACTAGAGCCACAAACTGAGAATCATGGCCAACCTGTTTCAATTATACCAGGACTGAATATATATAATATTGTTTTTGATTCTAATACCAATTCGAAAAAGTGACAGATTCTAGTTATATATATGGAAATCAACGTAGCATAGAGAATATAATTGTAAAAAGCTCAGTTTCTTTGGAAAAGCAAAGAATGCGTACCACGTGAAAGAGGGGAGGGGCCGTAGCTGGTGTGGTCTCACCACTCCCATTCGATTTCCAAATTAGGGAAATCCTTCTCGATTTTATTTTTGTATTTTTCCGATAACTGAGGACACTCCACAATTTGCAGCTTTTGTAAAGACTTGAGACAGCCATCATCAGGTAGTGTTGTGAGATTGGGACAATCCCAAATGTAAAGCTTTTCAAGTGAGATTGGATTCCTAATTGATTCGGGGAAAGTAATCAAATTGGGATAGTCTACAATCGACAGCCACTGTAATGAAGTGAGACAACTAATCTCAAGAAGTGATGTCAGATTAGGCTCGCATCTATTAATCTCAAGATATTCAAGTGAGGTGAGTTCCGGCAAAGTCATTAAATTTGGACAGTTTGAAATGCTGAGCTGTTTTAGGGTGGAAATACATTGAAGACCCACAGGTAGAGACTTCAGTTTCGGAATGCCTTTGAAACATAAATAACGGAGGCAAATAAGGTATTGCCATTCCATGCCATCATCATGCATGTCTCTTAATGGATCGAACTCCTCGCAATTCCAAATTGATAGCGAACAGAGGGAGGTGAGATTACGCACCGCTCCAGACATAGATGTTAGTTTAGGGCAATTCCAAATTCGTAGTTCCTTGAGAGAATATAGTGCCCACTCAACCGGAAGAGACTCTATATCTTCTATAGAAACTAAAGTCATTTCATTTAATTTGGAGAGAGGAGAAGAAAAGGATAATGAAGAGGAGGAAGAGGGAACTAAAAAAGTCATTGATATTGTCTCTTGCAAAGGCTTCAAACTGACATTCCCTAACCATAGAGATTTTTCGAGATTGGGAAATAGGGGCATGGAAGTCATTTTAGGGCAATTATTAATCCACAAAAAAGAAAGAAGAGGAAATAAAGGCAGTGAGTTGTGAGACTGATCTTGTTGATGATCTGGTGTTGACGCAGATGTTGTTGCAACTAAATCCCTCCCTGTTGTCCCCCACCATCCCTTCAAATTAGGACATGCCACTATTGTGAGTGACTTTAGAGATGGGAAGAACGGTGTTGATAATGCTGTGGATGGAGTAGGCACCTCTTTACTCATATCATTATCAGATATGTATTCCAAATCATTCATCGTGTTAAGCCCTAGAGATTTTAAAGAGGGGAGATGAGACAACGGTGGCAAATATCGACATCTCTCACAACTCTCTATCCTTAAATCAACAAGATTTATGAGAGAAGAGACCCAACTTGAAAATTTCACACCCTTGTACTGATACACTTCCAAATATTTGAGATTTTGGTGTGGCTGGAGGTCTTCTAATAACTTCTCATCTTTATTATTATCTACTTGATCTTTATGATACCATTTTAATATCAATTTTTCAAGATGTTGCTTCTCCCTTAAATTCACAACAATGGATTCTGAGTTAGATTCGTCCAACCGTTGCAAATGTGTGATCTCTAATGTTCCTTGCAGGTTGTTTAGGTCCTTCAATTCACCTAATCCACCAGTGTGGGAGGAGGTGCTCACAATGAATAATGATAATGTTTGAAGTGAAGTCATTTGCCCTAATCCACAAGGCATATGACTCAAATTAACACAACCGTGATTATAAAGATGTTTGAGGCTAACCAATTCTCCAAACTTTTTAGGTAATTCTTTAAGGCCTTTACAATCATAAAGTTTTAGTACTTGCAAATTCAACAATGTAGTAATTGACTCAGGGAGAATTTCAATATTCTTATTAAAAGAAAGATCGAGGTACTTTAGATGTATTAGTTTCCCTATAGAATTTGGCACTCTTGTTATTCCCAATCCATGTAGATCTAACACACGCAAGCTCTTGAAACTCAAAATAATTGAATTCAACATTGACTCCTCCAAGGCACCAGATACAAAATTACCATATGTAAGAAGGAATGTACGTAGCTTGACTGCTTTAACCAATAACCTTAAAGTTTTAGTAAAAGACGAGCCAATAAAAAATGGACATGATACATGACGATTTTTTTCATTAATATTTTTGTCATCAAAACTAACAAGCCTGCACTCCTCGCTTGCAATAGCTTCCGCAAGATCATGAATTAAATCATGCATCTTGTATCTTAAGCCTTTGTAAGTCTCTACTTCTTCAAAGAAGGACCTCCAAAGTAAATTCTTGAAATACTCATCACCAACATCCTCTAATTGTTGATTTTTGTTTGATGATTGGACAAACCCTTGTGCTATCCATAGTTGTATCACTGTTACCTTATCCATCTCATAATCTTTGGGAAACAAAGAGCAATATGTGAAACAACTCTTTAAATGTGATGGAAGATGATCATAACTCAACTTTAGAATTGGAAAAATTCCATTCGTTTGAGTTGCATTTGCTTCTATATTATTCTTCACGCTTGACCATTCAGACTCTTTTTCCATGAAGCATAACACATTTCCTACGGACTTTATAGCAAGTGGTACCCCTAGACACATGTTTACAATCTCCCTTCCAATTGTCACTAGTTTAGGCATGTTGGCCTCTTGCCATTTTCTAAATGCAACTTGCCTAAATAAAACCCAAGATTGTTCTTCGGACAAACCTTTGAGAAAATATGGTGAAACTGTGTGTGTAATCTCTGCAACCAATCTAATACGTGTAGTTATTATAATCTTACTGCCTTTGGAACCACCCATTAAAAGACATTTCAATTTACGCCAATTTTCGGGATCTTCTGTCCATATATCATCTAATACAAGTAAGTATTTTTTTTTATCAATTTTTTCACGAAGTTGACTTTGCAACTGATCTATTACAAGGTTTCCAACTGGTGCATTACCAGAAGTAGATGCTATTATTTTTTCAATAATTATTTTCAAATCAAAGACATCAGAGATGCATGCCCACATTTTTAACTCAAAGTATTTTTGAACTTTCTCATCATTGTACACATATTGAGCAAGTGTAGTCTTCCCTAAGCCCCCAATCCCCACAATGGGAATGACCGAAACATTCTCTTCTACATTAGAGTCAAATAATAGGTCTATGATATTCTTTTTGTCCTCATCCCTCCCAATAACATCTTCTCCCCAAACAAAAGAGTGAGACTCCCTCTTCCTACTCATATCATTTGTCTCTACATAAAATTCTTTTAGGTCAAAGTTTTTCCTGTTTTCTGCTATCACATTTAGTTTTTGCCTCATTGCCTTTATTTTACGACTCATCTTATAACGAAAAGCAAGTGGGTTTGAACATGAAAAGCAAGTGCGTACCTCTTTTGCAACTTTATTCTTACTCACCATGCTTCGTCTTGTAGCTTCAGTTGAGAACTCACTTAACAAGTCATCTGCATCATAAACTGCATCATTGAGCTTTTCAAGCCAGTGCTTGACTTGATGGTTATGACTTTGCTGCTCCGCTGCATCCTGAAGTACAGCTTGGATTGTGGAAACAGTGTCCTTGAGTTTTTCAAGCTCACCTTCGGCCCCCCAGAGTGATCCAAACTCTTGGAAAGTCTGAGAGGCCAGATTTTCAATCATTTTCTGTGTAAGACCAAAGAGGATTGCTTCGGCCATTTCTTGGTAGTAGCTGAAAGGAACGCTTAAAGAGAGAGAGAGAGAGAGAGAGAGAGAGAGAGAGAGAGAGGAATGCTAGAGAGTGGGCTTAATGTGATGAAGTATGAGTGAAGGTATTGTTGATGTGAAGAAGGAAGTCCGAGTTTTAAAGTGGACAAATGTTACAATTATTATTATTTTTTTTATCTTTATTTGACAAGAATCTGCTTTTCTTTAGAGTATTGTAATTATCAAGAATCTAAAGCTTTGTCCAAAAATGAGAGCACAAGAAACAGAAAGAGATGCTAAAACATAAAGAGAGAGCTGGAATGAACAAAGTCAGTAAGCTCCAAAGCAGGAAGCAATGTATTATTCCCCAACTTGCCTCAAAGGCACGCCATGCACCTCGTAAGTGTTTATGGTATATTATTCCCCCCTATCATATTATTCCCATCTGTATTCGGACTTCTCTGTCAGAATTAGAATCATTTAATTGTTAAGTTCAATGCTTTACTTACCAGCCAAGATAACAAGAACGGATAAAGTCATTAAGCACAAAAGAAGGAAGCTTTTTTATTATTTCTTCTCTTTAAGATGTATTAAGATTTGAAGGCTATGATAATCACTAATTGGTTATTTTAGTATAGATGGGGCAGGATTTGAATTTGAATCCTGTAGTTTAGGATAAGAGACTTATTGCATTGAAGGTTGAACTAAATCAAACTCATTTGAAAGTTGAAAAACACTTTAACATAACACGCATCAACAGTATAGTAAATACTGGAGTAAGTTCTTTTATTTACCCTTTTGCTATGTGTTCAAACTCAAGAAAGTCATGTTTTATTCCTGTTGGAGCATTTTAATATTAAATAATTTAAATGAATAAATGTTATGACTTAAATGTAAAGATGTAGGAGTGAATATGGAAGATGAAGAGTTAGTGAAAATGTTTAATCCCACATTGAAAAGGAGAGAGACTATTTTGTTCTTTTTAATTGTGGTGATTAATGGGCTAACATGCATCTATCAAGCTTTAAGAAGCTGTTTCAGCCCCATGGCTCGACAGCTTCTCGACGGATCCTCGACACCTCTATCTGTCGAGATTTATGAAAAACAGATTCTAAGTTCTGTTTTGATTCCAATCCGTGAATATGTCTTTGAGACTTCTTTTCTCCTAACCCTAGACATATAAAATGATTATTTTAAGGGCCGTCGAAGGAACCATTCCAAAATAGTGAGGAAAAGAATATAATACAACGTTTCTAATATTATGTTTTATGTCAGTTTGGTTTACAAAAAAAGAACTATCCATTTCATGTGAGAATTCAATTGGTTAACTCTATATTTTTATTTTATTGATCACATCTTTGTATCCAAATATTGTGCATAAAGTAAAATCCATAACAGAACTTCTGCAAGTCCAAACTAAGTTATCATCATATAGTGAACAAAAATCAGACACAATGTAAGAACCTAAAAACCACACTGGATATTGTTGTTTGTTGATCAAAATAGGTAGTAAAAATAAAGTGTTAAAGCTAACAAAAGAACAAATACCTGAATATAAAACAGCTTCCTAGAGGGTAGTTGTCAATAATGATCATTCACCAGAATGTTATCGAATTTAACAAGTGCCAGATATTACTCTGTGTGTTCAAAATCAAGAACCCAAACAAAGAAGTGTCATTTTGTAGTTTATATAAAGGCAGAAATCATTAGAATGAACAAACAAATGAGAATCATATCTAGAATGAAATTTGTATGCAAAGGGAAAAGAGAATGAAACAAAAAACAAGATAATCACCTAAGCCGTGGACTCGTTGCACTTGTTCCTAAGGTTCTGAACATGCCCAGATATTTACACCTCCGTTTGTTCTGTGCTTCCAAAATTAATTCTAAATTAAAAATCAAATAAAATTATAGTAATAACGCTTAAAAGTTTGGTTGCTGACAAGAAATCCTATAAGCCTCTGCAATCAAGCTGTTCCAAAATAAATAAATAAAAGTCTTTGGTTTTTTATTACCAGAAAACCTAAACAAAAAACGAATTCAATTATACCAGGGCTGAATATATATAATATTGTTTCTGATTCTAATACCAATTCGAAAAAGTGACAGATTCTAATTATATATATGGAAATCAACGTAGCATAGAGAATATAATTGTAAAAAGCTCAGTTTCTTTGGAAAAGCAAAGAATGCGTACCACGTGAAAGAATGCCGTAGCTGGTGTTGTCTCAGTACCATCTGATTTCCAATTTAGGGAAATCCTTCTCGATTTTATTTATGTATTTTTCCGATAACTGAGGACACCCCCAAATTTGCAGTTTTTGTAAAGACTTGAGACAGCCATCATCAGGTAGCGTTGTGAGATTGGGACAATTGCAAATGTAAAGCTTTTCAAGTGAGATTGGATTCCTAATTGATTCGGGGAAAGTAATCAAATTGGGAAAGTCTTCAATCCACAGCCACTGTAATGAAGTGAGACAACTAATCTCAAGAAGTGATGTCAGATTAGGCTCGCATCTATAAATCCGAAGATATTCAAGTGAGGTGAGTTCCGGCAAAGTCATTAAATTTGGACAGTTTGAAATGCAGAGCTTTTTTAGGGTGGAAATACATTGAAGACCCACAGGGAGAGACTTCAGTTTCGGAATGCCTTCGAAACGTAAATAATGGAGGCAAATGAGGCATCGCCATTCCATGCCATCATCATGCATGTCTCTTAATGGATCGAACTCCTCGCATTCGACAATTGTTAGAGAACAGAGGGAGGTGAGATTACACACCGCTCCAGACATAGATGTTAGTCTAGGGCAATGCCTAATACTTAGTTCCTTGAGAGAATATAGTGCCCACTCAGCCGGAAGAGACTCTATATCTTCTATAGAATACAAAGTCATTTCATTTAATTTGGAGAGAGGAGAAGAAGAGGATAATGAAGAGAAGGAAGAGGGAACTAAAAAAGTCATTGACATTGTCTCTTGCAAGGGCTTCAAACTGACATTCTCTAAATCTAGCTTTTCTTCGAGATAGGGAAACAGGGGCATGGAAGTCATTTTAGGGCAATTATAAATATACAAATAAGAAAGAAGAGGAAATAAAGGCAGTGAGTTGTGAGACTGATCTTGTTGATGATCTGGTGTTGACGCAGATGTTGTTGCAACTAAACCCCTCCCTGTGGTCCCCCACCATCCCTTCAAATTAGGACAATGCCATATTGTGAGTGACTTTAGAGATGGAAAGAATGGTGTTGATAATGTTGTGGATGAAGCAGGCACCTCTTTACTCATACCATTATCGGATATGTACTCCAAATCATTCATCTTATAAAGGTATAGAGATTTTAAAGAGGAGAGATGAGACAATGGCGGCAGATATCGGCAATTCTCACATCTTTCTATCTTTAAATCAAAAAGATTTGTGAGAAAAGAGACCCAACTTGAAAATTTCACACCCTTGTAATGATACACTTCCAAATATTTGAGATTTTCGTGTGGCTGGAGGTCTTCTAATAACTTCTCATCTTCATTATAATCTACTTGATCTTGATGACTCCATTTTAATATCAATTTTTCAAGATGTTGCTTCTCCCTTAAATTCACAACAATGAATTTTGAGTTAGCTTCTTTCAACCGATCCAAATGTGAGATCTCTAATGTTCCTCGAAGGTTGTTTAGCTCCTTCAATTCGCCTAATCCACCAGTGTGGGAGGAGTTGCTCACAATGAATAATTGTAATGTTTGAAGTGAAGTAATTTGCCCTAATCCACAAGGCATATGACTCAAATTATCACAACCTTGATTATAAAGATGTTTGAGGCTAACCAATTCTCTAAACTTTTTGGGTAATTCTTTAAGGCCTTTACAATCATAAAGTTTTAGTACTTGCAAATTCAACAATGTAGTAATTGAGTCAGGGAGAGTTTTAATATCCATATTAAGAGAAAGATCAAGATACTTCAGATGTATTAGTTTCCCGATAGAATTTGGCACTCTTGTGATCTCCAATTCATGTAAATCTAATGCACGCAAGTGTTTGAAACTCAAAATAAGAGTATTCAACATTAACTCATCCAAAGCATTAGATCCATACATTTCACATGTTTGAAGAAATGTCCTTATCTTGTTTGATTTAACCGATGACTTTAAAGTTTCAATAAAAGACATGTCAATAACAAATGGACATGATACATGACGATTTTTTTTTTCATTAATTTTTTTCCCATGAAAATCAATGATCCTACACTCCTCACCTGCAATAGATTTTGCAAGATCATGAATTAAATCATGCATCTTGTATTTTAGGATTCCATAGACATCTGTTACTTCTTCAAAGAAAGACCTCCAAAGTAAATCTTCGAAGTAATCATCACCAACATCCTCTAATTGTTGGTTTTCGTTTGATGATTGGATAAACCCCTGTGCTATCCACAATTGTATCATGGTGTCTTTATCCATTTCATAATCTTTGGGAAACAAAGAGCAAAAAGCAAAACAACTCTTTAAATGTGATGGGAGATTATCATAACTCAACTTTAAAATTGGTAAAATTTCATTCCCTTGAATTACATTTGCTTTTATATTATCCTTCACCGATGACCATTTAGACTCCTCCTTTAAGTATAACACACTTCCTATGGACTTTATAGCAAGTGGTACCCCTTGACACAAGTCTACAATCTCCCCTCCAATTGTCACTAGTTTAGGATTGCTGGTCTCTTGCCCTTTTCTAAATGCCACTTGCCTAAATAAATCCCAAGATAGTTCTTTGGACAGACCTTTGAGAAAATATGATGAAACTGGGTGTGTAATCTCTGCAACCAATCTATTACGAGTAGTTATTATAATTTTACTACCTTTGGAACCACTCATTAAAATATTTTTCAAGTTAAGCCATTTTTCAGGATCTTCATTCCATACATCATCCAATACAAGTAAATATTTTTTTTCATCAATTTGTTCACGAATTTTCCTTTGTAATGTATCTATATCTAGACTTCCAGGTGCACTACCTGTAGCAGATGCTAATATTTTTTCAAAGATTATTTTCAACTCAAAGATATCAGACACACATACCCACATTTGCAACCCAAAATAATTTTTGACTTTCTCATCATTGTAGACATATTGAGCAAGTGTTGTCTTCCCTAAGCCCCCGATCCCCACAATGGGAATGATCGAAACATTCTCTTTTACATTAGAGTCCAATAATAGTTTTACGATAGCCTCTTTTCCTCTTCCCTCCCAATAACTTCTTCTTCACGTACAAATGAGTGAGTTGGATCCCTCTCCCTTATCACAACATTTGTCTCTACATGATTTTCTTTCAGGTTAAATTTTTCCTCTTCTGCTATCGCATTTAGTTTTTGCCTCATCGCCTTTATTTTACGATTCATTTTACTACGAAAAGCTACTTGGTTTTTTTTTGAAAAGAAAGTGCGTACCTCTATTACAACTTTATTCCCACTCACCATGCTTCGCCTTGTAGCTTCAGTGTAAAACTCGCTGAACAAGTCATCTGCATCATAAACTGCATCGTTGAGCTTTTCGAGCCAGTCCTTGACTTGTCGGTTATGACTTTGCTGCTCTGCTGCATCCTGAAGTACAGCTTTGATTCTGGAAACAGTGCTCTCGATTTTTTTAAGATCATCCTTGACACCCCAGAGCGATCCAATCTCTTGGAAAGTTTGAGAGGCCAAATTTTCAATCATTTTCTGTGCAAGAACAAGGAGGATTTCTTCGGCCATTTCTTGGTAGTAGCTGAAAGGAACGCTTAAAGAGAGAGATGAATGCTGGCTAGAAGTGAAGTTTTGAGTAAAAGTAATGCTGCAGTGAAGGAAGACCGAGTTTTAATGTGGGCAAATGTCATGGATATCATTCGTTTTCAATGGTCATTTTCTTGGTACAATCATGCAGAGAAAAAACAACTAAAAGAAAACAAGTGGGACAATCCCAGAGGCTTAGCTGGAAAGTTATTGTGACAGTCATACCATCATTCTAATGGTAGACGTGTCCAAAAGTTGGGCCCCTGTGAGAACTGCACTATAAAGTATAAACGCAAGGACTGTGATTTTTAGCTGGGGAATGTTAACGAGTACCGTGCGGTACTTGTTAACTTTTTTTTTTTTTTTTGTGTTTCACTTAAAATGAGAAAAAAATTTGTCAAAATAAATAAAAAGATAGCTAAAATCTGAAAAACTACCAAACAAAAATATTTCTTAGATAAAAGTAGTGTAAGACATTAGATTGGTTGTGCAAGATCATGCCTCTCAGCCGAAGTATATCAATTAATTATATACTTAAATTTTTATGCACTTATAAATTTTCGCAAATGCAAATATTAACTTTTAATAATTTTGTGTGTGTTTATATATTATACAAATAATAGAGGAACCATAATCCAAAAACATATCTATATATATATATATAGATATAAATTAAAACTAAAATAAAGAAAAAATTCAATTAGATTCTTAATTAAATTTAAATTATTGTCTAATTTTGCATTTTATGTCCTATTTTAAGTTTTTTTTTTTTTAGTTTTTGTTCTACGTGAGTTAATATTGTGCAAAAGAAAAAAAATCTAAAATAAATAAATCCTCAAAAATTCAATAAACAAAAAAAAAGAGTAAACTCATGTCTATATCCAAAATCTCTATATATATATATATATATATATATATATTCACACACACTTATATTTTAAGCCAAAGTTGAGAAAAATTTAATTAGATACTAAATTAGTTTTCATTTGTGAGCTAATTTTGTGTCATGTGTCCACTACATTTTTTTAATCTTTGTGTTAAGTGAGTTAATGAATGCAAAATATATACTAAGTAGTATTAAACTTAGGCAAAAATTTTAATATGTTAACATAACCATTGTAGTGTTGATTAGCACAAATTGGAGTGTAACTTATCACATCTACTCCCCAAATCCTATATTGCCTAAGAAAATTAAGAGGTTCTATTCCCTTTCTTGTAGTGTTATTCTAAACCTCCACATAATCTATTTCATTTCTCTCTCTTAAAATTTAAGAGGTTCTATTCCCTTTCTTAAAAATTTATAATGATCATCTATCTATTTTCATTATATTTTTTGTCCTTTCATTAATTAAAAAAAAAAAAAAAAGTAATGATCCAGTTAAGAAGGACGGAGTTTTAAAGTGTACTATAGATGTCGCTACTTTTCTTTTGTCAATGTTACATATCCCAGAGCACATGCAGCATAATAATAAATAATTATGCCAGTCATATATCATCATGAATTCTAATGGTAGACCATGTCCAAACTTATGGTACACTAAACTTAGAAAAAAGTTTTCTTTTCTTTAATGGCTTTAAATTTTGGATAGGTTGTCCAAGATTCTGTGCCAAGGCCAACATGTAATGCCAAAGTCTGCCGTCCTGATCAATAATTTTATATTTAACATTTTTTTTTTTAAATTTTCAATAAATAAATTTTTGCCTATTAAATTTTTTTAATTTTAAGGTTTGTTTGGTAGTGTTATTCTAATGACGTTATTTTTTTGAGACAATTCTAGTAACATTATTTAAGTATTGTAAAAATATATATAAATAAAAAAATATTATAAAAATACGTGTTATATTATTTAAACAATAAAAATTATTACTTAAATACTCTTATTAAACACTCTATTAATATATATATATATATATATATATATTTGTGTGTTTATATATTATCATCTCGCTGCCTTTCACTCCTTCAAACATTACTTTTTGTGTTTATCCTATACGTCTTCACATCCCACCCACTCCCAGACGACATTTATGAAAGACTCAGTTTTGTTTTCACACTTCAGCCAAACCAACCTTTTTGGCTAAAAAAAGAAAGCAACACTTGACCAAACTAAGAGCCCTATAGTAAAAGTTATTGGCTCTTTTTATATAGTTGGTAGAAGTAGAAGTAAAAGTAGATACAACCAAAACAAAAACTTATAGAACAAAATGAAAGCGCTCCAGTAGGTTTTGTCCAACTGCTTAATTCTATTTTGAAATCTCATATATGACCACGGGGCTTATTAGGAATAAATCTCACTTTTCAAAGGGAATATTTGGGCTTAAATAACTATATTTTAATACGTGTAAAAGGGTAAGTAAAATGAGTTTGTGAAGAAAATGGGAAGAGAAATGAGTTGGAGAAGAAAATTACAGAATCATCTCTCCATCTTACCGTCATTCAACTGAATAATAAGGATAATAATAATTTACTCTCCATCATTTCAATTTTTATGTCTCTGCCAAATATACACGATAGAAGGCTAATATTTTCTACCATCCCATTATTTTTTTTTTTTTATCAAATATACATGATGGAAGGCAAAATAATAATAATAATAATAATAATAATAATAAAAAATAAAAAATAAAAAAAAACATGTGGTGATTGATGCATATAGAATTCTTGTTAACGGTAAATTCATGAAAAAGTGATGTTGCTCCACTTATAATTTACCTTCTTAATGAGATATGTTGTAAAAAGAACTGTCTTTAGTATTACTTGTTTAAAAGTCACCTTCTAATAATGATGATAAAAGCATAAAATTAAAAGAAATATAGTCATCAAATTAAAGTGAGAAGCTTGAGAATTGAACTAACACCAAAATATCAAATAAGCAAGGAAAATATAAACCCATGGAATGCAAAAGAAGGGAATTTTTATGTCTTACTCCTCCCATTTCCATCAACAACTCTCATATGCCAAAATGACTTTTGTTAATGATAAAAGGAAATCTATTTAAGAAGGAAGAATGGTCAGCAATATTGATCCCCTTAATATCGAGAGAAAACCGTGTTGACCTTTATACCTTACATTATTTTCATTTTCCCGTCTTGAATTAAAATTTGAAAGTGATCTTTATCCAAATTCTTAAATTTCAGTCATCTTTACTTATATTTTCATGTGAAGATAAGGCCTTAGTCCCTTTCTACACCAGAAGAAAATTGTGTGTACTCTATTATTTTCGTGCATTATTTTTGTTTCTCCATCTTATATAAAAAATAGTCTTAAACATTGAACTTGTGATGTGAACATAAGCCTTAGGCTTCTATAAAACAAAGAAAACAATGTGTACCTCCATTCTTTCCTCGCATTATTTTTATTTCCCCAGCTTAAATTGTCCAAACCCACTAGATATTTTAGTGGGCTTTGTTGGGCCAGATACATATTCCTCAATAGAAGTTCACAAAAAAAAGTCCACCCAATCTCATTCATAAATGGAGTACTGATTTTGAAAATCCCGGAGACAATGACTCAAAATTCAATGATCATTTTAAGGTATACAGAAGTACAAATTGAAATTAGAAAAAAAAAAAAAAAAGCATTGTACAAATTCATAAAATAAACCAAAACAAATGTAGATTTCTTTTTTGAAAATTTTCAGGTTTGTAGTCAACATTTAAATGCTTGTACAATGATTTATTTTCTCAATTATGTTAATGAATATGTTTTTTTTTTTTTTGTTAACATCTATTAATTGATACTTGAAATGAAGAAATAAATTACAATTTTTATATTTTTTTGCTGAATAAATTACGATTTATATATAACAAGTTTGGGCTTATTTGGAATAAGAATGCTCAATCCTGGATTTCACTTTAATTCAGGAGTGACCAACGTAACAGTCACCAGATCATTATTTTTCAAATTTTTCTTACAAAAGAGTATATAAGTTATTGTAGTTTAGCCCACATTTTTTTTTTTTTTATATATAAGAAATAGCTAGATTAGATCTTAGAAAAATATTTTTCTTTTCTCTCATGGCTTTAGATTTTTCTTTAATGAAACTTTCTTATCAAATAGTACTAGGCATTGGATAGGTTGTGAAAGTCATGCTTCTAAGCCGAATCTAACATGTAAATGAAAAGACAAAGTATACCATTCTATTAAATAATCATATATTTAATTTTTTATTAGATTCTCTAAATATAAATTTTCCAACATCAAGATTTTATAATTTTTTGTGTGTGTTTATATATTACATTAATTAAAGTGCAGGCCAAGTGGTTTATCTCTTTAAATTTTAAACCTTGATATATTCAAAAAGAAAAATGCTACCCTATGTATTCAAATTGTTCTCATGTCAATTGAAAAATATGTTTCAGACCCTTTTATTAAATATGTAACAAAATGATTAATTAATTATCAATTTATCTCAATTATATGATCAACAAGATAATTGTATTTTATCACAATTACATACACCAAATCATAAAGTAAGCAATATAAATAATAATAAAAATAATAATGATACTGGATTTGGCGAGGGCTTGTAAAACCAAATTTTGCAAATACAAACATTATGATATATTTTTTTAAAAAATTAATCCTCTTGTCATTAACTAGCCATAGAAGAGACTAAAAAAAAATGAGTCATGAGACTTGTTTAAATAAGCTCATGACTTATGTGACTTAATACACATGAATAATTTTATGAATAACAATTTAATAGGTTGGAGGAAATTCCTTCAAAGCCTTTTGTAGGTAAACTATAATAAACTTTTTGTTGTTTTTGGATAATTCTAGGTTTAGAGGAATCCAGTGCTTTGGGAGGATTAACTCCACGAACCAATGTGTTGAACGAGGCCCATCCAATCCTTCAAATTGTTGATAGAACCATTTCATTTTGTCAAAGCCCACATAGCCACATTGTCTTTTCCTTATCATAAATCTCAAAACAAACGAAAAGGTTGAATTGAAGCAAATAAGATCGCAAAATATATTGAACTGGTAATAATTAGTTAGTTTCCAGTCCACTAATTTAAATATTTCTACTGCTCATTAAAACTTGAAAGTAAGACGTTTGATGCACTTGTATGGCGCTAAAAACTTATTTCACATACACTGTTGATGCAAAATCATCATGGAAAACTAAAGATAAATACACCTTGGTGGCACTGATTATACAAATTAACCACCTACCTGACCAAATGTAGAAATTAAAAAAAAAACGTACAAACTCCAATTTTTTTAGTTAATTATTTCAAGAGGATGCCCCATAGACTACCCATTTTCAAATACAAACATTGTGAGCTATTGAAAAAAGGAATCCTCTTGATATTAACTAGCCATGGAAGAGAAAACCACCTGCCAAGTTTTATGCCTTGACTAACTACATCGTCTAAATCACATTGATCGCTATGAAGAACTGGGCTGGCAGGAGTCATGATGTACATCATAGCTAACAAAATCACAGCCAACAAAGCCTGTACAAACTATCATAGAAAATAAACCAAGTATGCATGGTTGAAATTTTGCCCACCACCAAGTTATGTGATTTACTTGCTGTCAGTAAAATATGCTTCAATTACATCATCACCATCAGCTGTTTTCCCAGTCGATCTTGATGACCTTGATGCAGTAGCAGAAGCAAGATCAGCATCCGATTGGCCAGGCTGGCTATAGATTGATTGTCCTAGTTGCATAACTTTGATTTAGTGCAGCCATTGCATTTTAATGGCTTGGGTTGATCCACCAGAGATTGCATCCTTGAGCTCTTTCACTTTAGTCTCTACTTTCTCCTTGACTGGGCCAGGAACTTTGTCTCCCAGCTCTTTAAGTTGCTTTTTAGTTTGGTACAATACTGAGTCTGCTTAGTTATTTGTGTCTATGGCATCCCTCTTTTCCTTGTCTTCCTTTGCAAACTTCTCAGCTTCTTTAACCATCTTATCCACCTGCAGTTTTTTATTTTTTATTTATTTTGTACATCCAAAGTTGGGATTTAGGAACATAAATAAAATAGGTTTATATGTGGTAATAATAGCTTCAACAATAACAAGTAGTAGAACATCCTTTTATCATGGTTGATATGTGAAAAAGCATAGCTACTTGAAATGCTGAGATTCAGAAAGAAAAGAAAGATATAGGTTATTTGGAGAACATGGTAGCATCATTGAAAGGGATAACTAATGAAATTAAATATAAGAAAAAAAGACCCCAAAGTTAAAGATCAAAAAAGAAAAACAAATTAGCTTCAATAATCAACAAATTAGCATAAAAAAAATATATATATATATATATATATATCATTTTTTGCCAACGATGGCTATGGTTCTAGGAGTATAATATATGTAACCAACAGATAGCTCTAACACAAATTTATCTTGATTAACTTGGTGTGTAGTGAATCTAGTGATGTTTATTCGTTTGAGCTATTATGAAGGTTGAGGAATAGTTGAGGGTCCTTTTGGTATGAAATATTTATTCCTCACTTTAAGGGAATCTTTGTAATGAAAATGCAATCAAACAACTAATTAGCTATAGAATAGGTATTCCATTTTTGGGTCTATTCCTATTCACCAAACATGCAGTCAATGTGTGCACAGTGCACTAGTCAAATTGGTTACTGATGACGGAGTCAAACAAGATTGTGTTTTATGGTTCTAGCACTACAATACATGTTAGCAGCATATAGCAATAATACACAAATTATTCTTGATTTACTTGGTGTTTGGTGACAAAATCTCTCATAGTTCTGCAGTTGCATTTATTGTGTACATTCAGTTATTTCTTGTGTAGTTAATAGATTATAGTCAGCTAAGATAGGTTATGCTTAGGCTATTCAAACCCACAAATTAACCACACATACTGATTTCAAACTCATTTAAATAACAAATCTAATTTGAACTACAACTAGCTATCTCAAGTTTGGAAAGGTGACAAACCCTCTTTGTAACAATAGTTTTTAGAAACATACCTCATCACTTGGCAAGGTGCTAGCACTAGTTATGGTTATATCTTGCTTCTTTCCGGTTCCCTTGTCAATAGTGGTGACAGAAAAGATGCCCGTCTCTCTCACCCTGACAGACATTAATCTCTACACTGGTCTGCCCATCTGCCGCAGTGGAAAACACCTCTGATTTGGAAGTCAGCAAAGTTGTGTTCTTTGGGATAATCTTTGTCATTACATCACCCAAAGTTTTGAGTCCTAGAGACAATGGAATGACATCCAAGAGCACAATGTAGCTAACTTCTCCAGCTAAAACACCATCCTGAAAAAAAAAATGGCCAAAATAAATATTGATGCCTCAACAATGTATGCAATATCAATAAGTATTACAGCAGATAATATCAGAAATAGTTATACATAGTCATTTATTATTCAAATAGGCTAAGAAAAAAATTTAGAGCATGTTAGAATAATGGTTAAATAACTAAATTCACCATTTCTAGTAGCTTAAGCTATTAAAACAAATAGTAATTTACCCTCATATCAGAGAGTTCAACTGCTCTACCTCCTATTAAAAAAAATTAAAAAATCTTACATGTTGCAACCCACTTAAGTGGTAACTTATCTCAACAAGATAAGGACAAACCTGAACTACAACCCCAAGAGCAACAACTTCATCAGGATTTACATTCACATTGGGCTCTTTTCCAGTCATCTTCCTCACAAGGTCCTGAACAGCTGGGATGCGAGTAGAACCACCAACAAGGATTACTTCATCTAAATCTTTGAAGGAAAGATTTGCATCTTTAAAGGCAGTTTCAACTGGTCCTCGTAGCCTAAGGAAAAAATAGATTTCAGTTGTAATCCACTGAACTTATGCAGGCAGATAGGCATTCATATTGGCAAAAACATACTGTTTTAAATCAATAGGCAGAAAACTCCAGTAATGGAAATCAAACACACACTGATATTTCATATGAGAGGGCAACCAGAGAGTAGCAGTTTTCAACTTACATACCTGTCTAGCAAATCTGAACATAATTCTTCAAATTTGACCCTTGTCAGGGTGGTGTCAATGTGTTTTGGGCCACCTGCAGTGGCGGTAATGAAAGGCAAACTGTAAAAACAGAAAGCTTTTCCTTAGTGATCATGACAAAGAGAGAGATCCATTCATAGAAAGAAGGCAAAGAAATTGTCACACACCTAATACTGGTCTGAGTCAGAGATGACAGCTACATCTTTGCTTTCTCTGCAGTCTCTTTGAGACGTTGTAGACCTTGCTTGTCTTTCAGAGGGTCTATTCCTTCATCTCTTTTAAAGTTTTGGGCAAGCCAATAAACTATTCTCTGTTGTTAAGATTATAGAATATAGTCGTGTAATTTTAGTATCAACTAACAGACCAGAAAACAAAGAATAGCAAAAGCTCTATTCATTTGTCTTGTTCAAACCTTTGTCAAAATCATCTCCTCCTAAATGAGTGTCCCCTGATGTGGAAAGTACCTCAAATACTCCATCTCCAACCTCAAGAACTGCAGATTTAAAACATAACAGGCCACAAACTAGAAAAAATGAGCTATGCCTTGTAAAGATCGGCCAACATTTATCTAAAGACAATGACACCAAGAAATTCCTGAACTAGAAATCCATTTCAGAAATTTCTCCTAAAACAAAAATAGCTTGATTTCAAATTACATTATAAGGGCATAACAAAAAAGAATCCAATAATTAAGAGTAACAAAGCAATTGGCATACCTGAAACGACAAAAGTACGACCTCCAAGTCGAAGGTCAAAAACCAGAATGGTCTCATTGTTTTTCTTCTCAAACCCATAAGCAAGCGAAGCTTCATCTAACCCTGCAATGTGACCTGCATCTTTCGTAGCTTCGTTTAAGCACACGGCGTCGTTTACAGGTCCCATATGCTGAACGCGCTTTCAATTACGGCGTCGTTTGTTCTTTTGTTTAGTTGTTGCCCTTTTAGGCTTTTAAAAAATCCAACGCAACCTGGACCGGTCCGGACCGGAACAAAAAGTGACTACATATAATTTTTAATATTTTATATTAAAAAAAAAAAAAAAAACCTAAAAACACACACTCTCTCTTGTGGTGTTGTTATACATGAAAGATTTGGGTCTAGTTATGCTTAGGCAGCTGTTTCAACTATGGCTCTCTCCTCACTTTATTACTTAAAAATGGTAAGAGTTTCAATTGAAAAATTAGAAGATTGGTCTTTCTTACTTGTATAAAATTCTAGACATGAAAATAATATGAATGAAGATGATTTAGTCTCTTGACTAACATATAATTTTGGCAAAAATATTCTTTTCGGTCTTGAAATATAATCTATATTCTATTCTTTCCCTTAAAATTTAAGAGGTTCTGTACCTGTTCTTGAAAAATTAAAATGTCCACTATCTATTTTTGTTATGTTTTTTGTTTGTGTGTAATGGAATGCATATTCTAGGGATCAAAATAGAATCAAGACTATTTTTGGAATGGAAAAAAGTTTATCTTTGAAATATGGTTTAGATTTTTTCATTAAAAAAAAAAAAAAACTTAATAAGATAAAACTTTATTATATTTTAACCCATAACAAATTATCTCCAACATTCTTTCTATTATAATGCTTGAGATATAGCATAAACAACAATAGCGACCAGCTAATGACAGCCCCCTGGTATAATTGGTTTCAAAGGCTTCTCCTTACATAGAAATCTTAAGCTCATAAAAACTGGGAGAAGGGAGAGGTTCAAGGTTTTTAAAATCGAATCGAGGTTAGACCGCTATAGAACCGTGATGACATCAAAATTAATTTAATATTAATTAAAATACAAATAAATGTGTAAAAATATGAAAATTTACCCTTAAAAAAATATTAAGAAATTTAAACAACTTTCAAATGTATTTTCGTTATTTTTATAAAGTGAATAGAATAATAAATATAAACAAGCATTAAAAAATTGTATTTATTAATCTTTCAAATAAAAAATGCAGTTTAATTTAAAAAAAAAAAATCATTTTTAACATAAATTTACAATTTTCATATTCATATTCATATTTATTGATGTTAAAGAATAATTCTAGAACAAAAAAAAAAAAAAAACAAGTAAGTAAATAGTGATAAAATTAAATCCAAAACTATTAATCTTGTAAAATTAAAATAAAAAATATATAAAGTTCAAGTAGGTCACAAGGTAGCCAACTAGTTCAGTGGTTAGTGTGTTGGACAAAGCTCCAAAACGCCAAGGAAGTCGCTGGTTCTTTACCTAGAGAACGTGTTTTTCCCCTTTTATTTCTGGACCTGTATTCACTTGCTAAAGAACCAGGTTGGGGCACAGGAAACACGATTACACGAGTAATGTGATCTTTTAAGATATTACACTTTAATTAACATTGTTTTGAAAACTATATACAATAGTCCAATCTTTTATACAGAAACAGCTTTAATTGGAGGGCTGCTTTACCCAATTTGAAATGTTCCCCTCCAAATTAACATTACTTCAGCCATAAAAGAGTACACTATAGGAAACACAAGGTGTAAATATTACACTTCAATAAACATTGTTTCGAAAGCTATATACTATAGGCCAAATTTTGCAAATACAAACCTTGTGAAATATTTGAAACACGGAATCCACATAACCTCAAAATCAGATGTTGCTATGAGACCAAACAATGTATACCTAGCTGCAATCTGCTGAAACCATTTAGGCAACAACATTCATGCATGGACTGGGATTGATGTAAAAGGTGATCCTCTTTGGGCTGAAGCCTAGGCGGCACTCTAGGCTATTTCTAGTGCAAATATACAAGTGTGCATGGTCAGAATTGAAGTTCTATGAGTTTACTCGCTATCAGTGAAATCTGCATTGATGAAACCATCGCCCTCAGCTGCTTTCCCAGTTGATCTGAATGACCCAAATGTCATACTAGAACAGATCTCACAAATAAATATTATGAGGAAAAAAAAAGAAAGAAAAATAGACAACCACACACAAGAGAGAACACCAAGGATTTACATGATTCAGCCTATGGCTACATCCACGAACAGTGACAAGGAAAAAGCTTCACCAACAAATATGGAGAGTACAAAGGTGGTGTAGACCCAATCTCACAAACCCAAACCCCAATACACCCAAATAACTCTATATCAAAGAGATCTCTCTCAACTATAACATAATTCAAGGCTACACAATAGTGGCTGTCCATGCAAAGAATTCAATCTGAAAAAAAGCAAATAGACAATCCACTTCAAATTCACATTAACATAGACATTGACTACCACAGTTACATAATTTCTTGATTCAGGACAACCATTGCATCTTTAATGGCTTGGGTAGATCCACCAGAGATGGCATCCATGACCTCATTCACTTTAGCCTCTGCATTCTCCTTGTGTAGCTAGGAACATTGTCTCCCAGCTCTTTTATTTGCTTCTAGTTTGGTACAAAACTAAGTCAGCTTGGTTCTTTGTGTCTATGGCATCCCATTTTTCCTTGTCTTCTTTTGCAAAATTTTCAGCTTCTTTAACCATCCTACATACCTGCAACATTTTTATTTTGTACATACATGGGGTTTAGTAATATAATTAGGCCAGGCTTATAGGTACTAACAAAAAAGTGAACGTTTCCATTTTTTTTAAATCGAAAACATAGATGCTTGAAAGTTGGAATGCTGAGATTTTTGAAAGAACAGAAAGATGTAGGTTCATTGTAGAACATGGTAACATCATTGAAAGGGGTTATATATATAAAAAAAAAGACGCTCCTTGTGCTGCATATAAATGATAAGGAAAAAAAAATTGAAGTTAAAAAAATGAAGACATAAAAGCATTTTTCAGTCTTCACATTGAGTACAACATAAACAGGAGAGGGGGGGGGGGGGTTCACAGCCACTGCCAATGCCTATGGTTCTAGAACTATAGTATAAGAAAGCAGTATATTCCACTAGTGGTCTAAATTTTTCTTGATATATAATTAGTTATTTCTCAAATAGATAAATTAATTATAGTTAGCTAAGATAATTTCGGTTTTAGGCTTATTCAAAATCATTCTAATTATATCTCTAGCAACATCATCCTCAACCACCAGATTCTAATTCATGCCTTCTGTTAAGAACTAAAACTTGCTATATCTAGTTTGAGCAAAATCCAGATTCTCTTCAAAACAACAGTTTTTGCAAATACATACCCTATCACTTGGCATGGTGCTAGCACCGGTTCTCCCTCATGAACTCTCACTCACCCTGATAGACATTAATCTCTTCACTAGTCTGTCCATCTGCTGCGGTGGAGAACGCCTCTGATTTGGAAGTTGGTGAAGTTGACACCACCCAAAGTTTCAAGTCCTTCTATGGCGAGACATCCAAGAGCACAATGTCATTAACTTCTCCAACAAAAAAACATGACTCTGGAAATAAAGTAACAAACAAATAATAAGTTGAATTACTTAATAACAAGAAAAGGAAGAGCCTGAACTACAATCCCAAGAAAAAAAACTTCATCCATATCTTCCAGCTCCTAAACAGTTGGGATATGAGTTGTAACCCAGTGAGCTTAAGCAGGCAACTAGACTTCCAGATGAAAGAAAAAGAGAGTTCAAAATTAAAAGAAAGATCTTCTCAAAAAAAAAAAAAAAATCAAAAGAAAGAAAACTGAAGCGATGAAGATAAAGAAAAAAATACAGTGATATTACATATGAGAGTTATTCTATTTCTGAACGTGCATAGTGTGAAACCATAGAGTAATAATTTCTATTGTTGAAAGGCTTACCTGTCTAACAAATCTGAACATAGTTCTTCAAATTTGAAACTAGCCAGTGTGGTGTCAATCCGAAAAAAACTAATAGAAAATCCAATTCAGATTCATATCAACATTGACTACCATAGTTACATAATTTCTTAATTCAGGACAGCCATTGCATCTTTAATGGCTTGGGTGGATCCACCAGAGATGGCATCCTTGACCTCATTCACTTTAGCCTCTACATTCTCCTTGTCTAGGTACATTGTCTCCCAGCTCTTTTTGTTGTTTCTAGTTTGGTACAAAACTAAGTCAGCTTGGTTCTTTGTGTCTATGGCATCCCTCTTTTCCTTGTCTTCCTTTTGCAAAATATTCAGCTTCATTAACCATCCTATCCACCTGCAACATTTTTATTTTGTACATACAAACATAGGGTTTAGTAACATAATTAGGTTACTAATATAAAATGTGAACGTTTCCAATTATTTTTATTTATTTATTAAATGAAAAACATAGATGCTAGAAATGCTGAGACTTCAGAAAGCAAAGAAAGATATAGGTTCTTTGTAGAACATGGTAGCATCATTGAAATGGATAATAAATTTAAATAAAAAAAACAAGATAAAAAGGAGAAGTTCCTTGTGCCACAATATAGATTATAAGAAAAAAAAATTGAAGTTACAAAAATGAAGACATAAAAGCATTTTTCAGTCTACTTACAAATTAGAACATAAACGCGCCGGGGGGGGGGGGGGGGGGTGGTGAGGGAATTTGCAGCCACTGCCAATGGCTATGGTTCTAGACCAATATAAGAAAGCAGCACATTCCTCAAATGGTCTAAATTTTTCATATATATAAGTTATTTATCAAATAGATAAATTAGTTATCATTAGTTAAGATAGTTTGGGTTTCAGGCTTATTCAAACTCATTCTAATAATATCTCTAGCCACAACATTTTCAACCACCAAATTCTAATTCATGCCTACTGTGAAGAACTAAAACTTGCTATATCTAGTTTGAATAAAAACCAAATTCTCTTCAAAACAACAGTTTTTGCAAATACATACCTCATCACTTTGTGTGATGGTGCTTGCACCAGTTTTGGTGTCTAAGAAAAAGCTTCCAAGGGATTTGTTGTCCCTCATGAACACTCTCTCACCCTTTTTTCAGAGAGATAAATACCTCTCTCTCACCCTAATAGACATTAATCTCTTCACTGATCTGTCCATCTGCTGCAGTGGAGAACTCTGATTTCAAAGTTGGTGAAGTTGTGTTCCTTGGGATAACCTTTCTCATTACACCACCCAAAGTTTCAAGTCCTACTGCAGTGAGACATCCAAGAGTACAATGTCAATAACTTCTCCAGCTAAAAAACACCAGTCTAGAAACAAAAGTGACAAAAATAAGTATTGATGCCTCAACAGTTAGTACCACCTCCAAGGTCAAAAACCAGGATGGTCTCATTGGTTTTCTTCTCAAACCCATAAGCAAGTGAAGCAGCAGTGGGTTCATTGATTATTTGCAGGACGTCTAACCCTACAATGCGACCTGCATCTTTCGTAGCTGTCCTTTGCAAATCATTGAAGTATGCCAGCACTGTGATTACTGCTTTACTCACCCCATCATTCAGAAACTTGGATGCATCCTCCACAAGCTTTCCTCAATACCTGTGCAAAAATCTCCAGTTGCAAATTGCTTGTATGGCCGGACACTCGAGCTTCACATTGCCATTTTCGTCCCGCACAACCTTGTATGACACCTATATTGGAAGATTGGAATAATGGTTAAATGATTAAATTCACACTAGTTTATCATAGTATCAAACAATTGATCCAAAATCCTATCTCTAATTAGTCAACTACTAGTTAAAATATTATAAAGATTAACAATTTAAGCTTTTTCAATAAGTAATAGTTCCTCATGATATAAAACATCAAATGATCCAAATTCAAATTTTCCCCAACATATTAATAATTAAATGATTTTATTAAACATTGTCTATCATGATATCCGAACATGTGATAGCTTACTAATGGTTATAAGAATATAAAATTATCAAAATTTACCATTTACGTGATAGTTTATTATGATTGCATAACAAGTAACATCTAATCCAAATAGCATACTAGTATTTAAATGATTAGATTTACAGTCATTTATAACAATAATATATGTTTGATTAAAAAAAAAAAAAAAAAAAAAACCCATTCAAGATTAATCTAAAAATTGGGTTTTGATCAAACAATACCAGAATATGTCACAGTATCCAACAAAGCAATCCTAAGTTCCTATCTCCAAATAGCATACTAATAGTTAAAAGATCATTAAAATTCACAGTTCAAGCTCTTGTGAACACTAATCCAAATACAAATGATGTCTCTAATCTACAAATTCTGCCTCCAATTTACAAATGGTCAAGTTAAAATACTAACTTTACGGTAAAAACTTACAAGAAAAGTGATAAATTTACCAACCTGTTTGGTTTCCTCATCAACTTCAGACATTTTCCTCCCAATAAACCTTTTCACAGAAAAGAAAGTGTTCTCAGGATTCACCACAGCTTGTCTCTTAGCAATTTGCCCCACAAGCTTATCACCATTCTTAGTGTACGCCACAACAGATGGTGTCGTTCTCTGCCCCTCAGCATTAGTCACAATCGTTGGCTTCCCACCTTCCATGGCTGCCACTGCACTGTTAGTTGTTCCCAAGTCAATACCAACCACTTTCTCACACACCACCACATTGTTCTTCCCATTTCTCCTCCTCCTCCTACTATTACAACTACTCCATTTCGATTTTGGTTGCTGACCCAAGAAGTTTCTCACCCTAATAGACATTAACCTCTTCACTGGTCTGTCCATTTGCTGTGGTGGAGAACAACTCTGATTTGGAAGTTGGTGAAGTTGTGTTCCTTGGGATAATCTTTCTCATTACGCCACCCAAAGTTTCAAGTCCTACTGCAGTGAGACATCCAAGAGCACAATGTCAACAACTCCTCCAGCTAAATAACACCAGTCTGGAAATAAAAGTGACAAAAATAAGTATTGATGCCTCAACAGTTAGTGCAAGTCGTTCCAAGAAGTATTACAATAGACAATATCAAAAAATAGAGAGCTCTACTTCTTTTCTTTTCTTTTTTTTTATGCGAGGAAAAATAGAATGATCCCAAAACAAGAAAATCACCTTAGCTATTGAATTGTTGCACTTGTTCATATGGCTCTAAATATGCCCTGATATCCTTTCATTCTGTGTTTCCAATTCATTCTATATCCAATTTCAAAAGTGAAAAGAGTCAAAAACATTACAATTTGAGTTACTAAAAAGGATAAAGATTGTTAATTAACATTTTTGTGCTATATATATATATGAAAACATTACGATTTGAGCAAAGTAAGGCCAACCCTCCCCATTGTTGTTGACTCTGGAATATTTATTAGACTTTTTTGTTTGATTTGGAAGCAAATTGATTAACTCAAGCCCCACAGTATTGATAAGCACAAATTGGAAATCCCAATGGGAGTAGAATTACCTCATCTATATCTTTGAAGTAAAGCTTTGCATTTGTTAAGGATGTTTCAATTGGTGCTCAAAGCATATGAGAAAGTTAGTTGCAGTTGTAATTTAGTGAACTTAAGCAGGCAAGTAGACTACCAGATGACAAAAAAAAAAAGAGTTTAAAATCAAAAGAAAGAAAACTGAAGTGAGAGAGATAAAACAAATATAGTGATATTACATATGAGAGTTATTCTATTTCTGAACATGCATAGTGCGAAACCATATAGTAATAATTTATATTGTTAAAAGGCTTACCTGTCTAACAAATCTGAACACAGTTCTTCAAGTTTGACACTAGTCAGCGTGGTGTCAACGTGTTTTGGGATTTCCGCAATGGCAATAATGAAAGGTAAATTGGAGAGAAATGTTTTTTCTCTGTGACTATGGAAAAGAGAGATATATCAACTTAAATAAAGAAGGTAAAGAAAAAGCCACATACCAAGTATTGGTCAGAGTTAGAGATGACCGCTCCATCTTTGCTTTCTAGCAGTGAGATGTTGTAGAGCTTGCCTGTCATACAGAATATATATGCCTTCATCTTTAAGACGTTTTCTTAAAGCCAATCAACTATTCTGTATTAAAAATTATCGAACGTAAGGGTGTAATTTATTAACAACTAACTATTACTCAGAAAATAAAGAATATAAGCTAAAGATGTACTCATTTCTCTTGTTCCAACCTTGTCGAAATCATCACCTCCTAGATTTGTCAGCTCCTCAAATCCTGAAACTATCCAAGCAGGGTCACCCTTACCCAAATTTTGACTACTCCTGTTGTACCTCAAAGCCAAACACATACTCCTACTACAATTGTCTCTACCCCAGAGACCCCTGTCCCAACCCGTGTGACTAGTGTTGGGCTTAAACGTCTAAGAGGATCGAATTCCAAGCAGTCCCAAACAATTCTTGATTCAGAGAACTCCCCTCCATACTTGGGCAATACCCACGTGGAGGTTATGGATGCACCAGCCTACATAAAGGCTTTTATGGTGGACGGGGAGGCTCTTCCTGCCACAGACAGAGTAAGGCCGTGGAGAGATGGCCGTGAAGGAAAAGTCGCTGAGTGTGTGGGGAAGGCTCTTCTACTTCCCGAGTACATGTAGCACTGGGCAAAATGGGATGATGACAACTTGCTGTTGAACATGAAAAGGGAAGCCATCATGGTAATTCACAATCTCATTGCATTTCTTATTTCTTTTTAAAGGATTTTGCAAGCTCAATCAATCTTTTCTTTATAACTCTTGGCAGGGCTATCAATGCTCTGCGGTCATTGAGGAGAGGTTTCTTGCTATCAAGGCTAAGGCTGAAGAGCTGAATGCTAATAATGAAGATCTGTTAAAGAAAATTTGTGACACAATAAACAAAGTTTTTGAATTCGAAAAGCTTAGAGCTGAGGCGGAGGAGAAGACCAAGGTCATTTCTGAAAGGAAAGAAGCTTTAGAGAAAGAGCTCGAGGAAACGAAGAAAGCGCTTGTGGAGAAAGATGCTGAGCTGAATGGCTATGTGGCAGATGATGAGGCCAGAATTCAAGAGTCTTATGAACAAGGTCAGCTCGACTGCATTTCCTCCGCGAGGTCTGAAGTACAGCGAAACCTTCAAGTCTACTTTTTGAAAGGATGATTTGATGCGCTTGATAAGATGCAAGTGAATTCTTCCTCCTCCCTTAGGCAAAAAAGCAGCATCCCAATTCCTGAAGAACTCATCATCATTCCTGTTACGGGATCAGGAGGAGAGGTGACCAACTCAGCAGCCGCACCCGCTACTGAGGAACTGCCCCGTGCTTAAAAGTGTTCCAAAAGAAAAAATTTAAGCACGGGGCAGTTCCTCAGTAGCGGGTGCGGCTGCTGAGTTGGTCACCTCTCCTCCTGATCCCGTAACAGGAATGATGATGAGTTCTTCAGGAATTGGGATGCTGCTTTTTTGCCTAAGGGAGGAGGAAGAATCCACTTGCATCTTATCAAGCGCAGCAAACCATCCTTTCAAAAAGTATACTTGAAGGTTTTGCTGTACTTCAGACCTCGCGGAGGAAATGCAGTCGAGCTGACCTTGTTCATAAGACTCTTGAATTCTGGCCTCATCATCTGCCACATAGCCTTCCAGCTGAGCATCTTTCTCCGCAAGCGCTTTCTTTGTTTCCTCGAGCTCTTTCTCTAAAGCTTCTTTCCTTTCAGAAATGGACTTGGTCTTCTCCTTCGCCTCAGCTCTAAGCTTCTCGGATTCATAAACTTTGTTTATCGTGTCACAAATTTTCTTTAACAGATCTTCATTATCAGCATTCAACTCTTCAGCCTTAGCCTTGACATCAAGAAACCTCTCCTCAATGACCGCAAAGCATTGATAGCCATGCCAAAAGTTATAAAGAAATAATTGATTGAGCTTGCAAAATCCTTTAAAAAGAAATAAGAAATGCAATGAGATTGTGAATTACCATGATGGCTTCCCTTTTCATGTTCAACAGCAAGTTGTCATCATCCCATTTTGCCCAGTACTTCATGTCCACCAGAAGTAGGAGAGCCTTCCCCCACACACTCAGTGACTTTTCCTCCACGGCCATCTCTCCATGGCCTTACTCTGCCTGTGGCAAGAAGAGCCTCCCCGTCCACCATAAAAGCCTTTATGTAGGCTAGTGCATCCATAACCTCCACATGGGTATCACCCAAGTCTGGAGGGGAGTTCTCTGAATCAAGAATTGTTTAGGGTTGCTTGGAATTCGATCCCCTTAGACGTTTAAGCCCAGCCCTAGTCACACGGGTCGGGACAGGGGTCTTTGTGGTAGAGACAGTTGTTGTAGGAGGATGTGTTTGGCTTTGAGTACAACAGGAGCAGCCAAAATTTGGGCGAGGATGACCCTTCAAAGAAGGGCGTTGATAATGTTGTGGATGAAGTAAGCACCTTTTTACTCATATCATTATCGGACATGTACTCCAAATCATTCATCATATGAAGGCTTAAGTGTTGCACACCCTTAATCAAATCCATTTCATCTAGAGAACAAAATATTAAAATCAAAATGGCTTGTACATAATCAGAACAATGATAAAACAAGTTCAAGAACTGCATATGGTTGCTTCTATTCACAGCATCCCTTTTCCAATTTCTTTTAAAAACAATACATCTAACACAACATCTTGTAAAGGTCTTCTGATCGGTGTAGTCATTTGCATTTCCCCCAGGGCAACCCGGCTAGTAAGATCATATGTTTCCAGGTCAAATAAATCAATCATGTTTGCTCCCTTGATACCAGCAATTCCTAAGACCTATTAATGCAGGGGAGAAGATGTGAGCAAAAGAATTTCACAGCACCCTTAAATTAACACAGAAAATCAGTGCTATTGCTATTAGTATTGGGCAAAAAATAACACAATGAACCATTTACAAGTTTGAGAAAATCAAGGAATTACAAACACAACTCACACAAACCTAGGAGATTTGAACTCATGACTTCACCTTCTAAACCTTATATATGGCGTGGGAGAAGGTGCTATCTAATCACAACACAATGAGCATATTATGAGATGCCAACGACAATCATAATGTTCTACAGTGAATTAGTCATGCCAGAGATATGTCATATCTAAAACAATGAATAAATTATAGGTATCTGCCAAAAAACAATTCTAATAAATTTAGCCAAGAGCCTTATAACTCAATTAGTGACACCTAAAGGTGACGTCCGAAGTTCAAATCTCCCTCCCCTAACTATTGAATTATCAACAAAAAAAAAAAAAAGTAACTAGGAATAATTACAGTGATAAACTGACACCTTATGAATTTAAGAGGCAATTATAGTGGAAGGCAACAATGTAGCTATTCAACATGTGAAAAGAAAAACCATTTGTACACTGATCAGTTCAGCAGTTTCTCACCCATATTTTTTCCGTTTTTGATTCAGCACCCAAAGCGTATTATGAATTTACCAGGAAGCATGAGTTCAAACACCATTCATATGGGTGTAAAAGGTTTCATATGAAAAGTTTAGATGGATAGATAAGCTGTGAACAACAAAATTAATAATAGTGACAGAAAAAAGACTGAACCAAAAGCTAAACTTGGCACCATTTACTAAAAGATTTAGAAAATGAAGAACTAGAATATATATTCTCCATTTGATGTTGTCAACTTTTCATATTTTCAACTCCACATAAAGAACAATTCAACTAACTAAATGAATCCTTTCAAAAGAACAACGGGCAGAGCAATACAGGGGATCCACAATACATAGAAAGCATAAAAAAAATTTCATAACTCACAAAAGAAGCACACAAGAATCATGATTCTGAGCCGAAATAAAAATCATAAGAACCCAGGCTAGCTGGGAAAGAAAAAAAAAAAAAAAAAAACTCAAATCAGATTTTTTTTTAGGGTTTGAACCTACCACTTAAGAATCCAATCAAAACCCGTGAAAATACCAAAATCCAGCAAAACCCATACTAAATCAAGCGATTGATATTATAAAAAAAAAAAAAAACCCAAACCCATTAAAATTTGGAAATCCAAAATTTGGGGAAATAAAAAATCATAAAAGAACACACCTTGAGGTTCGGTGCAGCAGCCCCAGCTCCAGAAACGATGTGTGTGGCGGCGTATGTAAAGGGGTGGAGCTCCGGTGCTAAGAGGAGAGGAGGAAATGAGATTTGGGGTTTAGGCGTTTAGCTCTTCAGGTCTATCGTGTATTCATGTTTGAGGATTGTAAGGTTTAGTTAAGTTATGAGCGTGTGTTCTAACGTGTATTGAACAAAGTGATGACGTGTCGTTTCTTCATTGGTGGCGTAAAACCTCATTTTAATCTCTTCATTAAAATGTTGAAGAAATCTTGAAATGAATAAAATAGAGGTGCTTCGGTTTAGCGAAAAAGAATAAAAGAGAGGTGCATCGAAACTCGAAAGCAATAACAAATATATGGGAAACACGAGATGGTATAGATGATATCATATTACAGAGTTCAGACTTCAGACAGTACACTGCTAAGAAACAGTGAAACATGAGATGCAATGTGTCATATCATCATTCTATCAAAGGACACCTTATTTTATAGAAATAATAATAATAATAATAATAATAATGAATCATATTAACCGGTGCTATACTTAACAATTTATTTTAAGAAAATTTTATTTTGATACTATTTTTATGAAAAATTAGTCGTAGACTCATATGACGCATGGGAATAAATAATTATTTTATAATTGTAATTGTAATATAATGTATAATTTGTTCTTTTTAAATATTAAACAATTGCTAGTCGGTCTAATTAGGTCTACTTCAGCCCACTTTGGTCTACTCAATCAGTTTCGGTCCATTTTAGACAAACTGTGACTTAAATTGATTTTTTTGTAGGTTGTATTTTCAAGTTTAGCTCAAAAATTCATATATATTTTTTCTTAATTTTTGGTTGAAATGTATGAGATTTTATTATATCTGAGCTAAGCTCTTTAGTTTTGAATTAAAAAATAAAAACAAAATAAACATTAGAAATTAGAAATTAGAAATATGAGCCCTAAAAATGATAAATATTCAAAAGTATTATTTGGTCCGCATCAGTCCTATTCGGTCCACGTTGGTCCATTCTTCCCACTTTGGTTCTAATCGATCTACATTTTCCTATTCGATCTTGGTCCTATTTAGTTGATATTGGTCCTATTTGGTTCACTATGGTCCTATTCGGTTCTATTTGTTCCTACTCGGTTCACACTGGTCCACTCTATCCTATTCAGTTCACTTTGGTCCTATTCGGTCCTACTTGTTCTCGTCCGATCCTATTTTGTCCATTCAGGCCACTTTGTTCCATTTGGTCCATTTGTGTTCACTTCGGTCCATTTATACTACTTTGATTCATTTGTGTTCACTTCGGTCCATTTTGATGTACTTTAGTCCATTTTTGTACACTTGCATATAGGGAGAAGACATGTTTAGGTTGAGAGTACCAATCCTATATTCAAATATATATATATATATATCAAACTCGTAATATCTAAAATCTTAAGTATAATATTTATTATTGCTACACTTTTTTTGAGCCATATTAACATAACAATTACTGATAAGATCAGAAAATGATGGAATTCTTTGTCCCATTCCTCAGTAACCTTTATACCCTGCTTCAATTGATCTCCATGGTGGCACACTGGTATACTTTCTAATTTGTAGCACTTTATTCAGAAGCTCAAGATTGGTTGTATTCAACTGCTAAGTGAAAAGACTTTATTTTCCTTTTTATTTTCAGCAAAGATTTAACACTGAACTGACTTGGTAACTTGGAAGTTGGAAAATGGAAATTTGATTTATTGTTTTTTTTTTTTTAATTTTCATTCAATCTTGAAGTATGGTCATTTCAGGTTTTTTACTATCTCAATGAAGCAACAGGATGGGGATCGGAAGTCTCTTCACTTAAGAAGCAATTGGAGGTTGCCAAGTCCCAAGGCATCATAGTTAGGGCTTCGGTTGTTATAAATCCCAGAAACCCAACAGGCCAGGTTTGCTATTAGTAGGTTTGAAGAAGTAGAGATTTGACTAGCAAAGTACCTAAAGTTCTCGTAAAAGAGAATGCATTGCTATGTGTCTATTTTTTCCCTGTACATTATATGATTTTTCTGTTGCACCTGCAGGTTCTTGGTGAGGAGAACCAGCGTGACATTGTGGAATTCTGCAGGAAAGAAGGTCTTGTGCTACTAGCAGATGAGGTTGGTAAATTCTTATTAGCAAAAGCTGTTGAAACATCATGCAACTCTGGTAATAAATAGAGATTTGTGTACTTGTAGGGAACTAAATTTGGAGATTTAGTGCCAGGTGTTAATACCATGTTCTATTACTTGGAGATTTAAACTGGATAATAAGGTGCTCACTTGTTTGTAAACTTGGTTCAAAGCCATTATGAACTACTTAACAGCTGTGAAATTATTATTTTCTAATTGAATCATTTGTCTTTAAGATCGACAAGACTATTCTGGTGCTCATACATATGAAAGGATTGATGTGGAGGGATCTTTCTATACTGAATGGTTCAAACTTGCCAAACAGTGTAAGATAAATTTTGGAGGTATTCCACTTGAATGAAACTCAAAATAATTCTAATAAATTTCTGCCCAGGACTCTGCTGGGCAGAGCTGACACCACCTCTACCTGTTAAAATGTATCTCAATTATTCTGTTTAAGTGCTTGAAGTTTGTTTATGTTGTTTGTCATTGTGTTTTGGCAGATTCTGCTACTTCTCTTTATATTTGTTCTTGTTTCTTTGCAGGGAGGTTGGTTTCAAGATTGAACATGGAAGTGGACAGAGGAATTCATTAGTACCAAAGAAAACCTTAGTAAATCTTGGTTGTCTATAATCTGCACAATTTATAATCATATTAATTTATGAGACATTATTTGTATAGTCAATGGAAAAGAGTAGGCATTGACATTATTTGCCTCAAGCACATGGGATGAAGTACCATTTAGTTCTTCATGATGTTCTGAAATTTGAAAGAGTCTGTTAACAAGTAAAAACTAATTCACTTGTAAGTGCTTAATATATTTGTTTGAAAGAATATGTATGTTACTAACCATTAAGATCGAATAATTTTTGTTGGTTGTTTCAAATTTTGAGTACTTGAGGCTTGACACTAATTGCTTATTTGGGCTCTAGTTTGGAAATGTGTATTTTGTCCATTGGTTTGTTTAGTGCAGCTATTTGCACTGTGTTTGTGTTTTTGTTGAGGAGGTCATTTAGACTTTTTATAGCAGCTTTGGTTGTGTTTAGTGCAGCCACTAGGCTGATCTGGGTGTTGTACGGCTACTGGCCTTTTATTCCTGCACAAAGTAGTTTGTTTTCTTATGTGTGATTTAAATTCTTGTATTTTGAAGCATCTTCTAATCTCTTGGAATGGCCTTGAGAAATCGTTCTTTGCCCAACACTCTTAGCATGCTATTAAAGGTATTGGGTAAATAGTTTATTAGTTTCAAAATTCAATAGTTAAATGATTTAGAAAGCTAATTGAATTTTGTTTTGATATTTGTGTTTTGTTATAATATAGATTTTGTAATATGTAGTTCTTTAAAGTCTATGTGCATGGTTGTGGGGGGTTTTTTTATTTTTTATTTTTTTTTTAAGGAGAAAAACCTTATTTTAAGGGTCGGGAGACCCTCAAAAAAGGTTATTGTGCTTTTATTTATTTTTGAATTTTTTCAGGGTTGCCAATCGATCTCCATAAAGATGAAATATTTGTTTCAAGGGTCATGTAGGTCGTTGACATTTCTGTTTCAAGGGTCATATAGGCCATCAAAATTTTTGTTTTCGGGGAATTTGTTTCAAAGGTTATCAAGGGCCTTCTAGACCCTCAAAATAATCTTTTTTGAGGGCTTTTAATACTTCTTTTAAGGGTTTTGACCCTCAAAACAAACCAACTTTGTTGTAGTATATTGTGCTTTTAATTTTTGTATTCCTTCCTATTACTGTCATTCAATTAGTTGGAAACACACATTGAGGTTTCTATCTCAATGGACAAAACAAATTTCCATTCAACTGATTATATGATGCATTTGATGTGGTATAATTATATTGAATGGTAAGTAACACTACTTTCTATACTTTGTATATTTGCATTTGTTTGATACCCTTATCGTTGTTTGAACTCACTGTTATTCTCTTTAATAAACAAGTTAGATGTTCGACATTGAGTTGACTTCTGTACCTATCAGTACAAATGTCATTATTTGTATGTTGGATTAGATATATTTATACCTGTAGATATTGTTTGTTTGTTTAGACTCCTGTAAACCAGTTTTGTTTAACCTAATTAATTGATCAAGTACTTAAATTGATTTTTCAAATTTAGGTTAAACATAGACAATCATATCACAAAGTGCGGAAAAATAAGGACGACAAGCAATATAGTGACTTAGAAAAACTAATGAAATGAACAATTTCAAGGTAAACAAACTTGGCGAGAATTTAATCTACCTATCCTTAAGGTAAACAAATTCACTTTGATAGAGTGGAAGTTTTACAATAGATGTTCTCCCTAAAATCTAAAACTTGTGGTACTTACTCACATGACCACGTGCAGCTTCGACTCCACTAACTAATCTATCTAAATTTGTTGAACACAAACACCGACGTTTGCAACTTTGAAATTCCACTCAAAGGTTTAGATCACCATTAGTAGTAGATCTTAATGCAATAACTCACTAGTCGATGATTGCAAATCTTGTTACGATAGATGCTTGTTGAGTTAGAAGGCTACAAAAACCTCACAAATCTTACAAGAGTAACTCACAAGACTTCCAAGAACTTGTAAAACGTAGTTAGGATTTTCCTTTTATATCAAGTAGTGTTTAACTCAAACCCTAAACGTTTTTGTGAGCTTTGGGCCTGATTAAAATTATACAGATTGTGATTTTCGATCGATCGAGCCTTTCTTTCGATTGGTCAAGCTTCACAGAAACTGACTTCTTCTTTCTGCAGCTTTATAGTTATTGAATCTTGACTTGAACTATCTTGAGCAATGTAACACCTAATCTAGTTTTTGTTCTTGGTTTACCAACATACATAAATTTAGAATCTAAACATTTAATCCTAAATATTTAGAACCTAACAGATATAAATAATGTTGAGTTGAATTGGAAAATTGCACTTACATCCACAATAATCACACTAGAAGTCATTTATATATATATATATATATATATATTCAATAGTTACAATTAAAGAGGGGAATTTAAATCTTGAATGTCACTATTGAAAACAGTGGGAAGTGCTAATTAAACTACATAGCAGAGTTGCCAGAAAGAATGAATGCATAATCAAAAGCCATCTTCTATCCTGTTTGATAAGATTGTAGGGGCAAAAAAATTTCTTTAAGGACATCATATATGTTTTGAATGATATATAAACCCTTGCGTAGTAGTTATTATAGCAACAAGGTCCACACTAACTAAATAATATTCAACAACAAGACTACATTGAATAAAACCAATCATTTGAAGTTTTTAACAATAGATAATTTTGTCCCAAATTTGTTAATTTAACTAGTGGTAGACCCACTTTGTAATGTGATATAATGTATAATTTATTTTCAAAAATTTATTGAAGATAATTTCATTAATATATATTATTCATTTTTTGAAGTGTTTTATACTTTACATTATTCAAATTTTTGTTATAGTGTGTTATGCTTTCCTTTTATTTTATTTTTTTGTGTACAACTAAACTTTTTTAAGTTTCAAATTAATGATTTAAATTTCTTATTCTTTTAAGAAAATTATTATGATATATCAAACCTCATTAGAAATTAACAATTTATGTTACTCAAGTAATTTATAGGCACATCCAAATACACAGACATGTAAATTGTATTTTGATATAAACTCAAATTCTCATTTCCAACTCAAATAAAAAATATAAGAGGGGGATAGAGTTTATATGAGGGGCAACTCAAAAAACACATCATTAAAATGTATCAACCCAAAGTAGAGATTATAAAAAAAATTCATCAATCTAAAATAGAGTTGAAAGAAAGAATAAATAAGAGAGAGAGAGAGAGAGAGAGAGAGAGAGAGAGAGAGAGAGAGAGAGAGAATATTCACATTTTTGGGTGAGAATGTGAGATAAATAGAAATTTATATAAAAGAAGACGAGTAAAATATTACTCAAAAGAAAATGTATGGTTTTAAATACCAAATAAACCAAGTCATGCTACATAATAGAATAACAGTATACCATTATATACTATATAATGTCACATGATAACATCTATCAATCAAAGAAAAGAAAAGAAAAAAGATAACAAATCAAAAGACAGCCCGATCACATCAATCCAAAGTAGAGTTTAATATAAAAATTTATCAACTTAGAGTGGGATGCAATAAAGAATAATAAAATCCACCAAAAGAGAGAGAGAAAGTATTCACTATTTTTTGTGTAGGAAAAATATGGATAAAATAAAAGAGAATGACAAATTTTTATAGTAAATAAAATGAGGAAAGGAATAATCAAAATAAAAGGAAGATGAAAGCATGGAAGAATTGTCACATTAAGGTATAGAGTAGTAAAGAGATAAAAAGGTAAAAGTGAGCAAAAATGTTAGAGGAAGTGTAATTATAAGGTGAGAAATTAATAAGGAAAAAATAGTTAAAAATGAGAGAGAAAGTATTAAAAATAGATAGTTGATGCAGCCTCTGACGCAGCTTAACAAAAACCTGTAATAAACTCATGGTACTATAATTTTAGTGAACTGGTGTTCACCTTAAAAATAATTTTAAAAAAAGAAGATATTTGGTTCTCTAATGCTTTAAATCTTGCTTTAATGAAACTTTGTTCTCTAGCAGCAGGGACGAACCCACGTCGCCATGGCCTCCCTCTATAATTTCTTAAAATCAATTTTTTTTTTTTTTTAGTGTAACGGTACAAAGTTCCCCCCCCCCCCCTCCCTCTCCCAACGACGCCAACATCTGCTCCTCATTCATCTTAAAATAAATTTTTTTGTGATAAAATTAAATTTTATCTTCTTAAAAATTTGATTAGTTCAAATGCTTAAAAAAAAAAAGTAAGCTAATCAATAACTTGTCTTTTAACATAAAAATTTTTTTTTAAAAAATTGTATTCTACATTATTTGGTATTTTAAGTGGCTAAATCTTTAGGAGGAAAAAAATTAAGGACTGATAAGGGTTATCCTAATGACATTAAGCTGACGAGCCTGGGGCTGACGACCCCATGGCTGACAACCTCATCTCTTGGGCCACGTAGGCTGACGACCCAAAGCGTTTGAGACCTAAGGCTGACGGCCTCAGGACACGAGCTAGCCTAACGCATAGCCAAGGTGACGAAGACAGGCTGACGAGGTTATCCTCGGCTCCATCCACAACCTTACTTGACCAACACGCATACATAAATGATTCTTGAACGACACGCCTGGTTAAGGAGACTCCTACAAGGACAAGGATTTTAGGAGATACGTGAGATCCAAGCATTATTATCCTAAAAGGAAAAGAACTCCTTGACCAAGGCTTGGATCCCGGCCCAACGCTACTATAAATACCACAAGACCCTCTCAAGGCAAGGTACGCACAAATAACTCAACTCTAGCACTCTAGTGTTGAAAGTAAAGGTTTCTAACTTAACCTTCGGAGGGTATTTGGCCGGTACCACGCCGGTGCCCTTTCAAAGGTCTTCACTCTCTTTGTTGCGCAGGTACGTCATCGGGAGCACGTGTGGACCGTGTGGCTTACTGACAATTTTATTGTATCATCAAGGACAAAACCAAAAAAAAAAGAAATATTCTTTAAGATAAAATTATTCTTTTATTTCCATTTTAAATTAATTTCTTACTTTGTATGTGTACACGCAAGGGCGTTTTCAAAATGCACACATGTCATCATTATTTCTTAATTGTTTTAAAAGGTTGGTAAAAATAAAAATAGCAATAACTTGCCATTTTGTATATTTTCTTTTATTAATATTTTGTTAACATTGGACGGATATTAGTTTCTTTTTTTACATAGTATATAGTCTTCTATTTTAACATATTTTTCATTCTTGAATTTTAAATTTCTTTGGTTTATGCCTTGGACCCGCTATCCTAATTTTTATTTATTTTTTATAGTAAATTGTCTTCCATCAGCTGTTTTCCCGTTAGTGGAAGAGGGTTACCAATAAGCTTGTCGAGTTTCTTTTGGAAAACCTTTAGTAAAGTGTTCTATGGACTCGCTTTATGAAGTGGTTTGTTTGCAAATGCGGGTTGTTACAAAAGGCTCATCTTTGTGACTTGTATGTCATGTAACAAATGTACTCATTCTCTGTGCTGCATCATTTTTCTCTGTACAGGTTTATGAGCCTTCTCAGCTTGAAAGTATATGCATCTGCTTTTTATTTCCCCTATTTTGGTTATGGGGGTTGCATGCAGTGTAATAAGTTCAGAGCCTCATTAGGTTTTTCTGCGTAGATGTTCTCTTATTGCAGCATGCATATGGAGATGGCCGTCTAGAGGAGGTAGTTCTACGTCATCTTGGGTCTGAAGATGGAGAAACTGTGATAGCTAAAAATATTAGGTCAATCACAACTTGCTACATGATCCTACATGATAAGTTGCTAAGATGGAGAAACTGTGTCACAACTTGCTACATGATAAGTTGTGATTAGCAAAAGTGTGTCCTCCAAATGGCCCACTGACACACATTTGTCAATCACAACTTGTTATATGACGAATTGTGACACAAAGTTGTGCCCATTTATATGATCCTATCATAATTCATTTTTTATTCCAAAAAGAGCTCAAACTAATTAATAAAAGAAAATTTTAGAGTTTTGAAAAGTTTAAAAAACAAGTTATGTAAAAGAAGAAGAAAAAAAAAATTAGAGATTTAAAAAGCTGTATATTGAATATCTATTAAGGAACTGATATTAAAAGGTTTTGATAGTTGATGCTGTTTTATGACTTCAATTGTTTTACTTTCATCCCACTTGCTTTATCTTTGGAAGAATATCTACATTCTTAATCGTTATTGCGTCATTTGAAGTGTTGGGCTTTTTTTAGGGCCTCTTCTATCTATGAAAAAAATGATTTTTTTGGGCCGTGGTCCAGCTCCATGCTTGTTGGTTATGGAAAGGAGATGTCAAAGCAAACCTAGCATTAATCCAACAGGACCCACCGATGGTGCAGCCTTAGGGTATCCAGGACGAGCTGGCCGGTGGAATCATTCGAAATGAGTAGGGGGATAGGCATTGCTATCGTGAAGCAAATTATTGTGCTGATTTCTTAGCTAGAACAGGTGCAATGCAAGCTAGTAGTTTTATGTTGTATCAAGACCCGCCTGTGGGTCTGCTTGAGTTTATTAGATTGGACAAACATATTCGAGTTTTAATATAATGTGGACAAATGTAGTCAACATCATTAGTTTTATTTTTTATTTTCTTGGTACAATAATGCAAAGAAAAAGCAACTAATGGTCTCAAGAGCCCATGAAGCACAATGTCAGTGTTGGGCCCTTTTGCATCGAAAGAAAATGAATGGAACAGAGGATTAGCTGTTAATTTTGTCCCATAGCTGATAATTTATGTGTTAGTCATATCATCATTCTAATGGAGGAGAATCTTATGTATCAAATAATAATAATAATCGCGAAGACCTTGTCAAAGTTGGTCCTCTTTTGCACTAAACAAAATGAGTGAGACAGAGAATTAGTTGGAAATTTTGGTCCCATACATGTTAATTTAATGTGCATAATATTAACATTCTATAATGGATGAGAGAGAGATTATATATATATATATATATATATATATATATATATCTTAGAAAAAAGTTTTCTGTTCTCTGATGGCATTAATTCTTTCTTTAATGAAACTTTCTTCTCGAGTAGTGTTGGACATTGGATGGGTTGTCCAAGACCATGCCTCTAAGCTTATAGAACAAAATAGAAGTTCTCCACTAGGTTTTGTCTAATTAACTACTTAATTCCATTTTGAAAATCTCAGATGCGGCCACTGGGCTTATAAGGAAACATATAATTTTTTAAAGAGAATTTAGGCTTAACTACTTAACTGTTATGTTTAGTTGGGGTATAAGAGAGAGAATGAAAAAGAAGAGAGGAAAATGTAATTTTTCATTGCATAGATGTTGTCAAAGGAGAGGTGAAAGAAAATGAGGTAAATGAAGCTTTCTACATGATCCATAATTTTTTTTCCCTTCCAATTTGAGAAGAAAATGGAAGCTAGGGAACTGGATTTGAGAAGAAAGTTAAAAAAATATACATCCACTTTTCTATCATTCCACATGTTGATAAAGATATAATGGTAATTTACTCTTCATCAATATATTTTTCCATTCTCGTTATCACATATGCAAGGCGGACACATGCCAAGTGCTCACATATACAAATTTCATTATTTTTATGTTGGATTAGATATATTTATACCAACAAATATAAATAATGTTGAGTTGAATTGGAAAATTGCACTTACAATACATCCACAATAATCACACTAGAAGTCATCTTATATTATTATTATTTTGTTGATAATTTTGGTAGTTACAATTGAAAAGGGGAATTTAAATTCTAAATGTCACCATTAAAAATATTAAGAAATGCTAATTAAACTACATATATAGAAGAGTTGCCAAAAAGAATGAATGCATAATCAAAAGCCATCTTCTATCCTGTTTGATAAAATTATAGAGGCAAAAAAAATTTCTTAAGGACATCATAAATGTTTTGAATGATATATAAACCCTTGCGTAGTTGTTATTAGAGCAAGAAGGACCACACTAATTAAATAATATTCAGCGACAAGACTGCATTGAGTAAAACCAATCATTTGAGCTATAGAAAATTGTTCAAATGACTAAACAAAAAAGCAGAGTTGCCAGATAGAATAATTAATAAATTTCCCGTAAAGTTTTTAGAAATAGCGTAAAAAACCAACGTTCAGGACCTGAACGTTTTGTTTTTTCAACGTTCAGGACTAGAACGTCCTTTTTTCTTTTTTTCAACATTCATTGAACTTTTTTTTTTTTTTAAACGTGACTTAATCCAATTTTCAATCTAATTTTAACATTATAATAATAAAAATAATAATATAAATTTATATATATGATGTGATAAATTTTATATTATGTAATGACTACAAATAAATTTATTTCTTATATATTATATAATAAGGGTTTAATAGTAAATTTATATAAATTATATTTTTTATCATTCTAATTTTCTCTCTAACCAAACAAAAGAGTTTTTCATCCTCTCATTTTTTCACCCCTCCAACTGAATACACAAGAGTAAAAACTAAAATATTTTTCATTCTCCTATTTTTTATTTTCTCAAAATTTTTTATCCTCTCACTTTTTCACTCCTCCAACCAAATAGACATTTATCCTAAAGAAATCTTAAAATGAATAAAAAAGGGGTGCATCGAAAGTAATAACAAAGGGATGGAAAACACGAGATGGTATAGATGATACAACAGAGTCCAGACAATACACTGCTGGAAACAGTGAAACACGAGATGCAATGTGTTCTTTAAGTATTACACTGTCAGGAGTGACCTTTAACATCATGAGATATTTTAAAAAAGGAATCCTCTTGATATTAACTACGCACAAGAAAAGCAGGACCGAGTTTCAATGTTGACGAATTTCATCGATGTCATTAGTTTTATATTTCAGTTTCTTGGTACAATCAAGCAAAGAAAAAACAACCAATGGTCTCAAGAACCCGTGGAGCACAACGGAAGTGTTGGGCCTCGGGCTCATTCTGAATCTAAAGAAAATTAGTGGAACCGTGGAACCAAGGATTAGCTGTTAATTTTGTTCCCTAGCTAATAATTTAAGAGAATTGCTATGTCTATAATATTTTTACAATATTTTCACAGCAAATCATAGGTGGTTAGTTGTTATTGGTTCAAATTTGAACCTAACACTAAGATTACTTTTTTGCCCTAACAATAACAACCAGTAACAACCTGCTACTTAGGATTTGTTGTAAAAATGTTGTGGATATATCATTTCTCATAATTTAATGTGCCAGCCATACGTCATTCTAACATAGGACACTTTATTTTATAGAAATAATAATAATAAGTAGGGATGTCCAGACCCGATCGTGACCCGCCGAACCGACCAACCCGCCCGATCTCCACCCGACTTCAACCCGAACCGACGCTCCCGTTGGTCGGTTTCGGGTTTCCACGCTCAAGACCCGACGCCGGCGGGTCGAGTGGCGGGTTTTCTTCTCCAAAACTCGAGCCACCCGACCCGACGAAGTAATATAGAAATCCGGCGAAATCACACTCAAATCCGAGTAGATCCAGCGAGTTCTCAACCATATTGGGTGAGATTTAGCTAGATCCGGCCATTCCCAGAAGATTTCAGCAATTTTGGTGCAGATTTCGGCGATTTTGATGCAGATCTGGTGAGTTTTTACATTTTTCGGCGATAATCTGCAGATTCCGGCGATGATTTGCAGATTCCGGCGACAATTTGCAGCTTCGATGATGATTTTGCAGCACCGGCGACCACCCGATCTCCACCCGACCCCAAAACCGACCCGACCGATTGACGCCGGCGGTCGGTTTCGAGTCGGTCTTCTGTCCACTCGTCGCCGGCGGGTCAGGTTTGGGCTGGGTCGAAAACCGACCCGACCCGACCCGTGGACACCCCTAATAATAAGTCATGTTAACGAGTTCTTTTAAAATAATGATTAATAATTTACTTTAGAAAAATTTTATTTTGACACTATTTTTATGGAAAACTAGTCACCAATCCACGCGATACATGAAAATAAATAAATAAATTTTTAATTGTAATTGTAATATAATGTATAATTTGTTCTCCTTAAAAATTAAACAATTGTTATTCAGTTCAATTAGGTCTACTTCAGTCCACTTTGGTCCCATTCGGTTCACTCGATCAATTTCGGTGCATTTTGGACAAATTGAGACTTAATTTAATTCTTTTGTATGTTGCATTTTTAAGTTTAGCTCAAAAATTCATTTTTTTCCCTTAATTTTGGGTTGAAAAGTATGAGATTTTATTACATCTAGGCTAAGCTCTTTAGTTTTAAATTAAAAAATACAAACAAAATAAACATTAGAAATTAGAAATATGAGCCCTAAAAATGCAATAAAAATGATAAATATTCAAAAGTATTATTTGGTCCACATCGGCCCTATTCGGTCCACGTTGGTCCATTTTGCCCACTTTGGTTCTATTCAATCCACATTGTCCTATTTGCTCTTGGTCCTTTAGTTGACATTGGTCCTATTCGGTCCTATTTGTTCCTACTCAGTTCACATCGGTCCACTTTGTCCTATTTAGTTCACTTTGGTCCTATTCAGTCCTTCTTGTTCCCATTTGGTCCTATTTTGTCCATTTAGTCCACTATGTTTCATTTGGTCCATTTGTGTTCACTTCAGTCCATTTAGACCACTTCGATTCATTTGTGTTCACTTCGGTCCATTTTAATCTACTTCAATCCATTTTTGTACACTTGCATATAGGCATAGGGAGGAGACATGTTTAGGTTGCGAGTACTAATTCTAAATCCAAACATATATATATATATATATATATATATATCAAATTTGTAATATCTAAAATCTTAAGCATAACATTTGTTATTGCTACACTTATTTTGAGCCACATTAACATTCAGTCCACTTTAGTCTTGCTAAATTTAAGTAAAAGTCTTTCTAAACATTAAGGCTATAAGTATACAAATCTAATATTTATGGTAGTTACCCATTTATTTTAACATCATTACTTTTAAATGAATTGTATGAGGTTGATTATATATTCAAGCAAAAAATAATAAAATAAATAAACAAATGCGTGTGCACGTGCCGTGTAACTGGACCGAATTGACCGTATGTACCAAATTGGATCGAATAGACCTAATTGGGCCGATTTGACCAAATTGCACCAAATAGATCGAAATGAAATGAATGGATTGTATGGACCGGATTAGACCGAACAAGACTGAATTGACCAAAGTAGACTGAATGCACCAAATTAGACTGAATGGACTGAACTGGGCCAAATAGACCTAAGTGGACCAGATCAACTAAGTGGACCGTATGGACCAAATTTGACTAAATAGACGTAACTGGACCGAATTGGCTAAATTGGACCGAATAGACCTAGGTGGACCATCTTGACATTTTTTGTGAAATCAGGTCGAGGTGATTTGATTTGGCCTCCAAATTTCGTGTGCTCGTCCCTTTGGGTTGGAAGACACTGCAACACTACTTTGTCGAGGGTAGGCCTGCTTCTATGAGAGGATCTTTACACTACATTCCATCTAGCTGATCGAGACCAACTACGGTATCATGGTGTTCATATCTTTCGAATGAACTAAGTGACCTTTTGTCACAAGAAGAGAACAATGACTTATCTTTTCCCTACAGATGGTGCCAAACTAATGATGCCAAAATCATCAGTTGGGTCACTCGTTTAATCCGGAGCACTAGAAGATCTTATAGGGCCTGTAAGATAAAGGAGAAATAGATTGAAAAAACCACCGGGTTGTGTCCGGTGGGAGAGCCTTTGATGCTTATGTTAGTATCAGCCCATATATTTCCTATACAAATAGTGTTTTTGTAGTATTTTTGACATACCTTATCAAATGGGCATATTGTCTTTTTTATAGGTGACTTCGGTAGCTTTTGGACATAAATGAGTGTGATTATTACTCTAATTGTAACGTTCTTTGTCTTGATGAAAAAGTTTAAGACCTTTGATGGTTGTTATTGAATGTGTTGGACGGTTACTCGTCTATCTTTCATGACCTACTAATGACGTAATGATCGTCCATTAAGATGGGCGACCTTAATGGTTTTTATGGGTCATCAATATATATATATATATATATATATATATATTCAATAGTTACAATTAAAGAGGGCAATTTAAATCCTGAATGTCACTATTGGAAACAGTGGGAACTGCTAATTAAGCTGGCAGAGTTGCCAAAAAGAATGAATGCATAATCAAAAGCCATCTTCTATCTTGCTTGATAAGCTTGTAGAGGCAAAAAATTTCTTAAGGACATCATATTTGTTTTGAATGATATATAAACCCTTGCGTAGTTGTTAGTAGAGCAACAAGGTCCACACTAACTGGATAATATTCAGCAACAAGACTACATTGAATAAAACCAATCATTTGAAGTTCTGAGCTATAGAAAATTTTCTCCCAAATTTGTTAATTTAACTAGTGGTAGACCCACTTTGTAATGTGATATAATATATAATTTATTTTCTAAAATCTATTGAAGATAATTTCATTAATATATATTATTCATTTTTTGAAGTGTTTTATACTTTACATTATTCAAATTTTTGTTATAGTGTGTTATGTTTTCCTTTTATTTTTATTTTGGTACAACTAAACTTTTTTAAGTTTCAAATTAATGATTTAAATTTCTTATTCTTTTAAGGAAATTATTATGATATATCAAACCTCATTAGAAATTAACAATCGATGTTACTCAATTAATTTATAGGTACATTCAAATGCACAAACATGTAAATTGTGTTTTGATATAAACTCAAATTCTCATTTCCAACTCAAATAAAAAATATAAGAGGGGGATAGATTTTATATGATGGGCAACTCAAAAAATACATCATCAAAATGTATCAACCCAAAGTAGAGATTAAAAAAAAAAAAAACAAAAACTCATCAATCTAAAATAGAGTTGAAGGAAAGAATAAATAATAGAGAGAGAGAGAGAGAGAGAGAGAGAGAGAGAGAGAGAGAGAGAGAATATTCACATTTTTTGGGTGAGAATGTGAGATAAATAGAAATTTATATAAAAGAAGATGAGTAAAAGATTACTCAAAAGAAAATGTAAGTTTGTAAGCACCAAATAAACCAAGTCATGCTACATAATAGAATAACATTATACCATTATATACTGTATAATGTCACATGATAACATCTATCAATCAAAGAAAAGAAAAGAAAAAAGATGACAAATCAAAAGACAACCAAATTACATCAATCCAAAGTAGAGTTTAATACAAAAATTTATCAACTTAGAGTAGGATGCAATAAAGAATAAAAAAAATCCACCAAAAGAGAGAGAGAAAGTATTCACCATTTTTTGTGTAGAAAAAATATGGATAAAATAAAAGAGAATGACAAATTTTTATATTAAATAAAATGAGGAAAGGAATAATAAAAAAGGAAGATGATTATAACTTTAAAGTATAGAGTAATAGAGAGATAAAAAGGTAAAAGTGGGTGACAATGTTAAAGGAAGTGTAATTATAAGGTGAGAAATTAATAAAGAAAAAAATAGTTAAAAATGAGAAAGAAAGTGTTGAAAATAGATAGTTGATGCAATCTTTGACGTAGCTTAACAAAAAACTGTAATAACCTCATGATACTATAATTTCAGCTAACCGGTTTGCACCTTAAAAATAATTTTTTAAAAAAAATAAGAGATTTAAAAAAAAAAAATTTTGTTGAGAAATATCTTAGAAAAAAAGGTTTTTTGTTCTCTAATGCTTTAAATCTTGCTTTAATGAAACTTTATTCTCTAGAAGCAGGGACGAACCCACGTTGGGCTGGAGGGGGCCATGGCTCCCCATGGTCCACGCCTCCCTTTATAATTTCTTAAAATCAAATATTTCTTATAGTGTAATGGTCCAAAGTTGGCCCCCCCTCTCCCAACGGCGCCCACATCTGCTCCTCATCCTTCTTAAAATGATTTTTTTTTTGTGAAAAAATTTAAATTTAATTTTCTTAAAAATTTGATTAGTTCAAATGCTTTCAAAAAAAAAAAAAAAGTAAGCTAATCTATAACCTGTAACTCTATACTAAATATGAAACCTTTTAACATAAAACATTTAAAAAAAAAAAAATCGTATTCTACATTATTTGGTATTTTAAGTGGCTAAAAAAAATACTTACATTGTAAACAATTTTTTCAAATACAGACATTGTGAGATATTGAAAAAAGGAATCCTCTTGATATTAACTAGCCATGGAAGAGAAAACCACCTGCCAAGTTTTATGCCTTGACTAACTACATTGACTAAATCACATTGATCGCTATGAAGAACTGGGCTGGCAGGAGTCATGATGTACATCATAGCTAACAAAATCACAGCCAACAAAGCCTGTACAAACTAACATAGAAAATAAACCAAGTATGCATGGTTGAAATTTTGCCCACCACCAAGTTATGTGATTTACTTGCTGTCAGTAAAATCTGCTTCAATCACATCATCACCATCAGCTGTTTTCCCAGTCGATCTTGATGACCTTGGTGCAGTAGCAGAAGCAGGATCAGCATCCAGTTGGCCAGGGTGGCTATAGATTGATTGTCCTAGTTGCATAACTTTGATTTGGTGCAGCCATTGCATTTTAATGGCTTGGGTTGATCCACCAGAGATTGCATCCTTGAGCTCTTTCACTTTAGCCTCTACTTTCTCCATGACTGGGCCAGGAACTTTGTCTCCCAGCTCTTTAACTTGCCTTTTAGTGTGGTACAATACTGAGTCTGCTTGGTTCTTTGTGTCTCTGGCATCCCTCTTTTCCTTGTCTTCCTTTGCAAACTTCTCAGCTTCTTTAACCATCTTATCCACCTGCAGTTTTTTATTTTTTTTATTTTGTACATCCAAAGATGGGATTTAGGAACATAAATAGAATAGGTTTATATGTGGTAATAATAGCTTCAACAATAACAAGCAGTAGAACTTCTTTTTATCATGGTTGATATGTGAAAAAGCATAGCTACTTGAAATGCTGAGATTCAGAAAGAAAAGAAAGATATAGGTTATTTGGAGAACATGGCAGCATCATTGAAGGGGATAACTAATAAAATTAAATATAAGAAAAAAAGACGCCAAAGTTAAAGATCAAAAAAGAAAAAAAAATTAGCATCATTTATCAACAAATTAGCATAAAAACAAGAAGAAAAAAATACTATAATTTTTTTGCCAACAATGGCTATGGTTCTAGGAGTATAATATATGTAACCGGCAGATAGCTCTAACACAAATTTTTCTTGATTTACTTGGTGTGTAGTGAATCTAGTGATGTTTATTCTTTTGAGCTATTATGAAGGTTGAGGACTAGTTATAAGGGTCCTTTTGGTATGAAATATTTAGTCCTCACTTTAAGGGAATCTTTGTAATGAAAATGCAATTAAACAACTAATTAGCCATAGAATAGGTATTCCATTTTTGGGTCTATTCCTATTCACCATTCACCAACACATGCAGTCAATGTGTGCACAGTGCACTAGTCAAATTGGTTACTGATGATGGAGTCAAACAAGATTGTGTTTTATGGTTCTAGCACTATAATACATGTTAGTAGCATTTAGCAATAATACACAAATTATTCTTGATTTACCTGGTGTTTGGTGACAAAATCTCTCATAGTTCTACAGTTGCATTTATTGCGTATATTCAGTTATTTCTTGTGTAGTTAATTGATTATATAGTCAGCTAAGATATGTTATGCTTAGGCTATTCAAACCCACAAATTAACCACACATATTGATTTCAAACTCATTTAAATAACAAATCTAATTTGAACTACAACTAGCTATCTCAAGTTTGAAAAGGTAACGAACCCTCTTCATAACAATAGTTTTTAGAAACATACCTCATCACTTGGCAAGGTGCTAGCACCAGTTATGGTTATATCTTGCTTCTTTCCGGTTCCCTTGTCAATAGCGTTGACAGAAAAGATGCCATTAGTGTCAATATCAAATTTCACCTCAATTTGAGGAACCCCACGTGGGGCAGGTGGGATTCCATCTAAGCGAAAGCTTCCAAGGGATTTGTTATCTCTCACGAACTCTCTCTCACCCTGATAGACATTAATCTCTACACTGGTCTGCCCATCTGCCACAGTGGAAAACACCTGTGATTTGGAAGTTGGCAAAGTTGTGTTCTTTGGGATTATCTTTGTCATTACACTACCCAAAGTTTCGAGTCCTAGAGACAATGGAGTGACATCCAAGAGCAAAATGTAGCTAACTTCTCCAGCTAAAACACCATCCTGAAAAAAAAAATTGGCCAAAATAAATATTGATGCCTCAACAATTTATGCAATATCAATAAGTATTACAGCAGATAGTATCAGAAATAGAGAGTTATAGTCATTTATTTTTCAAATAGACTCAGAAAAATAATTTAGAGCACGTTAGAATAATGGTTAAATAATTAAATTCACCATTTCTAGTAGCTTAAGCTATTAGAACAAGTAGTAATTTATCTTCATATCGGAGAGTTTAACTGCTCTACCTCCTATTAAAAAAAATTTTAAAAATCCTACATGTTGCTACCCACTTAAGTGGTAATTTATCTCAACAAGATAAGGACAAATCTGAACTGCAGCCCCAAGAGCAACAACTTTATCAGGATTTACAGTCACATTGGGCACTTTTCCAGTCATCTTCCTCACAAGCTCCTAAACAGCTGGGATGCGAGTAGAACCACCAACAAAGATTACTTCATCTAAATCTTTGAAGGAAAGATTTGCATCTTTCAAGGTAGTCTCAACTGGTCCTCGTAGCCTAAGGAAAAAATAGATTTCAGTTGTAATCCACTGAACTTATGCAGGCAGATAGGTATTCATATTGGTAAAAACATACCGTTTTAAATCAAAAGGCAGCAAACTCTAGTAATGGAAATCAAACACACACTGAGATTTCATATGAGAATTATTCCATTTTGGAACATGCATAGAGGGCAACCACAGAGTAGCAGTTTTCAACTCACATACCTGTCTAGCAAATCTGAACATAGTTCTTCAAATTTGACCCTTGTGTCAATGTGTTTTGGGCCATCCGCAGTGGCAGTAATGAAAGGTAAACTGTAGCAGCAGAAAGATTTTCCTCAGTGATCATGCCAAAGAGAGAGATCCATTCATAGAAAGAAGGCAAAGAAATTGTCACATACCTAATACTGGTCTGAGTCAGAGATGACAGGTCCATCTTTACTTTCTTGCAGTCTCTGTGAGACGTTGTAGAGCTAGCTTGTCTTTCAGAAGGTCTATCCCTTCATCTGTTTTAAAGTTTTGGGAAAGCCAATCAATTGTTCTCTGTTTAAGATTATAGAATATAGATGTGTAATTTTAGTAACAACTAACAGACCAGAAAACAAAGAATAGCAAAAGCTCTATTCATTTATCTTGTTCAAACTTTGTCAAAATCATCTCCTAGATGAGTGTCCCCTGATGTGGAAAGTACCTCAAATACTCCATCTCCAACCTCAAGAACTGCAGATTTAAAACATAACAGACCACAACAATCACTGACTAACAATTTCCTTGTGCACCAAAAGAAAACAAGTGAAAGATCACATCTGATAAAACTATCGCTTATACATGCTATTTAATTGAATTAAAGGACCGGGATTCAATATAAATGGTAAGAAAAAGGTAAAAGTAGTGAAAGGGCATAGTGTTCAAATGATTGCATGCTACCTAACTACAGTTGTGTAAAATCAAATACCTTTTAAGAGATCAGATGTTTCAAAATCACAAGGTCCAGGTCACTCTTTTAATCTATAAAACTGCTTTTGGAAGATTAAATTTCGGGAATCAAAAAATACCACATGTTCACTGAATGCTCATTGACACATGTATGGATTGTCCAATAAGAGGAGTAACAAAGCAATTGGCATACCTGAAACATCAAAAGTACAACCTCCAAAGAACAGATAAGCAAGCGAAGCTTCATCTAACCTTGAAATGCGACCTGCATCTTTCATATCTTCATTTAAGCACACGGCGTCGTTTATGGGTCCCACATGCTGAACGCGCTTTGTATTATGGTGTCATTTGTTCTTTTGTTTAGTTGTTGCCCTTTTAGGCTTTTAAAAAATCCAACGCAACCGTATAGGTTTTCGGTCCAGGTCCCAGGCTGGACCGGTCCGGACTGGAATGAAAAGTTACTATATATAATTTTTAATATTTTATATTTAAAAAAAAAAAAAAAAACCCAAAATCACGCACACTCTCCCGTGGTGTTGTTATACATGAATGACATGGGGCTAGTTATGCTTAGGCAGCTGTTTCCTCTATGGCTCTCTCCTCACTTAATTACTTAAAAATGGTAAGAGTTTCAATTGAAAAATTAGAAGATTGGTCTTTCTTGATTGATAAAATAGAACCTCCCCTGTAACTTTCTCAGTAAACAAACAGGGAAAGAAAATGGTTGATTGAATCCAACAATTAAAACAGAAAACACACAACAAAAATCACAAAAGAAATATTTGTCAAACTCACTGAAGTATAACAGATAGAATGAGTCACTTGGGACTTATAAAGCTCCAATTTAACAGACATTCGAGGCAATGATTAGAACCTATACATAGGGGATGACCCAAAAGATTCTACTTTGCATATGCAAATAGAACAGCCTGATTACAAATATATATGTGTAATTTGTAGAGGATGATGGAAGCTTTAATTTGTTCTTTTACTAACAGCCAAGCTGACATTTGCTCTTTATCAACAATAAGTCCGAAAAGGCTCAGTCTATCTTTGCAAGTCCCAAGTACAACACCTAAGAACCTGTACCTAAGTTTCACTGAATAATTTGCAGCAAATCTGTTAGTTCTCTGTAATGTACCCTGCAGAATTCCTCTGGTTTATATAAAGATCTTATCATCCCCCAAACAACAGATAAATAAAGAGAGTGAACAAGAGGAAATCTGTTATTATTAACCTATGGTCGAGCATGTAAGTTATCAACAATGCATCCATATTATCCAATAACTAAGACACCTAGGAATAAATACAAGAAGAAAGGCACACAAAATGTGGAGGAATCACACATGCAGCCATCTCATTTGTGTTATTTGCATAGCCCTGCTTCCCAAATAGTCAAGCTAGGAAGAATTTCAAACATTAATATTTGTCAAAGTCACTGAATTATAACAAATAGAATAAGTCACTTGGGACTTATAAAGCTCCAATTTAATATACATTTGAGGCAATGATCAGAACTTATACATAGGGATAACCCAAATGATTCTACTTTGCATATGCAAATGGAACAGCCCGATTAAAATCCATCTTTAAAAAAAAAAAAAACATACGACTGAAAATAATTCTCTACAAAAATAAGACGAGTAACAAAGCAATTGGCATACCTGAAACATCAAAAGTACCACCTCCAAGGTCAAAAACCAGAATGGTCTCATTGTTTTTCTTCTCAAACCCATAAGCAAGCGAGGCAGCAGTGGGTTCATTAATGATTCACAGAACATCTAACCCTGCAATGCAGCTGGCATCTTTGATCACCATCCTCTGCGAATCATTGAAGTATGCAGGCACTTAACTCACTTCATCATTCAAAAACTTGGATGAATACACTACAAGCTTCCTCAAGACTTGTGCAGATATCTCCTCTGCTGCAAACTGCTTGCCTATGGCTGGACACTCATGCTTCACATTACCATTTTCATCCTGCACTACCTTGTAGGACATCTATATTGGAATAATAATTAAATGATTAAATTCGCGCTTTTAAGCATAGTTTATCATACTATCAAACAATTGATCCTAATTCCTATATCTGATTAGTCAACTAATAGTTAAAATATTTTTAAGATTAACAATTTAAGCTTTTTCAATAAGTAATAGTTTATCTCGATATCACATCAGATGATCTGAATTCAAATTATCTCCAACATACTAATAATTAAATGATTTTATTAAACAATGTCTATCATGATATCTGAACTTGTGATAGTATCAAACGTGCAATCCTAGGTTACAATATTCAATTAGCATACTAATGGTTATAAGAATATAAAATTATCAAAACTTACCATTTAAGTGATAGTTCATTATGATTGCATAACAAGTAACATCTAATCCAAATTCGAATCCTACCTATAATCTACTAGTATTTAAATGATTAAATTTACAGTCATTTATAATAATATATGTTTAATTAAAAAAAAAAAAAAAACAAGTCAAGATTAATCTAAAAATTTGGTTTAGATCAAACAGTACCAGAATATGTCATGGTATCCAACAAAGCAATCCTAAGTTCTTGTGAACATGTTTCTTAAGCTGGTTATGGTACACCAAACGTTTTTGATTGGTCTGCGGGAAAAGTTTATATAGGTTGGTGCTAAAGTTGCCACGTCTTTTTTGGTTTGTTATTTGTGAAGACTTGAACTTGTGTTTGTGTAGTAATTAATGCTAAGAGGATCAGCACTGAAAGCTCATGTGCTAATCGCGTGCTTCATTTAAGCACACGGCGTCGTTTACAGGTCCCACATGCTGAACACACTTTTGTATTATGGCGTCGTTTGTTCTTTTGTTTAGTTGTTGCCCTTTTAGGCCTTCAAAAAATCCAACCATATAGGATTTTGGTCCAGGTCCCGGACCGGACCAGACCAGACCGGACCGAATAGTTACTATATATAATTTTTTATATTTTATATTAAAAAAAAAAATTCCAAAAACACAGTCTCTCTTTCTCTTGTGGTGTTGTCATACATGAAAGACTAGGGGCTAGTTATGCTTAGGCAGCTGTTTCCTCTATGGCTCTCCCTTCGCTTAATTACTTAAAAATGGTAAGAGTTTCAATTTAACAATTAGATGCAAAATATATATAAAAAGATTTGTCTTTCTTACTTGTATAAAGTTCTAGACACGAAAATAATATGAATGTAGATGATTTAAACTCTTGAATAATATATAATTTTGACAAAAATATTCTTTTTGGTCTTGAAATATAATCTATATTTCAATTCTTTCCCTTAAAATTTAAGAGGTTCTATTCTTGTGCTTGAAAGTTTATAATGTCCATCTATCTATTTTTGTTATGTTTTTTGTCTATGTGTAATGGAATGCATATTTTAGGGGTCAAAATAGAATCAAGACTATTTTCGGAATGAAAGAAAATTATCTTTGAAATATGGTTTAGATTTTTTTTTTTTTTTGATCCTTTCATTAATTTAAAAAAAAAAAAAAAAAAAAAAAAACTTAAAAAGATTGGAGGAAAACACCAATCATAGAACATTTGAATTGTTTATGGAAGAATTAGAATGAAGATAAAACTTGATTATATTTTAACCCATAATGAATTATCTCCAACGTTCTTTCTATTCTAATGCTTTGAGATATAGCATAAACAACAATAGCAACTAGCATATGACAGCCACCCCAGTACCATTGATTTCACAGGCTTCTACTTACAAAGAAATATTGAGCTAACAAAAACTGAGAAGGTGACAAGCGCATAGGCAATAGTGGCAAAAGACTTGAATGTGCTTTGTTTGTGCCATTACAATGCTCTCAGTTTGTAGTTTCTTTCATAATTTGATCTTATTAGGAAAATCTTTTATAAAGAAACAACTTCAATTGGAGGGCTGCTTTACCCAATTTGAAATGTTCCACAGCAAACATTACTTGAACCATAGAATAGTACACTATAGGAAACATGAGGTGTACTGGGATCCTACAAGATATTACACTTTAATTAGCATTGTTTTCAAAGCTATATATTATAGGCAAAATTTTACAAATACTAACCTTGTGAAATATTTGAAAGACGAATCCTCTTGACCTTAAAATCCAATGCTGCAGTGAGACCAAACAATGTATACCTTGCTGCACTCTTCCAAAACCATTTAGGTAACATCACTCATGCATGGACTGGGATTGATGTAAAAGGCAACCCTCTTTGCGCTAAAGCCAAAGCAACACTCTTGGTTTTACCAGTGCCATTCCCATCTCCTCTAATCCTACCTTTCTTTTACTAGTGGAGAAGGTAGATGGGATAGTCCCTGGGTCTTCCTCTTAATAAATTCGTATTATTCAGCTAAGTTAAAAAAAAAAACTAGCAATAGAAGAGACTAAACCTTCTTCCAAGTTTGATGCCATTAACAACTACCCATCTCTAAATCACATTTGAAAATATACTCATCATACAAACTAACACAGAAATTATAGAAGTATGCATGGTCAGAATTGAAGTTCTAAGAGTTGCACGCTATCTGTGAAATCTGCATTGGTCATATCATCGCCATTAGCTATTTTCCCAGTTGATCTAAATGACCCAAGTGTAATACCAGAATCAACGCAACACCGAGTTGGCTAGGCTGACCCGTAGATTGACTGTTGTGGGAAAGGGTATTTAGATACTCTCCCACATAAGATCTATTTATAAAAATATTATGGCTTAAGAAAAATCTCACAAATAAATATGATGAGCTGAAAAAAAAAAAAAAACTGAAAAAACCAAGGATTTATGTGATTTGGCCTTTGGCCTGATCCACAGGCGGCGACAAGGAGAAAGTTTCACTAACAAATATGGTGAGTACAAAAATGGTGTAGAACCACTCTCACAAGACAACCATGAAGAAAGAGCCTTTCTTTGCCACTAATGTGATCTTGTATTGTAAAAGTTTGATTTCAATGTGCAGGGTAACTAACAAGTCAAAAAACAAAGAAAAGCATTGAGAGTAGCAGGATAATCAAGTGTAGACCTTTAGAGAGTGTCCCAACTAGCAACCAATCTTGTTGGAGTTGAGCTGCAAGGGTAGGAGAAGGAAATGCAGGGTATCCAAGCTTCTTTTAAAAAAATAGAGAAGGTGCATGTCCATGGCTGGTTGTTTCAGCTGAGCTTTTTCTTCCTTTTTAATCCTTTTGTGGATATTCACAAAATAAACAAGACACTCACAGATTTTCAAGAATAAATTCCATTAATTTTATGTGCATGCATGCAAGTCAAATACATATTATACATGAACAGAAGCTCTATGTAGATATTGCATTCACCTTTGAACCTCCTAAGTCCTAACACCAAGCAAAGTGACTTTGTACCTTTTCATAGCATTGTAAAATGAATGCTATTCTCATATAAATTGTTAGGCATCACACCTAGAAGTGATCCCCATTGCTATAATATCAAAAGAGCATTGTAAATAACATAAAAATAAATAAATAAATAAAAAAATTTTAGTTTTTAAGCAAAAGAATCTATTATTGATCTAGAAGCTCTAGGAAAGCCTCCTTGACATACCATCAATTCTCTAACTTCAAACTATTTGGATGATCAAAATGACAGCCTTCCCTTAATAAAATGTGAATGTCTTTGTATTTAGTAAATTGATTTAAAAAAAAAAAATGAGAGGAAAAATCAGAAATGGGAATGGGGATCGTGAGAATGGCACATATCAACTAGACAACAAAAATATATATTCCAACTTTCAGGATGTTCCCTATTGGCTATTACATAGCATCTTCTAGCTTTGAGATTTCTCTCTGTTAGTATTCTTAGAATTTACAATCAAGTGGCAGAGTTGGCCAATAGAGAGGCTGTAGTGAAGGACATTCAACAAATGTTTGGGTTTGACAGGTGGATGGATGTCCTGGCAAAGTCTGGATCCCTAGCAATCCTTACCTGTAAGTTATTTATGAGCATTAGTTGGATAATAGGTATTGAACTCTGAATCTTATAATCTTTTCTTCTTGTATTGTTTTGGTTCCTTCATTTCAATGCACAAAAAAAAGAATGGCAAGACAAGGCACATTGTTGGTGTTTGAAAAGCAGTAGAAATCATGTTCTAGAAAGCAAGTAAACATCTAAACGGGTAGTTTTTATAGTCAAAGGTATATCGATTTATTGTTCTATCCCATTTTCTTTTCTTCCATCCAGAATTAGGCTTCTGGGTTGTTTGTCCTTATTTAGCAGTCCTTAAGTACAAGCTCATTAGTAAAGGCATGACACATTGACAGGTAGTTCAAATTGAATAAACTAGAATTCTAATTCTTTTATATATATATATATATATATATATTTCCTTCTTGTCCTTTCCATATAACATGATTTGCTTTATGTTAAAGTATGCAAGGAGGTTTTATTTGTTTGGAACTGTTAAAAGGCCCTTTTTTTTGGTTGGTTTGATCTGTCCATTAGAATTGATTTTATTCAGCCAACCCAATTCAAGCATGGATCAAGAGCTGGCTGAAGGATATCAGGGGAAATTTAAAGAACTTAAAGTACTTATAGCTGTCGCTTGTCTTTATTTTATGGTCTATTTGAACTAAATGTTGAGTTCTGTCCAAACTTCTAATTTTTTTCTTATATTCACTCAATTGATCATAAGTTTGTTTAACCAAAACTTGTAAATGTGTACAATGAAATTGAGTGAACAACATACTTTTTTCTTCATCGTTAATTACACCGAATAATTATAAATAAAAGTTCTTAAACAAAATACAATGAAACTTTTAATTACAAAGAAATTTCTATCTTGGAATTTAGCTTTCACTAAAACCCAAACAGATTGCTTAAGGCTTTAACAACTTGTGGCTGGAGTATGGATTTGGATTTGGACTTTGGATTGCTTGTGTTGTGGTTTGTCATGAAGTATCAAATTATGACTACTAATACATGTAGAGTATGATCAAAATTGTAACGTTGCTTTCTGGTACAATCTGCAACAAAACTGCTAATTGCATCAATTAAGAATTTTAGGTTATTGGTAAAGATTAAGAATGCACCCTGATGAGTATTTGGTTCCTTTGGTGGCCTTTCTCTGAAGGTACTTGAAATTTCCCCCTTTTAATCCAAATGTGAATTTTCTCCTCTACTCATGATATGAATTACGGAGAGTTAACTATCCACTTAAAATGGATTTAGGCCAATTGCTTATCGTTGTGTAAATATATTATGATTAGCAGAGACTTAGTCCTAGTATATCTTAGAGGTAATTTTAGTTAAAAGATACATGTGCTTACTATACTATTATTTGTTTATGCAGGTTAAGATTCTCCTGAATACTCTCTTGCTATAGGTTATGAGCCTCTGGAATAGCATAATGGGGATGATAGAAGGTGAGAAAATCTTAATGTATTTTAATTCCAAATTAACAATAACATCAAGAAACTATTTCACTAACTTTATGTTTATGTTTTTTTTTTCTTTTTTTTGAGATTATGTACTCTTTGATTTGTAATAGAAGAAATATGAGATAGAATATATGAAGTGATATTCACTTGTTCAATGATTCTATTGACAGAGAAGAGAATTAAGATGGAGAAACCATGCAGGTGTTTGAGGCCAAAGAAGAGTACTTCATCCACAATGGAGCAATCTTACTAGAGAAGCAAATCTCCTGCAACCAAGGTAGAGATATAGAGACGATTGGGGTTTTCTCTGCCAAGGACATCTGACAAGCTGCAAATAACTATGATCCTGATCTAATACTTGGTGCTGAAATTGGAACTGTCTACAAAGGAAAACTAGATGATCGGCAAGTTGCTATTAAAGTTAAAGGCCCTCTTAGACTTTGGTCCTTTGAGAAGACAATAGATTTCTTCTTAAATCAAGTTGCAATATAACAATTAATCAGTAACAAGAATGTTTTGAGACTCTATGGTTGCTGCCTGGAAACTGTAATTGCCATCCTGGTTTTTGAGCTCATCTCCAACAACACTCTTTTTAATAATCTCCATGGTAAAGGCAAATGGGCTCCTCACCTGATCTCATGGCTTGACCGTGTGAGAATTGCCATGGAGACATCCTCTGCTATATGTTACATGCATTATGGCAGGTCAAGACCAATAATACATTTGGATAAATCTTTCACTGCCAAACTATCTTATTTTGGTTTTACGGTTTCAATTGCACCAGGAGAAAGACTTTTTTCAAGGTAATTCAGTTGAGGGAACCTTTGGATGTGTTGACCCTGAATATCAAGAGACATTACGTGTTACTGAAAAGTGTGATTTTTATTTATTTATTTATTTAGTTTTGTAGTTTTCATCGTATATTAGATTATTAGTTTTTAATAAATTATGGCCTGGAGTCTAATTCGTATTTAGGTTTGAGGACTCACGCAAAATGGTCCAAATGAGAGAAATGTGCCAAAGAGAGACTGAATGTTAGCTAATTTCATATTGAGCTTATTGATGACTTTGTTCATCAATTACATAGAACGATTACAAATAAAAGTTTTTAAACAAATACAATGAAATTTTTCATTACAAAGAAATTCTATCTTTCGGATTTTAGACTTAATAAGAATCCTAATAGATTGTTTAAGGCTTTAACAACTTGTGGCTGGATGGAGTGGTTTTGTTGTGGGTTTGGGTCGTGAGTGTGGATTTAGACCCTGGATTGCTTGTGTGATGGTTTTGGTTAGAGAGCTTCATGGCCTTTGTCTGTTTGTCAGTATTGGGTTGGCTTTAACTTGTAAGGGACTGGGTGTTTGTTGGGCAGAGTGTGCTTTGGATCTCGATTCTCAAATCTTTTGTTTTTTCCATGGTTTGAGAATCCATGTTGTCCACCTTGATCATGATCTGAGACAGGTAAGGACAACTTATCAGTCAATAATTTGATTCAAAGTAAATTTTTTAGTAGGTGAAAAAACTTTCAAAGTACATCAAGAGGCAAAAGCATTAATATTATAGCTTAGCAATGTAATTCATGTGGTAGTAGCACCCATTTCCATTCAAACTCAAATGGCATTACACACACAATCTCATTGCAGAAAAGTCCAATAATCTTCTAAGAAGTAAGCAACTAGCACAAATAAGTAACACAAATCACTGAACAATAATAAAGAAATCCAATGACTTACAGAGTATTTGAACCCATTTTATCAAATTCCAGCAACCTTCCTTCCAATTGACTGAGCTCTCCTCACCACATTCCAAGTACTCCTAACAATCAGAGTCGCCAAAAGACAATTTTACAGAAATTTTGAAACAAGAGAATTGTACAGAAAAACTACATGAATATCTTTGTAAACGTGGTTAATGACTACATGCAGACATATATGCCAAAACCCATAAATTCTCTAAACTAGGTAACCAAAATAAATCAAATGTTGATGGGCTAGAGTGACTAAGTGAGAGTGAGAGTGAGCCAGAAATCTGTCATAACCGAAATATCGATTACTATTTAAAGGAAGTCTACAATCATTAGGAAAAACATCAAATTCATGAGAATTTTTGTGCATAGAGCACCCACAAAAGGTGAGTCTATCAAGTAATCACATTATCAAAGTACAAAAAACTACAAGCTTTTGGTTAGTTCATTACAATCTAAACGGGTCAAATTCACACTCATACTCTTACTGATTAGGTTGTGTAGTGAACTAGTGGCCCCTGTTACTTTCTTTAACGAGCTCATGTGCTCAACCAGTCCACCGACTAGAGACAATGGAGTGACATCCAGGAGCACAATGTCACAAACTTCTCCAGCTAAAACACCAGCTTGAAAAAAAAAGTTAACTGAAATAAATTTTGATGCCTCAACAATTTACGCAATATTAGTAAGTATTACAGCAGATAATATCAGAAATAGAGAGTTATAGTCATTTATTTTTCAAATAGACAAAGAAAAAAATTTAAAGCACGTTAGAATAATGGTAGAATAATTAAATTCACTATTTCTAGTAGCTTAAGCTATTAGAATAAGAAGTAATTTATCTTCATATCAGAGAGTTCAACTGCTCTACCTCCTATTAAAAAAATTTTAAAAGTCCTACATGTTAGCAACCCACTTAAGTGGTAATTTATCTCAACAAGATAAGGACAAACCTGAACTGCAGCCCCAAGAGCAACAACTTCATCAGGATTTACAGTCACATTGGGCTCTTTTCCAGTCATCTTCCTCACAAGCTCCTCAACAGCTGGGATGCGAGCAGAACCACCAACAAGGATTACTTCATCTAAATCTTTGAAGGAAAGATTTGCATCTTTCAAGGCAGTTTCAACTGGTCCTCGTAGCCTAAGAAAAAAAAAAGATTTCAGTTGTAATCCACTGAACTTATGCAGGCAGATAGGTATTCATATTAGCAAAAACAGACTGTTTTAGATCAAAAGGCAGCAAACTCCAGTAATGGAAATCAAACACACACTGATATTTCACATGAGAATTATTCCATTTTGGAACATGCATAGAGGGCAACCACAGAGTAGCAGTTTTCAACTTACATTTTTGTCTAGCAAATCTGAAGATAATTCTTCAAATTTGACCCTTGTTAGGGTGGTGTCAATGTGTTTTGGGCCATCCACAGTGGCAGTAATGAAAGGTAAACTGTAAAACAGAAAGCTTTTCCTCAGTGATCATGCCAAAGACAGAGATCCATTCATAGAAAGAAGGCAAAGAAATTGTCACATACCTACTACTGGTCTGAGTCTAAGTCAGAGATGACAGCTACATCTTTGCTTTCTCCGTAGTCTCTGTGAGACGTTGTAGAGCTTGCTTGTCTTTCAGAAGGTCTATTCCTTCATCTCTTTTAAAGTTTTGGGCAAGCCAATCAACTATTCTCTGTTTTAAAGATTATAGAATATAGACGTGTAATTTTAGTAACAACTAACAGACCAGAAAACAAAGAACAGCAAAAGCTCTATTCATTTGTCTTGTTCAAACCTTGTCAAAATCATCTCCTCCTAGATGAGTCTCCCCTGATGTGGAAAGTACCTCAAATACTCCATCTCCAACCTCAAGAACTGCTGATTTAAACATAACAAAGTACAACAATCACTGACTAACAATTTCCTTCTGCACCAAAAGAAAACAAGTGGAAAATCACATATGATGAGTATTATTGTGCTATTTTTAGAAAACTATAGTCCATATATTCATAATTCTGGTAAAAATATCACTTATATATACTGTTTAATTGAATTAAAGGACCGGGATCCAATAGCAATGGTAACAAAAAGGTAAAAAGTAGTAAAAGGGCGGTGTTCAAATGATTGTATGCTACCTAACTACTGTTGTATTAATTCGAAATCCTTTTAAGAGATCAGATGTTTCAAAACCACAAGGTCCAGGTCACTCTTTTAATCTATAAAACTGCTTTTGGAAGATTGAATTTCGGGAATCACAAAATACCACATGTTCGCCGAATGCTCATTGACACACATATGGATTGTCACATTACCACCTTGTGCTTGTTAATTTGTTTCATAATTCATATGTATTCCTAAGAGGCCAAGACATTCCTCAATTCTTTTTTGGCAATCTCACCCAACACAATACCTTAATATAATACCTATAATTACAGTTGGGGAGCAGATGCCAATGCAGCAAGATAGGTAAAACCTTTTACAACACTGTAAATAAAGCTTCCAAACTGCAGCTGAAAGAACAACATCTGAATCTGAGCTATAGTTCATGCAACGGTATAATCCCACAAACTACAAAAAATGACTATGCCTTGTAAAGATTAGCCAACGTTTATCTAAAGACAATGACACCAAGAAATTCTTGAACTAGAAATCCATTTCACAAATTTCTCCTAAAACAAAAATAGCTTGATTTCAAATTACATTAAAGGGCATAGCAAAATCAATTAAAACGTTCAAATCATTGCCCAAAAATCCCAAATGCTATAGAGAGAAGTCCTGACTCAATTCATGAGAAAATTTGAGGCATGCTGATTATTTCTGATTGGTCCTGGTCTGTTTTTTGCAATTTGGTTGTGTCAGAAATGCGTGTATGTGTGTGTGTGTTTGTGTGTGTGTAGAGGATGATGGAAGCTTTAATTTGTTCTTTTGCTAACAGCCAAGCTGCTAGTTGCTCTTTATCAACAATAAGTCCCAAAGGGGATCATTCTATTTTTTGAAAGTCCCAAGTGGTCAATGCAGTCATCAAGCTAAACTAGATTGAGGAACCAATGTACAACACCAAAGGAGCTGTACCAAAATTTTAAGGAATAGTTTGCAGCAAAGCTGCTAGTTCTCTGTCATCTGCCTTGAAGAATTCCTCTGGTTTGGATAAAGATCTTATCATCCCCCAAAGAACAAATGAATAAAGAGAGTGAACGAGAGGAAATCTGTTATTGTTAACCTATGGTCAAGCATGTAAGTTATCAACAAGCATCCATGTTATCTAATACCTAACACAGCTAGGAATAGATACAAGAATACAAGGCACACCAAAATGTGGAGGAATCACTCACACCTCTCAGATAGTCAAGCTGGGAAGAATTTTAAACATTAATATTTGTAAACCTCCAATTTAGCAGGCATTTGAGGCAATGACCAGAACTAATACATAGTGGATAACCCAAAAGGTTCTACTTTGCATATGCAAATGGAACAACCTGACTACAATCCACAAGAATAATTCTCTATAAAATAAGTAAAAAAACAAACATGTGAGGTGGATTAGCCGAAGAAAAGGAAAAAAGTCAATGAACACTGCCTTACTCCTCTCATAAAAAGGACTATGGGTGAGATTTTTCAACTGGGTGTGCATGTAACTTACCAATAACAAAGAAAAATCCAATAAGAGGAGTAACAAAGCAATTGGCATACCTGAAACATCAAAAGTACCACCTCCAAATCCAAGGTCAAAAACCAGAATGGTCTCATTGTTTTTCTTCTCAAACCCATAAGCAAGCGAAGCAGCAATAGGTTCATTGATTATTCGCAGGACGTCAACCCCTGCAATGCGACCTGCATCTTTCGTAGCTGTCCTCTGCGAGTCATTGAAGTATGCAGGCACTGTGATCACTGCTTTACTCACCCCATCATTCAGAAACTTGGATGCATCCTCCACAAGCTTCCTCAATACCTATGCAGAAATCTCCTCAGCTGCAAATTGCTTGCCTATGGCCAGACACTCGAGCTTCACATTGCCATTTTCATCCCTCGTGACCTTGTAGGACACCTATGTTGGAATATTGGAATAAGGTTTAAATGATTAAATTCACTCTCTTAAGCTTAGTTTACAATAGTATGAATCAATTGATCCAAAATTCCTATCCCTAATTAGTCAACTAATAGTTAAAATATTATTAACCTTATCATTCGTGTTCCACGCGTGTGCAGTGTGACTCTTTTTTATTTTGAGTTTAATATAATTTTTTATTTTGAATTTATTTATTATTAGTGAGGTTAGATAGGATAGGGTTTTTAAGAGACTAAAATTTAGGATTTGAAATAGATTAAATGTGTGCTAGTTTTTTAGAGATGTTACGTCCACAACATTTTTATAATTTTTTTACAATAAATCATAAATGTTTAGTTGTTATTGGTTTAAATTTGAACCTAATATTAATATTACTTTTTTGCCGCAACAATAATCTATATCTATATATATCTAAAAGCTGAAGCGTAGCATTTATTGTTGCTACGCTCCAGTTGAGTCACATCATCCTCTCATTTCCATTTTCCTCTCTCTTATTTTTTTCACTTTTTTTTCTTATTAATTCTCAACTAAAAGCTGAAGCGTAGCATTTATTGTTGCTACGCTCCAGTTGAGCCACATCATCCACTCATTTCCATTTTCCTCTCTTATTTTTTTCACTTTTTTTTCTTATTAATTCTCAATTAATTGTTACACTTTCTCTAACCTTTCCCTTCCCTTCCCTTTACCTTTTCATTTCCCTACTATTAATATCACTCTTCCTCTATCTCTTTATCTTCTTTTTATTTTTGGCTTTTCTTATTCCCATCTTCTTATTATAAATTTGCAATTCTTTCTCCCATTTTATGCATAGTTTTCCTAGATAAAAGGTTCTCTCTCTCTCTCTCTCTCTTAATGTTTTTTTTTTCTTCATGTTTTGGTAGATTGTTTTTCTTGCATCTCTACTTTAGATTGATTAATATTTGTGTTCTTAAGAACTCTACTTTTGGTTGATGTGATTTAGTTTTTGTGTTTTTTAAGTTGTTATAGTTTTTCTTTTCTTTGATTTTATATATGTTATCATATTGAATTATAAAGATAATATATAGAGATATAATGTTATTCCATTACATAGTATGACATAGATAATTTGGTGTTTATTACTATATTTCTAATTTTTCCTCTTTTTCATTGAGAATTAATTTTATGAGGTACATTATCTTTTAAAATTTGAGCAAAAAAAGACTGACTACAGAGTTAAAACTCAAAAATAACGACAATAGACAACTTACATTGAAAATTTTCAATATATATTACGCATTGCAAAATAGAGTAAGCAGACAACTCACATCAAATCCACATCATTTGTAGAATTACAGATTAATTATATGAGCAGTACCCATCTAAAAGGTTGCTTAGTTTGTTCTCTATATATATTCGTGTGAGAGTTCCCTAACTATTTCAGCATCTCTCTGGAGCAGCTACTTTCTTTGTCCCATATGGAGCTACCAGTTATGACAACACCACTCTTTTCACTAACCTTTCGTGCCATCTTTCTTCTGTTCCTCCCTATATCAATCTTAAAATTTTCCTTAGCTACCACACTTTCAAATGAGACTAATAAACTTGCACTACTCGAATTCAAGTTCCACATAGATAAGCCTTTCAGTGTCCAGGCTTCTTGGAATGAATCTTTCCATTTCTACCTGAGGGTTGGGGGTCACCTGTGGCAACAAACACCAAAGAGTCATCTGTTTGGACTTGCAAAACAAAAATATGGTAGGCACCATATCACCCCACATTGGAAATCTTTCTTTCCTTCAACCCCTTGACTTTGCAAGTAACTCTTTCCATGGTAGAATTCCCTCAAAAGTTGGTTATTTTAAGATGACATATTTTCTTAAAATATTATCATCTAAATTTATAATGATGACTTTACACATTCTAAAATAATAATTAGATACATGTAACTTACCAACTATAATAATTCTATTATCATTATCACTAAAAACATGTAGTCATAAAATATGCTATCTATCAAAAAAAAAAAAGTAGGAATTCTTCAATAGACATATCATCTGTTTTTTTTTTTTTTTTGGTTAACCCTTCTCATAAGCACTTTATCAAACATTTGACATAGAGCTACAAATTGTGGGATTATCCTCAACATACCACTTTGCTGGTGGCAATCCCTATTAAAACTCCAATATATTTACCATTATATATATATATATATATATATGAGCTACAAATTGTGGGATTATCCTCAACATACCACTTTGCTAGCGGCAATCCATATTAAAACTCTAATATATTTACCATTATATATATATATATATATATATATACACATTGAACATATTAAGTATTAAAATATTCAATATTGCATTATGGGTTTATGACCTTACACAGTCTCTTGAACGACCATATGAACATTAAATTATTCCAGAGTGCATTATGACAAAATAAATTGTCATATGAGCAAAATAGTAGAAAACACACCCACAAAGAAAATAAAAGAAAATACACCCATCAATAAACTCTAGATTTTCTTTACTGAGATTGAGATGTGATTATGGGTTTATGACCTTACACAGTCTCTTGAACGACCATATGAACATTAAATTATTCCAAAGTGCATTATGACAAAATAAATTGTCATATGAGCAAAATAGTAGAAAACACACCCACAAAGAAAATAAAAGAAAATACACCCATCAATAAACTCTAGATTTTCTTTATTGAGATTGAGATGTGATTTCTTCGATCAGAGATTGTTATTTAACAAAAGGTCATCATCACAATTTGGTAAGTAATGCGCAAACAATACCGTCAATCTTCCCTCTATTTTGTTTTATTTTGGTGTATTTTAAATGTTTTCCACTTCTTCTTTTGAGTAATGGTTATTTTCCTTGATTGCAATTTACCGTATCGCTTCCATCACATCGAAATACATTACTATCTTGCTAATTCCATGTTTTGTTTTAGTACATAATCTCTTGCCCCCCATTTGTATGTTTTATTTCATGAATGTTTTTGTTATTTTTTAAATTAAGTACTACATAAATTCTTGCTAAAATCCTTTAATCTCATCTACATCTATGCTAATTTATAATTTCTTTCTTAAGATACCTTGGAAGAGGAAACAAAGTATTATGATTAATAGGTTTATTTATTTATTATTTTAAGATCTAATCTCTAATTCTTACCATTTATAATTTTTAAGGAAATAGCTATGGGACATTTACAATGTTTAACTATTGCATCCATTTTATGACTATGGACATGCACACAATATTGCTTTATGTTTTCCACGATAATACTAATCTCCATTACTTTGGCATTAAAAATTCTCTCAATTGAAGCATATAAATTGATGTAATTTTATTCTTAGGAAATCCTGCAACCTAATTCAAATCGTGCTAGACAAATAGATAACACACACAGAGATATATATATATATATATATATATATAGAAAATAATGATTTTGTGCAGTCCAAGATGAATTAAATCATATTACTTCACCTCAGTTAGCTTAAACTTATCTCATTCTCAAGGGGAAAAAAAAGAGCTTAAAATTAATTATCTCTTATTTTGAGTTCAATATGCTTTTATAATTATTAAAATAGAGCTTTATCTCTTATTTTGAGTTCAATATGTTCTTTATAATTATTAAAATAGAGCTTAATGACTGTACCATTCTACATGAATTAAATCATCATAACTTATTTAGCTTAAATTTATCTCTTATTATGAGTTCAATTTAGCTATGATTTGTTGCTCTTCAATATATACTACTCCTTAAAAATACAAAAATATAATAGATAAATAAATTAGAAAAGCAACTAAGCCACGCTGCTCTATTTTATAAAATGATTGACCTGCTCAATGTTATATATATTTCTTTTGTACTTTTTATTATATTCATCTACATAAACTTTACAAGTTCTTGAATTGATTAGAATCTCAGAGAATCAAATCCATTAAACACAGAATTACTACCATAACATTTTTTTCTTTAGGATAATAAGTGATAAATGGCTGTTGGGTTTTCCATTTTTCTTTGTAAATTGTTGTTTCTGGTCATTTTGGGTGATGATACTAGTATTACTAATTAAATTCTCTTACATTATTTTATTTTTGGTCACTAAAATTCTGTTTACTTTCACATATGTCACACTTTTTAGCAAGTGTTCCAACTATATATATAAATATATATATATATATATATATATATAAAACTTCCTTGGCAATTCTACAATTAGCAATGCATTACTCCTTTCTCAAAAAAAAAAAAAAAAAAGAGCAATGCATTACTCTTGTAGTAAAATTTATAATTTATTGCATTTATTGTCACACGCGATAGTTTATTATTCAAGATGTTTCTCTCTTCCTTCTTAATTACTAGAACATATTTAACAACTATTATCATATTTTACACCACAATATGAATTGGATTTGCAATTAAACTTTTTTTTTTAAGACGTGGTGCTCCACAAACAAGTCTGCGATTCTTTGAAGTTTTCTTTTGTTTTCATCTTCTACTATTTTCTTGGTTGATTTGATAAAATTTAGAAATTGTGCTTGACTTCATCTCGCTAGGTTCATTTTTCATGATCATTAGTTTATATGTTGTGATTTGGGCTAAAGCTGAAGACTTGGAAGAGATCAAACAAGATATAGTTGTAGAGCTACTACAAGAATCATTTAGAGAACAAGAATATTCAATGAATGAATCTGTCAATAACTCAACAAAATGTAATGATTTTATGGTATTCAAAAACAAATATGAACATGTATAAACAATTCTATCATGAATACATTTGCTTTTCTCAACCCCTTTTGTGTTATTTCTTGATTGACTAAGATTTACTAAACATTTAGTTTCAGTTTTTCATGTTTATTAAATTGGAGAGAAAAAAATATTGTAATAGTTGATTCTCATATATGAGTTTAGTGACTATCAAAATATAAATTGTTATATGTTGGTTTAATAAACAAAGTGTGTATTAATTGCTCATTAACTTCTTCAAAATGCAAAATAATGTTAGCTTCAATCTGAAATAATTATGATTTATTTTCACGTTCTAATTACGATTTATTTGATGCATATCTCACTATATTATATTAAAATGTGTTATAAAATATCTTACCATATATAATAGCTGAAAGTAAAACGCAATATGTTTCCTTGCAAAAAAAAAAATCAAGATATAGAGTTCTTTACTTACTATTGATTCTTAAAAATAAAAAAAAATAAAAAAAAAAACTTACTGAATATATATTATTTATTACAATATAATCACATTATTTTGAGATGGATTTGAGACTATTACTTATAAGTCTCTACTACTATTCTCATTTTTTACTTCACAAAAAAAACAAAATTACAATATTAAATTTCTACGCGCAACGCGCAGGTTTGCGACTAGTAACTAGTAACAATCGGCTACTTATGATTTGTTGTGAAAATGTTGTAGACATGTCATTACTCATATTTAAAAAGAAAGTGTTCTAATTTTTAGGAAAAAAATTTATCCAGTTTTTTTTTTTTTTTAGATTTTGTTGAATTACAATTTTAACTATATTTTTTAATAATAAAAACTATCTAATTAATTTAGGGATATTTTTGATATTTTTTAAAAGCAAAACTAACTTTATGAATCCTCAGATAAAGATTAACAATTTTTTTTTTTTAGAGAATGAGATAAAGATTAACAATATAAGCTTTTTTTTTTTTTTTAATAAGTAATAGTTTCTCAGGATAAAGATTAACAATACCTGTGCAGAAATCTCCTCAGCTGCAAATTGCTTGCCTATGGCCGGACACTCAAGCTTCACATTGCCATTTTCGTCCCGCATGACCTTGTATGACACCTATATTGGTATATTGGAATAATGGTTAAATGATTAAATTCACACTAATTTATCATAGCATCAAACAATTGATCCAAAATTCCTATCTCTAATTAGTCAAATACTGGTTAAAATATTATAAAGATTAACAATTTAAGCTTTTTCAATAAGTAATAGTTTGTCATGATATAAGACATCAAATAATCCAAATTCAAATTATCTCCAACATACTAATAATTAAATGATTTTATTAAACATTGTCTATCATGATATCTGAACATGTGATAGCATACTAATGGTTATAAGAATACAAAATTATCAAAATTTACCATTTAAGTGATAGTTTATTATGATTGCATAACAAGTAACGTCTAATCCAAATTCAAATCCTATCTATAATCTATTAGTATTTAAATTATTAAACTTACAGTCATATATAATAATAATATATGTTTGATTCAAAAAAAAAAAAAAAAACCATTAAAGATTAATCTAAAAATTGGGTTTTGATCAAACAACACCAGAACAAGTCATGGTATCCAACAAAGCAATCCTAAGTTCCTGTCCCCAAATAGCATACTAATAGTTAAAAGATCATTAAAATTCATATAATAAGCTCTAGTGAACACTAATCCAAATACAAATTCTGTCCCTAATCTACAAATTCTGCCTTTAATTTACAAATGGTCAAGTTAAAATACTAACTTTACAGTATAAAATTAAAAGAAAAGTGATAAATTTACCAACCTGTTTGGCCTCCTCATCCACTCCAGACATCTTCCTCCCAATAAACCTTTTGACAGAAAAGAAAGTGTTCGCAGGATTCACCACAGCTTGTCTCTTAGCAATTTGCCCCACAAGCTTATCACCATTCTTGGTGTACGCCACCACAGATGGTGTCGTTCTCTGCCCCTCAGCATTAGTCACAATCGTTGGCTTCCCACCTTCCATGGCTGCCACTGCGCTGTTAGTTGTCCCCAAGTCAATACCACCACATTGTTGTTCCCATTTCTCCTCCTCCTTCTACTACTACAACTACTCCATTTCGTTTTTGGTTGCTGACCCAAGAACAAGTTTCTTGAGCTGGTTATGGTACACCAAGTTTTTTTGCTTGGCTTATGGGAACATGAAGGATAGAAGTGGATATGGGTTGGGGTTAAAATTGCCATTTTTTTTTTCTTTTGGGTTTGCTATATGCAAAAACTTGAACTTTTTGTGTTTGTGTGATAATGCAAAGAGTGTTTCGGGTTTTGTAATAGGAGAGAGATATCCATGGGGGCACTTCTAAAATGCTCTTGCTGAGGAGACAGTGTAGAAAGGTTTGGACTTTTGGAAGGAACAATCAGGAAGCGCCTAGAAAGTGGAAAGCTGGGGACTTCGAACTATATCTAGTACTCTCGTTTCGCACGTGTGACATGGTTCAAGGATTGGGAAGAGTAAAGATTAAAAATATATATAAACAGATTTTTTTTTTTTTTTAAGATTTAAAATATAAAATCTCTTGGTGATTAGAATCAGAAGGTAGTAAAAGAGAACTAGAGAATGCTAATTTGGCCCAACCCAATATCTCGTATTTGGATTCGTAATATTTCTAACCCATGCAATCTAACTCAATCAATAGTACTATTAATAGTTTAAAAAACAATATTTTTTTAATTTATTAGTTTGATTTATTTTGGATTTTGGATTTCTGGATTTAGTATAAAATTTATATGTGTTATAGTTTAAATTATTTTGGTATTTTGAGACTTAGTTTTGAAGAAACTGAAATATATTAGGCTCAATTGTTGTAATTATTAATTAATTAAAAGGCATGAATTGTTGAATAACAACCTAATTATTTTTATTAGGTCTCACAGGTGAGACTAACCCAATTCACCCAGTTTGGGTTGCTTTTAAAGGTAACATGGATTGGATTAGCTTGAGATTTCTCAACTTAAAGGTTGGATTGAGTTGAAAATATATACTACAAATCTAATCCAACCTGACGTACAAATTGAAAGAAATTAAGCCTTTTTATTCAAGAAATATGAGTTAATCATGTTCTTTGAGCTAAGATTTTCCAATTTCCACTAAAAAGAATTCTCAAATATTTAAGCCCATATGCAAAAGAAATTTCTTTTAATAGTTACATTCAACTTAAATATCGTATGCTAGAAAAATTGAAAGAAGTAAGAAGTAAGAAGTAAAATAAAATAGAAATAAAAATTAGAGTATGAAGTATGAACCGCTGACATAATACAGTTACATACTTTCAATTGGAGATATATTTCCTAATAATAGTACAGGATAATATAATTGGTACATTAGATTGAGAATGCATGATGATATGCAAAAAGTGAAAGGGAAATTAAAAAAATTAATATGATTCGTTCTAATTCAAACTTTGCACATTAAAATTGCCAACACGATATTAACCCTCAAAAATTATGGTATGTGTTTTAATATAAAAACATAGCTAAGCCCCATGACTCAAAAAAGTGATGACGATATAGCTTTAATCAAATTAGTTTTTAACAAATTAGTATTTGCAATCTGTGAAGGGCGTTTTGGGTGGCCTCTTTGTCCTTTATCTAAATTGTGCGAGAAAAGCTCAAAGCCAATCTTAGGAAATAGTGAAACTTCATAGGGTTCTTTTGTCTAGATATAGGTAACTCGCATCTTGTTTTGGGTTTTTAATTATATAATCATTTTCCATTCTCCCCAGAAAATTATTCACACAATAATACATCCATATAATTTTTTCCACATACAAATTTGTAGCGTGATACTTCAAAATGAATATATGGACCATTACCATAATAAGACCATTTTTACTGGTTTAACATTTTAATGCTTCATTGTTGGGAGTGTGTCATGGATTGTAACAAAATAAGTTTAGAGATTGTAACTTGTAACCCAAGCCTCTCCACTCCAACAATAAAAGTCTACATTGTCTCTCATTGCCACTCTTTTCAAAATGATTTACATTTTATGCTTATGTACAATATATTAGTGTACTGGACATGTTGAAATTCAGACATGAGTTCAATTATGGACACGCATCCAATATGCAAGTGTATTGTGATCACTGCTTTACTCACCTCATCATTCAGAAATTTGGATGCATCCTCCACAAGCTTCCTCAATACCTATGCAGAAATCTCCTCAGCTGCAAATTGCTTGCCTATGGCCGGACACTTGAGCTTCACATTGCCAATTTCATCCCGCACGACCTTGTAGGACACCTATATTGAAAAATTGGAATAATGGACACCTATATTGGCTTTTAAGCATTGTTTATCATAGTATCAAACAATTGATCCAAAATTCCTATCTCTAATTAGTCAACTAATAGTTAAAATATTACTAGCCTCATCACACGAGCTCCACATGTGCGATAAGACTCATTTTTATTTTGAATTTAATGTAATTTTTCCTTTTGAATTTATCTATTATTAGTAAGGTTACATAGAAAGGGATTTTTAAGAAATTAAAATTTACAATTTGAAATAGAGTAAACCCCTAAGTTTAGTGCGTGCTAATTTTTAAGAAAAAATATATCCTACTTGGGTGAGATATATGTAAAAAGAAAGTGCTAATATTTAGGATAAAAAGTTTATCTGGTCGTTTTTATTTTTATTTTTATAGATTTTGTGAATTACAATTTTAACAATATATTTTATTTTTAAAAAATAAAAATTATCTAATTAGCTTAAGGATATTTTTGACATTTTCTGAAAGCATAACTAACTTTCTGAAACTTCTTAATATATAAAGATAAAGATTTTTTTTTTTTTTTTTGAGAATGAGATAAAGATTAACAATATAAGCTTTTTTTAATAAGCAATAGTCTCTCATGATATAAAACATCAGATGATCCAAATTCAAATTATCTCCAACATACTAATAATTAAATGATTTTATTAAACCTTATCTCACGTGCTAATCGCGCGCTTCATTTAAGCACACAGCATCGTTTACAGGTCCCCCATGCTGAACACGCTTTGCAGTATGGCGTAGTTTGTTATTTTGTTTAGTTGTTGCCCTTTTAGGCTTTTAAAAAAACCTACTCAACCATATAGGTTTTCGGTCCAGGTCCCAGGCTGGACCGGAACAAAAAGTTACTATATATATTTTTAATATTTTATATTTAAGAAAAAAAAAAAAAACCAAAAACGCACACACTCTCCTGTGGTGTTCAGATATACAAGTTTCCTATCATTCCACATTCCATGGATTCATCTACTACTACTCTCTTGTTTAGTTGAGAAAATTCTATCAGAAACTGATATACAATTTAGATAACTAACAATTGAAGTATTGTGAACGCATATTGTTGTTCTCAGTTTTGTAATTTGTTATTGTCTTTCTTGCAGGTTCATTGATTGCAAGCACTTTGATTTTGGGAATGGAAACTGCCCATTTGGGAGTAGTTGCTTTTATAAGGTAACGTGAATGTTAATAAGATAAATAGTTATTGTGATTTTCATTTTTCAAAGGTTTCTGGTTTAACTAATCTTAAGTGCAACGGTTTTACTTGTATGCTATACATATAATCAAATTTGATTCTCTTTAGTGTAATGGTTATTGTAAGCATCCTTTACTACCTGGAAATTTATTATTCTGTGTTAGTAAAGATTTATGTCTCATTGATTTATTTTGCATTTTGTTGGTTGATGACTTGTTTTTTCGTTGTGGTTTTCTTTTAACTATCTTTTGAGTAGTTGAATGCATGCTCTGTTGCTTAATTGAACACTATGGTGTTTTACACAAGAATATAAGATAAGTTATGCTTTAATAGTTTAGATATACAGGTTTGGAAATCTAAAAATTTCTTATCATTTCTTCCCTTCTCTTCCCCTTTTCTAAAGAAACATAATGACTGATATCAAAATCATACAACTTTCTTACTTCGAAGGAAATCATCTATACAATTATATACAATCCTTCTCCCATCATTCCACATTCCAGTGAACATGGCCTATGGCGTTCACCTTTTTGTTTCACATATCAGAATGGTGCTCCTTTTTGGTAGATTAGTATGCATCCTAGATTATTGAGAAAAGTATTTTTTATTGGATCAACCTGGCTTTGGAAAACCGTACTACATCATAATCTTTAATGATGATTTGATGTGTTATTGTTGTTGATGCTGTTGTCTTTAGTGTTATTATTGTTTTGGGTTGCATCTCAACAGCAAAACAAAGCCTGTAGTCCAGTTAGTTGTGGTAAGACTTTAAGAGTGTGATTAACTGGGCTTGGTTAGTGATAACTGGAAGACTAGGGGATTATTTATTAACTTTTTTCTTTTTGAAGTTACAGAAGAAACTTGCCTTGGATGAACCATAGGAGATTTAGTTATATATTATTTATAATTTTGAATTTATATTTGACATTGATTGCTATTTTGTTTAGCACCTGGGATTTTAATAGTTTGCTACATGGTGTATCTATTTTGTTTAAACCTATGTCTACATATATGCAACCTAAGCAAGAAGTAGGGTACTATTATGTATCTAAATGTAGCATTCTAATCATAAATTACTATTTAGTGTACATAAATAAGCTTATAAGTTCATGTCCTTGTTTTTTTAAATTTATTAATAGTGTGGAAAGAAAAAAAGAACATGTACTGATTCTCCCAAAAGCTTAAACTATTGGAATATGGTAAATTTTATCATTTAACCACATACTTTTAACAACATGAATAAAATAGCACCTAGAAAAGAGAATACCCTTTCACTTGACTAAACTTAGATCTTACTCTTGTTCTTCTTAGCACTCTCAGGAACCAATAACCTGCAACTGCTAGCACGTCAGGACGTTTTTGCCTGTTATTCAGACATCAACCACTTCATATTCCCTTCTCTCCAGATTATCCCCGAAGCACTAGTGTACCCCTATGTCACTAAGGATGTTATGGTACTAGTGGTACTTTCCTGTTTGCTTTTCACTAAGGCCTCCCAAGTTTCCCTATTGAACATGCTCCTCTCTTGCTTCAATTTTATTATTATTATATATATTTTTTATTGATTAGAAATTCTAATGCTACTACCTGAACAACTCCCTTCCCTGTACCCCAAGCACGTATGTGCTTGGGAGGTTCCAATCCGCATAAGAGGCAGTTGGTTGCTACATTGTGCATTTCAAGTGTCGGGTATCTGTATTCTGTGCCACGAACTGATATAATCATCTACATACGTGCTTGGGAGGTACCAATCCGCATAAGAGGTGGTTGGTTGCTACATTGTGCGTTTCAAGTGTCGAGTATCTGTATTCTGTGCCAGGAACTGATATAATCATCTACAAAATTACAAATTGCTGTAGTTGGTTGCTACATTGTGCATTTCAAGTGTCCCATATTTGTATTCTGTGCTAGGAACTGATATAATCATCAACAAAATTACAAATTGCTTACCTTATCGAAGGCTCTAGCATAGCAAATTAACATTTTCTAAAACAATGTGACAATTTTGTTCTCTCACACTCTCTCTCTTTTGTGCTTGTTTTTCGGAGTCTCTGTGGTTTATTTTCTGGCTTTATCGGTAAGTATAGGTGGGGCACAAATGGTCAATTTCTTTTTATGTGGCAGTTGTATTATTGATGTTCCTAGAGTTGCTGTCAGAATGGCTTCTAGTCAATGCTGTTCCAAGAATTATACACCTTTTGTTTGTAATTTACTTCCATCTAGGAGAGGGTTAGCTTTATGACTCCTTTAATGGGTAGAATGTTTGTTGTGTTCCAGCATAAGGTCAAGCCAAGCTCATACACTTGGAGACATCACAGGCCCCCTCCACAAAGATCTGGTTTTGTGGATGACCTGTTTGATATGTTCAACTCCATAGAAGAATTAACAGCCTCCGAGACAGCTCTCGACCCCTTGGAAGAATTAACATCCTTGGAGATGGCTCTTTTTTTAAGGGATCTGATTCTGGATGCATCTGACTCATCAAGTGATGAAGAAGATTTTTATAGCCCATGAGCTACTAGATATAGCCAGTTGTAATCATGTTGATTGTTTGTGGGGATTTTCTAAACATTGCCGTGTTGGCATTTTGTCAGCCTACTACTCTTTGCATCAATAGAAAGACTTGCTTGTAGTTTTTGAACTCTATATTATGACAAGATACTTTTATTTATAATTGACATCTTGGTTTCCTTGCTGGAGTTAGATTGTTTCTGCTTGGGATGATTACTGGCATTACCCAATGTTGATGTCAATAGGCCTAAAAGTGAAGGTTCTTTGGTAGATATTTGATTGCTGGAGCACATAATAATTTTATGGTTGTTATTAATGGTGCTCAGTTTCCTTGGATACTTTGTAAGCAAAGAACTTTCTTGTAGTTTGACATGTACATTTCAATTTCCCGTTTGAAGGTCTTCCTTTTACAAATTTGCTCTTTTTAGTGAGTTTATGCTCCTTACAGTTTGATATTTACATTTGAAAAACATGGCCGGTGAAGTGATTACCATTGTGGTGTATAATGTTATATTTGTTATATTTCTTTCCCATGAGTGGAAGAGGGGTTACTAGGCTTGTTGAGCTTCTTTTGGAAAACCTTCAGTAAAGGGTTCTGTGGACTTGCCTTATGAAGTGGTTTGTTTGCAAATATGGGTTGTTACAGAAGGCTCATCTTTGTGACTTGTATGTCATGTTACAAATGTACTCATTTTCTGTGTTGCATCATTTTTCTCTATACAGGTTTATGAGCCTTCTCAGCTTGAAAGTATATGCATCTGCTTTTTATTTCCCCTATTTTGGTTATGGGGGTTGCATGCAATGTAATAAGTTCAGAGCCTGATTAGGTGTTTTTTTTGAGTGGATGTTCTCTTATTGCAGCATGCATATCGAGATGGCCGTCTAGAGGAGGTAGTTCTACGTCATCTTGGGTTTGAAGATGTAGAAACTGTGATAGCTAATAAATATTAGGTTTGTCTGAACTTTTAGTTGTTATTCTATTCTACTTGGTCCAATTTTGTTTTATGTTCCTTAATTTTGGGAAATGTTTTTATTCCAACAAGAGCTCAAACTAATAAATAAAAGAAATTTTGTATATTGTGTACCCATGGTGCAAGGGTTTTACCTGACCTTTACTTGGAATGCATTAGCAGTCATTCACATGCTAGGTATATTGAGCAAAAAATATCAGTCTTTGTCAAATAATGGCTTTGTTAGCCATCAGGAAAGTTGTCAATGATGGCATGCTCTTGTACTCACTGAATCTAAAGGATTGTTTTGATGGTTATAAACTTATAATACCACCTTAGCACTGTGGTTTTTCCAAAAAACTGGTTATCAGTTGCACCAGTTTCATCATCTGCAAAAAGTCTCTTAATTGCTTGAACCTGTATTCATATTGCAGGATATCTAATGATATGGAGAAATCATGTGCCACTTCAATTGCTGAGTTCTTTTCAAATGCCAGTGTGACACTTCAGTTGTTTTTGAGGTATAATGCAATAGAGATATTTATATGCTTTTCTAAGATTTGTGAAAGGTGATGGTTGCTTAGTTGGACCCCATAAGTGACCTTCAATGTCTCTTTGCTTTACAAATATATATTTTGGTTCCATTGCCTCTGCTCCCTAGTTGTATGTATTCACCTTTCAATGGTGTGCCTTTCAATGGTGTGATGTTTGATTCAACCTGTTATGGGTGTTGGGAAGTTTAGGGTTCGTTTGGTAATGTTGTTCTAGTATCGTTGTTTGTATATTTTGGAAATGTGTATGGGTGAAAAAGTGTAAAAAAAAGTGTAATGTTGTTTAAACACTGAAAATTGTTGTTTAAACTACGGCAATAAACGGGCCCTTAGGTTTCGGTATTTTTTTGGTCCAACAAAGTGATTTAGAGGTTGGGTCTCGGTGAGATGTCAAGTGCCTTCCACAAAAAGTTACATGTTATGGGTTTGACCTTGGTATTTGACTTGATGATTGGTTCTTATTTCTAAGTTTATATTGATAACTTGGATTGACATGAAATTATTGGACGGTTCTTACAACTCATGCCAAATGAAATATGCAGTAATAGTTTATAGGTCATAAGCTTTTGTTAGGATTTTCATTTACCGTACAAATCAGGTTTCAAGATTCTTCTACAAATCTGTGAATCCTAGGAATTGTTTCTCAATGTCCCTTCTTTTTAATTAATTTCTGATTTAAAAAAAACAACAAGAAAAAGTCAAGATGAAGAACTTTTTTTGTTTTGTTTTGTTTTGTTTTTAAAGTAATATTTTTTAGTCACTGTTCTCTAAACCTCTCAATGCTATCATCGATGCAGATTTGCATGCTAGAGGGAACCAGAACATGGAGTGTTCGTCATGCTATACTATTTATCAAGATGCATCTGGCGAAATTGGCCAAATACCACGTTGGGACAAAATTACAGTAAATTTAGCACTGTTTCAGAACTTAATAGGAATCTACCACTTTTCTAGTACTCGAGCCTGTGAAACTCGAGTACTATATGGTACTCGAGCTTCCCATGCTCGAGTACAACCCTTTTCCGCCACGGTGTCAACAGCTGACCTGGCAATTTGTGAATTAAATTAATCCACTGGTACTCGAGTTTACAGGACTCGAGTACTGTGCAACTTGTACCCGAGTCCAATATACTCGAGTACCAACCAAATATTGCAATACTCGCGTTGATTGGGGTCGAGTACGCCATGTATGGTACTCGAGTACTTACAACTCGAGTACTGTACATTTCGTATGTCCACGGATGAATCAAATTTTACTTCAACACATTTTACTTCATCACATTTTTTACTTCATCACATTACACTTACTCTCCTTAACACCCAAACCCTCACTCCGCCGGAGACAGCACATCTCATCGGCGGCAGACCACCCATCCCTTCGGCGGCAGACCACCCATCTCTTCGGCGGCGGACAACCCTCTCTCCGCCGGAGACAACCCATATCATCGGCGGCAGACAACCTTCACCCCAACCCACTTCATCAAGCTCTCCTCGGTGACCTCGCAGTCAGTCCGCCGTAGCCTCCGCCGTAGACGACCATCATCAAGCTCTCGTTGCTCATCATTTTGAAATCCCTCCCAAACTGGTCTGAAGGAAACGGGCATTTAAACTACAAACAGCATCATAAATTACTCAGTGACCATATCTAAAGGTACAATACACCATTGGGGTCCCTTCAATTTAGCCATAAGAAAACATGGCTACCAAGCTCTACTATGTTAATTTGGATATAACCTTTTATTGAAAGTTGTATTTAGAAAAAGAGATGTTTCAAAAAGCTTTTCATAGACAAAATAGATAAAAAAATTAAAAGAAAGAGCTGTTGCAAAAACAGACTTCTAATTAGACAGTAACCTAAGCTTCAAATCATGCTTCAAGTGCTATCTTGTGGGCTCATAACTAACTAGAAGCTCCTTTATTATCTTTTGCAAATATTTAGTTTCTCTGCTGAAATTACCTACATCTGTTGTTTGTTATCAAAGTTGCACATATATATTTACGTACTGATTATGATTGTACCCAAGGAATATCATCACTAGTACTTCTCATTGCTTCCAGAGCTATCACATGTGAGACTGCACATGCTTAAAATAATTCCCTGATGATATACGGCAATGCAAACTAGAAATGAAAGATGAAATTATAAGCTCAATTTTTCAAAAACAAATATTTTTCTTGCTTGTAGGTAGTACTTTACTAACAATGCCATTGACAAGTCATAATGCTTCATTTTTTATTTTCAATCAGGTTGCATCGTCTTCAGGAGTGTAATGGAGATGAGGTCTTCAAGGCAGAAGCTAGTGCCAAGGTTCAAAAGTTTGCTGAATGGGCTGTAAAATGTATAGGCTTCCATTCTCGTTGCTCTGAAATGTATAGATCCAACTCCAGTTATCTGCATTCAAGAATGAACTATAGAATGGATTCATTTTTTTTGTCTTTCTGTGAAGTTGTTTTGTAATTATTCAATGTGGACGGTGCAAACCATTTTGTGGTTTTATTTGGTGTCATTTATGAAAGTTCTAGAATATTTTACTTGCACTCTTATATTAAGGTTTGAGAACTCAAATTCATTTCAGACCGTATAACTTCTGTTCAGGGAAACTATTCCTTTTAATGACAACATGTAAAAAAAAGATTATAAAATTTTGGCCAATACTCGAGTTTAGTGGACTCGAGTACTGTACATTTTGTACTCGAGTCCAACAGAATCGAGTATAAATTGGTAAGACTGCACTATCAGACAAATTGGTACTCGAGTATATTGGACTCGGGTACAAGTTGCACAGTACTCGAGTCCTGTAAACTCGAGTACCAGTGGATTAATTTAATTCACAAATTGCCAGGTCAGCTGTTGACACCGTGGCGGAAAAGGGTTGTACTCGAGCATGGGAAGCTCGAGTACCATAAAGTACTCGAGTGTCACATGCTCGAATACTAGAAAAGTGGTACATTGCTATTAAGTTCTGAAACAGTGCTAAATTTACTGTAATTTTGTCCCAACGTGGTATTTGGCCAATTTCGCCAGATGCATCTTCTATCAAAGTAATAAAATCGTCATGCATTGGATGGGTATGTTTGAGAGTTCTCATCAGCTGTCTATTTATGGGATAATGATTTTTAGTAATGGACGTGCAAATAGCTGTGCTGTTACCTAGCTGTATGGTTCCCCCTCACCAACAGTGATATATTTGGAACTGTTTATATAATTGTTTTTTCTGGCTTCCATTCTTGTCAATATGGAGCTATGATGACATGTTCTGGGCAACATTGTCTGAGGTCTTTTGTATTCTAATCTGAATTTTTCTATTGTTTGAAGACATTGCATCTTGCAGGATGTAAATGGGGTCAAGAGCTCCCTAAAATCAATAGCTTTTACAGATACTCATATCTGTTGTTATACATGAAAGACCAGCTCCCTCTCTCGCTCTCTCCTTGTTTACTAGCTCAAAAATGGTAAGAGTTTCAAATGAATGTTTTGGTGCAAAATATGATAAATTAGTCGTTTTTAATTGTATACTTCTAGTCATTAAAAATATATGAATGGAGATTAAACTCTTGATTAATGTATAATTTGGGCAAAAATATCATTTTCGGTCTTGAAATATAATCTATAATTATATATTTGTATTTTTGCCTTTAAAATTTATAATTTCCTTCATCTATCTATTTTCGTTATGTTTTCCATTGGTGTGTATAACAGAGTGCATATTTTGAGAATCAGAATAGAATCAAGACTATGTTTTAGAAATTAAAACTTTATCTTTGTAAAATGGTTTAGATTTTAAACCTGTAAAAAAAATTAACAAGAGTCGACGAGAACACCAGCTGTAAAACATTTTAATTGTCTGTGGACAGAAATAAAACCTTCTAAATCTTAAGAATGAGAATCAAAGTAGAAAGTGAGATAATTAATTAAAACCTCCAGGTGCCATTGGTTTCACAGGCTGCATCCTTGCATAGAAATCTTGAGCTGATTAGGACTGAGAAGGTGACAAGTGCTTATGCAATAGTGGCAAAAGACTTGAAATTTGCTTTGCTTGTGCCATCATAATGCTCTTAGTTTGTAATTTCTTACATAATTTGATCTTATTAGGCAAATCTTTTATAAAGAAACAACTTTAATTGAAGGGCTGCTTTAGAGCATCTCCTAGGCTCTATAAAGCCTTATTTGGAGAACAAACACAGAAAAATCAACCTTCAACAATCTCTCTATCTCTTTTTTTTTTTTTTTTTTTTTTTTTAGATTTGCTATAGTGGCTCTCTTGACATGGAGAGCACTGTAGCAACTCCAAAGCCTTTTTCTCTATTAAAAAAAAAAACCAGTTGGATTAAGATATTATTTCTCTCTCTCTTCCCTTTCTCTTCTTTCTTCGTTTCATCACTCTCTCGCACTTCTCATCAGAGAACAAAGAAGCTCTATCTCAGAGCCTTGAAAAATAGAAAAGCCAAAGGAAATTAATTACCACTTGGTCCACTACCAAAGAAAAGCCAAAGGAATATTGAGGTCAAAATAAAAAATCAAAGGATTTTTTATCCCAAGAAGAAATTTGAAGGCAAAGATCTCAATCTTGGAGAAGTTTTAGGAACAAAAATAGATAATTTATTCCTAGATCTACACAAATCATACCATACAAGGGAGCTAATTTTTGCTTGATCTACTGCCGATCGTCCGGTTAATTGCCGCTTGATCCATTATCGATGGTGTGTGTTTTTCTTTCCTGCATATGTGTTGCTGTCTCCTCTGGTGGTCTTTGTTGTTCTTTTCTCTGTTTGTGTTTTGCAGAAAATAAAGTGTAAATAAATGGCTATAATTCTTTGAGATCTTTTAATAAATGGGTTGAAAAAAAAAAGATTAAAGAATGATTAAAGAAAGAATAAAGAAAAAATATTTAAATAGTATAGAGAAATTAATAGAAAGTCTGTTAGAAGATATATTTGAAAAAGTAAGTTAAGCAAAAGATAAAAGTAACTGTTCACTCTCCAAATTGTAAATGTTCCATTGCAAACATTATTTCAGCCATAGAATAGTACACTATAGGAAACACGACGTGTAATGGGGTCTATTACACTTTAATTAACTTTGTTTTCAAAGCTATATACTATAGGCCAAATTTTACAAATAAAAACCTTGCGAAATATTTGAAAGATGAATCCTCCTGACCTTAAAATCCGATGCTGCTGTGAGACCAAACAATGTATTCCTTGCTGCACTCTTCCGAAACCATTTAGGTAACATCACTCATGCATGGATTGGGATCAATATAAAAGGTAATCCTCTTTGCGCTGAAGCCAAAGCAACACTCTAGATGTTATTGGATCCATTCAAAATTCTGCCTCTGCTCCTCAAAATTCAAAATTCCTATATTTCCTTTTGGCAGATAATTAGATCCTCAAATAGTTTAGCCCATTCCCCGATGGCTTCCGCCTCCTTTTATTATTGTTAGTTGGGCCGAGTGTGCTTTGGATCTCAAATCTTTTGTTTTTTCCATGGTTTGAGAATCCATATTGTCCACCTTGGTCATGATCTGAGACAGGTAAGGACAACTTATCAGTCAATAATTTGATTCAAAGTAAATTTTTTAGTAGCTGAAATAACTTTCGAAGTATATCAAGAGGCAAAAGCATTAATATTATAGCTTAGCAATGTAATTCATATGGTAGTAGCACCATTTCCATTCAAACTCAAATGACACTACACACACAATCTCATTGCAGAAAAGTCCAATAATCTTCCACGAAGTGAGCAACTAACACAAATAAGTAACACAAATCACTGAACCAAAATGACCCCAGTCGCAACAATAATGAAGAAATCCAATGACTTAAAAAGTATTTGAATCCATTTTTTCAAATTCCAACAACCTTCCTTCCAATTGACTGAGCTCCTCACCACATTCCAAGTACTCTAACAATCAGAGTCACCGAAGAATTTTACAGAAATTTTGAAAGAAGAGAATTGGATAGAAAAACTCCATGAATATCTTTGTAAACGTGGCTAATGACTACGTGCAGACATATATGCCAAAACCCATAAATTCTCTTAACTGGGTAACCAAAATAAATCAAATGTTAATGGGTTAGAGTGACTGAGTGGGAGTGAGAATGAGAGCCAAAAATCTGTCATAACCGAAATATCAATTACCATTGAAAAAAAATAAATGTGCCAATTTTCCTTTTACCCCTTTTGGTTACCACTGGTCCTGTGCTATGTTCCAAGGGTAGATTCGTCTATTAGACGGTACTCGATTTCAGGTATATCGATTACTATCGAAAAAAATGGATGTTACCCTTTTAGTTACCACCTGGTCCTGTGCTATGATCCAGGGGTAGATTCGTCCATTAACAACAGCTCTAAACCAAAATAGGCTCCACCATTTTAAACTCTCACTTGGGCCCATCAAAAGATAGAGAGCTGAGAGCCCATTGAACATGAAAATCTACCTAAACAAAACTAGTATCTTATCCTGAAAAAAAAAAAACTGTTACAGTTGAAAAAATTTAAAAATAAATTTCATGTTTTTTTAAAAAAACTTTTCATCATCTGACTTACCCTTTTTTTTAATGACAAAAAGGTTTTTTTTTTTTTTTTTTTTTTGTGGAGAAAATTTAATAATAAGACATAGGTTATACATTTTATGTTATAACATGGAACTCAACAATATCAATGCAAATGACCCAACCATGTTAATATTATCAGTTTAGGTCTAGTGAAAAGGTACAGATAGACTCAAGAGTCAAGAGCATGCTAGACAAAATCTTGAACAGATCATAGAGAGCTACGAAAAATATATAAATAATTAACTCTAACTAGGAATTACTTTCCCAGAAGTTGTAGTATAGAAATTTATATATTGTTTACTTTATTATATTTAAGATTTTCGCTATCAAAAGCCGTAACTAATATAAATTGATATTTTTTTCTTTCCTCTTTTCAAGAGTCATTTTGTATGTAACAAATATTTCAAATCAATAAAACATATCTACCTTCTTCTTCTTTTCTATTTTTATTTAATAATAGCCCCACTCTTTATTTATGTGATAGAGATCTCTCACCTGAACTTGAATTAAGAATAATTTTTAAGGGTAATTTTATGTCCACAATATTTTTACAAGTCTTAAATTATTGATTGTGACTGATTCTAATATAAGCTCATTATTAACATCACTTTTTTTACCTATCAATAGCAGTCCACTACCTAAGATTTATTGCGAAAATATTATTGATGTAATGTTACATTTTTAAAGGAAGTTTAATATCACTAGGAAAAACATCAAATTCATGAGGAGTTTTGTCCATAGAGCACCCACAAAAGGTGAGTCTATCCAAACAATCACATTATCAAAGTACAAAAAAACTACAAGCTTTTGGTTAGTTCATTACAAGCTCCACGGGTCAAATTCACACTCTTACTCTTACTGATTTGGTTGTGTAGTGAACTAGCGGCCCCTGTTACTTTCTTTAACGAGCTTATGTGTTCAACCAGTCCACCGACTATTCTAATGTCTATGTCACATTCTAAAGGGTAAAGAATAATATGCTACCTTAGCTCTGAAGCATGCGCGACAATTTGCCTAGACTCTCTCTTTTTGGCCTCTTCTTAACTCAAGCAATTGAGAGCAATTATGGCATGGAAGATATGTGCCACACAATTTTAACTGAGGCAGGCAGGTATACTCCTTGTGATCCCACAAACTACAATCTCACAAAGCATGAGACTCAGCTTTTACTCGCAAGAAAAATGTGTTTGATATAAGAATATATATTTGAAAAATAAGGTCCGATACGTAGGGACATGACATTTAATTAATTAAAAGTTTGATACATTAGTTTGTAAGATGGTGCTAAAATTTTATAATACATCTAACGAGTCGCTTGTTCTTTTATTTTAACTTTTTTTTTTTTATTTTTTATTTATTTTTTATGCTTGATATTAAAGTTGATTAAGTGTGCACAACGGTAAGCAATCCCACATGTACAGGGGGTTGCTGGTGCTAGAAAATGTAAATTCTTATTCTATAGGTTCATTGATGGAGAAGTTAAGTGTTGCATGACACTAAGAGCTTTCTTTAACTTGCTTATCCAGCCTTTCCTGTAAGATTTATTAGATTATTATTTTTTAATGAATTATGGCCTTGAGTCTAATTTATATATATCTAAAAGTTGAAGCGTAGCATTTGTTATTTTTACGCTCCAATTAAGCCATATAAGCAGCCATGTCATTATCATTTTTTTCTCAATTTTGTATATGGTTTTTTATAGTTTAAAGTGAATTAAAAACTCTATTATATTACAATCAAAATATCATATTTATCTTATTTTTAACTGTTCTTTTTTATTATTAAAATTTTAATTCCATTTTAACTTTTCATATTTCCACTACTTTCTACCTTAACTTTCTTCAACCTTTCTCATTCCATTTTAACTTTCATATCCCCACTACTCTTTAACTTAATATCATTATTTTTCTATCCCTTTATCTTCCTTTATTTTTTACTCTTCTTATTCTTATCCTCATACTATAAATTTTTCATTCCCTCTCGCATTTGTAAAGTTGTGACTTACAACTATGTTTTATGTTGGCTTTATTTCATGACAAAAAGTGTTGTAATGACTTAATTTTGCTCCTTGTATTTTGTGGAATTTTATTGTACTGGGTTTAGTATTAAGTTGGTGAAGATTCAAGCATAACATGAAGATTCAGTAGATTTCGCAAGTGTATCGCTAGAAGCTAACTCACAAAAGAGCCACGTGAGAAGCACATGTTGGAAGCTAAAAAGTCGTGCCAGCCTAGAAGATTTCGCGAGTGTCTCACAAGTAAGGCCTTCCCTTGAGATACCCGCGAAACTCTCTGCCTGGTGGATTTTTAAGTAACTTTCTTACCCTTTACCCATACTATATATACCATCATTACCCATAAATGTAAGAGGTGCTATTCAGTGAGAAAAACCCTAGATAGGTTTTCAACAACACACACACCCATCTTTTAGAGAGAGAGCTACTAATTATTAGTGAGAAATCATCTTAGCATCTTCTCCTTCCCTCTTCCATTGTCATACCTTAAGAGGAGATTTGTACCAAAACACAACCCACACATTTTCAGAGTGTAGAGAGTGTTTTGGAGCTTGGGAAGTTTTGGGGATTTGCCAAAAGAAGCCAGTGAGGCTTAACGGATGCAATCGGGCGTATTGCAAGATCCAGAAAGTTAGACAAGATACGGTTCTGAGAAACCTTGTTGGAGTAGGAGCTTGGAAGGCTTAGGTACATTGGGTAGATTAGGCTTGAAGGGTCTCTTACTATTCGTGTATCCCAACTTATTATCTAGTGGATCGATTTACCATTTGGAGGGCGGCAGAGAGGTTTTTTACTGAGTTCTTCAATTTCCTCTTCGATAACACATCGGCGTGTTATCTTGTATTTGCATCTTTCTTTCCCTATTCTTGTGCTTTACTTTTATTGTTTGTTGTTAGAGTAGTATCGGTTCATTGCGCACATTTACTCTTGTTTCCACACTTTGATTAAGTAAGAGTAAAAACAATCTAACTGTAGTTTGTTAATTGGGGTCTAAACAACTCTTATGTTTTTAACACAAATCCGAGCTCTCAGCATTCCATGCATAATTTTATATTTTTTTACACACAAAAATATTTTGCAAATAAAAGTGTCGAATTCATGAATTATTATAAATTTATAATTTGTTATTTTGTTTTTCTATCATTTATTGGAGGGCTATTCCAACCTTTAGGCCAATGCAAGGTATCACTACAATGTTATAGGCCAATGGCGAAATTTAAGGGCCCAAAAGTCATTGCAAAAAAAAATGTTGTAGAACTACTAATTTTATTAACAAAATAGAAGTAATTTAATGTGATAGTAAATATAATTTGTGTTACATCAACAATAGGAACAAGGTGGATCGAATAGGACCGAATTAGAACGAATGGATGGAATAGGACCCAAGTGGACAAAATTGACGAAATGGGATTAAATTAGACCGAGGTGGACATACTGGACCGAAGTGGACTGAATAGGAGTAATGTAAATTGAATAGGACCAAAGTAAACAGAATGGACCGAATAGAACCAAAGTGGCAAAAATGGACCAAATAGCCTGAATCGAACTGAAGTTGATCAAAGTGGATAGAATGGACAAAATAGGACCAATGTGAAACGAATAGGGCCAATGTGGATTGAGTGGACCGAATTAGACTGAAATGGACAAAATAGGGCCAATGTGGACTAAATAGGGCCAATGTGGCCTAAGTAGGGCCAATGTGAACTAAATAGACCGAAGTAGATTGAATAAGACTGAATGGGCCGAATTGGACCGAATAGAATTTCAAGGGACAGAAGGACTAAATAGGATTGAATAGGACTGAATAAGACTAAAGTAGGCAGATTAGACCTAACGGGACCACATTGGACCGAATAGAACCGAGGTGAACATACTGGACCGAATAGGATTACTGTGGATTGAATAGGACCAAAGTGGACAGAATGAACAGAATAGAACCAAAGTGGAAAAAATGGACCGAATCAGACCAAAGTGGACCAAATGGTCCGAATAGGACTGACGTGGATCAAAGTGGACAGAATGGACCGAATAGGACTATTGTGGACCTAAGAGAGCCAATGTGGACTGACTGGACCGCAGTAGAATGAAGTGGATAAAATAGGACCAATGTAGACTGAATTAGGCCAATGCAGACTAGATGGACCAAATTAGACCGAAATAGACTGAATAAGACAGAATGGGCCGAATTAGACCGAATAGAATTTTAGTGGACTGAGTGGACTAAATAGGACTGAATTGGACCAAATTGGACATAATGGACCAAATAGAACCAATATGGACCGAATTAAACATTTGAATATTTATCATTTTTATTGCATTTTTAGGTTCATATTTCTAATTTTTAATGTCTATTTTAGTTTTTTATTTTCACTCAAAACTAAAGATTTTAGCCCAAATGCAATAAATTTCGTACTTTCAACCCAAAAATAAAGAATTTTTTTTGGGAGCTAGACTTGAAAAGAAAACCTATAAAAAGAATCCCTATAAAAAGAATCAAGTTAAGACCCAATTAGTCTAAAATGGACTGAAATTGACTGAGTGGACTGAATTGGACTGAAATAAACCTAATTGGATTAAATAGAAAAAATTTTAATTTTAAGGAAGAACAAATTATCTTAAAAAAAAATTAGAGAAAAAATTATACATTATATTACAATATAAAATAATTATTTATTCCCACACATTGCGTGGGTTTGCGACTAGTTCATATAATGTTGAGTTTGGTCCAAACTTGTAAATTTTTGCTTATATTAGCTCAATTGATCAGTTGACCAAAATTTGTAAATGTGTATAGTGAAGTTGATCGAGTGAGCAACAAACTTTTGTCTTCATCCTCAGTTACACCGAACGAACGATTACAAATAAAAGTTCTTATACAAATACTTGCAACGAATCTTTTCATTACAAAGAAGTTTCTAACTAGTCCACTTGTTGGGTAATTATCATGTTCTGCTTTGTACCAATGTCATTTCCATCTCCTCTAATCCTACCTTTCTTTTACCAGTGGAGAAGGTAGATGGGTTAGTCCCTAGGTCTTCCTCTTAATAAATTCATATTATTTAGCAAAAAAAACCAATAGAAGAGACTAAACCTTTTGCCAAGTTTTATGCCTCATGCGAAATCACAAACTAACATAGAAATTATACAAGTATGCAAGTATGCGTGGTCAGAATTGAAGTTCTAAGAGTTGCTCACTATCTGTGAAATCTAAATTGATCATATCATCACCATTAGCTATCTTCCTAGTTGATCTAAATGACCCAAGTGTAATACCAGAATCAACCCAACACCAAGTTGGCTAGGCTTATGGATTGACTATTGTGGGAAAGGGTATTTGGATTCACTCCCACTTAAGATCTATTTATAAAAATATTATATCTTTAGAAAAATCTCACAAATAAATATTATGAGGTAAAAAAAAAAAAAAAACCTAAAAGAAAAATAAACAACCACATACAAGAGAGAACACCAAGGATTTACGTGGTTCAGCCTTTGGCCTACATCCACGGGCGGCAACAAGGAGAAAAGTTTTACTAACAAATATGGAGAGTACAAAGGTGGTGTAGAACCACTCAAAAACCCAAATCCCAATACACCCAAATAACTCTATATCAAAGGGTTCTCTCTCAACTCTAACATAATTCAAGGCTAAACAATAGTTGCCGTCCATGCAAAGAAGTCAATCCGAAAAAAGCTAATAGACAATCCAATTCTAATTCACATCAACATTGCCTACCACAGTTACATAATTTCTTGATTCAAGACAGCCATTGCATCTTTAATGGCTTGGGTAGATCCACCAAAGATGGCTTGGGAAGATCCATTGCATCTTTAATGGCTTGGGTGAATTCACTTTAGCCTCTATATTCTCCTTGTCTAGCTAGGAACGTTGTCTCCCAGCTCTTTTAGTTGCTTCTAGTATGGTACAAAACTGAGTTAGCATGGTTCTTTGTGCCTATGTCATCCCTCATTTCCTTGTCTTCCCTTTGCAAAATTTTCAGCTTCATTAACCATCCTATTCACCTGCAACATTTTTATTTTGTACATGCAAACATGGGGTTTAGTAAGTAGTAACATAATTGGGTTACTAATATAAAATGTGAATGTTTCCATTTATTTTTATTTATTTATTAATCGAAAAACATAGATGCTAGAAATGCTGAGATTTCAGAAAGAAAAGAAAGATATAGGTTCTTGAAGACCATGGTAGCATCATTGAAAGGGGTAACAAATATATATATATATATATATATATATATATATATAAAGAAGCCCTTGAGCTATAAAATCAAAATTAAAGATTAAGAAATAAAAGAATTTTTATTTTATTTTTTTATTTGGAAAATACAAATTAGCATATAAACAAGAAAAATAATTTCCTGCCAACAATGGCTATGGTAATAGGAGTATAAAATATCTTAGTAAAATGCACTAATACAGAAATGAGTCTTGATTTGAGTTTGGTGATGCAATCTCTTATATTTCTATAGTTGCATTTGTTATATATATTCAGTTCTTTCTCAAATGGTTAGATAATTATATTCGGCTAAGCTAGATTGAATTTCAGGATCATTCAAGCCCCAAATTAACCAAAAACTTTAATTTGAACAAATACCAAACACTCTTCATAACAACAGTTTTTTCAGAACATACCTTTTTACTTGGCAAGGGGCTAATACCAGTTATGGCAATATTTTTCCTTCTTCCCAATTCCCTTGGCATCAATACCAAATTTCACCAAAATTTGAGGAACTCCAAGTGGCACATGTGAGATGCCATATAAGCGAAAGCTTCCAAGAGATATGTTGTCCCTCACAAACTCTCTCACCTTGATACTCGTTTATATTCATCTGCTGCAGTGAAAAAGAAAATAACCCTGGTTGGAAATTGGTAAGGTTGGGTTCCTTCGGATAATCTATCATCACACCACCTAAAGTTTCAAGTCCTGAAATGAAAGTCAGAAAAGTAAATATTAATGCCTCAACTATCTCAACAATTAATGCAAGTTATAATAAGTAATATAGTGGACAATATCAGAAATAGAGAGCTCTAAAATTAAAGTAATAAGTGACATCCAAGAGCACAATCTCACTAACTTCTCCAGCTAAAACACTAGCCCTGAAATGAAAGTCACTAAAATAAATATTGATGCCTCAACTGTCTCATCAATTAGTGCAAATTCTAATAAGTACTACATTAGATAATATCAGAAATAGACAGCTTTACGTTTTCTTCCATAAATAAAGAGGAAAAAAGAAGAACAAGACAAACCTGAACTATAGCCCCAAGAGCAACAACTTCATAAGGATTTAAAGTCACATTTGGCTCTTTTCCAGTCAGTTCCTCATGCTCCTAAATGGCTGGGTTGCGAGTTGAACCATTAACAAGATTACTTCATATAAATATATATATATATATATATATCTCTTTGAAGGAAAGCTTTGTATCTCTCAAGGCAGTTTCAACAGTTGATAAAAGCCTAGGAAAAAGTAGATTGTAGTTGTAATCCACTGAAGTGATGGAAATCAAACGTTCATTGATATTTCATAAGAGTAGCAATTGTCAGTAGGCATACCTGTATAGTAAATCTGAACACAATTATGAAAATTTGACCCATCGGTGTGGTGTCAATGTGTTTTGGGCCATCCACAGCAGTTGTAATGAAAGGTAAACTGGAAAAGCAAATGGTTTTTCTATGTGATCACGGCAAATGGAGGGATAAACTTAAGAAAGAAGGCATAGAAATAGCCACATACCTAATATTAGTCTAAGTTAGAGACGACAACTTCATCTATTCCTTCTCAGCAATCTCTGTAAGACTAGAGCTTGCTTGTCTATCAGAAGATCTGTGCCTTCCTAGCAACGTCATCTATGCCATCTCAGCATTCAACTGTTTTCTATTAAAATTTATGTAAGGGTGTAATTTAGTAACAACTAACAATAAATCAGAAAGATCTACCAGTTTCTCTTGTTCCAACCTTGTCAAAACCATTGCTTCTTGGATAAGTGTCACCCAAGGTAGAACATATCTTAAATATTCCATCTCCAACCTCAAGAACTGTGTAGAAAACACATAACAGAAGAATATAAGTTGCATTTGATCACAACTCAGGATTTTTCAAATTTGATTATAATCAAACGTAACATTTAATTATAGACAAGCTAACTGACTTACTTACATTGGCTTCTCAAATTCTGAAAGTATCCAACTGATACATCCCATCATCATATTTCCACAGAAGATTCAAATTCTTCAGACAATAGTCATTTGCTAGATGCTTAATCCCTATAAAATATTTCTCATGATAGTTCTTGTAACGAAGTTCAATTGGATGCATTAAAGTATAGTTATGCATAAAGGTAAAAGAGTTACAATTTCAAAAGCATTAAAAAAAAAAAGAAGAAGAAGAAGAAGAAGAAGAAGAAAAGAGACAATAAGCCTGTTTTGTTATTGAAACAATTACATTAAGATGAACATATTCAATAAGCTTATGTTTTACAGAGGGAGGTTGAAAAGTCTAAGAACTAGTCACCCTGAAATTAAGCTCTAACTGAAGCTAGGAAGTAATATCGTCGCTAACACCAAGCTACAATCTTCGTCCTTTCCAACCTATCAGAAATTAGTTTGAGAATTAATTTAGAAAAAAAAAAAAGTGAAGAAATTAATACCACTACTACTACCATTTTGCAATCAAATTTCTGAAAATTCAAAACAAATGAACCATTTAACCTAATCCATAAAGTAAGATATATAAAGATAGGTGTGAGATACGTACAAGTTTATCTTTTTGTAGTTGTGGTGAATTTCCATTCCCCGTATGGTTAGAAGACACATGAACTATTAAACTCTTGCCTGTATTCAAATTCAAAGTCCTGTTTATCAGAATCCAATAACTGATAGACTCACTAAACCTGAAACAAAAAGGAACAATGAAGAGAGTCAAATTGGTATTTGATAAATACAAAGTGAAGTTAGAAAGGAGATGCATGCACATAACAAAGTATAGGAGTTTAATCCCTCTAACTGACACCAGATATATTTTGTTCTTTCTTTTTTCTTCATATTAGTGTTGTGAAGCATCTGCCGAAGTGAAGAACAATTTTTCTTCCCTTCCCAGATAACAGTATAATGAGATAAAAGATTATAGTTATATTGTAGAGAATAACATGATTACTCATTTTATGATTCATATGGTTACAGAGTAGAAAGTGACAAACTGAGAATAATTAGAGTTAAAAATAATTACCTGTTTTGGTTTCAAAATTTTTAATATATACAAAAAAGCCTGAGGCTTAACTAAAAAGTCATCAAACATCCCAAGTATCAGCTGCGCGCAAGATGAAGCCATCCTTGAAAAGGAACACCTCTTACTATTAACACCATGCTGTGATTTTTATCCATGCCAAACTACTAGATATAAGTTTAAGAACATGCATTAATAAAATACAATAGAAAGGTCAAAAAGATATTTACCATTCTCATTTGTGGCAACATAATTGCAGTACTGACTCTCTTTGGGGAATAACCAACTCTTGTCTGTTGTCATATTCCAAGCTTTTCAATACTCTGCTCACAAAATCAAATTAATGGAAAAATCACTGCACTTTTAATTGAAGAAAAACAAAAGGGAGTTGAATACTTGATTAAACAAAGTATTGAATTTTAAAGGAGATATATGGACCTATAGTATTGTTGGACCAAATCATCCTTCTGAAATACAATCAAATCTAGGGATGTGAGCAGTATTGGCCATTTCCCACCAATTTCAGCCTGGCATCTTTCTGAAAAAGTGAGTAAAAGAACACATTACCAAGTTTCTAATATTATGTTTTATGTCGGTTTGGTTTAAAGAGATAGAACGCTCTTTCAATGTGAGAATTCAATTGATTTTTTTCTCCTCTTTCAAATGACAAGCTATGCATAACTTTAAATTTTTATTCATTCTAACTTTGTATCCAAATCTTGTGCATAAATTAAATTCATCCCAGCATTTCTACATATCTAAACTCAAAATATGAAGCCATACTTTTAATCCAAACTAAGCTATCATTAGACAGTGAACAAAAATCAACAATTATGTAAGAACCCAAAAAACCACATCTGGATATTTTTGTTTGTTGATATAAATAGGGAGTAATAATAAAGAGTTGAAGCAAAAAATGATAAATACATTCAGGATAAATACCTGAATGTAAAACCGCCTTCCTAGAGGCTGGCCAAAAATGATCATTCACCAGAATGTTATCAAAATATCAACTAGTGCCACAGCCAGACTTCACTCTATATAGTGTGATGTATGGAATATATGACAAAAGTGGAAGTAAATTGGTTGTTCCAAAGAACCAGGAGCAAAGCGCTATGCCAGGGCAGGGGAACAGGAAAAGAAACAGCTCTGAGGAAAAAATTTGGGGTTCCCAAATGCTTTAAGAAACTGACTACTGCCTTCCTGAGTGTACTTCTCCTAAAGAACACAACAGAAAAGTGTCATTTTATCATTTATATAAAGATAGAAAACAATAGAATGAACAAACAAATGTGGATTTATGCATCTCCCCTCTTGGCTCCCCTCTTAATATGAGAATCAAATCTAGAATGAACATTTTACGTGAGTGAAAAAAGAATGAACCCAAAACAAGATAATCACCCTAGTTGTTGACTTGTTGCACTTTTTCATATGGTTCTGAATATGCCCAGATACAAACATCTCCTTTCATTCTGTGTTTCCAATTCATTCTACATCCAATTTCAAAAATGAGAAGAGTCAAAAAACATTACAATTTGAGTTACTAAAACAGTATAAGATTGTTAATTTTGAGCAATGTAAGGCCAACCCTCCCCTGTTCATTTTTTCCAATTGTTAAGACATTTTTTTATTGATTTGAAAGCAAATTGATTAACTCAAGCACCATTGCTTTGAAAAGCACAAATTGGAAATCCCAATGCTATTCCAAAAAATTCAATAATCATTAGATTATAAACGAGTCTAACTGAATACCTTTAGCTGTATCAACTTCCCAAATCTTGAAACTATCCAAGTGATTTATCCCATGACCATATTGCCCCCAGAAACTTGTTAAAATTCTTCAGATAATTATCTCCATGAAGCTGTTAACAGAACACAAAGCATGTACTTTAAAACAATACTATTAATAGTTATGATTGCTGAAAGATCAATAAAATTTAACAAGAAAACCTCTGATTTTTGATTACCAGAAAACCTAAACAAAATACCAAAATAAATAAATAAAAGTCTCTGATTTTTGATTATCAGAAAACCTAAACAAAACACCAATTCAATTATACCAGGGTTGAATATATATAATATTGTTTCTATAAAGTATATAATTCGAAAAAGTGACAGATTCTAATTAAATATATGGAAATCAACGTAACATAGAGAATATAATTGTAAAAAGCTCAGTTTCATTTGAAAGCATAGAATGCGTACCAAGTGAAAGAGGGGAGTGGCCGTTGCAGAAGACGATGTAGAGCCATTTGCTGGTGTGGTCTCAACAGTCATACCATTTGATTTTCAAATTAGGGAAATCCTCATCGATTTTATTTTTGTATTTTTCCGTTAACTGAGGACAACCATAAATTTCCAGTTTTCGTAAAGACTTGAGAATACCATCATCAGGTAGTGTTGTGAGTTTGCGACAGTGCCGAATGGAAAGCGTTTCAAGTGAGATTGGATTCCTAATTGATTTGGGGAAAGTAATCAAATTGGGAAAGTCATCAATTTTCAGCGACCGTAAAGAAGTGAGACAACTAATCTCAAGAAGTGATGTCAGATTAGGCTCGCATCTTTCAATCCAAAGATCTTCAAGTGAGGTGAGCTCCGGCAAAGTCATTAAATTAGGACAGTTTGAAATGGTGAGCTCTTTTAGGGTGGAAATACATTGAAGACCCACAGGGACAGACTTCAGTTTTGGAATGCCTTCAAAAAGTAATTTACGGAGGCAATTGAGGCATCGCCATTCAATGTCTCTTAATGGATCGAGCTCCTCGCAATCGCCAATTGATAGCGAACGCAGGGAGGTGAGATAACGCACCGCTCCAGACATAGATGTTAGTTTAGGGCAATCCCAAATTCGTAGATACTCGAGAGAATATAGTGCCCACTCAGCCTGAAGAGACTCTATATCTTCTATAAATTGCAAATTCATATAAATTAATTTGGAGAGAGGAGAAGAAGAGGACAACGAAGAGGAGGAAGAGGGAACTAAAAGAGTCATTGACATTGTCTCTTGCAAAGGCTTCAAACTGACCTTCTCTAAATGTAGAGATACTTCGAGATTGGGAAACAGGGGCATGGAAGTCATTTTAGGGCAATTACTAATCCACAAATCAGAAAGTAGAGGAAATAAAGGTAGTGAGTTGTGAGACTGATCTTGTTGATGATCGGGTGTTGACGTAGATGTTGTTGCAACTAAATCCCTCCCTATTCTTCCCCACCATCTCTTCAAATTAGGACATTTCTCTATTGTGAGTGACTCTAGAGATGGGAAGAATGTTGTTGATAAGGTTGTGGATGAACCAAGCACCTCTTTACTCATATCATTATCGGATATATACTCCAAATCATTCATTGTATCAAGCGATAGAGATTTTAAAAAGGGGAGATGAGACAATGGTGGCAAATATCGGCATCTTTCACAATTTTCTATCTTTAAATCAACAAGATTTATGAGAGAAGAGACCCAACTTGAAAATTTCGCACCCTTGTACTGATACACTTCCAAATATTTGAGATTTTCGTGTGATTGGGAGTCTTCTAATAACTTCACAGCTTCATTATTATCTACTTGATCTTGATGATACCATTTTAATATCAATCTTTCAAGATGTTGCTTCTCCCTTAAATTCACAACAATAGATTCTGAGTTAGATTCTTCCAACCGTTCCAAATGTGTGATCTCTAATGTTCCTCGCAGGTTTTTTAGGTCCTTCAATTCGCCTAATCCACCAATATGGGAGGAGGTGCTCACAATGAATATTGGTAATGTTTGAAGTGAAGTCATTTTCCCTAATCCACAAGGCATATGACTCAAATTATCACAACCATGATTATAAAGATGTTTGAGGTTAACCAATTCTCTAAACTTTTTGGGTAATTCTTTAAGACCTTTACAATCATTAAGTTTTAGTACTTGCAAATTCAACAATGTAGTAATTGAATCAGGGAGAGTTTCAATATCCTTATTAAAAGAAACATCAAGATACTTTAGATGTATTAACTTCCCTATAGAATTTGGTATTGATGTAATCTTCAATGCATGTAAATCTAATGCACGCAAGCTCTTGAAACTCAAAATAATTGTATTCAACATTGACTCCTCCAAGGCACCGGAGTTATTCTCACTAAATGTCAGAAGAAATGAACATACCTTGACTGCTTTAACCAAAAATCTTAAAGATTCAGTAAAAGATGAGCCAATGTGAAATGGACATGATACATGACGATTTTTTTCATTAATATTTTTGCCATCAAAACTAACAAGCCTGCACTCCTCGCCTACAACAGCTTTCGCAAGATCATGAATTAAATCATGCATCTTGTATCTTAAGCCTTTGTAAGTCTTTACTTCTTCAAAGAAGGACCTCCAAAGTAAATCCTTGAAATACTCATCACCAACATCCTCTAATTGTTGATTTTTGTTTGATGATTGGACAAACCCTTGTGCTATCCATAATTGTATCACTGTTTCCTTATCCATCTCATAATCTTTGGGAAACAAAGAGCAATAAGCAAAACAACTCTTTAAATGTGATGGGAGATTATCATAACTCAACTTTAAAATTGGAAAAATCTCATTTCCTTCAATTACATTTGCTAGTAAATTATTCTTCATGAGTAACCATTCAGATTCTGTTTCCTTACAATATAACACATGTCCTATGGACATTATGGCAAGGGGTACCCCTTGACATATTTTTACAATCTCCCTTCCAATTGTAACTAATGTAGTATTATTGGTCACTTGCCCTTTACTAAATGCCACTTGCTCAAATAAAAACCATGACTGTTCTTCGGAGAGACCTTTAAGAATATATGGTGAAATTGTGTGTGTAATCTTTGCAACCAATCTATTACGAGTGGTTATTATAATCTTACTTCCTTTTGAACCACCCATTAAAATATCTATCAAGTTTAGCCATTTTCCACGGTTTTCATTCCATACATCATCCAATACTAGTAAGTATTTTTTTCGATCAATTTTTTCACGAATTTGCCTTTGCAATTGATCCATTTCCAGATTTCCAGGTGCATTACCTGTAGCAGATGCTATTATCTTTTCAATAATTATTTTCAAATCGAAGACATCAGAAATGCATACCCACATTTTTAACTCAAAACAATTTTTGAGTTTCTCATCATTGTACACATATTGAGCAAGTGTAGTCTTCCCTAGTCCCCCTATCCCCACAATGGGAATGACCGAAACATTCTCTTCTACATTAGAGTCCAATAATAGATCTATGATAGCATTTCTATCATCTTCCCTCCCAATAACTTTTTCTTCACGTACAAATGAGTGAGTCGGTTCCCTTTTCCTACTCACAACATTTATCTCTACATGGTATTCTTCCAAGCGAAAGTTTTTCCTATCTTCTGCTATCGCATTTAGTTTTTGCCTCATTGCCTTTATTTTACTACTCATCTTACCACGAAAAGCTAGTTGGTTTGACTTTGAAAAGAAAGTGCGTACCTCTTTTGTGACTTTATTCCCACTCAACGCTCTTCGCCGCATAGCTTCAGTGGAAAACTCACTCAACAAGTCATCTGCATCATAAACTGTATCGTTGAGCTTTTGAAGCCAGTCCTTGACTTGATGGTCATAACTCTGTTTCTTCGTTGCATCCAGAAGTACAGCTTGAATTGTGGACACACTGTTCTTGATTTTTTCAAGCTCACCTTTGACACCCCATAGTGATCCAATCTCTTGGAAAGTCTGAGAGCCCAAATTTTCAATCATTTTCTGTGCAAGACCAAATAAAATTGCTTCAGCCATTTTTTTCTTAGTGGCCAAAAGGAACGCTGAAAGAGTGAGAGGATAGGTAGAGGGTTGGCTTGAAGTGATGAAGTTTGAGCGAAAGTAATGCTGCAGTGAAGGAAGAGACCGAGTTTTAACGTGGACTAACGTCATCGATGTCATTAGTTTTCTGGGGCCCCTACTGCACTGAAAGAAAAATAGTGGGCCACAGGCTTAGTTGGAAATTTTGTCCACTAGCTGGAAAATTATTCTACCAGTCATATACTCATATCATCCTTTCAAATGGTGGACCATGTCCAAATTTTGGGCCACTGAGAGCTAATCTAAACTCAATTTTAGCTAACCCACTTTAATCTTTTAAAAAAAATTATATCTTAGAAAAAAGATATAATATAAGTACATTATAATAGTTACTCTCTATCATTTCAATTTTCTAAGTTTCCAATTCCACCAAACATACACGATGGAAAGCAAATATTTTGTACAGGATTAGTTACAAGAGAAAAAACATCAAATTTCAGCTCAAGTGGATTTTTTTTTTTTTTTTTTTTTTTAATTTTTAGAAAAGCCAACACTTGTCAAGTCGTTATATCTTCTTTGTTGTGGTTAATCTTATATAAGCCTTGAGATATTATTAAATGAATGAATGCATTACTTTTTCACTATTTAGGTGGGGAGAGAAACAAATGGATAAAGTGATAAATTAGCCTTAAGAGATATTAATAAAGACCATATGCTCAAAATCCAATTAAGTAGGCTTGGCTTTTAGTGTGATGAAATAATTCTTTCATGGATTATCTCTCTGCAGAAATGTCGGCAAATAAAAGGGTTTTGAGTCTCCTATTTTGCAAATGATAATTAGTTTATATCACTTTCAATTTTTCTTTTTAAATAAATATTTTTCTATTCTAACTTTATGCTGAATTAATTGATTATTCTAAAAACTTTCTTTTAATTAAAGAACATTTTTGGCTGCTTAAAGTTTGGAATAGTATTTAATTTAGCCCCTTACTTCTCATTTTGACTCTTTATATTTAATTTCATTTTTATATTGGCTTTGTCGTCCATTTCCACTAGTAATATGGTGACAACTATCATAATACCGGTGACCTGACTTAATAGGCACCGGTTTTTGATAGTAAATGGTTAGATTACTAACAAAAATAAACTATAAAGCTAATATGAAAATGGAATTAAACACAAACAAAGATAGCTCCAAAGTCCAAACTATCTAGTTTTGAGCTAAACTTTTTCCTAATTTTTTACAACTTCTTTGACATAGCATGTTGTGTTATAAATAATAATAATAATAAAACATGTGGTGATTGATGCATAATAAAATTCCCATTGATGGTAAATTCATACAAAAGTCATGTTGCTTCACTCATAATTTACCTTCTTAATAAGATATGTTGTAAAAAGAACTATGTCTCAAGTATTACTTGTTCAAAAGTCACCTTCCAATAATGATAATAAAGTATCAAATTAAAAGAAATATAATCATCAAATTAAAGTGAGAAGCTTGAGAATTGAACTAAAACCAAAATATCAAAGAAACAAGGAAAATATAAACCCATGGAACACAAAAGAAGGGAGTTTTTATGTCTTAATCCTCCCATTTCCATCAACAGCTCTTAGACGCCAAAAATGACTTTTGTTCATGATAAAAAGAAAGCTTTTTAAGGACAAATAGTCAGCAATATTGGTCCCCTTATTATCAAGAGAAAACCGTGTGGACCCTTGTACCTTGCATTATTTTCATTTCCCGTCTTGAATTGAAATTTGAAAGTGATCTTTACCCAAATTCTTGAATTTTAGTCATCTTTACTTATATTTTCATGCGAAGATAAGGCCTTAGACCCTTTCTACACCAGAAGAAAATTGCGTGTACTCTATTATTTTCCTGCATTAATTATTTTTGTTTCTTCATCTTATATCAAAAATAGTCTAAAACATTAAACATGTGATGTGAACATAAGCCTTAGGCTTCTATAAAACAAAGAAAACAATGTGTACCTCTATTCTTTCATCACATTATTTTTATTTCCCCAGCTTAAACTGTCCAAACCCACTAGATATTTTAGTAGGCTTAGTTGGGCTAGATACAAATCCGTCAATAGAAGCTCACAACAAAGTCCACCCAAGCTCATGTCATAAACGAAGCACCGATTTTGAAAATCCCGGAGACAATGACTCAACATTCAAGGATCATTTTGAGGTATACAGTAGTACAAATTGAAATTTAAAAAAAAAAAAGCATTGTACAAATTCATAAAATAAACCAAAACAAATGTAGATTTCTTTTTTGAAAATTTTCAGGTTTATAGTCAACATTTAAATGCTTGTACAATGATTTATTTTCTCAATTATGTTAATGAATATGTATTATTATTTTTTGTTAATATTTGTTAATTGATACTTGAAATGAAAAAAAATTACAATTTATATTTATTTTTGCTGAATAAATTACGATTTAAATTTAACAAGTTTGGGTTCATTTGGAACAGGATTGGACTCTTGGTTTCGCTTTAATCCAGGAGTGACTAATGTAACAGTCACCATATCATTATTTTACAACTTTTTCCTATAAAAGAGTATATATGTTATAGTAGTTTTAGCCCACGTTCTTTTTTAAATAAAAGAAATAGATTAGATCTTAGAAAAATATTCTTCTTTTCTCTCGTGGCTTTAGATTTTGCTTTAATGAAACTTTCTTATCAAATAGTACTGGGCATTGGATAAGTTGTGAAAGATCATGCTTCTAAGCCAAATCTAACATGTAAATGTAATGCCAAAGTCTACCATCCTATTAAATAATTAAATATTTAATTTTTTATTAGATTCTCTAAATATAAATTTTCCCACATGTAAACATCAAGATTCTATATTTTTTCGTGTGTTTTTATATGTTACATTAATTAAAGTGTAGGACAAGTGGTTTATCTCTTTTAACCTTGATATATTCAAAAAGAAAAATTATAATGCTAAAAATTTGGTTTTGAACCTTATGTATTCAAATTTTTCTCGTGTCAATTGAAAAATATGTTTCAGACCTTTTTTTTAAATATGTAACAAAATTATTAATTAATTATCAATTTATCTCAATTATATGATCAACAGGATAACTGTCTCTTATCACAATTCAACATACACCAAATCAGAAATAATAATAAGACTGAATTTGTTGAGGGCTTGAATTTTTTTTTTTTTTTTTTTAAATGAGTCCCTTGACATTAACTAGCCATAGAAGCAGAGACAAACCAAGGATTTTAAGATGGCGGGGTCAGAATATAAAGAAAGAAAGAAAAAAACTCTAAATAGGCATCCATATAGTACTAAAAAAATAATAAATACTTGTTTTTAAATACATTAAAATATAATCATTTGTAGTTAAATTATAATAACCTTTTTTTATTTTGGATCATTCTTGGCTTGGAGGCATCCAACGCTTAGAGAGTATGAACTCCACGAACCAGAGTGCTGAAGGAGACTCCTCCAATCCTTCAAGAGTATAGATAGGACCATTTTCTTTTGTCAAAGCCCACATGGCCACATTGTCTTTTCCTTACTATAAATCTCGAAGCAAACGAAAAGGTTGAATTGAACCAAAGAAGATCGCAAAAAATATTGAAGTGGTAATAATTAGTTAGTTTCAATCATTTTCTGTGCAAGACCAAATAGGATTGCTTCAGCCATTTTTTCTTAGTGGCCAAAAGGAACGCTGAAAGAGTGAGAGGAGAGGTAGAAAGTAATGCCGCAGTGAAGGAGGAGACTGAGTTTCTTGGGCCTTGGGCCCTTTCTGCACCGAAAGAAAATGAGTGGGCCACAGGCTTGGTTGAAAATTGTTGTACCAGTCATATCATCCTTTCTAATGGTAGACCATGTCCAAAATTTGGGCCCCTGAGTGAGAACTGATCTAAATTGGAGTGTAACTTACTCGCATTTGCTCCCCAAATCCCAAACCTTCACATTATTGCCTTTGTTAATAGAACACAATTGAACATGTATTTTAAAAATAATAATTAATTAATAACAGTTTATAATATTAACCCTTCAAAGTAGAATTCTAAAGCAATATTCAATACTTTGGTTGCTGAAAAGATGAGTAAAAATTAACATGAAATACTTTCAGTTTCTTTGAAGCATAGAATGCATACCAAGTGAAAGAACAAAGCATTGTTTATGTGTCCCACGGGCATTATTAAATGTCACACTTGTATTACAGTGTCATATGTTCTTTAGTTGTTGCCCTTTTACATATAGGTTTTCGGTCCCGGTCCTATAATGGACTGGATCGGACCAAACAGTAACTAACTATATATAAATTTTAATATTTTATATTTATATATAAAAAAAAAAAAAACCCCCAAAAACTCTCTCATCTCCCATGGTCTCACTCTCATTCTCTGTCTCACTTGTTTTTGTGGTGTTGTTATACATGAAAGACTAGGGGCTAGCTATGCTTAGGCAGCTGCTTCCTCTATGGCTCTCACCTTGCTTAATTGCTTAAAAATGGTAAGAGTTTCAATTGAACAATTAGATGCAAAATATAATTTTAAGAAAAAATAGTTTTTCTTACTTGTATAAAATTCTAGACATGAAAATAATATGAGCCGAGATGATTTAGTCTCTTGAATAATATATAATTATTGGCAAAAAAAATATTATTTTCAGTCTTGAAATATAATCTGTTTTCAATTCTTTCCCTTAAAATTTAAGAGGTTCTATTCCCTTTCTTGAAAATTTATAATGACCATTTATTTTCTTTATATTTTTTTGTCCTTTCATTAATAAAAAAAAAAGAAAAAAAAAACTTAATAAGATTGGAGGAAAACACTCAACGTTCTTTCTATTCAAATGCTTGAGATATTGCATAAACAACAATACAGACCAGCAAATGACAACTAAGAAGGTGACAAGTGCATAGGCAATATTGGCAAAAGACTTGAAATTTGCTTTGTTTGTGCCATCACAATGCTCTCAGTTTGTAGTTTTTTTCATTATTTGATATTATTAGGCAAATCTTTTTATAAAGAAACAACTTTAATTGGAGGGCTCCTTTACCCAATTTCTAATGTTTCACTGCAAACATTAACATTGCTTTGAAAGCTATAGTGCTATACTATAGCCTATAGGCCAAATTTTGCAAATTCAAACCTTGTGAAATATTTAAAAGATGAAATCATCATGACCTTAAAATCTGATGTTGTTGTGAGACCAAACAATGTATACCTGCAATCTGCTGAAACCATTTAGGCAACACATTCATGCATGGATTGGGATCGATGTAAAAGGTGATCCTCTTTGGGCTGAAGCCGAAGTGGCATTCTTATTTCTAGTGCAATTATACAAGTGTGCATGGTTAGAATTGTTCTATGCATTTACTCTCTATTAGTAAAATTTGCATTGATCAGATCATCGCCATCAACTGCTTTACCAGTTGATCTAAATGACCCAAATGTAGTACTAGAAGAGTTCTCGCAAATAAATAATATGAGCGAAGAAAAAAAAAATAAACAACCACACACAAGAGAGAAAACCAAGGATTTACGTGGTTTGGCCATTGGCCTACATCCACGGGCGGCGACAAGGAGAAAGTTTCACTAAGAATTATGGCCAGTACAAAAGAGGTGTAGACCCACTTTCACAAACCCAAACCCCAATACACCCAAATAACTCTATATCAAAGAGTTCTCTCTCAACTATAACATAATTCAAGACTACACAATAGTGGCCGTCCATGCAAAGAAGTCCATCCAAAAAAAGCTAATAGACAACCCAACTCAAATTCACATCAACATTGACTACCACAGTTACATAATTTCTTGATTTAGGATAGCCATTGCATTTTTAATGGCTTGGGTAGAACCACCAGAGATGGCATCCATGACCTTTTAGCCTCTACATTCTCCTTGTCTAGCTAGAAACATTTTCTCCCAAATCTTTTAGTTGCTTCTGGTTTGGTACAAAACTGAGTCAGCTTGATTCTGTGTGTCTATGGCATCCCTCTTTTCCTAGTCTTCCTTTTGCAAAATTTTCAGCTTCTTTAACCATCCTATCCACCTGCAACATTTTTATTTTGTACATACAAATATGGGGTTTAGTAACATAATTAGGTTACTAATATAAAATGAGAACGTTTCCATCTATTTTTATATATTTATTAATAATAAAAAAATAGATGCTTGAAATGCTGAGATTTTAGAAATAAAAGAAAAGATGTAAGTTCTTTGTAGAACATGGTAGCATCATTGAAAGGGGTAAAAAAAAAAAAAGCTCCTTGTGCTACAATATAAATTATAACAAAAAAAAAATTGAAGTTACAAAAATGAAGACATAAAAGCAATTTTTAGTCTATATACAAATTAGAACATAAACCCGAGGGGGTGGAGGAATTTGCAACCACTGCCAATGGCTATTGTTCTAGAACTACAATATAAGAAAGCAGCATATTCCACAAATGGTCTAAATTTTTCTTGATATATATATATATATATATATATTAGTTATTTATCAAATAAATAAATTAGTTATAGTTAGCTAAGATAGTTTGGGTTTCAAGCTTATTCAAACTCATTCTAATAATATCTCTAGCCACAGCATTTTCAACCACCAGATTCTAATTCATGCCTTCTGTTAAGAAGTAAAACTTGATATATCTAGTTTGAATAAAAACCAAATACATACCTCACTTGGAATGGTATGATGGTGCTAGCACTGGTTTTGGTGTCTTAAGCAAAAGCTTCCAAGGGAATTGTTGTCCCTCATGAACTCCCTCTCACCCTTTTTTTGGAGAGATAAATACCTCTCTCTCACCCAGATAGATATTAATCTCCTCATTGGTCTATCCATCTGCTGCGGTGGAGGACACCTCTGCTGATTTGAAAGTTGGTGAAGTTGTGTTCCTTGGGATAATCTTTGTCATTACATCACCCAAAGTTTCAAGTCCTTCTATGGTGAGACGTCCAAGAGCACAATGTCAATAACTTCTCCACCTAAAAAACACCAATCTAAAAATAAAAGAGACAAAAATAAGTATTGATGCCTTAGCAGTTAGTGCAAGTTCCAACAAGTATTAAAATAGACAATATCAGAAATAAAGAGCTTTGCTTGTTTTTTTTTTTTTTTTTATCAGAATGATCCCAAAACGAGAAAATCACCTTAGCTGTTGACTTGTTGCACTTGTTCCTATGGTTCTGTATATGCCTCAATATACACACATCCTTTCATTCTGTGTTTCCAATTCAATCTACATCCAATTCAAAAGTGATAAGAGTCAAAAACATTACAATTTGGGTTACTAAAAAGGATTAGGATTGTTAATTAAAATTTTTGTGGTATATGTATATATGAAAACATTATGATTTGAGCAGAATAAGGCCAACCCTCCCCTTTTTGTTGTTGACTTTGGAATATTTATTAGACTTTTTTGTTTGATTTGGAAGCAAATTGATTAACTCAAGCACCATAGTGTTGATAAGAACAAATTGGAAATCCCAATGTGAGTAGAATTACCTCATCAATATCTTTGAAGTAAAGCTTTGTATCTCTTAAGGAAGTTTCAGCTGGTGCTCAAAGCCTATGAGAAAGTTAATTGCAGTTGTAATCCAGTGAGCCTAAGCAGGCAAAGTAGATTACCAGATGACAAAAAAAGAGAGTTCAAAATCAAAAGAAAGAAAACTAAAGTGACGGAGATAAAACAAATACAGTGATATTACATATGAGAGTTTTCTATTTCTGAACATGCATAGTGCTAAACCATAGAGTAATAATTTCTATTGTTAAAAGGCTTACCTATCCAACAAATCTAGACACAGTTCTTCAAATTTGACACTAGTTAGCTTGGTGTCAATGTGTTTTGGGATTTTCACAATGGCGATAATGAGAGGTAAACTGGAAAAGAAAATGTTTTTTCTCTGTGATTATGGAAAAGAGAGATATATCAACTTAAATAAAGAAGGAAAAGAAATAGCCACATACCTAATATTGGTCTGAGTTAGAGATGACTGCTCTCTGTGAGATGTTGTAGAGCTTGCTTGTCGTACAAAATATCTACGCCTTCATCTTTAAGACATTTTCAGAAAGCCAATCAACTATTCTCTATTATAAATTATAGAACATAAGGGTGTAATTTAGTAGCTAACTATAACTCAGAAAACAAAGAATATAAGCTAAAGATCTACTCATTTCTCTTGTTCCAACCTTGTTGAAATCATCACCTCCAAGATGGGTATCAACCAAGCTAGAATGTACCTCAAATACTCCTTCTACAACCTCAAGACTGCAGAGGAAAAATGTAATAGAAGTACATTAGGATCATTACCTATTTTGTATATATTTACATATTCACAACTCAGAATTCTTCAAATTTGATTATGATCAAACATAAGATTTGATTATAGACAAATCTGACAAAGTACCTTAGCCACGTCAGCTTCTCAAATCCTAAAACTATCCAAGCGATACATTCCATCCTCAGATTTCCACAAAAATTTCTTCAAATTATTTGATTCTTCAAGATAATCGTTTGCAAGATGCTTAATCCCTACAAATTATTTCTTGTAATTAAGTTCGTATGGATGCTTTAAAGTACCGTTATGTATATAGGTAAAAGAGTTACAATTTGAAAGGCATTAGAAAAAAAAATCATAAGAATGTTTTGTTATTGAAACAACTACACTAAGATAAACGTTTGCAATAAGCTATGGTTTCACAGAGGGTAGCTGAAAAGTCCAGGAACCAGTCACCCTGAAATTGAACTTTGATTGAAGATAGGTAGTAATCTTGTTGCCAACACCAAGCTACAGTCTTCACTAGATTCAACCTATCAAAAAAAGAGTAGAAAATAATACTATTTCTACCATCTTGCAATCAAATTTCCAATAATTCAAAATGAATGAACCATTTAACCTAATCTTTGAGATAAGATATATAAAGATAGGAGTGAGATATGCACCACTTTATCTTCTTGTAGTTGCAGTAAATTCACTAAAAACCATCTGTTTCCAATTTCAAAGTTCTTACATATAGAATTCAATAACTGATAAATTCACTAAACTTGAAACAAAAAAGGAAGAATAAAGAGAGCCAGTATTTGGTAAACTCAAAGCGAACTTAGAAAGGAGATGCATGAATGTAAAAAAATAGTGGCGTTATATCCCTCTAAATCAATTGACCAGATCTCAAGATTTTTTTTTTTCCTTAAATATATTGGTATTATGAAGCATCTGCCTAAGTGAAAAACAAAATTTTCCCCTTCCCAGTTCCCGAATAACAAAGTAATGAAATAAAACTAAATAAAAATATATAGTTACATTGTAGACAACAACTTGATTTTTATTATTCATTTTATGATTCATATTGTTACATAGCAAAGTGAGTTATAGAACCTAAAGCCACAAACTGAGAATCATGGCCAACCTGTTTTAATTAAGAAATAAATATAGTGAGTTGAAATAATTACCTGTTTAGGTTTGAAAATTTTCAATAGCTTCACTAAGAAATCAGCTGCGCGCATGATGAAGCCATTCTTGAAAAGGAACAACTCTTCTGTTAACAACTTGTTGTGATCTTTATCCATGCCAAACTAACATATATAAATTTGAGAACAAACAAAAATAAAAGTATAAATGAAAGGGAAAAAAAAATATTTACCACTGATTCTTTTCATTTGAGTCTTATATAATTGTTGTATTGACTCACCTTGGAGATCACAAACTCTAGTTTGTTTTTATATTCCAAGCTTTTCCATAATCTGCACACAAATTATACTTCTAATTGAAGGAAAAAAGAGAGAGTAGAATTTGGATAATTTATGAACAAAGAAAAATTAATTTAAAAGAGATGTATGGATCTGTAGTTACATTGGACTAGAACATGCATCCTTCTGAAATACATTCAATTTAGGATGAGAGCAGTCTTGGACCGTTCCCCAGAAATTTCTACCTGGAATCACTCTAGAAAAGAATAAAACAAAGTTTCTAATATTAAGTTTTATGTTTGTTTGGTTTACAAAAAAAGAACTATGCATTTGATGGGAGAATTTAATTGATTTTCTTTCTCCTCTTTGCAATAACAAATTATGTATAACTTTTTATCCAAATATTGTGCATAAAGTAAAATCCATCACAGCACTTCTGCAAGTCCAAACTAAGTTATCATTGTACAGTGAACAAAAATCAAACATAATGGAAGAATCCAAAAACCACATTGGATATTATTGTTTGTTGATAAAAATAGGTAGTAATAATGAAGTGTAAAAGCTAACAAAATAACAAATTCTTGAACATAAAACAGCTTCCTAGAGGGCAGTTGTCAATAAAGATCACTCACCAGAATGTTATCGAATTTAACAAGTGCCAGATATTACTCTGTTTATTCAAAATCAAGAACCCAAACAAAAAAGTGTCATTTTGTAGTTCATATAAAGGCAGAAATCATTAGAATGATCAAACAAATGTGAATCATATATAGAATGAAATTTGTATGCAAAGGGAAAAGAGAATGAAACACAAAACAAGATAATCACCTAAGCCATGGACTCGTTGTACTAGCTTGTTCCTAAGGTTCTGAACATGCCCAGATATTTACACCTCCGTTTGTTCTGTGCTTCCAATTAATTCCACATCAAAAATCAAATAAAATTATAGTAATAACCCTTAAAAATTTGGTTGCTGAAAGATAAAAAAAAATTAACAAGAAATCCTATAAGTCTCTGTAGTTAAGCTTATCCAAAATAAATAAATAAAAAATCTCTGATTTTTTATTACCAGAAAACCTAAACAAAATACCAATTCAATTATACCAGGGCTGAATATATATATATATATATATAATATTGTTTCTATAAAGAATAGAAGTAGAAAAAGTAACTGAGTTTAATTAATTATATGGAAATCAACGTAACATAGAGAATACAATTGGAAAAAACTCAGTTTCTTTTAAAAGCATAGTATGCGTACCAAGTGAAAGAGGGGAGTGGCCGTTGCAGAAGACGAAGCAGAGCCGTTTGCTGGTGTGGTTTCAGTACATCAACCCCCAATCGATTTCCAAATTAGGGAAATCCTTATCGATTCTATTTTTGTATTTTTCCGCTAGCTGAGGACAATCCGAAATTTCTAGTTTTTGTAAAGACTTGAGAAAAGCATCATCAGGTAGTGTTGTGAGATTGGGACATCTCCAAATGGAAAGCATTTCAAGTGAGATTGGATTCCTTCTTGATTCGGGGAAAGTAATCAAATTGGGAAAGTCTTCAATATTCAGCGACCGTAAAGAAGTGAGACAACTAATCTCAAGAAGTGATGTCAGATTAGGCTCGCATCTTTCAAACCAAAGATGTTCAAGAGAGGTGAGCTTCGGCAAAGTCATTAAATTGGGACAGTTTGAAATACTGAGCTGTTTTAGGGTGGTAATACATTGAAGACCCATAGGGAGAGACTTTAGTTTTGGAATGCCACTGAAACGTAAATAACGGAGGCAAATGAGGCATCGCCATTCCATGCCATCATCGTGCATGTCTCTTAATGGATTAAACTCCTTGCAATTGGCAATTGATAGAAAACAGAGGGAGGTGAGATAACGCACCGCTCCAGACATAGATGTTAGTCTAGGGCAATTCCAAATATTTAGATCCTTGAGAGAATGTAAATTTAATGCCCACTCAGCTGAAAGAGACTCTATATCTTCTATAGAACCCAAATCCATATCCTTTAACTTGGAGAAAGGAGAAGAAGAGGAAGATGAAGAGGACGAAGGTGGAAGTAGAAGAGTCATTGTTATTGTCACTTGCAAGGCTTCAAACTGACATTCTCTAAAGATAGAGATTCTTCGAGATTGGGAAACAGGGGCATGGAAATCAAATTAGGGCAATTAAAAATCCCTAAAAAAGAAAGAAGAGGAAATAAAGGTAATGAATGGTGAGACTGATCTCCTTGATGATCTGGTGTTGAAGCAGATTTTGTTGCAACTAAATCCCTCCCTGTTCTCCCCCACCATCCCTTCAAATTAGGACATGCCCTTATTGTGAGTGACTTTAGAGATGGGAAGAACGATATTGATAATGTTGTCGACGAAGCATGCACCTCTTTACTCATATCAGTATCAGATATATACTCCAAATCATTCATCATATCAAGGCTTAGAGATTTTAAAAAGGGGAGATGAGACAATGGTGGCAGATATCGGCATCTCTTACATTCTTCTATCTTTAAATCAACAAGATTTATGAGAGAAGAGACCCAACTTGAAAATTTCACACCCTTGTATTGATGCACTTCCAAATATTTGAGATTTTGATGTGGCTGGAGGACTTTCAATAACTTCTCATCTTCATTATTATTTACTTGATCTTGATGATACCATTTTAATATCAAATTTTCAAGATGTTGCTTCTCCTTTAAATTCACATCAAGGAATTCTAAGTTAGCTTTTTCCAACCGTTCTAAATGTGTGATCTCTAATGTTCCTCGTAGATTGTTTAGCCCATTCAATTCGCCTAATCCACCAGTGTGGGAGGAGGTGCTCACAATGAATAATGGTAATGTTTGAAGTGAAGTCATTTGCCCCAATCCACGCGGCATATGACTCAAATTATCACAACCATCATTATAAAGATGTTTGAGGCTAAACATTTTTCTAAACTCTTTGGGTAATTCTTTAAGACCTTCACAATTATAGAGTTTTAATGTTTGCAAATTCAGTAGTGTAGTAATTGAATCAGGGAGAGTTTCAATTTTCACATTAAAAGAAAGATCTAGGTACTTTATATGTATTAAATTACCTATAGAATTTGGCACTTTTGTAATCCTCAATCCATGTAAATCTAATGCACGCAAGCTTCTGAAACTCAAAATAATTGTATTAAACAATGACTCCTCCAAGCCACCAGATCCATTCTTATCATATGTTAGAAGAAATGTACGTAGCTTGACTGCTTTAACCAACAACCTTAAAGTTTCAGTAGATGACCCAATAGACAATGGACATGATATATGGTGATTCTTTTCATTAATATTTATGCCATCAAAACCAATGAGTTTGCACTCTTCTCCTCCAACAGATTTTGCAAGATCATGAATTAAATCATGCATCTTATATCTTAAACCATTGTAAGTCTCTACTTCCTCAAAGAACGACCTCCAAAGTAAATCTTTAAAATACTCATCACCAACATCCTCTAATTGTTGGTTTTTGTTTGATGATTGGATAAACCCTTGTGCTATCCATAGTTGTATAATTGTTTCCTTATCCATCTCATAATCTTTGGGAAACAAAGAGCAATAAGTGAAACAACTCTTTAAATGTGATGGGAGATGATCATAACTCAACTTTAAAATAGGTAAAATATCATTCCCTTGAGTTACATTTTCTAGTAAATTATTCTTCATGAATAACCACTTAGATTCTGTTTCCTTACAGTATAACACGTGTCCTATGGACTTTATGGCAAGGGGTACACCTTGACATATTTTTACAATCTCCGATCCAATTTCCCTTAGTGTAGGATTATTGGTCACTTGCCCTTTTCTAAATGCCACTTTCTCAAATAAAAACCAAGACTGCTCTTTGGAGAGACCTTTGAGATTAATATATGATGAATTTGTGTGTGTAATCTTTGCAACCAATCTACTACGAGTGGTTATTACAATCTTACTTCCTTTAACCACCCATTAAAATATTTTTCAAGTAAGCCATTTTTCACGATCTTCATTCCATGTATCATCCAATACAAGTAAATATTTATTTCTATCAATTTTTTCACGAAGTTGAATTTGCAATTGATCCAGTTCAAGATTTCGAGCTACATTACCTATAGCAGATGTTATTATCTTTTCAATAATACTTTTCAACTCAAAGACATCAGACACACATACCCACATTTTTAACTCAAAATGATTTTTGACTTTCTCATCATTGTATACATATTGAGCAAGTGTAGTCTTCCCTAGCCCCCCTATCCCCACAATGGGAATAACCGAAACATTTTCTTCTACATTAGAGTCCAATAATAGTTCTATGATAGTCTTTTTTTCCTCTTCTCTCCCAATTACTTCTTCTTCACGTACAAATGAGTGAATTGGTTCCCTCTTCCATCTCACAACATTTGTCTCTACATGGTATTCTTTCAGGTGAAAGTCTTTCCTGTCTTCTGCTATTGCATTTAGTTTTTGCCTCATCGCCTTTATTTTACGACTCATCTTATAACAAAAAGCAAGTGGGTTTGAATATGAAAAGCACATGCGTACCTCTTTTGCGACTTTATTCCCACTCACCATGCTTCGCCTTGTAGCTTCAGTTGAGAACTCACTCAACAAGTCATCTACCTTATAAACTGCATCATTGAGCTTTTCGAGCCAGTGCTTGACTTGATGGTTATGACTTTGCTGCTCCGCTGCATCCTGAAGTACAGCTTGGATTGTGGAAACAGTGTTCTTGAGTTTTTCAAGCTCATCTTCGACACCCCAGAGTGATCCAATCTCTTGGAAAGTTTGAGAGGCCAGATTTTCAATCATTTTCCGTACAAGACCAAAGAGGATTGCATCGGCCATTTCTTGGTAGTAGCTGAAAGGAACGCTTAAAGAAAGAGATGAACGCTGACTAGAAGTGACGAAGTGTGTGTAAAAGTAATGTTGCAGTGAAGGAAGATTGAGTTTTAATGTGGAAAAATGTTATCGATATCATTAGTTTTATTTTTTATGTTCTTGGTACAATAATGCAAAGAAAAAGCAACCAATGGTCTCAAGAGCACATGAAGCACAATGTAAGTCATGTTAACGAGGAGAAAATGAATGGAACAGAGGACGATTAGCTGTTAAATGTTAATTTTGTCCCCTAGCTGTTAATTTATGTGTTAGTCATGTTAACGAGGAGACATTTTCCGAAAGTTTAGGAAGTACTTGTTAATTTAATGTGCATATTCACATTCTAACGGAGGGGAGACCATGTCCAAAAGTTGGGCCCCCGATTTGAACTGAGCTAAACTCATGGTACTGTAATTTTAGCTAATTAGTTTATGTCTTCTTTTTTTTTTTGTTGATAAAACAGATTATAACTTAGAAAAATGTATTCTTTTCTCTAATGGCTTTAAATTTTGCCTCAATGAAACTTTCTATCTTAAGTTGTGTTGAACATTGGATTGGTTGTGCATCCAAGATGACATTGGATAAAATTAATTTTTGATCCTGCATTATCATTTATAGTACAATCTAGTCACATTCTTGCACAGTTTGAAATTTTTTGTATGATTTTTTAAAAATATTTTAAACAATCAATATGTATTATTTTAAAAATATTTGAATAAAAGAGAGAGTTGCATTGGAAGTAATAGCAAATATATGGGAAAAAATCGGTTGATTAAATGTTGAACAAATCTTGGAATGAATAAAAGAAAGGTGCATCGAAAGTAATAACAAATAAATGGGAAACACAAGATGGTATAGATATTAGATATTACAAAGTCTCCAGACAGTACACTAGGAAACACTAGATGCAATGTGTTCTTTAAATATTACGCTGACTGGAGTGATCTTTAAGTTATTGACATTATGAGATATTTGGAAAAAAAAAAATCCTCTTGATATTAACTACTCACAAGAAAAGGAGGACCGAGTTTCAATGTTGACGAATTTCATCAATATCATTAGTTTTATTTTTCAATTTCTTGGTACAATCAAGCGAAGAAAGAGCAACCAATGGTCTCAAGAACACATGAAGCACAACGGAAGTGTTGGGCCTCGGGCCCCTTCTGAATCTAAAGAAAATTAGTGGAATCAAGGATTAGCTGTTAATTTGTTCCCTAGCTGATAATTTAATGTGCCAGTCATATCATCATTTTAATGAAGGACACCTTATTTTATAGAAATAATAATAATAATGGGTCATCTTAACGGATGCTCTTAAGGCAATAGTTAACAATTAATTTTAGAAAAGTTCTGTTTCGATACCATTTTTATGGAAAATTAGTCGCTGACCCACGCGATGAATGGGAATAAATAATTATTTTTTAATTGTAATTGTAATATAATGTATAATATTTTCTCTCTAAAAATTAAACAATTTCTATTCGGTCTAATTAGGTCTACTTCAAACTATTTTGGTCGCATTTGGTCCACTTGATCAATTTTGGTCCATTTTGGACAAATTGGGACTTTTGGACAAATTTTGGTCCATTTTTGGTCCATTTTGGACAAATTGATTCTTTTGTAGGTTGCCTTTTCAAGTTTAGCTCAAAAGTTCATATATTTTTTTCCCTTAATTTTGGGTTGAAAAGTATGAGATTTTATTATATCTGAGCTAAACTCTTTAGTTTTGAATTAAAAAGTACAAACAAAATAAACATTAGAAATTAAAAATATGAACCCTAAAAGTGCAATAAAAATGATAAATATTCAAAAGTATTGTTTGGTCCACATTGGTCCTATTCGGTCCACGTTGGTCCATTCTACCCTCTTTGTTTCTATTCAATCCACATTGTCCTATTCACTCTTGGTCCTATTTAGTCGAAATTGGTCCTATTCGGTCCACTACGGTCCTATTTGTTCCTACTCGGTTCACATTGGTCCACTCTATCCCATTCAGTTCACTTTAGTCCTATTCAGTTCTCTTTGTTCTCATACGGTCCTATTTTTTCCATTCAGTCTGCTTTGTTCCATTTGGTCCATTTGTGTTCACTTCGGTCCATTGAGACTACTTCAATTCAATTGTGTTCACTTCGGTCCATTTTGATCTATTGCGGTCCATTTTTGTACACTTTCATATAGGGAGAAGACATGTTTAGGTTGAGAGTATCGATTCTAAATGCAAATTTATATATATATATATATATATATCAAACTTGTAATATCTAAAATCTTAAGCATAACATTTATTGTTGTTACACTTTTGTTGAGCCACATTAACATAACATTTCAATCCACTTTGGTCCAACTAAATTTAAGTGAAAGTCTTTCTAAACATTAAAGGTTATAAATGCACAAATCTAATATTTATGGTAGTTACTCATTCATTTTAACATCATTACTTTTAAATGAATTGCATGAGATTGATTATATATTCAAGCAAAAAATAATAAAATAAATAAACAAATGTGTGTGTGTGTGTGTAATTGGGCCGAATTGCCCGTATGTGCCAAATTGGATCGAATAGACCTACTTGGATCTAATTGACCAAATTGCACCAAATAGATCGAAGTGAAATGAATGGATCGTATGGACCGGATTAGACCAAATAGGATTGAATTGACCAAAGTAGACCTAATGGACTAAATGGACTGAACTGGACCGAATAGACCTACTGGACCGAATTGGCCAAGTGGAACGTATGGACCGGATAGACCTAACTGGATCGAATTGGCTAAATTGGAATGAATAGACCTAGGTGGACCGAATGGACCGAGTAGGCCTAAGTGGACAGTATGGACCGAACCTAAGTGGACTGTATGGACCTAATAGACCTATGTCGATCATATAGACCGAATTGGACTGAATAGATCGAAGTGGATAGAGTAGACCGGATTGGACTGAATGGACCTGTTTGGACCGAACATGACCTCATTTAGAAAAGTAGATCGAAAGGGCTGAACTTGACCGAATAGACCTTGCTGGACTGAATTGGCCAAGTAGACCATATGGACCAAATTGGACGAAATAGACCTAACTGAACTGAATTGGCCAAATTGGACTGAATAGACCTAGGTGGACTGAATGGACCATATTGGACCGAATAGACCTAAATAGACGAATGGACTAAATTGGACCGAACAGACTTAAGTGGACCTTATAGACTAAATTGGACCTAAAAGAACTAACTGGACCGCATTGGCCAAATTGGACCGAATAGATCTAGGTTGACCGTATGGACCTAATTGGACCGAATAGATCGAAGTGGACTGAATATAATGGACTGGACCGAATTGACCAAAGTAGACCGATGGCTATGAATGGACCGAATATGACCGAAGAGATCGAATTGGACTGAATTGACTTAAGTAGGCCGAATGGACCTAATTGGATTGAAGTGGACTAAAGTAGACCGAATTGGACCAAAATTGACCAAAGTGGACTGAAGTATACCGAATCGGACCAAATTGATGAAGTGAACCGAATGCCAATATGTTATTAGCATAGCCAAGATTGTGTATGAACCAACTATGAACTAAAATCAAACCAAAACAGTTCCTTGTTCATTTCTGAGGTCATTTTAGCTCTTTTTTCGGTGATACAAAATAAATCCAAATCTAAAGCATACCCAAAAATTAATAAAACTAAATCCCATGTTTTTTTTTTCTTTTTCTGGACTAGTCATAATTGGAGTTTTTTTTTTTTTTAATTTTTTTTTTTTTTTTAAATCTTTGAGATTGGGATGGTATTGGACCAAAGTTTCGATGTAAGCACCGGTTTTTCTCCATTTGTTTTCTATGTATCAGTAAATGGTTAGTGAATTTTGCTGCAATGCAAACTAAAGTCGCAATCCAAACATGTCTTGAAGGGAACAAATCGACCCTATTTAAGATTTGATAACAGTGATCTTATGGCCCAATGAATTCTTTAGAGGTTTAATTCCTAGGAATGAATTAACCCTATTTTTACTTAGAAAAGAACAAAGAATGTACAATTTGAAGTTAATTCTTAAAACGATAAGATATTTAATGTATCCAATGTATGCAAAGTCCCTCTCACCATGTGTAAATCTTGTATGTGTAAGATAATTCAAACATGTTAATTGCTGTGCTTGGTGCTTCTTGGCATTGGCTATTTCACCTTTCCAATGATCCAATCCTCTGCATCCTTGAAAATCCTCCTAATCTACCAAAGTAGTGGCTGCTTTACCAGATAGACCGCCAAGCCATGTTTATGAAAGGGATCATTAGGTTTTAGCTTCAAGATATGGATTAAATATCAAACCCATCTAACAAGAAGAGGCATTAAGCGAAGACTTGCAAGCGTATCAAGAATCTTAAATTTGCACACCTCTCGGAGGACAGTTTGTAAAGAAATGTTTTAAAGTAGTCAATGATCACAGTGAATGAAATTGGAACAGGGTAATAGCATGAAGCGAAGACTTGGCTAAAGTTAAATAAGCAAAAGCTGATGACCAAGACTGAAATGTCAAATTATACAACACCTAGAAACACTGTAGGATCCCAACGTGAGCTGTCCATTATTTACTATTTATTATGATTACCACAACAGAAGTGAATGATCCACAATTACTATAGCCAGTAGTAGTAGCAGCTATACCAGGTTCCAATTCAAACCAAGAAATTAGATGGACATAATGTAGTAATCAAAGTGAATAAGGTTTCAATTAGTAAGTAAGGGTAGAAAAAGGTTTCAATTGGAAATGCAAACCAATTTTGCATTGCTTAAGCAGCAGTGAACATATATCTTGAACCAATAAGAAAATAAAACTGCAGGAGACTTGTACCACAAAATAATATAGGTTTCCCCAATGGATATATTGATTATACCAGTGCAGTGTAAGTCTTTGTGTTTCTCAAGCTATTTAAGCTAAAATCAATGCAATTTGACTATCCATTTTTATTGGTTTTTTGTGTTATGGAGTATGAATTAGAGTTTTTTGAGTTCCCTAATTTTGAAAGGACTGGACTATGTGATATCAAGAATTTGCTACAAATTTATAATTTATACATTTGAAACTTGTGTTAAGGAATACTTTTCTATGTAGGAAATTTGGAGTATACACAAAAGCTTTTGTAGTTGGACTTCCAAAAATCATTAACAATGTCATATCTAGCTCATCTCCTAGTGTTATCTAGGATTAATTCACAAAACAATCTTCATTTCTTTGTCACACATGATTTAGATCATAGACAAAGCCTTTTAGATTTTAATCATTTTGCCAACAGATTAACTTATACAATACAGATAGATTATTTATGGCAGATAATGAAGATCAATCTCAAATAGAAAATCCCATCAGGAAGGTCAAGGATTTAGCTGAGGGACAAAATGAGCATAACCTCTACGCATTCACTTCCAAAGGAAAGTGAGGAAGACAATGCCTCTCAAAATATCATATATGGTATATTTTTCCCTTAACTTCTGTTTTGTTTTGTTTGATTGTTGAATCCATAGTTATTTCTGCTTCTCATTTAAAGAAAGTGTTTGGTAGCTCTGTTTTATTGTAGGAAATAAAAATGATATTTTTGGGTTATTCTTATGTGATACTATTGCGGCTGGTATTGAAGCTCGTGATGGTTTTCTTAGCTGATACAAATGATATCTTCTTGACAGATGGAGCAAGCCCAGCTGTAAATTTTGACTTCACTTTCTTTTTGTTTCTATAACTGCCACTATTTTCCATTTCCAATTAATACATTTATAACAGATTGTGTTTCTCTCTTACCAGGTGCATATGATGATGCAATTACTGATAAGATCAGAAAAAATGATGGAATTCTTTGTCCCATTCCTGAGTACCCTTTACACCCTGCTTCAATTGATCTCCATGGTGGCACACTGGTATGCTTCTAATTTGTAGCACTTTATTCAGAAGCTCAAGATTGGTTGTATTCAACTGCTAAGTGAAAAGACTTTATTATTATTTTTTTTTCAGCATAGATTTAACACTGACCTGACTTGGTAACTTGGAAGTTGGAAAATGGAAATTTGATTTATTCTTTTTTTTTTTTTTTTTAAATTTTCATTCAATCTTTAAGTATGGTCATTTCAGGTTCCTTACTATCTCAATGAAGCAACAGGATGGGGATTGGAAGTCTATTCACTTAAGAAGCAATTGGAGGCTGCCAAGTCCCAAGGCATCATAGTTAGGGCTTTGGTTGTTATAAATCCCAGAAACCCAACAGGCCAAGTTTGCTATTAGTAGGTTTGAAGAAGTAGAGATTTGACTAGCGAAGTACCTAACGTTCACGTAAAAGAGAATGCATTGCTATGTGTCTATTTTTGTCCCTGTACATTATATGATTTTTCTGTTGTACCTGTAGGTTCTTGGTGAGGAGAACCAGCGTGACATTGTGGAATTCTGCGGGAAAGAAGGTCTTGTGATACTGGCAGATGAGGTTGGTAAATTCTTATTAGCAAAAGATGTTGAAACATCATGCAACTCTAGTAATAAATAGAGATTTGAGTACTTGTAGGGAACTAAATTTGGTTTTGTTTGCTCTTTTTATTGACTCCCTTTGCTTGCTTGGAGCCCTACCAAATAGATCTGATTTGATTTGCTATGTTAAAGTTACAACTAATGTCTAATAAACTTTATATAGGTATATCAGGAAAATTTTAATTGTGAAAAGATCATGTGTAATGTATTTGAGCTGATATTTGTGGAATTTGAAATTTGGATTAAGTGTCAGGTGTTAATTAATACCATGTTCTATTACTTGGAGATTTAATACCATGTTCTTTTAAGGGTTTTGACCCTTGAAACAAACCAACTTTCTTGTAGTATATTGTGCTTTTAATTTTTGTATTCCTTCCTATTTCTATCATTCAATTAGTTGAAAACACACATTGAGGTTTCTATCTCAATAGACAAAACAAATTTCCATTCAACTGATTATATGATGCATTTGACGTAGTATAATTATGTTGAATGGTAAGTAACATTATATTCTATACTTTGTATATTTGCATTTGTTTGATGCTCTTTTATCGTTATTTGAACTCACTTTTAGTCTCTTTAATAAACAAGTTAGATTTTCAACATTGAGTTGAATTCTGTACCTATAAGTACAAATTTCATTATTTTTATGTTGGATTAGATATATTTATACCTGTAGATATTGTTTGTTTGTTTAGACTCTTGGAAACCAATTTTGTTTAACCTAATTAATTGACCAAGTACTTAGATTGATTTTTCAAATCTAGATTAAATATAGCCAATCATATCACAAAGTGCGGAAAAATAAAGACGGCAAGCAATATAATGAAAGAGAGAGAGAGTTTATATGATGGGCAACTCAAAAAACACATCATCAATATGTATCAACCCAAAGTAGAGATTAAAAAAAAAAAATTCTTCAATCTAAAATTGAGTTGAAAGAAAGAATAAATAAGAGAGAGAGAGAGAGAGAGAGAGAGAGAGAGAGAGAATATTCACATTTTTTGGGTGAGAATGTGAGATAAATAAAAACCTATATATATAATAATAATAATAATAGGTGAAGCTGAGAGAAATTCAAATTAGAATTCCAAATTAGAGTTCCAATTTTGCGCCATGTGTCCTAAATTATTTATTCCTAAAGAATTTTATTTCTTAATTTTAGAATCAAATGTGGGGCCACATCATAAATATTTATCCAAGTGAATTATAAAGTACAAAAACCAAAGTCTAGAATAAATGAATCGTAAAAAAAAAAAAAAAAAAAAAAAAAGTGCTTCACAATTAAAAAAAAAAAATGAACAATTTACATTTTATACCTAATAATATCCTTACAAATTATTTAAAGAGTAAATAAAATATAAAAATGACTATCAATAGTATTTAAATTATATCTATAAGAATTATATTATGCATCGTGTATCCATGTATATACATGGAGTTACAAGCTAGTTTACATAAAAAAAGACGAGTAAAAGATTGCTCAAAAGAAAATGTATGGTTGTAAATACCAAATAAACCAAGTTATGCTACATAATAGAATAACATTATACCATTATACACTATATAATGTCACATGATAACATCTATCTTTCAAAGAAAAGAAAAGAAAAAAGATACAAATCAAAAGACAACCAAATCACATCAATCCAAAGTAGAGTTTAATACAAAAATTTATCAACTTAGAGTAGGATGCAATAAAGAATAAAAAAATCCACCAAAAGAGGGAGAAAGTATGCACCATTTTTTGTGTAGGAAAAATATGGATAAAATAAAAGAGAATGACAAATTTTTATAGTAAATAAAATGAGGAAAGAAATAATCAAAATAAAAGGAAGATGAAAGGACGGAGAAATTGTAACGTTAAAGTATAGAGTAGTAGGAAGATAAAAAGGTAAAAGTGGGTGAAAATGTTAGAGGTAATTATAAGATGAGAAATTAATAAAGAGAAAAATAGTTAAAAATGAGAGAGGAAGTGTTGAAAATAAATAGTTGATGCAGCCTCTGACGTAGCTTAACAAAAAACTGTAATAATTCATGGTACTATAATTTTAGTTAACTGGTTTTCACCTTAAAAATAATATTAAAAAAAAAAAAGAAGAGATTTAAAAAAAAAAATTGTTGAGAAATATCTTTTAGAAAAAAGGTTTTATGTTTTCTAATGCATTAAATCTTGCTTTAATGAAACTTTGTTCTCTAACAGCAGGGACGAACCCACGATTGGGGCTGGGGGGGGGGGGGGGGGGGGGCAGGGTGCCCATGGCCCAAAGTTGGCCGCCCACCCCCCCTCCCGCCAATGACGCCCACATCTGCTCCTCATTCTTCTTAAAATAATTTTTTTGTGAAAAAATTTAAATTTTATCTTCTTAAAAATTTGATTAGTTCAAATGCTTTCCAAAAAAAAAATAAAAGTACGCTAATCTATAACTTGTAACTCTATACTAAATATGAAACCTTTTAACATAAAACATTTAAAAAAAATCGTATTCTACATCATTTGGCATAGGTGTGTGTCCGGTTCGGTTCGGTTGCTTTTTTAGTTTTGGCCAACTGAAACTGAAATTTTCGATTTGTGAAATTCTCAACCGCAACCGACGGAAATAATTGGAAATCAATCGGTTTAGGTGGTATTTCGGTTTCCGTCGGTTTTCGGTTAAGCACATGGTGCTATCAATTTTTCCAAAACTCTAAGTCAACATCACAGACACAAAAAGAAAATAACAACTCAATAGATAATAACAACTCAACATCACATTGGTTTATCGATTTTTCAATAAGAAAATAATAACTCAACATCACAGTCACAGATTTACAAAAAATAGCATTGATTCAGTATTAAACAAAATGCTAAATACAAAAAAGAGAGAGGGTTATCAAGAAATTAAAAAGAAAGAAGGTCACCGTGAGAATGAAAAAATCAAGCCGCACGGGGAGGATGACGTGGGGAGGCCGGTGTGTGAAGGCCAGCATGTGGAGGTGGCAGTAGAGGCAGATTCGTGTGAAGTGAAGGCTGTGGAGGGTGGAGTGGAGGCTGTAAGAGTGACAGTGAATACGTGTGGGCTGTAGGGTAAGTGGAGTAGCTGTAGAGGCCAGCGTGTGGAGTAGCCGTGGAGGCCAGCGTGTGGATGCCGGTGGCAGATGTCAACTGATAAAGGCTGGTGTGTGTGAGATGGAGGCATGGTGGAGGCGTGGGGTGAGGGTCTGACTGTCTGAGGGAGATGGAGGCGTGAGAGAGATAGGAGGCATGTAAGTGAAAGTGGGGTAGGTAGGGTAAGGGTAGGGTTTTTATTTTCTTTATTTTCAACTAGCCTTTGAGCACGCACGCAAAGGCTCTTCAATTTTTTTTTGTAAAAGTTAATAATTTGCATTCATTATAATTTAGAGCATTTACACGTGTGCTCAAAGGCTCTTCAATTTTTTTGTAAAGGTTAATAATTTGCATTTATTATAATTTGGAGCATTTATTATAATTTAGGATTACTATATTTTTCAATCACAAAAAAAACCTAGGGGTGTGATAAAAAAATTATTTCACCACATATAATACTCATCGCACCCATAGGTTTTTTTTTTTTATGATTAAAAAATGTAGTAATCCTAAATTATAATAAATACTCTAAATTATAATGAATGCAAATTATTAACCTTTACAAAAAAATTGAAGAGCCTTTGAGCACAAGCGCTCAAAGGCTAGTTATTCTTTATCATTATGCTAAGATACAAACTTTTCACATTAAAAAAATGACAATATTAAATTTCATATAGTAGGATATTTACAAAAAATGTTCATTAACAACTACTTGATAGATTAACTACTACCACTTCGCTCTCCTGAATTCATCTAATGTGCCTTCCATGCAATCTAACAAAATTGTTGATATATCACCCTAAAAAAATACAAAAAATAGGGAGTAAGGCTTAAATGTAAGAAAAAAAACAAACAAAAATAATAGAAGAAATACAAAGCACCACTTAAAACACATACACTAAAATAATTAATCAAACCCAATAACCACAAAAAAAAAAAAAAAAAAAAACATAGACAAAAATATATATATCATTCCCACTCTTTAAAAAAGAGTCATTAATTAGAGAAAATATTAATCAATTATCAAACTGACCAAATAAAAGAAAATATTGAAAAAGAAAAGGATTGTCCTATATTGTAGGCAGTATTTTCGAGGGAGTTAAAAGATTTTTTTTTCTTTCAAACTCTAAATTACATAAAAGAATAAGGTTTTTTGTTTTTTTTTTCCTAAACTCTAAGTTAGCATTCAAATAAATATTTTGTTGAAAAAAAAAATCAAAAAGTAATTTGAGTTCAAATAGAACTCATATTTTTTCTTTGAAATATTCACATTTAGAAATATGAGTTCAAATAGAAAATTCACTTTTAGAAATATAAGAAAATTACGTTTAAAAATATGAACTCATATTTAAATATTTTAGTCCAAATAGAAATCAAATAGTTTTATATTCAAGTTTTCAATATCAGTTCTAATATAAGTTCAAAATGTTTTCATGCTAATATGAGCTATATGACTTCAAAAGGTGAATATAAGAAGTTATATTTGAACAAAACAATAGGAATATAAGAAAACGTGGCGTGAAAGTGTTTTTTTTTTATTTTTTTTTATTTAGAGTTAAGATAGTGACATGGAAAGGATAATGATAACAAAGTAAGGAAACCAATTATAGGAAAACAAATACTAAATGACAACTCATGAAAGCAAATGTAATACAAAGAATTCAATACGCATGAGGCATTCTAAATAGAGGTCATAAAAGATACTTACATATTTGTTGTTGACTATACTTCAAGTCCAAAGTCCCAATAGGTTGTTGAAGATGGAGGACAGAACAAAATCTTTAAGATCAACACCCTAGTGCAAGTTCGTTGAAGTTATACCAAAATGTTGAAAATAAACACCCCAGTGCATGCTCCTTGAAGTTTAAATACCAAAATCTTAAAGATAGGCACCCGAATGCACGTTCATTGAAGAAATATGTGAAAGAAATTAATGGTGAGGTTGAAATATAAGGGCTATTTTACACAAATATTTGATTTGTTTCTAGAAAATAAGAAGTTGTTCATGAATTAGAAAATCAAAATAGAAGAGACCAAAGTATATTGACATACACATACTGTTGAGCAGAAGCAAATTTGAGTAGAGCAAATAGAAAAAATGATGATAATGGTGAAAAGAAGATTAACAGAATTGAGAGAATTAGAGAACTGAAGAAGAAGCAATTTGAGTTTGAAAATCAACGTGAATGTACCAGAAGTGTGATCCTATTTTGTAGATAATGTTTTACGTGGGAGTTTTCATTTAGAAAAATGATCCAACCAAATTGTGGTGATACGGTTAGCAATTTGAAAACCAACATGAGAATAGTAGTGTCTAAATTTAAGGGATATGGATGAAAAGTTATAGTCATAGTTTTATTGTATGAAAAATAAAGAAGAACTTTTATAATTAAAAAATAATAATTGTTATAAAAAATAATAAATAAAGAAGAATTGATTTGAAAAAAAAAAAAACGTGAAGGGAGCATGAGTTAGAAACGTGAAGTCAAAAGAGGAAAAAAAAAAGGAGTGAAAAAAAAAAAAAAACCAACTTAGGGGAAGTTAGACATGGGTTTAAAAAAAATGAAATAGATAACCAAAAAAATGAAATAGGTTTCTCTTTTTACTTTTTAAAAAGAAGTTAAGAAAATAGTTTAAATAAATTGTAATATATATCTATTTAGTTTTTTTTTGGGATAAACTTGAGGATGTTTAAAAAAAAAATTGATTTGAAGATAACTTTTTTTAAAAGGAAAAAAATAATAACAAACATTTAGTTGATTTAAAGAAGTGGGTTAGTGGGAGAGTAATCTTATTTTGTAGGTAATGTTTTAATGGGAGTTAAAGATGTATTTTTACTTTGTTGTCCTTTAGTTCTGTCTCTACTTAAACTTAGAGATATAGGGATATTTTGGAACAAAAAAAAATCTAGTCCAAATAGGTGCAACTGCTTAAATAATAGTATAGATTACTTTCTGTTTAACTTAATTAATTTAAGTTAACTAGTTTAATTTTAGTTAGTTAATCTAACTTATTGAATGGGCAATGGGCTACTGGGCTTCTTTCAAAAAAAAAAAAAAGGACAGTGGGCTTGAGTAATTTTGGCAAGGTCAAGCCTAGTTTCAAACTTTATATTAAATATTTAGTATAAAATAATATATAATAATATATTTTGGTTCGGTTCGGTCGGTTCGGTGCATTCAAATTTGCCATCGAAAACCGACCTGAAATTTTCAGTTTTTTATATAATAAAACCGAAACCAAACCAAATTGAAACCGAATCGAAATTTTTGCAACAGTTCAGTCAGTTTGAAGCGGTTTTTTCGGTTCTTTGGTTTTTTGCACACCCCTAATTTGGCATTTTAAGTGGCTAAATTCCTTTAGGAGGGAAAAAAAATTAAGGACAAAACCAAAAAAAAAAAAAAAAAAAAACTATTCTTTAAGATAAATTATTCTTTAAATTAGTTTCTTACCTTGTGTGTGAAATGCACACATGTCATCATCCTTTCTTAATTGTGTGAAATGTTTGGTAAGAATAAATATAACTATAACTTTCCATTTTGTGTATGCTCTTTTATTAGCATATTGTTAACATTGGAAGGATATTAGTTCGTTTTTTTTACATAGTATATAGTCTTCTATTTTAACATATTTTTCATTCTTGAATTTTAAATTTCTTAGGTTCATGCCTTGGACCTGCTATAATTTTTTACTTTTTATTTATTTATTTCTTTTAGTATATAGTCTTCCATCAGCTGTTTTCCCGTTAGTGGAAGAGGGTTACTAATAAGCTTGTTGAGTTTCTTTTGGAAAACCTTCAGTAAAGGGTTCTGTGGACTTGCTTTATGAAGTGGTTTGTTTGCAAATATGGGTTGTTACAGAAGGCTCATCTTTGTGACTTGTATGTCATGTTACAAATGTAGTCATCTTCTGTGCTGCATCATTTTTCTCTATACAGGTTTTTGAGCCTTCTCAGCTTTAAAGTATATGCATCTGCTTTTTATTTCCCCTATTTTGGTTATGGGGGTTGCATGCAATGTAATAAGTTCAGAGCCTCATTAGGTTTTTCTGTACCTTTTGTTGTTATTCTACTCGGTCCATTTTTATCCCTTAAATAATTTCATATTCCCATGCTCACTGAGTTTTGGTTATTGCCAGGCTGTCAGAGTTCCTTGGTAACATGCATATAAGGTGAACATATGTTGTTTTATAGTCTAGATTAAGTATGAAGTTATGACTTCGATTCTGCTTTCCATACAAGTATTTATATATTAGGACTTGACCTGTGGATTAATTTTTTGATGTTCCTTAATTTTAGGAAATTTTTTATTCCAACAAGAGCTCAAACTAATAAATGAAAGTAAATTTGTATACTGTGTACCCATGGTGCAAGGGTTTTACCTGACCTCTACTGGGAATGCATTAGCAGTCATTGACATGCTAGGTATATTGAGCAAAAAGTATCAGTCTTTGACAAATAATGGCTTTGTTGGCCATCAGGAAAGTTTTCAATGATGGCATGCTCTCGTACACACCGAATCTAAACGATTGTCTTGATGTTATAAACTTATAATACCACCTTAGCACTGTGGTTTTGCCAAAAAACTGGTTATCAGTTGCACCAGTTTCATCAATTGCAAAAGGTCTCTTAATTGCTTGAACCTGTATTCATATTGCAGGATATCTAATGATATGAGAAATCATGCGCCACCTCAATTGCTGAGTTCTTTTCAAATGCTAGTGTGGCACTCCAGTTGTTTTTGAGGTATGATGTAATAGAAATATTTATATGCTTTTCTAAGAATTGTGTAAGTTGATGGTTGCTCAGTTGGACCCTAGAAGTGACCTTCAATGTCTCTTTGCTTTACAAATATATATTTTGGTTCCATTGCCTTTGCTGCCTAGTTGTATTTATTCACCTTTCAATGGTGAGATGTTTGATTCTACCTGTTATTGGGGTTGGGAATTTTAGGTTTCGGTATTTTTTTGGTCCAAGAAAGTGATTTAGAGTTTACGTCTTGGTGTGATGTCAAGTGCCTTCCACAAAAAGTAACAAGTTGTAGGTTTGACCTTGATATTTGACTTGATGATTGGTTCTTATTTCTAAGTTTATATTGATAACTTGGATTGACATGAAATTATTGGACAGTTCTTACAACTCACGCCAAATGAAATATGCAGTAATAGTTTATAGATCATAAGCTTTTGTTAGGATATAAATTTACCATACAAATCAGGTTTCAAGGTTCTTCTACAAATCTGTGAATCCTAGGAATTCTTTCTCCATGTCCCTTCTTTTTAATTAATTTATGATTAGAAGGAAAAAGTCAAGATGAAGAAATTGTTTTTATTTTTTGTTTTTGTTTTTGTTTTTAGAGTAATATTTTTTAGTCACTGTTCTCTGAACCTCTCAATGCTATCATTAACGCAGATTTGCTTGTTGGAGGGGACCAAAACATGGAGTGTTGGGCATGCCATACTATTTATCAAGGTGCATCTTCTATCAAAGTAATAAAATCGTCATGCATTGGATGGGTATGTTTGAGAGTTCTCATCAGCTGTCTATTTATGGGATAATGATTTTTAGTAGTGGACATGCAAATAGCCGTGCTGTTGCCTAGCGATGCGGTTCCCCCTCACCAACAGTGATATATTTGGAATTGTTTATATAATTGTTTTTTCTAGCTTCCATTCTTGTCAATATGGAGCTGTGATGACATGTTCTGGGCAACATTGTCTGAGGTTTTTTGTATTCTAATCTGAATTTTCCTGCTGTTTGAGGACATTGCATCTTGCAGATGTAAATGGGATTAAGAGCTCCCTAAAATCAATAGCTTTTACAGATACTCATATCAGTTGTTATATATGAAAGACTAGCTTCCTCTCTCGCTCTCTCCTTGTTTACTAGCTCAAAAATGGTAAGAGTTTCAAATGTACGATTCGGTGCAAAATATAACAAATTAGCCGTTTTTAATTGTATACTTCTAGTCATTAAAACTATATGAGGTGAAGGACATTCAACAAATGTTTGGGTTTGACAGGTGGATGGATGTCCTGGCAAAGTCTGGATCCCTAGCAACCCTTACCTGTAAGTTATTTATGAACATTAGTTGGATAATAGGTATCGAACTCTGAATCTTATAATCTTTTCTTCTTGTATTGTTTTGGTTCCTTCATTTCAATGCACAAAAAAAAAAAGAATGGCAAGACAAAGCACATTGTTGGTGTTTGAAAAGCAGTAGAAATCATGTTCTAGAAAGCAAGTAAACATCGAAACGGGTAGTTTTTATAGTCAAAGGTATATCGATTTATTGTTCTATCCCGTGTTCTTTTCTTCCATCCAGACTTAGGCTTCTGGGTTGTTTGTCCTTATTTAGCAGTCCTTAAGTACAAGCTCATTGGTAAAGGCATGACACATTGACAGGTAGTTCAAATTGAATAAACTAGAATTCTAATTCTTATATATATATATATATATATATATTTCCTTCTTGTCCTTTCCATATAACCTGATTTGCTTTATGTTAAAGTATGCAAGGAGGTTTTATTTGTTTGGAACTGTTAAAAGCCCCTTTTTTTTGGTTGGTTTGATCTGTCCATTAGAATTGATTTTATTCAGCCAACCCAATTCAGGCATGGATCAAGAGCTGGCTGAAGGATATCAGGGGAAATTTAAAGAACTTAAAGTATTTATAGCTGTCGCTTGTCTTTATTTTATGGTCTATTTGAACTAAATGTTGAGTTCTGTCCAAACTTCTAATTTTTTTCTTATATTCACTCAATTGATCATAAGTTTGTTTAACCAAAACTTGTAAATGTGTACAATGAAATTGAGTGAACAACATACTTTTGTCTTCATCGTTAATTACACCGAACAATTATAAATAAAAGTTCTTAAACAAAATACAATGAAACTTTTAATTACAAAGAAATTTCTATCTTGGAATTTAGCTTTCACTAAAACCCAAACAGATTGCTTAAGGCTTTAACAACTTGTGGCTGGAGTATGGATTTGGATTTGGACTTTGGATTGCTTGTGTTGTGGTTTGTCATGAAGTATCAAATTATGACTACTACTACATGTAGAGTATGACCAAAATAGTAACGTTGCTTTCTGGTACAATCTGCAACAAAACTGCTAATTGCATCAATTAAGAATTTTAGGTTATTGGTAAAGATTAAGAATGCACCCTGATGAGTATTTGGTTCCTTTGGTGGCCTTTCTCTGAAGGTACTTGAAATTTCCCCCTTTCAATCCAAATGTGAATTTTCTCCTCTACTCATGATATGAATTACGGAGAGTTAACTATCCACTTAAAATGGATTTAGGCCAATTGCTTATCGTTGTGTAAATATATTATGATTAGCAGAGACTTAGTCCTAGTATATCTTAGAGGTAATTTTAGTTAAAAGATACATGTGCTTACTATACTATTATTTGTTAATGCAGGTTAAGATTCTCCTGAATACTCTCTTGCTACAAGTTATGAGTCTCTGGAATAGCATAATGGGGATGATAAAAGGTGAGAAAATCTTAATGTATTTTAATTCCAAATTAACAATAACATCAAGAAACTATTTCACTAACTTTATGTTTATGTTTTTTTTTTCTTTTTCTTTTTTTGGAGATTATGTACTCTTTGATTTGTAATAGAAGAAATATGAGATAGAAGAGAATATCACTTGTTCACTTGTTCAATGATTCCATTGACAGAGAAGAGAATCGAGATGGAGAAAGCATTGCAGGTGTTTGAGGCCAAAGAAGAGTACTTCATCCACAATGGAGCAATCTTACTAGAGAAGCAAATCTCCTGCAACCAAGGTAGAGATATAGAGACGATTGGGGTTTTCTCTGCCAAGGACATCTGACAAGCTGCAAATAACTATGATCCTGATCTAATACTTGGTGCTGAAATTGGAACTGTCTACAAAGGAAAACTAGATGATCGGCAAGTTGCTATTAAAGTTAAAAGCCCTCTTAGACTTTGGTCCTTTGAGAAGACAATAGATTTCTTCTTAAATCAAGTTGCAATATAACAATTAATCAGTAACAAGAATGTTTTGAGACTCTATGGTTGCTGCCTAGAAACTGTAATTCCCATCTTGGTTTTTGAGCTCATCTCCAACAACACTCTTTTTAATAATCTCCATGGTAAAGGCAATTGGGTTCCTCACCTGATCTCATGGCTTGACCGTGTGAGAATTGCCATGGAGACATCCTATGCTATATGTTACATGCATTATGGCAGGTCAAGACCAATAGTACATTTGGATAAATCTTTCACTGCCAAACTATCTTATTTTGGTTTTGCGGTTTCAATTGCACCAGGAGAAAGACTTTTTTCAAGGTAATTCAGTTGAGGGAACCTTTGGATGTGTTGACCCTGAATATCAAGAGACATTACGTGTTACTGAAAAGTGTGATTTTTATTTATTTATTTATTTAGTTTTGTAGTTTTAATCGTATATTAGATTATTAGTTTTTAATAAATTATGACCTGGAGTCTAATTCGTATTTAGGTTTGAGGTCTCATGCAAAATGGTCCAAATGAGAGAAATGTGCCAAAGAGAGACTGAATGTTAGCTAATTTCATATTGAGCTTATTGATGACTTTGTTCATCAATTACATAGAACGATTACAAATAAAAGTTTTTAAACAAATACAATGAAATTTTTCATTACAAAGAAATTCTATCTTTTGGATTTTAGCCTTAATAAGAATCCTAATAGACTGTTTAAGGCTTTAACAACTTGTGGCTGGATGGAGTGGTTTTGTTGTGGGTTTGGGTCGTGAGTGTGGATTTAGACCCTAGATCGCTTGTGTGATGGTTTTGGTTAGAGAGCTTCATGGCCTTTGTCTGTTTGTCAGTATTGGGTTGGTTTTAACTTGTAAGGGACTGGGTGTTAGTTGGGCAGAGTGTGCTTTGGATCTCGATTCTCAAATCTTTTGTTTTTTCCATGGTTTGAGAATCCATGTTGTCCACCTTGATCATGATCTGAGACAGGTAAGGACAACTTATCAGTCAATAATTTGATTCAAAGTAAATTTTTTAGTAGGTGAAAAAACTTTCAAAGTACATCAGGAGGCAAAAGCATTAATATTATAGCTTAGCAATGTAATTCATGTGGTAGTAGCACCCATTTCCATTCAAACTCAAATGGCATTACACACACAATCTCATTGCAGAAAAGTCCAATTATCTACTAAGAAGTGAGCAACTAGCACAAATAAGCAACACAAATCACTGAACAATAATAAAGAAATCCAATGACTTACAGAGTATTTGAACCCATTTTATCAAATTCCAGCTACCTTCCTTCCAATTGACTGAGCTCTCCTCACCACATTCCAAGTACTCCTAACAATCAGAGTCACCGAAAGACAAAATTTTACAGAAATTTTGAAACAAGAGAATTGTACAGAAAAACTACATGAATATCTTTGTAAACGTGGTTAATGACTACATGCAGACATATATGCCAAAACCCATAAATTCTCTCAACTGGGTAACCAAAATAAATCAAATGTTGATGGGCTAGAGTGACTGAGTGATTGAGTGAGAGTGAGAGTGAGCCAGAAATCTGTCATAACCGAAATATTGATTACCATTTAAAGGAAGTCTACAATCATTAGGAAAAACATCAAATTCATGAGGATTTTTGTGCATAGAGCACCCACAAAAGGTGAGTCTATCAAGTAATCACATTATCAAAGTACAAAAAACTACAAGCTTTTGGTTAGTTCATTACAATCTACACAGGTCAAATTCACACTCATACTCTTACTGATTAGGTTGTGTAGTGAACTAGTGGCCCCTGTTACTTTCTTTAACAAGCTCATGTGCTCAACCAGTCCACCAACTAGAGACAATGGAGTGACATCCAGGAGCACAATGTCACTAACTTCTCCAGCTAAAACACCAGCTTGAAAAAAAAAGTTAACCGAAATAAATATTGATGCCTCAACAATTTACGCAATATCAGTAAGTATTACAGCAGATAATATCAGAAATAGAGAGTTATAGTCATTTATTTTTCAAATAGACTAAGAAAAAAATTTAAAGCACGTTAGAATAATGGTAGAATAATTAAATTCACTATTTCTAGTAGCTTAAGCTATTAGAATAAGAAGTAATTTATCTTCATATCAGAGAGTTCAACTGCTCTACCTCCTATTAAAAAAATTTTAAAAGTCCTACTTGTTAGCAACCCACTTAAGTGGTAATTTATCTCAACAAGATATGGACAAACCTGAACTGCAGCCCCAAGAGCAGCAACTTCATCAGGATTTACAGCCATCTTCCTCACAAGCTCCTCAACAGCTGGGATGCGAGTAGAACCACCAACAAGGATTACTTCATCTAAATCTTTGAAGGAAAGATTTGCATCTTTCAAGGCAGTTTCAACTGGTCCTCGTAGCCTAAGAAAAAAAAATAGATTTCAGTTGTAATCCACTGAACTTATGCAGGCAGATAGGTATTCATATTAGCAAAAACAGACTGTTAAATATCAAAAGGCAGCAAACTCCAGTAATGGAAATCAAACACACACTGATATTTCACATGAGAATTATTCCATTTTGGAACATGCATAGAGGGCAACCACAGAGTAGCAGTTTTCAACTTACATATCTGTCTATCAAATCTGAACATAATTCTTCAAATTTGACCCTTGTTAGGGTGGTGTCAATGTGTTTTGGGCCATCCGCAGTGGCAGTAATGAAAGGTAAACTGTAAAAACAGAAAGCTTTTCCTCAGTGATCATGCCAAAGAGAGAGATCCATTCATAGAAAGAAGGCAAAGAAATTGTCACATACCTACTACTGGTCTGAGTCAGAGATGACAGCTCCATCTTTGCTTTCTCCGTAGTCTCTGTGAGACGTTGTAGAGCTTGCTTGTCTTTCAGAAGGTCTATTCCTTCATCTCTTTTAAAGTTTTGGGCAAGCCAATCAACCATTCTCTGTTTTTAAGATTATAGAATATAGACGTGTAATTTTAGTAACAACCAACAGACCAGAAAACAAAGAACAACAAAAGCTCTATTCATTTGTCTTGTTCAAACCTTGTCAAAATCATCTCCTCCTAGATGAGTCTCCCCTGATGTGGAAAGTACCTCAAATACTCCATCTCCAACCTCAAGAACTGCTGATTTAAAACATAACAAAGTACAACAATCACTGACTAACAATTTCCTTGTGCACCAAAAGAAAACAAGTGGAAAATCACATCTGATGAGTATTATTGTGCTATTTTTAGAAAACTATAGTCCATATATTCATAATTCTGGTAAAAATATCGCTTATATATGCTGTTTAATTGAATTAAAGGACCAGGATCCAATAGCAATGGTAACAAAAAGGTAAAAAGTAGTGAAAGGGTAGTGTTCAAATGATTGTATGCTACCTAACTACTGTTGAATTAATTCAAAAACCTTTTAAGAGATCAGATGTTTCAAAACCACAAGGTCCAGGTCACTCTTTTAATCTATAAAACTGCTTTTGGAAGATTGAATTTCGGGAATCACAAAATACCACATGTTCGCCGAATGCTCATTGACACACATATGGATTGTCACATTACCACCTTGTGCTTGTTAATTTGTTTCATAATTCATATGTATTCCTAAGAGGCCAAGACATTCCTCAATTCTTTTTTGGCAATCTCACCCAACACAATACCTTAATATAATACTTAAAATTACAGTTGGGGAGCAGATGCCAATGCAGCAAGATAAGTAAAACCTTTTACAACATTGTAAATAAAGCTTCCAAACTGCAGCTGAAAGAAAAACATTTGAATCTGAGCTATAGTTCATGCAACGGTATAAACCCACAAACTACAAAAAATGACTATGCCTTGTAAAGATCAGCCAACGTTTATCTAAAGACAATGACACCAAGAAATTCCTGAACTAGAAATCCATTTCAGAAATTTCTCCTAAAACAAAAATAGCTTGATTTCAAATTACATTAAAGGGCATAGCAAAATCAATTAAAACGTTCAAATCATTGACCAAAAATCCCAAAATGCTATAGAGAGAAGTCTTGACTCAATTCAAGAGAAAATTTGAGGCATGCTGATTATTTCTGATTGGTCCTGGTTTGTTTTTTGCAATTTGGTTGTGTCAGAAATGCATGTATGTGTGTGTGTGTGTGTGTGTGTGTGTAGAGGATGATGGAAGCTTTAATTTGTTCTTTTGCTAAAAGCCAAGCTGCTAGTTGCTCTTTATCAACAATAAGTCCGAAAGGGGATCATTCTATTTTCGAAAGGCCCAAGTGGTCAATGCAGTCATCAAGCTGAACTAGATTGAGGAACCAATGTACAACACCAAAGGAGCTGTACCTAAATTTTAAGGAATAGTTTGCAGCAAAGCTGCTAGTTCTCTGTCATCTGCCCTGAAGAATTCCTCTGGTTTGGATAAAGATCTTATCATCCCCCAAAGAACAAATGAATAAAGAGAGTGAACGAGAGGAAATCTGTTATTGTTAACCTATGGTCAAGCATGTAAGTTATCAACAATGCATCCATGTTATCTAATATCTAACACAGCTAGGAATAGATACAAGAATACAAGGCACACCAAAATGTGGAGGAATCACTCACACCTCTCAGATAGTCAAGCTGGGAAGAATTTCAAACATTAATATTTGTAAACCTCCAATTTAGCAGGCATTTGAGGCAATGGCCAGAACTAATACATGGTGGATAACCCAAAAGATTCTACTTTGCATATGCAAATGGAACAGCCTGACTACAATCCACAAGGATAATTCTCTATAAAATAAGTAAAAAAACAAACATGTGAGGTGGATTAGCCGGAGAAAAGGAAAAAAGTCAATGAACTCTGCCTTACTCCTCTCATAAAAAGGACTATGGGTGAGATTTTTCAACTGGGTGTGCATATAACTTACCAATAACAAAGAAAAATCCAATAAGAGAAGTAATAAAGCAATTAGCATACCTGAAACGTCAAAAGTACCACCTCCAAATCCAAGGTCAAAAACCAGAATGGTCTCATTGTTTTTCTTCTCAAACCCATAAGCAAGTGAAGCAGCAATAGGTTCATTGATTATTCGCAGGACGTCTAACCCTGCAATGCGACCTGCATCTTTCGTAGCAGGCACTGTGATCACTGCTTTACTCACCCCATCATTCAGAAACTTGGATGCATCCTCCACAAGCTTCCTCAATACCTATGCGGAAATCTCCTCAGCTGCAAATTGCTTGCCTATGGCCGGACACTCGAGCTTCACATTGCCATTTTCATCCCTCGCGACCTTGTAGGACGCCTATGTTGGAATATTGGAATAAGGTTTAAATGATTAAATTCACACTCTTAAGCTTAGTTTACCATAGTATCAATCACTTGATCCAAAATTCCAATCCCTAATTAGTCAACTAATAGTTAAAATATTATTAACCTTGCCATTCGTGTTCCGCATGTGTGCAGTGTGACTGTTTTTTTATTTTTGAGTGTAATATAATTTTTTATTTTGAATTTATTTATTACTAGTGAGGTTAAATAGGATAGGTTTTTTGAGAGACTAAAATTTAGGATTTGATATAGAATAAATGTGTGGTAGTTTTTTAGAGATGTTACGTCCACAATATTTTTATAACTTTTTTACAACAAATCATAAGTATTTATTTATTATTGGTTTAAATTTAAACTTAACATTAATATTTTTTTTTCCCCGACAATAATAACCAGTAACAACCTACCGCTTAGGATTTGTTGTAAAAATGTTGTGAAAATATTGTGGACATATCATTGCTCATATTTAAAAAGAGAGTATTCTACTTTTTAGGAAAAAAAAAAGTTTATCTAGTAGTTTTTTTAATAGATTTTGTCAAATTACAATTTTAACTATATATATATTTTTTTAGTTTAAAAAAAACTATATTTTTTTTATTTTTTAAGAATAAAAACTATCTAATTAATTTAGGGATATTTTTGACATTTTTTAAAAGCAAAACTAACTTTATGAACCTTTAGATAAAGATTAACATTTTTTTTTTTTTTGGAGAATGAAATAAAGATTAACAATATAAGTTTTTTTTTTTTTAATTAGTAATAGTTTCTCATGATATAAAACATCAGATGATCCAAAAATTCAAATGATCTCCAACATACTAATAATTAAATGATTTTATTAAACATTTTCTATCATGATATCTGAACATGAGCTAAAGTCGCCATTTTATTTTTTCTAGGTTTCTTATTTGTAAAGACTTATTTGTAAGAGGATCAGCAGATTCAGCACAGAAAGCTCATGTGCTAATCGCGTGCTTCATTTAAGCACACGGCATCGTTTACAGGTCCCCACATGCTGAACGCTCTTCGCATTACGGCGTCGTTTGTTCTATCAGAAATCTTTTGAGAACTCATGACTTTCAGATACTGTTTAGTCAATTTTCCTGAAAGTGTTGTTAGTAAATTCAAGAAACTGATTAACAATTTAGATAGCTAACAATTGAAGTATTGTGAACGCATATTGTTGTTCTCGGTTTTGTAATTTGTTATTGTTTTTCTTGCAGGTCCATTGATTGCAAGCGCTTTGATTTTGGGAATCGAAACTGCCCATTTGGGAGTTGTTGCTTTTATAAGGTAACGTGAATGTTAATAGTTGAAATAGTTATTGCGATTTTCATTTTTCCAAGGGTTTTGGCTTAGCTAATCTTAAGTGCAATGGTTTTACTTGTATGCTATGCATGTAATCAAATTTGATTCTCTTTAGTGTAATGGTTATTGTAAGCATCCTTTACTACCTGGAAATTTATTATTCTGTGTTAGTAAAGATTTATGTCTCATTGATTCTTGATCTTCTGGGATTTTGCAGTGAAGATGTGGTGGTTTTCTATAATTGTTGTATTTTGCATTTTGTTGGTTGATGACTTGTTTTTTCTTTATGGTTTTCTTTTAATTATCTTTTGAGTTGTTGAATGCATGCTCCGTTGCTTAATTGAACACAATGATGTTTTACACAAGAATATAAGATAAGGTATGCTTTAGTTCAGATATACAAGTTTGGAAATCTGAAAATTTCTTATCATTTCTTCCCTTCTCTTCCCCTTTCTAAAGAAACATAATGACTGATATCAAAATCATACAACTTTCTTACTTCTAAGGAAATCATCTATGCAATTATATACAATCCTTCTCCCATCATTCCACATTCCAGTGAACATGGCTTATGGCGTTCACCTTTTGGTTTCACATATCAGAATGGTCCTCCTTTTTGGTAGATTAGTATGCATCCTAGATTATTGAGATAAGTGTTTTTTATTGGATCAACCTGGCTTTGGAAAACAGTACTACATCATAATATTTAATGATGATTTGATGTATTATTGTTGTTAATGCTGTTGTCTTTAGTGTTATTATTGTTTTGGGTTGCATCTCAACAGCAGAACGAAGCCTGTAGTCCAGTTAGTTGTGGTAAGACTTTAAGAGTGTGATTAATTGGGCTTGCTTAGTGTTAACTGGAAGACCAGGGAATAATTTATTAACTTTTTTTCTTTTTGAAGTTACAGAAGAAACCTGCCTTGGATGAACCATAGGAGATTTAGTTATGTATTATTTATAATTTTGAAATTATATTTTACATTGATCGCTATTTTGTTTAGCACCTGGGATTTTAATAGTTTGCTACATGGTGTATCTGTTTTGTTTAAACCTGTGTCTACATATATGCAACCTAAACAAGGAGTAGGGTATTATTATGTATCTAAATGTAGCATTCTAATCATAAATTACTAATTAGTGTACACAAATAAGCTTATAAGTTATAAGCTCATGTCCTTGTTTTGTAAAATTATTAATAGTGTGGAAAGAAAAAAAAAAACGTGTTAAATTACTGATTGCCTCAAAAGCTTAAGTTATTGGGATATGATAAATTTTATCATTTAACCACATACTTTTAACAACATGAATAAAATAATACCTAGAAAAGAGAATATACCCTTTCACTTGACTATGTTGATACCATCTCTACCAACACCGTGACCACGCAGATTGGAATACCACCCCTCGTCTTCACAACTTACATCTTACCCTTGTTCTTCTTAGCACTCTGAGGAACCAATAACCTGCAACTGCCAGCACCTCAGGACTTTTTTGCCTGTAATTCAGACATCTGCATTTCATATCCCCTTCTCACCAGATTATCCCTGAAGCACCAGTGTACCCTTATGTCACTAAGGATGTTATGGTACTAGTGGTACTTTCCTGTTTGGTAATGCTACTACGTGAACCCCTCCCTTCCCTGTACCCCAAGCATGTATGTGCTTGGGAGGTACCAGTCTGCATAAGAGGCGGTTGGTTGCTACATTGTGCATTTCAAGTGTCTCGTATCTGTATACTGTGCCAGGAACTGATATAATCATATACAAAATTAGAAATTGCTTACCTCACTGAAGGTGAGCATAGCAAATTAACATTTTCTAAAACAGTGTAACAATTTTGTTCTCTCACACTCTCTCTTTTGTGCTTGTTTTTCTGAGTCTCTGTGGTTTATTTACTGGCTTTATCGATAAGTATAGGTGGGACACAAACGGTCTATTTCTTTTTTTGTGGCAGTTGTATTATTGATGTTCCTAGAGTTGCTGTCAGAATGGCTTCTAGTCAATGCTGTTCCAAGAATTATACACCTTTTGTTTGTAATTTACTTGATTACTTCCATCTAGGAGAGGGTTAGCTTTATGACTCCTTTAATGGGTAGAATGTTTGTTGCGTTCCAGCATAAGGTCAAGCCAGGCTTATACACTTAGAGACATCACAGGCCCTCTCCACGAAGGCCCCCTCCACGAAGATCTGGTTTTGTGGATGACCTGTTTGATATGTTCAACTCCATAGAAGAATTAACAGCCTCCGAGACAGCTCTCGACCCCATGGAAGAATTAACATCCTTGGAGATGGCTCTTTTATTAAGGGATCTGATTCTGGATACATCTAACTCATCAAGTGATAAAGAAGATTTTTATAGCCCATGAGCTACTAGATATAGCCAGTTGTAATCATGTTGATTGTCTGTGGGGATTTTCTAGACATTTACATCTAACTCATCAAGTGATAAAGAAGATTTTTATAGCCCATGAGCTACTAGATATAGCCAGTTGTAATCATGTTGATTGTCTGTGGGGATTTTCTAGACATTGCCATGTTGGCATTTTGTCAGCCTACTACTCTTTGCATCAGCAGAACGACTTGCTTGTAGTTTTTGAACTTTATATTACGACAAGATACTATTATTTATAATTGATATCTTGGTTTCCCTGCTGGGGTTAGATTGTTTCTGCTTGGGATGATTACTGGCAATATCCAATGTTGATGTCAATAAGCCTGGAAGTGTAGGTTCTTCGGTAGATATTTGATTGCTACAGCACATAATAATTTTATGTTTGTCATTAATGGTGCTCAGTTTCCTTGGATACTTTGTAAGCAAAGAACTTTCTCGTAGTTTGACATGTACACTTCAATTTCCTGTTTGAAGGTCTTCCTTTTACACATTTTCTCTTTTTAGTGAGTTTATGCTCCTTACAGTTTGATATTTTAAGACATTTGATAAACATGGCCAGTGAAGTGATTCCCACTGTGGTGTATAATGTTAAATTTGTTATATTTCTTTCCCATGAGTGGAAGAGGGGTTACTAAGCTTGTTGAGCTTCTTTTGGAAAACCTTCAGTAAAGGGTTCTGTGGACTTGCTTTATGAAGTGGTTTGTTTGCAAATATGGGTTGTTACAGAAGGCTCATCTTTGTGACTTGTATTGTTAAAATGTAATTTATAATTGACAAGTGGCTCCCTATGTGTCAAAGAAAGAAGCAACTGAAATCTAAGTGTCAACAAATGATGAATCCAGCACCAAGCAAGCATGCAAGTAGACACCTCATGGACAAGTGTCAATTAAAGAGAAATGAAGCAAAGTTCTGTAGTATTCTTGAAGCTTGTAGTCATCCTAAACTCCTAACGCATCTATATATAGATGTGAGTTGTAAATGAAGTTGTAACATCCGAAATTCAGCAATAGAGTTTCTGCAATACTCTTTTTTTTTTCATATCTAGCATAACAGCAACTTAAATACTAAATTCTATTCCTAGCCATATTGTTCTAAACTTGCACCCAACAAATTTGGTATCAGAGCAAGGTTGCCAGGCCCTTTTGTCCTAGGACTATAAACCAGACAACCATAAGCCATGGCAACAAGTACAAGTACAGCCACCTTCAACCATGCCCAAACATTGTTCCCATCTTCACTGATGAGAGCTATAATTTTTGGAGCACACAAATGAAGACACTCTTCATCTCACAAGATTTGTGGGATTTAATTGAAGAAGGCTATGAACAGCCAGAAGATCTGTCAACTTTGGCAGCAGCAAAGCTGAAGGAGTACAAGCAAAACAAGCAAAGAGATGCAAGGGCTCTACTCTTCATCCAGCAAGGGGTAAGTAAGACTATTTTCCCTAGAATTTCTGGTGCAACTAAATCTAAAGAAGCATGGGAGATTTTAAAAAAGCAATTTAGTCGCTATGATAAAGTGATTTCTATTAAACTACAGAATCTTTGGAGAGAATTTGATAACTTGCAAATGAAAGAAAATGAAACTGTGCAAGAATTTTTCTCTAAAGTTTCGGCAATAATAAATCAGATTAGAGGCTATGGTGATAATATAAATGATCAAAAAATTGTAGAGAAAATACTGAGAAGTTTGTCAGTAAAATTTGAACATGTGGTTGCTGCAATTGAAGAAGCGAAAGACTTATCAAAGCTTACACTAGATGAGCTTTGTGGATCTCTTGAAGCACATGAAAAAAGGATGGGTAGATTTTCTACTCAATTTTTTGAACAAGCATTTCAATCTAAAGTGAAAAGTACAAACAATAAAAACACAAAATGAACAAGAAAATAAAGCCAGCAGTTCCTCCCAAGTCCCAACAAAGGAATCAAACTGGAGAAAGGAATCAAACTGGAGGGGGATGAGGAAAACAAAATTTTAGAGGTCGAGGCAGAGGAAAAAGAAGTTTTTCAAGCCAAAGAAATTTCTCTAGTAACTCTGACTCTCAATGCAAAATCTGTAAAAAATCTGGATATGAGTCCAAAAATTGCTATTTTTGATGCACTAAGTGTAAAATCCCAAATCACTCTCAAAGAGACTGCTGGTATAAAGATGATAAAAGTGCTGAAGAAGAACATGATGCCAACTTCACTAAGGAAGTTGAAAATGCACAAGTGTTTTTCTCATGTATGTTTGTATAAGAAGAACCAAGAAGTACATGGCATCTGGATAGTGCTTGCAGTAATCATATGACAAGAAGCAAAGAATTTTTCATGAGTCTTGATGAAGGCTACGCATCCAAAGTGAAGCTTGGAGATGGAAAATTTCATGACATCAAAGGAAAGGGTGTAGTAGCTGTTGAATCAAAAGGAGGTAACTCTAAACTTATCTATGATGTGCATTTTGTTTCTGGTTTAGCTGCAAATCTATTAAGTCTTGGACAATTATTAAGGAAAGGCTACAAAATAAATTTTGATGATGATGAAGGGACAATCATAGATAAGAAGAATAATTCCATAGTGGCAAAAGTAAAAATGAATTCTAAAAATGTTTTTCCTCTCACTATGCCACTAGCTAAGAATTTTGCCTTCAAGACAGAAAAAATAGATGAAGCATATTTGTGGCATCTAAGATATGGACATTTAAATTATAATGGCCTCAAATTGCTGAAGGATAAAAATATGGTTCTAGGATTGCCTCCTATTGCTAAGCTAAATCAAGTTTGTGAAGGCTGTATTTATGGAAAAATGCATAGGCTCCCGTTTCCAAAAACTGCATGGAGAGCCAGAGCAACACTTGAATTGGTACATGCTGATATTTAAGGACCAACAAGAACCCCATCACTCAATGATAATAGATACCTTCTCTTATTTGTTGATGACTATACTAGAATGATGTGGGTCTATTTTCTTAAACAAAAATCAGAGGCTTTTAATGTTTTTCTTCAGTTTAAAGCTTTTGTAGAGAAACAGAGCGGCAGAAAAATGAAGACTCTCAGAACAGATCGTGGTGGAGAATTTATTTATGAACCCTTCCAAAAATATTGCAAAGAGCAAGGCATTCAAAGACAACTCACAGTTCGTCACACTCCACAACAGAATGGCATGGCAGAACGCAAAAACTGTACAATTGTGGAAATGGCACGAAACAAACAATTGTGGAAATGGAATAAAGAACATCTTTGGTGTCTACAGTAATGAATCAAAAGGCTACCGCCTTTACAATCACAAAACAAACAAGATGGTGATTTCTCTTGATGTTATTTTTTATGAATCAGCAACATGGAATTGGGAAAGCGATTCCAATCAAGGGCCTAAGATGTTAGAGATTATTGAACCAGTGACAAATCAAGAAGGTTCAAGTTCTCAATCAACTCCAAGTGGAAGTCCAAGCCACAGCCCATCAGCAAGAGCAAGTCCATCAATTGAAACATCTTCAGAGTTTGAAACTCCACCAGGAAGAGTACGTTTTTTCAAAGAAATTTTTGAATCATCTAATGTAGCATTTTTTGCATGTGAGCCTCAAAATTTTGAAGAAGCAACTAAAGAAGAAGTCTGGAAAAAAGCAATGGATGATGAAATTGCAACTATTGAAAAGTACAACACATGGGAACTTGTTGATCAGCCTGAAAAGAAAGAAGTAATCGGGCTAAAATGGGTCTATAAGACCAAGTACAAAGAAGATGGTTCAATTTAAAAGCACAAGGCTCGATTAGTGGCAAAAGGTTACTCACAACAACCAGGTGTGGATTTCAATGAAACTTTTGCACCAGTTACTTGCATGGAAACTATCAGAACTGTCCTAGCCTTAGCAGCCCAAATGGAGCTACAAGTTTTCCAGCTTGATGTAAAAGCAGCATTCTTAAATGGAGAACTCGAAGAAGAGGTATATGTCGAACAACCACCAGGCTATGTGCAGAAAGGAAAAGAAGACAAGGTCTATCATCTCAAAATGGCCTTATATGGACTAAAGCAAGCGCCGTGAACATGGAATAGCAAAATTGACTCATATTTTCAGCAAAATGGATTCCAAAGAAGTCCAAGTGAACCATCACTATATGTCAAGAAAAAAGGTATAAGAGATCTTCTTTTAGTTTGTTTATATGTTGATGATCTTATTTTTGTTGGTGCAAACCCAGAGATGGTTGCAGAATTTAAAGGAGCAATGATGAAAGAATATGAAGACTTAGGTCCCATGAAATATTTTCTAGGGATCCAAGTACGTCAATGCAAAGGAGAAATATTTATTTCTCAAGAAAAATATCTTGAAGATCTACTTAAAAGGTTCCAAATGAACAATTGCAAACCAGTATCCACCCGAATAGCATTCAATGAGAAATTGCACTCAGACAATGGCGCAGAAAAAGTTGATGCAAGAAATTATCGAAGTTTGGTTGGAAGCTTAATTTATTTAACAAACACAAGGCCACATATTGTGCAACTAGTCAGTCTTATTTCCAGATTCATGAATGAACCAAGCAAAATCCACCTCACAGCAGCAAAAAGAATTCTACGCTACCTAAATGGTACAAAGAAACTTGGTATCAAATATGTGAAAGAAAAAGATAGCAAGCTAGTGGGATATACAGATAGCGACTGGGCAGGTTCAATTGATGACCGCAAGAGCACTTCTGGTTACTTATTTTGCCTAGGTACAAAACCAATTTCTTGGTCCTCAAAGAAGCAGAAAACCGTTGCATTATCATCAGCTGAAGCCGAATACATAGCAGCAACAGATGCAGCATGTGAAGCTGTATGGCTAAGAAGAATTCTTTCAGACATGCAACAGAGTGAAGAGATGCCAACCATCATCTACTGTGACAACATGTCAGCCATTGCTATGACCAAAAATCCGGTGTTTCACAGTAGAACAAAGCACATTGAACTCCGCCATCACTTCTTCAGAAAATTGGTGCAAGAAGAAGAAATACAGCTCAACTTTGTCAACACAAATGAGCAACTAGCAGATCTTTTTACAAAAGTTGGTACTTCCAAAAAATTGGAAGAGTTCAAGAAAAATGTGGGAATTACAAATTAAGAGGGGGTCTTAAAATGTAATTTGCAATTGACAAGTGGCTCCCTATGTGTCAAAGAAAGAAGCAACTGAAATCTACGTGTCAACAAATGAAGAATCCAGCACCAAGCAAGCATGCAAGTAGACACCTCATGGACAAGTGTCAATTAAAGAGAAATAAAGCAAACTTCTGAAGTATTCTTGAAGCTTGTAGTCATCCTAAACTCCTAACACATCTATATATAGGTGTGAGTTGTAAATGAAGTTGTAACATCCGAAATTTAGCAATAGAGTTTCTGCAATACTCTGTTTTTTTTTTTTTTTTCATATCTAGCATAACAGCAACTTAAATGCTAAATTCTACTTCTAGCAATATTGTTCTAAACTTGCACCCAACATGTATGTCATGTTACAAATGTAGTCATTTTCTATGCCGCATCATTTTTCTCTCTATAGGTTTATGAGCCTTCTCAGCTTGAAGGTATATGTATCTGCTTTTTACTTCCCCTATTTTGGTTATGGGGGTTGCATGCAATGTAATAAGTTCAGAGCCTCATTAGGTTTTTCTGCATGGATGTTCTCTTATTGTAGCATGCATATCGAGATGGCTGTCTAGAGGAGGTAGATCTACGTCATCTTGGGTCTGAAGATGGAGAAACTGTGATAGCTAAAAATATTAGGTTTTGTCTGTACCTTTTGTCGTTATTCTACTTAGTCCATTTTTTTTCCCTTAAATAATTTCATATTCCCATGCTCACTGAGTTTTGGTTGTTGCCAGGCTGTCAGAGTTCCTTGGTAACATGCTTATAAGGTGAACAGATGCTGTTTTATAGTCTAGAGTAAGTATGAAGTTATGACTTGGATTCTGCTTTCCGTACAAGTATTTGTACATTAGGACTGGACCTGTGGATTAATTTTTTGATGTTCCTTAATTTTAGGAAATTTTTTACTCCAACAAGAGCTCAAACTAATAAATAAAAGTAAATTTGTGTACTGTGTACCCGTGTTGCAAGGGTTTTACATGACCTCTACTTGGAATGCATCAGCAGTCATTTATATTGTGCAAAAAATATCAGTCTTTGACAAATAATGGCTTTGTTGGCCATCATGAAAGTTTTCAATGATGGCATGCCCTCGTACTCACTGAATCTAAAGGATTGTCTTGCTGGTTATAAGCCTATAGTACCACCTTAGCACTGTGGTTTTGCCAAAAAACTGGTTATCAGCTGCACCAGTTTCATATATTGCAAAAAGTCTCTTAATTGCATGAACCTGTATTCATATTGCAGGATATCTAATGATTTGGAGAAATCATGTGCCACTTCAATTGCTGAGTTCTTTTTAAATGTCAGTGTGGCACTCCAGTTGTTTTTGCCTCTGCTTCCTAGTTGTATTTATTCACCTTTCAATGGTGAGACGTTTGATTCTACCTGTTAACGTTATGGGTGTTGGGAATTTTAGGTTTCGGTATTTTTTTGGTCCAACAAAGTGATTTAGAGGTTGGGTCTTGGTGCGATATCAAGTGCCTTCCACAAAAAATAACAAGTTGTGGGTTTGACTTTGGTATTTGACTTGATGATTGGTTCTTATTTCTACGTTTATATTGATAACTTGGATTGACATGAAATTATTGGGCAGTTCTTACCACTCATGCCAAATGAAATATGCAGTAATAGTTTAAAATATGCAGTAATAGTTTATAGGTCACAAGCTTTTGTTAGGATTTACATTTACCGTACAAATCAGGTTTCAAGATTCTTCTACAAATTTGTGAATCCTAGAATTTCTTTCTCCATGTCATTTCTTTTTAATTAATTTATGATTAAAAAAACGATAGGAAAAGTCAAGAAGAAGAAACTCTCTTTTTTAAAAGGTAATATTTTCTAGCCACTGTTCTCTAAACCTCTCAATGCTATCATTAACGCAGATTTGCTTGCTGGAGGGGACCAGAACATGGGGTGTTGGGCATGCTATACTATTCATCAAGGTGCATTTTCTATCAAAGTAATAAAATTGTCATGCATTGGATGGGTATGTTTGAGAGTTCTCATCAGCTGTCTATTTATGGGATAATGATTTTTAGTAATGGACATGCAAATAGCCGTGCTGTTACCTAGCTGTATGGTTCCCTCACCAACAGTGATATATTTGGAAACGTTTATATAATTGTTTTTTTCTGGCTTCCATTCTTGTCAATATGGAGCTGTGATGACATGTTTTAGGCAACATTGTCTGAGGTCTTTCACTCTTTTGTATTCTAATCTGAATTTTCCTGCTGTTTGAGGACATTGCATCTTGAGGGATGTAAATGGGGTTAAGAGCTCCCTAAAATCAATAGCTTTTACAGATACCTATATAAGTTGTTATACATGAAAGCCTAGCTTCCTCTCTTGCCCTCTCCTTTTTTACTAGTTCAAAAATGTTAAGAGTTTGAAATGAACGTTTCGATGCAAAATATAATAAATTAGCTGTTTTTAATTGTATACTTCTAGTCATTAAAAACATATGAATGGAGATTAAACTCTTGATTAATGTATAATTTGGGCAAAAATGTGAATTTTGGTCTTGAAATATAATCTATGATTCTATTTTTGCCCTTAAAATTTATAATTTCCCTCATCTATCTATTTTTGTTATGTTTTCCATCGGTGTCTATAACAGAGTGCATATTTTGAGAATCAAAATAGAATCAAGACTATGCTTTAGAAATAAAAACTTTATCTTTGTAAAATGGTTTAGATTTTAAACCTATAAAAAAAATTAACAAGAGTCGACCAGAACACCAGTTGTAGAACATTTTAATTGTCTGTGGACAGAAAAAAAAAATCTTTTAAATCTTAAGATTGAGAATCAAAGTAGAAAGTGAGAGATAATTAAATAAAACCTGCAGGTGCCATCGGTTTAACAGGCTACTTCCTTACATGGAAACCTTGAGTTGATTAGAATTAAGAAGGTAACAAGTGCATACGCAATAGTGGCGAAAGACTTGAAATGTGCTTGTTTGTGCCATCAAAATGCTCTCAGTTTGTAGTTTCACAACTCTATCTTATTAGGCTAATCTTCTATACATAAAAAACTTTAAATGGAGGGCTTCTTTAAGATTTTACACTTTAATTAACATTGTTTTGAAAGCTATACTATAGGCAAAATTTTACAAATACAAACCTTGTAAAATATTTGAAAGATAGAATCCTCTTGACCTTAAAAATCCGATGCTATTGTGAAAAAATGAATAACTTGTTGCAATTTGCTGAAACCATTTAGGCAACATCACTCATGCATGGACTGGGAATCTGGGATCAATGTAAAAGGTAATCCTTTTTGGATTGAAGCCTAAGCGACACTCTTGGTTGTTTCTAGTGTGTTATATGTTGGTTTGGACTACATCATTTTTGTTGAAGGCTGAACCCTAAATGCTATTGGATCCATTTAAAATTCATATAATTCATTTTATTTTTAGCAATATATATATATATATATATATATATATATGGGTTAAGTTCAAGTTATACTTGGTGTAACTCTAAGCAATATTATACCACTCAATAACTTGTTACATAATTCATATTTTGAAAACCTTAACGTTGAATTACATGCTCCATATGTTCTTAACATTCATGCCAATTTTTATGTTAATTGGATATTATTTTCCATTTAATCCATAAACTCATTTTTTATGCATTATTTTAAACTACAAAAATTTGAATTTAAACAATTGATTGATGACATGACTATTAATCTTTGATTACATTAAAATTTTGCAATATATGAAGATAATGTAATCTAATAGTAGATTTGTCAAAATTTGTATTCAATTAAAAAAATGTTAAGTGGTGTAACATTATTTAAAGTTATACCATGTGTAATTTAAACTAACCATAGAAGAGACTAAACCCTCTGCTAACTTATATGCCATTAACAACTACCCATTCTCTAAATCAAATTGAAAATATACACACCATAACAGTACTTTGCAAATTCACTAGCAACATAGCTTGTACAAACTAACATAGAAATTACACAAGTGTGCATGGTCAAAATAGTTCTACGAGTTACTCACTGTAACTCACTATCAATAAAACCTGCATTGATTAGATCATCGCCATCTAGATGTTTTCCCGGTTAATCTAAATGACCCAGGTGTAGTACCAGAAGCAACCCAACACCGAGTTGGCTAGATTGGATATAGATTGACTATTGTGGGAAAGGGTATCTGGATAGCACCCCCGCATATGATTTATTTATAAAATTATTATGGCTTTAGAAAGATCTCACAAACAACTTTTTTGAAAGAAAAAAAAAATGGAAACCCAATAGAAAAATAGACAATCACACAAAAAAGAGAACAGAATTACGTGGTTCGGCCTTTGGCCTACATCCACGGGTGGAGACAAGGAGAAAGTTTCACTAAAAAATATGGAGAGTACAAAGGTGGTGTAAAAGCTCACAAACCCAAACCCCAATACACCCAAATAACTCTATATCAAAGAGTTCTCTCTCAACTCTAACATAATTCAAGGCTAAACAATAGTTGCCGTCCATGCAAAGAGGCCAATCCAAAAAAAGCTAACAGACAGCCCAATTCAAAGTCACATGACTCACATCAACATTGACTACCCCAATTACATAATGGCTTGGGTAGATCCACCAGAAATGGCATCCTTGACATCATTCACTTTAGCCTCTTCATTCTCCTTGTCTAGCTAGGAACATTGTCTCCCAGCTCTTTTAGTTGCTTCTAGTTTGGTACAAGACTAAGTCAGCTTGGTTCTTTTTGTCTATGGCATCCCTCTTTTCCTTGTCTTCCTTTTGCAAAATTTTAAGCTTCTTTAACAATACTATCCACCTGCAACATTTTTATTTTGTACATACAAACATGGGGTTTAGTAACATAATTAGGTTAGGTTTACTGGTACTAATAAAAAATGTGATTGTTTCCATTTTTTTTTTAATCCAAAAACATAGATACTTGAAATGCTGAGATTTCAGAAAGAAAAGAAAGATGTAGGTTCTTTGTAGAACATGGTAGCATCATTGAAGTTACAAAAATGAAGATATAAAAGCATTTTTCAGTCTACATACAAATTGGAACATAAACAAAAGGGAGAGGGGGGGGGGGGGGATAATATAAGAAAGCAGCTAACTCCACTAATGGTCTAAATTTTTCTTGATATATATATTAGTTATTTCTCAAATAGATTAAATAGTTATAGTTATCTAAGATAGTTTGGGTTTCAGGCTTATTCAAACTCATTCTAATAATATCTCTAGCCATAACGTCTTCAACCACCAGATTCTAATTCATGTGTTCTGTTAAGAACAAAAACTTGATATATCTAGATTGAACAGAAACCAAATTCAGAAATTCTCTTCAAAACAACAGTTTTTGCAAATACATACCTCATCACTAGGCATGGTGCTAGCACTGGTTTTGGTGTCTAAGCAAAAGCTTCCAAGGGATTTGCTATCCCTCATGAACTCTCTCTTAATCGAATAGCTAGACATTGATCTCTTCACTGGTCTGTTCATCTACTGCGGTGGAGAACACCTCTAATTTGGAAGGTGAAGTTGACACCACCCAAAGTTTCAAGTCCTTCTATGGTTAGACATCCAAGAGCACAATGTCATTAACTTCTCTGGCTAAAAAACACCAGTCTGGAAATAAAAGTGACAAAAATAAGTATTGTTGCCTCAACAGTTAGTTCAAGTACCAATAAATATTAAAACTGACATTATCTAAAATGGAGAGCTCTACTTTTTTTTTCCCACAAATAAGTGTATAAAAAAAAAATAATAACAAGAAAAGGACATACTTGAACTACAGCCCCAAGAAGAAGAACTTCATCCATATCTTCCAGCTCCTAAATCGTTGGGATACGAGTTGAATTACATCAATATATTTGGAGGAGAGCTTTGCATCTCTCAAGGAAGTTTCAACTGGTGCTCAAAGCCTATGAGTTGTAATCCAGCGAACTTAAGCAGGCAATTAGACTACCAGATGACAGAGAAAGAGAGTTCAAAATCAAAAGAAAGAAAATTGAAGTGATGGACATAAAAAAATATACGATGATATTACATAAGAGAGTTATTCTATTTCTGATCATGCATGTGCGATACCTCTCTAACAAATTTGAACACAGTTCTTCAAATTTGACACTAGTCCGGGTGGTGTCAACGTGTTTTGGGCCATCTGCAATGGTGATAAAGAAAGGTAAACTATAAAAGCAAATGTTTTTTCTCTGTGGTTATGGGAAAGAGAGATATATCAACTTAAAGAAAGAAGGCATAGAAATAGCCACATACCTAAGATTAGTCTGAGTTAAAGATGACAGCGCCATCTATGAGATGTTGTAGTGCATGCCTGTCGTTCAAAAGATCTATGGCTTCATCTTTCTTAACGTTTTCAGCACGCCAATAAACTATTCTCTATTAAAAATTATGGAACGCAAGGGTGTAATTTAGTAACAACTAACTATAAATCAGAAAACAAAGAATATAAGCTAAAGATCTACTCATTTCTCTTGTTTCAACCTTGTCGATATCATCGCTTCCTAGATGAGTGTCAGCCAAGGTAGGATGTACCTCAAATACTCCATCTCCAACCTTAAGAACTGCATAGGAAAAACATAACAGAAGTATATAAGGTTCATTACCTACTCTGTATATATTAAAATGCCACAGCTCAGGAGTCTAACTGAGTACCTTAGCTACATCAGCCTCTCAAATCTTGAAACTATCCAAACGATACATCCCATCATCCCATTTCCACAGAAATTTCTTCAGATTATCTGATTGTTCTAGATAATAGGCATTTGCTAGATGCTTAATCCCTATAAAATATTTCTCTTGTAATTAAGTTCATATGGGTGCTTTAAAGCAGTGTTATGTACATAGGTAAAAGAGTTCCAATTTGAAAAGCATAAAAAAAATTAAAAAATCATCACAAGCTGGTTTTGTTGTTGAAACAATTACACTAAGATAAATGTACGTAATCAGCTTAGGTTTCAAAGAGGGTGGCTGAAAAGTCCAAGAACCAGTAACCCTGAAATATTCAACTTATCAAAAATAGTTTGAGACCTAACTTTAAAAAAAGACAAATAGAGGAAAATAATACTAGCTTCTACCAGCTAGCTATCAAATTTCCAAAAATTCAAAACAAATGAACCATGTAACCTAATCTATGAAATAAGAAAGTCTGCAACATTTTTATTTTGTACATACAAACATGGGGTTTAGTAACATAACTAGGTTAGGTTTACATGTACTAATATAAACTGTGAGAGTTTCCTTTTATCTTGGTTGACATGTGATAAACATAGATTTTTTTTTATTAAATTGTAAAACGTAGATGCTTGAAATGCTGAGATTTTAGAAAGAAAAGAAATATGAAGGTTCTTTGTAGGACATGGTAGCATAATTGAAAGGGGTAATAAATAAAAAATATAAGAAAAAAAATTGAAGTTAAAAATTAAGACATAAAAGCAATTTTTGTCTATATACAAATTAGCATATAAACAAAGGGGGGGGGGGGGGGAATTTGCTGCCTCGGCCAATGGCTATGGTTCTAGAACTATATATATGTAAGCAGCATATTCCACTAATAGTGTAAAATTTTCTTGATTTACTTGGTGTTTGGTGATAAAATATCTCTTATATTTTTATAGTTGCATATATATTAGTTATTTCTCAAATAAATAAATAATTAGATTTAGCTAAGATAGTTTGGGATTCAGGCTTATTCAAACTCATTAATTGTATCTCTAGTCACAACATCTTCAACCACCAGATTCTAATTCATGCCGTCTATTAAGAACTAAAACTTGTTATATCTGGTTTGAACAAAAACCAAATTCTCTTCAAAACAATAGTTTTTGCAAATACATGCCTCATCACTTGGCATGGTGCTAGCTAGCATTGGTTTTGGCGTCTAAGCAAAAGCTTTCAAGGGATTTGTTGGCCTTCACGAACACTCTCTCATCCATTTTTTAGATGGATAAAGAACCCTCTCTCACCCTGATAGACTTTAATCCCTTCACTGGTCTGTACATCTGCTGTGGTGGAGAACACCTCTGATTTGGAAGTTGGTGAAGTTGTGTTCCTTGGGATAATCTCTGTCATTGCACCCCCCAAAGTTTCAAGTCCTTCTATGGTGAGACATACAAGAGCACATAGTCATTAACTTCTCCAGCTAAAAAACATGAGTCTGGAAATAAAAGTGACAAAAATAAGTGAAGAAAAAAAAAAAACAGAATAACAAGAAAAGGGAAAACCTGAATGGCAGCCCCAAGAGCAACAACTTCATCTACATCTTTGAAGGAAAATTTTGCATTTCTCAAGGAAGTTTCAAATGGTGCTTGAAGCCTATGAGAAAGTCAATTGCAGTTGTAATCCAGTAAGGCAAGTAGACTACCAAAAGACGGAAAAAGAGTTCAAAATCAAAGAAAGAAAACTGAAGTGATGAAAATTAAAAAAATTACAGTGATATTACATATGAGAGTTATTCTATTTTCGAACATGCATAGTGTGAAATCATAAAAGTAATAATTTCAATTGTCAAAAGGCATACTGGTCTAACAAATCTAAACACATTTCTTCAAATTTGACACTTCTCAAGGTAGTGTCAATGTGTTTTGAGCCATCCGCAATGGCGATGATGAAAGGAAAACTGGAAAAGCAAATGTTTTTTCTCTGTGATTATGGTAAAGAGAGAGATCAACTTAAAGAAATAAGGCATAGAAATAGCCACAAACCTAATATTGATCTGAGTAGAGATGACAGCTCCATCCTCGCTTTCTCAGCAATCTCTGTGAGACGAAGAGCTTGCTTGACATTCAGAGGATCTACGCCTTCATCTTTCTTAAATTTTTCAGTAAGCCATTCAACTATTCTCTATTAAAAACATTAGAACGTAAGGGTGTAATTTAGTAACAAGTAATTATAAATCAGAAAACAAAGAATGTAAGCTAAAGATCTACCTATTTCTCTTGTTCAACCTTATCGAAATCATTGCCTCCTAGATGAGTGTCAGCCAAGGTAGAATGTACCTCAAATACTCCATTTCCAACCTCAAGAATTGCACAAGAAAACGTAACAGAAGTGTTTACAAGGTTCATTACCTATTCAGTATATATTTACATGTCAAAGTTCAGGATTCTTCAAATTTGATAATTGACGAGTCTAACTGATTACCTTAGCTACATGAGCTTTTCAAATCATGAAACTATCCAAGCGATACATCCCATCATCAGATTTCCACAGAAATTTCTTCAGATTATCTGATTCTTCTAGATAACTTGCATTTGCTAGATTCTTAATCCCTATAAAATATGTCTCATGATAGTTCTTGTAATTAAGTTCACATGCTTGCTTTAAGGTACTGTTAGTTATATAGGTAAAAGAGTTTTTTTTTTTTTTTTTTGATAGGGTATATAGGTTAAAGAGTTACAATTTGAAAAGCATTAAAAAAAAAAAAAGACATTCCTCACAAGCTTCTTATGTTATTGAAAAAATTACACTAAGATAAACGTTTGCAATAAGTTTAGGTTTGACAAAGGGTTGCTGAAAAGTCCAAGAACGCATCACCTTGAAATTGAACTTTAAGTGAAGATAGGTAGTAATCTTGTTGCTAACACCAAGCTAGAGTCTTCATCTGATTCAACCTATCAACAATAAGTTTGAGAATTAACTTTACAAAAAGGAAAAGAGAGGAAAATAATACTATTTCATCCATCTTGCAATCAAATTTCCAAAAATTCAAAACAAATGAACCATTTAACCTAATCTTTGAAATAAGATATATAAAGATAGGAGTGAGATTTGCACCACTTTATTTTCTTGTAGTTGCAGTAGATTCACTAAAAACTGTCTGTCTCAAATTCAAAGTTCTTACATACAGAATTCAATAACTGATAAATTCACTAAACCTAAAACAGAAAGGAAGAATGAAGTGAGCCAGTATTTGGTAAATTCAAAGAGAACTTAGAAAGGAGATGCACAAATGTAAGTAAGTAGTTGTGTTAAATACCTCTGAATCAATTGACCAGATCTCAATATTTTTTTTTCTCAATAATATTGGTGTTATGAAACATCTGCTTAAGTGAAAAACAATTTTTTCCCTTCCCAGTTCCCAGATAGCAATATAATGACGATAAAACTAAATAATATTTTATAGTTACATTGTAGAGAACAAAATGATTTTTGATACCCATTTTATGATTCATATGTTTACAGAGTGAAGTGAGTTACAGAAACTAAAGCCACAAACTGAGAATCATGGCCAACCTGTTTTAATTAAGAAATAAATATAGTGAGTTGAAATAATTTACCTGCTTAGGATTGAAATTTTCAATAGCTTCACTAAAAAGTCATTAAATATCCAAGGAATCAGCTGTTTGCATAATGAAGCCATTCTTGAGAAGGAAAAAATCTTATGTTAACACCTTGTTGTGATCTTCATCCATGCCAAACTACCAGAAATAAGTTTGAGAACATGCAAAAATAAGCATACAAACGAAAGGAAAAAAAAGACTTACCACTAATTTTTTCATTAGAGATTTACGTAATTGCAGTATCGGCTTGCTTTGATGGAAATTATATAATGCCAAACTCTGGTCTATTTTTATATTTCAAGCTTTTCCATATTCTGCACACAAATTATAGTTCTAATTGAAGGAAACAAGAGGAATTTCGATAATTTATTAACAAAGAAAACAAGAGGAATTTGGACCTGTAGTAACATTGCACTAGAACATCCTTCCGAAATACATTCAATTTAGGATGCGAGCAGTCTTGGACCATTTCCCACCAATTTCAGCCTGGATGCGAGCATCATTATACAGTGACCAAAATCTTGTACATAAATTAAATTCATCCCAGCATTTTTACATATCTAAACTCAAAATATGAAGCCATACTTTTAATCCAAACTAAGCTGTCATTATACAGTGAACAAAATCAGCAATTATGTAAGAACCCAAAAAACCACATCTGGATATTTTTGTTGTTGTTTATATAAATAGGTAGTAATGATAAAGAGTTGAAGCAAACAAAATGATAAATACCTGAATATAAAACTGCTTCCTAGAGGCTGGTTGTCAATATTGATTTGAAAGCAAACTGATTAACTCAAGCACCATTGTTTTGATAAACACAAATTGGAAATCCCAATGCTATTCCAAAAAATTCAATAATCATTAGATTATAAATGAGTCTAACTGAATATCTTAGCAGCATCAACTTCCCAAATCTTGAAACTATCCAAGTGATTTATCCCATGACCATATTGCCCCAGAAACTTAATTCAAATTCTTCAGATAATTATCTCCATGAAGCTGTTAACAGAACAAAAAGCATGTACTTTAAAACAATAATATTAATAGTTATGATAATAACGCTTTAAAGTAGAAATCCGAAGCAATACACAGTTTGGTTGCTGTAAGAACAATAAATTTAACAAGAAAACCTCTGATTTTTGATTACCAGAAAACCTAAACAAAATACCAAAATAAATAAATAAAAATCTCTGATTTTTGATTACCAAGAAACCTAAACAAAATACCAATTCAATTATATCGGGGCTGAATATATATAATATTGTTTCTATAAGAATAGAATTCGAAAAAGTGACAGATTCTAATTAAATATATGGAAATCAATGTAGCATAGAGAATATAATTGTAAAAATCTCAGTTTCTTTTGAAAGCATAGAATGCGTACCAAGTGAAAGAGGGGAGCGACCGTTGCAGAAGACGAAGTAGAGCCGTTTGCTGCTGTGGTCTCAATGCCATTCGATTTCCAAATTAGGGACATCCTTATGAATTTTATTTTTGAATTTTTCCGTTAACTGAGGACAACGATAAATTTGCAGTTTTTGTAAAGACTTGAAACAACCATCTCCAAGTGGTAGTGTTGTGAGATTGGGACAGAACCAAATGGTAAGCATTTCAAGTGATGTGAGCTCCGGCAAAGTCATTAAATTGGGACACTCTAAAATGGTGAGCTTTTTAAGGGTGGAAATACCTTGAAGACCCGCAGGGAGAGACGTCAATTTCGGAATGTCAGTGAAATGTAAATTACGGAGGCAATTGAGGCATTGCCATTCCATACCATCATCATGCATGTCCTTTAATGGATCAAACTCCTTGCAATTGCCAATTGTTAGCTCATAGAGGGAGGTGAGATAACGTACCACTCCAGACATAGATGTTAGTTTAGGGCAATGCCAAATTTCTAGTTGTTTAAGAGAATATAGTGCCCACTCAGCCGGAAGAGACTCTATATCTTCTATACGATTGAAAGTCATCTTATTTAATTTGGAGAGAGGAGAAGAAGAGGACAATGAAGAGGAGGAAGAGGGAACTAAAAAAGTCATTGACATTGTCTCTTGCAAAGGTTTCGAACTGACATTCTGTAAATATAGAGATTCTTCGAGATTGGGAAACAAGGGCATGGCAGACATTTTAGGGCAATTAATAATCTGCAAATAGGAAAGAAGAGGAAATAAAGGCAGTGAGTTGTGAGACTGATCTTGTTGATGATCTGTTGTTGACGCAGATTTTGTTGCAACTAAATCCCTCCCTGTTCTCCTCCACCATCCATTCAAATTAGGACATGCCAATATTGTGAGTGACTTTAGAGAAGGGAAGAACGGTGTTGATAATGTTGTGGATGAAGTAGACACCTCCTTACTCATATCATTAATAGATATGTACACCAAATCATTCATTGTGTCAAGCCTTAGAGATTTTAAAGAGGGGAGATGAGACAATGGTGGCAGATATCGGCATCTCTTACAATTCTCTATCTTTAAATCAACAAGATTTGTGAGAGAAGAGATCCAATTTGAAAATTTCACACCCTTATACTGATGCACTTCCAAATATTTGAGATTTTTATGTGGTAGGGGGTCTTGTAATAACTTCACATCTTCAATATTACCTACTTGATCTTGATGACACCATTTTAATATCATTTTTTTAAGATGTTGCTTCTCCCTTAAATTCACAACAATAGATTCTGAGCTAGCTTCCTCCAACCGTTCTAAATGTGAGATCTCTAATGTTCCTCGCAGGTTTTTTAGCTCCTTCAATTCACCTAATCCACCAGTGTGGGAGGAGGTGCTCACAATGAATAATTGTAATGTTTGAAGTGAAGTCATTTGCCCTAATCCGCAAGGCATATGACTCAAATTATAACAACCATGATTATAAAGATGTTTGAGGTTAACCAATTCTCTAAACTTTTTGGGTAGTTCTTTAAGACCTTTACAATCATAAAGTTTTAGTACTTGCAAATTCAACAATGTAGTAATTGAGCCAGGGAGAGTTTCAATTTTCACATTAAAAGAAAGATCAAGGTACTTTATATGTATTAAATTCCCTATAGAATTTGGCACTTTTGTAATCATCAATCCATGTAAATCTAATGCACGCAAGCTTCTAAAACTCAAAATAATTGCATTAAACATTGACTCCTCCAAGCCACCAGATTCATGCTCATTATATGTTAGAAGAAATGTACGGAGCTTGACTGCTTTATCCAACAACCTTAAAGTTTCAATAGATGACCCAATAGACAATGGACATGATATATGGTGATTCTTTTCATTAATATTTATGCCATCGAAACCAACGAGTTTGCACTCGTCTCCTGCAACAGATTTTGCAAGATCATGAATTAGATCATGCCTCTTATATTTTAAGCCTTTGTAAGTCTCTACTTCCTCAAAGAACGACCTCGAAAGTAAATCTTTAAAATACTCATCACCAACATCCTCTAATTGTTGGTTTTTGTTGGATGATTGGATAAACCCTTGTGCTATCCATAGTTGTATAATCGTTTCCTTATCCATCTCATAATCTTTGGGAAACAAAGAGCAATAAATGAAACAGCTTTTTAAATGTGATGGAAGATGATCATAGCTTAACTTTAAAATAGGTAAAATCTCATTCCCTAGAGTTACATTTTTTAGTAAATTATTCTTTACGAATAACCACTCAGATTTTGTTTCCTTACAGTATAACACATGTCCTATGGACTTTATGGCAAGGGGTACACCTTGACATATTTTTACAATTTCCGATCCAATTTCCCTTAGTGTAGGACTATTGGTCATTTGTCCTTTGCTAAATGCCACTTTCTCAAATAAAAACCAAGACTGCTCTATGGAGAGACCTTTGAGATTAATATATCGTGAATCTGTGTGTGTAATCTTTGCAACCAATTTACTACGAGTGGTTATTACAATCTTACTTCCTTTCAAACCACCCATTAAAATATTTTTCAAATTAAGCCATTTTTCACGATCTTCATTCCATATATCATCCAATACAAGTAAGTATTTTTTTTTATCAATTTTTTCACGAAGTTGAATTTGCAATTGATCCATTTCAAGATTTCTAGGTGCATCACCTATAGCAAATATTATCTTTTCAATAATGCTTTTCAACTCAAAGACATCCGACACACATACCCACATTTTTAACTCAAAATTATTTTTGACTTTCTCATCATTGTACACACATTGAGCAAGTGTAGTCTTCCCTAGTCCCCCTATTCCCACAATGGGAAGAACCGAAACATTCTCTTCTACATTAGAGTCCAATAATAGTTCTATGATAGTCTTTTTTTCCTCTTCCCTCCCAATAACTTCTTCTTCACGTACAAATGAGTGAGTTGGTTCCCTCACTACTTTTGGCTCTACATGGTATTCTTTCAGGTGAAAGTTTTTCTTGTCTTCTGCTATCGCATTTAGTTTTTGCCTCATCGCCTTTATTTTACGACTCATCTTATAACGAAAAGCAAGTGGGTTTGAACATGAAAAGCAAGTGCATACCTCTTTTGCGATTTTATTCCCATTCACCATGCTTCGCCTTGTAGCTTCAGTTGAGAACTCACTTAACAAGTCATCTGCATCATAAACTGCATCGTTGAGCTTTTCGAGCCAATGCTTGACTTGATTGTTATGACTTTGCTGCTCCGCTGCATCCTGAAGTACAGCTTGGATTGTGGAAACAGTGTCCTTGAGTTTTTCAAGATCACCTTCGACACCCCAGAGTGATCCAATCTCTTGGAAAGTCTGAGAGCCTAGATTTTCAATCATTTTCTGTGCAAGACCAAAGAGGATTGCTTCGGCCATTTTTTTCTTAGTGGGCAAAAGGAAAGCTGAAAGAGCAAGGGGAAAGCTAGAGAAGGTTGGCTTGCAGGGATGAAGTGAGAGTGAAAGTAATGCTCCAGCGAAGAAGGACCGAGTTTTAATGTGTACGAATGTCATCAATGTCACTAGTTTTCTTTTGTCAATACCTACACGTCCCAGAGCGCAGCATAATGGGAGTGTTGGGCCTTGGGCCCCTTCACCACCAAATAAAATGAGCAAATAAAGTGAGTGGGATAGAGTCTTAGTTGGGAAATTTATTATGCCAGTCATTTCATCATGAATTCTAATGGTAGACCATGTTCAAGAGTTGGGCCCCCTCTGAGAACTGCACTGAACTTATGGTACATCAATTTTAGCTAATCAATTTTCGTCTTAAAAAAAAAATTATATCTTAGGGGAAAAGTTTTCTTTTCTTTAATGGCTTTAAATTTTGGATGGGTTGTCCAAGATCATGCCTCTATGCCGAGGCCTACATGTATTGCCAAAGTCTGCCTATTAATAATTTTATATTTAACTATTTTTATTTTTATTTTCAATATGTAAATTTTATGTTTTGACATTTTTTTTTCGTGTGTTTATATATTATCATTTTACTACCTCTCTCTTCTTCAAATAGAACTTTTTGTATTTATCCTATCCGTGTTCACTGCCCAGCCACTCCCCGACGATAATTATCAAAATATCAGTTGTCTTTGACTTGGTTTCCCCTTCTTCCTTTTTCTCCCTAGTCCTATTTCGTTTTCACATTTCAGCCAAAGCAACCATTTTAGCTCAACAAAAAACAATATTTGACCAAACTAAAGTCATGTTTAGAATCAGTTATTTTATTGAAATTAAAAACTTTTATTGAAAGCATTATAGATAAAAGTATAAATTAGCTGAAATAGTACCGTGAGACTTATAAATAGTACCAAAGAGTACAGTTAAGTTCATAAATAATAACAAAAATAAGTTGAGTAATAAAATAAATTGACTTTTTAATCTGGAGCCAATCGCACACTAAGAGCACTATAGTTAAACCTATTGGCTCTTTTTATATAGTTAGCAGAAGTAGAAGTAGAAGTAGAAGTAGATATAACCAATAAAGGAATCATAATACAAAAACTTATGGAACATAATAGAAGTGCTCCACTAGGTTTTGTCCAACTGCTTAATTTCATTTTGAAAATCGCATATATGGCCACCGGGCTTATAAGGCATAAATCTCATTCTTCAAAGGGATTATTTGGATTTAACTAACTATATTTTAATCCCTATTAAAAAAAAACTATATTTTAATGCGTGTAAAAGAAGAGAATGAAAAAGGGGAAGTAAAATGAGTTTGGGAAGAAAATGGAAAGAGAAATGAGTTGGAGAAGAAAATCACAAAGTCATCTCTCCATTTTGCTGTCAGGCTCCCCTTGGGTTCAATTTTATTTTATTTTATTTTTAAGTCATTCTTTATTTTATTATAGTTGGACCCCTCCTCCCCGATCAGTCTAGTTAGCCTAACACAAATAACAATTATCCAACCCAAAAAATTAACAAAAATAATAAAAATATTCATAATGATGATTGTTAGCAAAAAAAAAAAAAAAAAAAAAATTTTACTACCAAAGAACAAAAAAATCATGTGTTATTGGAGAAGCTAAAACTAAATTTTTTTACAATTATAGTAAATTGGTATAAATACCAATTAACTGTAGCAAGTTGTTAAGAATTAAATACAATATTTTATTAAGATTATATCTCTTCATTTAATTAAAAAACTCAAATTCTTGTTCTTCTTTATTATTTTAATGAGTTATTTATATTATTTTAAATGAAGTTGTCAGACCGTAAGCTGTGTCATTCCATCTCAAAACTAATTGGTGATGAGGAAAGCACACTAAAATCTTTTATGGTATTCGACATCACACCATGTACTCCTATTTTTAGAGCTGTTGTAGGGAGTCAAATTGTGGTCCCTTCAACAATCCCTCCTTTACAATGACACTCTCGTAACTCGAACTCACGACCATGAATCTGATACCATTTGTCGGACCATGAACTATGCCATTTCATCTCAAAACCAATTGGTGATAAAAAAGGTACACTCAAATCTTTTATGGCATTGGACATCACACCACGCAGGCTTGTTTTTAGAGTGGTTGTAGGGAGTCAAATTGTGCAGGTTCCCCCAACATAAGTGAAAATAAAAATAGAACATTTGATATTAGGTGTATTGTAAAGTGAGGTGGTAAAATAATTAAAGTAAATTTTTGAGGTATTAGAAGCTAAAATTTTTAACATGACCACTGTGTGCTTCTAACTTCAAAAAAAAATTCTAGTCAGCCTAGTATTAAAAAAAACATTATTTTGTTTTTGTTTTTATTTTTGTCTTTATTGGTAGATTATTGCATTTTAATGTATTTATAAATAATGATTTTGTGTATTTATAATTTTTTAATACTATATGAACATCTATTTGGATTTTTTTTTTCTTTATATTTCGGTTCTCTCTAGCTTAAAATTCTGAGTCTAACCTTGTCTCTATCATTTCAGTTTCCATGTCTCTACCAAATATACATGATGGAAGACAAATATTTTCTACCATCCCAATATTTTTTTATCCTCCCAACCACATAGGGTTATAAGAAGAAAAAAAATGAAATTTCAGACTAAGTGGATTTTTTATTATTATTTAAATTTGAGAAAAAGCAGCATAGGCCAAGTGGTTATCTTTGTTTGCCTGAGGCAAATGTTATATAAGCCCTGAGATATTATTAAATGAATGAATAAAGTTCTTTTCCACTGCTTAGGTAGGGAGGAAAACAAATGTACAAAGTCATAAATTAGCCCATAAGAGAGAATAAAGGCCATATGCTCAAAATCCAATTGAGTAGGGCCTGGCTTTTAGTGTGATGAAATAGTTCTTGCATGGATTATCACTGTGAAGAAATATACGCAAAAATAAGGGTTTTTGATACTCCTATTTTGCAAACGATAATGTGTGTTAAAGACAAAATTATAATTTTGCCTTTCTCAGTACTCCGTTTTTTTCTCCCTTTCTTACAATTTCTCAGCAACTACTACACATAAAATTTCACAGCTCAGAAAGAAAAAATAATAATAATAGCAGAGAGTCAAAGAACTTTATTATGTTTGGCAAAAAAAAAATTATTGAGCAGTGGCTAAAAGCTTTGCAAACGGAAGTGATGGTGTTGTCCTTGAAGTCTTGAACCCCTTTGATGGTGTTACGTACAAGTGCAGGCAGGGCGGCTCCCTTGCCCAGCACCTGCTTCTACTGCTCACAAGCCTTGCCTGAGCTAGCGGTGGCTCAACGACATCATCATCACGTTCTATTCTTCCTCTTCTAGTCTAGTCAAATACACTAAGCTATATCTATCTAACCAGGTACACTATGTATACATAAAAGAGTATTGCTATAGGAACATAAACAATGGTGCGAAATATTTTGGATTCATCTGGGAACAACTTATTTAGGTGAAATTGAAAAGTTTTTGTTGAAAATATTATAAAAAAAAATTATAAAAAAAAAGGTAAAAGCGAGCTAAATAATACAATAAGAATCTTATTGTACTATATTTTTGTTCTATTCATGGGTCTTAGAATAGGACCAAAAAATACAATGAAATCTATAAATAACAATAAAAATAAGCTAAAACCTCTAATAGAATATGGGTTTTATCACTTCCAAACACACTCATATCCCTCTCACAAGCATTCACCTCCCTTAGTTCCACTACAATACAAAAGTAACATGGAGTGAAATATTAGGTCATTTTTTATATACCTATAGCATCAAACCTATCAAAATATGAAAGACACGTTACATTTTAACTGAAATCCTACCTTAAAAACACGATTACGATTTTAACGGTGCTAACTATCACCAATCCGTATAAAATAAAATAAAAAAAAATTGAATAATTTGGGTCCATTTGAATACCACTTATTTTATTGAAAACTAAAAACAATAAAAAAATAATAAAACATTATTGTTTATACTATGGTTATTGTTCATGTTCCATGAACAGTGCAATATGCGCTGGTTAAAAAAAAAAAAAAAATGTAGACACAGACACAGGGGGAGAGACGCGCAAACCAAACACTCACAAACTCTCTCAACAGACCATTAAGGGCCTGTTTGGCAGGCTATTTCAAAAATATTTTTTAACATTTTAAACACAATAAGACACTTTTTCACTCACGTACATATCAAAAATATTCAAAAAAATATTACTCAAACACCTTTATCAAACACTCTCTAATTACCACCAGGCCTTCTGACCTAAATGGGTAATTGTCTACTCAACGATTCTATCCCTGCATAAACAATTACCAGTCAAAAAAAAAAAAAAACCCTAATTATCTTTACTAAAACAGTACGAACCTCATCGATGTCATTAACTTTCTTTTGTCATTTTCTTGGTACAATCATAAAGGCAATTGGACAGAGGCTCAGTTGGAAAATTTATTGTGCCATTCACATCGTCATGAATTCTAATGGTAGACCATGTCCAAAAGTTGGCCCCCACTTATGGTGCATCAATTGCACTAAACTTATGGTGCATCAATTTTATAACGAAAGTTATATAAAAAGTAAAAAAAATAAAAATAAAATGAAGGCTTAATTCTTGAACAACAAGCGTAAATGTCATTTCATATTAGTACAATTCAATCAACTAAAAAAATAAAGAAAAATGCATAAATTTTAAATCTAAAAAAGACTGTGGCTGTCATTCGCATTGAATAAAGCAAAACCCAAAGCTTTTTTCAAACTCTTAACACCCTCCCATCATCCACGTGTCCTAAAAACTCACTTTAATATATATATTTTAACTTTTGCATCGAGAAGAGCACTAGTTAGCCTACAAAACAATAAGGAAATAAACTTGGCATGCCTTAGAGCATCAGCACTGAATGTAATAAATGGCAAATGAAGTCTTTTTTTTTGTAATTTTTTTACAATTTAGTTCAAAATTTTTGCTCCATTAAATGTTGTATTTTGTAATTATTGTAAAAAAAAATACCATTGAGCTACAGTACCATCTTAAATGTAAGATGCTACTATAGCTAATGGGATAAAAAAAAAAAAAAAATTCTAATTCTCTCTCTCCCCTTTTAACTTGGAAATTTCTCTCTCCTCTCTCATTATTTCTCTTCTTTTCTCTCTCTTCCTTCTCTCTTTCTCATCTACTCTCTACATTGTTCAGACTCAAGACCCCGTAGGTTTTGACAACGGTGGAATCGGATGGCTCTTATGGGTCGGCGTGACGGCTCCGATGGGTTTGAATCGAACCTTCAATGGTTTTTTGGTATGAATTTTTTTGTTGTGGGTTGCTATTGGCGTGGTATGAATTTTTTGTTATGGATTTTTTGTTGTGAGTTGCGATCAGAGTGGGTTTCTTTGGAGGTGTGGGTTGCGATCGGCGTGTGGGTTGATATGGATGATGGAAGAGGAGTCTGGGTGTGCAATCAGCGTGGGTTTCTTTGGAGGTGGTAGGTTTTTTTTTTTTTCAACTTCGCCGATCTGGGTTGATATGGATGATGGAGGAGTTGAGTTGATATGGATGATGGAGGAGGAGTCTAGAAGATTGGCGTTGTGGTGGCTATGGCATTGATTGGCGGGATGGTTTTTTTTTTTTTTTTTTTCGCTGATCTGGGTTGATATGGATGATGGAGGAGGAATCTGGAAGATCGGCATTGTGGTGGCTGTGCCGTTGATCAGTGTGGTGGTTTTTTTTTTTTTTTTTTTTTTTTTCCAGTTTCGCCGATCTGGAGTTGTGTGGAGAAGTTCGATTGATATGGATGATGGAGGAGGAGTCTAGAAGAGAAGAAGGTGAAAAGCAAAGTAATGGAGATTCAATGAGAATAAAATTGGGGGAAAAAAAAGGAAAAAATATATTTTATTGTGAAGATATATTATTTTAAAGAGTAGAATAGAAAAATAAAAGTTTTGATGTTGAAGTATTATAAAATGGTATGGTATAATTGATAAAGTAACTTTTTAAATGGTAAGATAAGATAGAATTAGGAAAAATGAATGTGGACGTTACAACCAGATCTTTAGTACGCACACGAGAAAAACATGTAAAACAGAGGAGAAGAAGAAGAAGAAGTAAGGGTGAGAGGAAGGCTGTAAAACTAAAACAGTGCAAAACACGTTACATTTTAACTAAAATCATCTCTTAAACCCACAAATACGATTTTAACAATGCGTAATTATCACCAATCATTTTTTAAAATAAAACATATATAATAAAGTACTGGGTGGAATGTTAAAATGAAAAAAAAAAAAAAAAAAGGTTGAATAAACTCTCTCAACAAACCACGAAGGGGCCATTTGGTCTGGTTGTTTGAAGAACACTTTTCAATTTTTAAACAACATTATATATATTTTCACACATTTTTTTATTTACACATATTTTTAAAAAATATAAACAACGTTAATGTAAGAACCGTACCTAACAGCTAATTATCTTTACCAAAACAGTACGAACGTCATTAATGTCATTAGTTTTCTTTGTCATTTTCTTGGTACAATCATAATGGGAGTGTCCGGCCTTGGCCCCTTCTGCACCAAATAAAATGAGTGCGACAGAGGTTTAGCTATTTTAGCTAACCAATTTTCGTCTTAAAAAAAAATTAATTCTCAGGGAAAAGTTTTCTTTGCTTTAATGGATTAAATTTGGGATGAGTTGTCCAAGATTCTATAATTTTTGTTTACCAAAAAAAAAAAAAAAAATTTTATATTTAACTTTTTTTTCTTTTTTAATTTTCAATATACAAATTTTCGCACATGCAATCTTTTAATTTTAACATTTTTTTTTTGTGTGTTTATATATTATCATCTCATTGTCCTTCTCTTCTTCAAACAGTACTTTATGCTGAATTAATTATATTATTCTAAAAAATTTTCTTTTAACTAAAGAACATTTTTGGCTCCTTAAAGTTTGCGGTAGTTTTTAATTTAAGCCCCCTTAGAGCAATCACATCAAATCATATAAAATCTTGTAAAATACAAAAAAAAATAGTTCATTTTACAAATTTCGAGCAAAAGAAAACCAACATAAGTGGGTGTAAAATTGTACATAAATGCACAAGTGCTACAGTAATTGTGCATATATGTATAGTTACTGTAACTCGTGCATTTAATATTTTAGTATTTTTTGGTAGTGTTGGGTCAATGAGAGAGAGGGATAGTGAGTGAGGAAATAATAAAAAATTATAAAATAATAAATATTTTATTGAATAGATGTGTAGAATAGATAGATTGATGTAGGTGTTTTGTAATGTAATTTTTTTGTGAAAAATAGACGAAAGTTTGCAATTACAGACGAGGTTACTCCATCTCATTATTATATTGGTTTTGTCATCTATTTCCGCTAGACACTCGTAATCTAGTGACAATTAGTATAAGGGTCATGCTAACGAATGCCCTTAGGGCATTGGTTAACAATTCATTTTAAAAAAATTTTTACATCACTTTTATGGGAAATGAAAAAAACTGTCAAAACATTAATTGTTTTATTTCATTTTCCCATAAAAACTTTCTTCAAATAAATTGTTAACTAATGCCCGGTGGTGCGACACAGTAGGCACCACTTATTTGATAGTAAATTTACTAACAGAAATAAACGACAAGGCAAATATGATGAAAATATAACGTTCTAGTTCTAGATACATGCCTAGGCTTTGTTGGGACAGATACAAATTCCTCAATAGAAGCCCATAACAAAGTCCACCCAATCTCATTCATAAACGGAGCACTGATTTTTAAAATCCTGGAGACAATAACTCAAAATTCAAACATCATTTTAATATATACGGTAGTACAAATTGAATTAAAAAAAAAAAAGCATTGTACAAATTCACAAAATAAACCAAAACAAATGTAGATTTTTTTGAAAAGTTTCAGGTTGATAGTCAATATTTAAATGTTTGTACAATGATTTATTTTCTCAATTTACTCTTAAGTAGTCAAATTACTTGTTTAAATTTCTTTTATTTGAATTTCTCTTTTTAAGTTATTATGTTAATGAAAATGTATAAATTTTTTTTTGTTAATATCTTTTTTTTTTTTTTTTTTTGAGAATGTTGTTAATATCTATTAGGATTGGATTAGGATTGGCCTCTGAATTGCACCAAACAAGCCTTACTAATTCAAATTCACATTTAAATTTCTTCGCATTAAGTCCAAGCGTTGCCCCCTAAGAATTGCACCAGATAAGCCTTACATATTAAATTCACATTTAAATTTCAACAATTAATTGAGTGATAACTGATAAAATCATGTTTGCAAAAAGTTTAGCTACAAACATGTTTAAAGTTATTTTATTTTAACCTATTATGTAACAATTAAAGAAACTATTCATATATAATTTAAGTCACATAACATTTTTAATGAGTTATGTGACTTGTTTAAATAAAGAAAAAGCTTATACGAAAATTGAATTGTAAGAATTTTTATGCAATCGAATATGTAGTAATTAAAAAAACTATCCACGTATACTTATAGTCAATGACATTTTTAATAAATTATGTGACTTGATTAAATAATGCATATAATTAATCTTATAAATAGCCATATGATAGGTTGACTCAAGTTTGATATAAACCTTGTACTTTAAATAATACATATGAATTATTTTTTGTATCACCATTTAATAAATTCCGCCAAACCAGTTTTGCAAAAATCTTTCTTTGTATGTGGTTTCAACCTTGTCTAGATACACTTGAAAAAAAATAATCAAGTGCTCAAAATAGCTTTTTCAATAATAAAAAAGAGTGCTAAAAGGGCTCTGAATGACAATACATAAAACCTTTCATAACTATTTTAGAAAAAATGTTTATATCCAGCTTGGGTCGTAGGAATTTTTATTCGACTTGGTGATACTACAAGTTCTCAAAGAGATTTTTTTAGGGGGGAAAGAAGTGCGAAAACTAAATTTTTTTCTAGTAGTAACATACTTACATTGTAGACAATTTTTACAAACACAAACATTGAGATATTTGAAAAAAAGGAATCCTCTTGATACTAACATACTTACATTGGAGACCATTTTTATGCCTTGACTAACTACCCATTGTCTAAATCAAATTGATCACTATGAAGTACTGGGCAGACTGGAGTCATGATGCACATCATAGCTAACAAAATCACAGCCAACAGAGCCTGTACAAGTAGGCCTGGCTTTTAGTGTGATGAAATAATTCTTGCATGGATTATCTTTCCGCAGAAATGTCGGCAAATAAAAGGGTTTTGAGTCTCCTATTTTGCAAATGATAATTAGTTTATATCACTTTCAATTTTTCTTTTTAAATAAATATTTTTCTATTCTAACTTTATGCTGAATTAATTGCTTATTCTAAAAAATCTCTTTTAATTAAAGAACATTTTTGGCTCCTTTAAGCTTGGGTAGTATTTAATTTAGCCCCTTACATCTCATTTTGACTCTATATATAATTTCATTTTTATATTGGCTTTGTCATCCATTTCCACTAGTAATATGGTGGCAACTATCATAATACCGGTGGCCTAACTTAGTAGACACTAGACACTAGTTATTTGATAGTAATGGTCAGATTACTAACAGAAATAAACTGTAAGGCTAATACGAAAATGGAATTAAAAATGAAGGAAGATAGCTCCAAAGTCCAAACTATCTAGTTTCGGGCTAAACTTTTTCCTAATTTTTTACAACTTCTTTAACATAGCATGCTGTATTATAAAAAATAATAATAATAAAACATGGGGTGATTGATGCATAATAAAATTCCCGTCAATGGTATATTCATACAAAAGTGATGTTTTTTTTATGAACCCATACAAATTGATGTTGCTCCACTTATAATTTACCTTCTTAATAAGATATATTGTAAAAAGAACTGTACCTTTAGTATTATTTGTTTAAAAGTCACCTTCCAATAATGATGATAGCATCAAATTAGAAGAAATATAGTCATCAAATTAAAGTGAGAAGCATGAGAATTGAACAAACACCAAAATATCAAAAGAAAATAGATAAACCCATGGAACTCAAAAGAAAGGAAGTTTATGTCTTATTCCTCCCATTTCCATCAACAGCTCTCTAAGGCCTAGATGGCTTTTGTTGATGATAAGAAAGCTAAGGAGGAGGAATGGCCAGCGATATTGGTCCCCTCAGGCCTCAACATCAATAGAAAACCATGTGGACCTTTATACCTTGCATTATTTCCATTTCCCCATCTTGAATTGAAATTTGAAAGTGATTTGTACTCAAATTCTTGAATTTCAGTCATCCTTACTTAAATTTTCATGTGTAGATAAGGCCTTATTAGTCACAAGAAAATCATGTGGACTCTATTATTTTCTTGAATTATTTTTTTTTTTTTCTCCATCTTATATCAAAAACAGTCTAAAACATTAAAGAGGAGAATGTTTGAGTAGGCTTAGTTGGGCCAGATACAAATTCCTCAACTGAAGCCCACAACAATGTCCATTCATAAACGGAGTACAGATTTTCAAAATCTGACTCCAAATTCAAGGATCATTTTATGGTATACAGTAGTACAAATTGAAATAATAAATAAATAAATAAAAGCATTGCACAAATTTATAAATTAAACCAAAACAAGTGCAGAATTTTTTTGAAAAATTTCAGGATTGTAGTCAACATTTAGATGCTTGTACAATGATTTATTTTCTCAATTTACTCTTCTTTATGTAGTCATATTCATACCAAACACTTAATTTTCTCATTTTTTGGCAACATAATTTCCATACTGACTTGCTTTAGGGAATAACCGACTCGTCTGTTGTTATATTCCAAGCTTTCCATTATTCTGCACACAAAATCAAATTATTAAAAATCACAGTACTTGTAATTGAATTGAAAAACAGAGGAAGTTGGATACTACATATCAAAATATTCAAAACCTCCTTCCGAAATCCATTCAAAAAAAGTGAGGAAAATTACACATAATTATTTTTCTAATATAATGTTTTGTGTCAGTTTGTTTAAAAGAAAAAGCATATATTTGATTTAAGAGTTCAATTGAATTTCTTACTCCTCTTTGGAATGACAAACTATGTATAACTTTATATTTTTTATTCATCCTAACTTTGTATTCACATAACGTGCATGCTGTAAAAATCCATCCAGCACTTCTGCATGTCTAAATCCAAAATCTGAAGCCATACTTTTAATCCAAAGTATCATTATACAGTGAACAAAAACCAGCCATTATTCAAGAACCAAAAAACTACACCTGGATATTTTTGTTTATTGATATAAATAGACAGTAATAATAAAGAATAGAAGCAAACAAATACCAGAATATAAAACTGCTTCCTAGAGAGAAGTTGTCAATAGTGATCATTCATCATGATGTTATTGAATATCAACAAGTGCCATATTTCACTCTGTTTAGTCACCCAAAAAAAAAAAAAAATCATCTTATAATTTATATGCGCAGGTACTAAATCATTAAAATGAACAAAAAAAAGAAAAGAAAAGAAAATAGGCTTTATATATCTTTCTTCTTGGGTCTCCTCTTAATGTGAGAATCATATCTAGAATGAAATTTTTATGTGAGGGAAAAAAGAAAGAAAACAAAACAACACAATCACCTAAGCTATTGTCCTGTGCTTCCAATTTATCATTCTACATCCAATATCAAATAAAGTGAGACTAGTTAAAAACATTACCAATTGAGTTACTAAAAAGGACCAGGATAATCGCGTGCTTGTGTGTGTGTGTGTGTGTGTGTGTGTCTCCAAAAATGTTGACTTTGTAATAATTATTAGACTCTATTTTTTTTATTTGGAAGAAAATCAATTAACATAACCACTGTAGTGTTGATTAGCACAAATTGGAGTAACTTAGGTACATATGCTTCCCAAATCCTATATTGCCCAAGAAAATTATTCTAAACCTTCACATAATCTATTTTCAATTCTTTCCCTTACAATTTAAGAGGCTCTTTTCCCTTTCTTGAGAATTTGTAATGACCATTTTCGTTATATTTTCTTTGTCCTTTCATTAATAAAAAAAGAAAAGAAAAAAGTGATGATCCAGTTAAGGAGGACCGAGTTTTAAAGTGTACAATCGATATCACTAGTGTTCTTTTGTCAATACTATGTGGCCCAGAGCACACACAGCACAATGGTAAATTTATTATGCCTGAAGCTTACTCATTCTACTACCAAGTACCAACATGTCAACAACCATGAAGCACTGCACAATGCTGAATGTTGGGCCTTGGGCCCCTTCTGCACCGAAAGAAAATGAGTGGGCCACAGGCTTAGTTGGAAATTTTGTCCACTAGCTGGAAAATTATTGTACCAGTCATATCATGCTTTCTAATGGTAGACCATGTCCAAAATTTGAGCCCCTTAGAATTGATCTAAACTCAATTTTAGCTAACCAATTTTTCTTTAAAAAAAAAACTATATAAAAGATATAATAACAAGTACAATATAATAGTACTTTACTCTCTATCATTTCAATTTTCTATGCCTCTACAAAATATACATGGTGGAAAGCAAATATTTTGTACAGGGTTAATTGCAAGAGAAAAAAGATAAAATTTCAGCCCAAGTGAATTTTTTTTTTTTTTAATTTACTCTCTAGTATAATAGTACTTTACTCTCTAGTATTATAATAGTACTTTACTCTCTAGTATTACTTGTGTAAAAGTCACCTTCCAATAGTGATGACAAAAGCATCAAATTAGAAGAAATATAGTCATCAAGTTAAAGTGAGAATCTTGAGAATTGAACTAACACCAAAATATCAAAAGAAACAGGGAAAAGATAAACCCATGGAACTCAAAAGAAGGGAAGTTACGTCTTATTCCTCCCATTTCCATCAACAGCTCTCAAAGGCCTAAATGGCTTTTGTTGATGATAAGAAAGCCAAGGAGGAAGGATGGCCAGCATTATTGGTCCCCTCAGGCCTCAACATCGAGAAAAAACCGTGTGGACCTTTATACCTTGCATTATTTCCATTTCCCCATCTTGAATTGAAATTTGAAAGTGATCTTCACTCAAATTCTTGAATTTCAGTGTTCTTTACTTAAATTTTCATGTGAAGATAACGTTCCTTTCTACACCGGATCAAAGAAAATCGAGTGGAATCTATTATTTTCCTGCATTATTTTTATTTCTCTATCTTATATAAAAAACAGTCTAAAATATTGAACATGTTATATCTAAACCTATGCCTTAGCATTCATATCAGTTCGTGTGTAAAAGAAAAAAAGTGTAAAATATTCGCATTGTGTAGGTTTATAAGCTTGCTACAGTAATTATATAACTTTACACTAACCCTATCCATTTTGCATTTAATTGTATATTCTTTCTTTATGTATCTCGAGAATGAAATAAGAGAGTTGATGGTAATTGTTGTATGTGAAGAAAGAAAAATTAAGAAAAATTGATATTTTAATAAAATGTAGTATAAAATAGATAATTTAATGTAAATTGTTTTAAAAAATGAGGATGTAAAATAGAAAAAGTAAGTTATTATTCTATAATAAATAGAAATTTATGTACGAGCCGAATGCTCATGCTTCTATAAACCAAATAAAACCATGTGTACCTCTATTTTTTCCTCACATTATTTTTATTTCCCCACCTTTAGCTGTCCAAACGCACTAGGTATTTGAGTGGGTTTAGTTGGGCCAAATACAAATTACTCAACTGAAGCCCACGACAAAGTCCACTCAAGCTTATTCATAAATGGAGCACTGGTTTCCAAAATTTGACTCCAAATTCAAGGATCATCTTATGGTATACAGTAGCACAAATTGAAATAATAATAAATAAATAAATAAAAAAGCACTTTACAAATTTATAAAATAAACCAAAACATGTGTAGAATTTTTTTGAAAAATTTCAGAGCTTTAGTCAACAGTTAAATTCTTGTACAATGGTTTATTTTTTCAATTGACAAAATTTAGCTACAAAATTGGTTATAGCCTTAGGTTACAACCTTACTTAATAAAACAAAAATTACTACATATTTTGAAAATCTAACCAATGAATCGCATGTTTTTCGCTCTTAATACACACGTTAAATTTTGTATCAATTAGATATTATTTACTATATAATCTATAAGTTTATATTTTATGCATAATTTTAAACTACAAAAACTTTCAATTTAAATAATTTATTGATGACATAACTATTAATTTTTAATTTTCTAGAAATTTTGCAAGTATGGAGGTTATAAGAAAAAAATGTAATCCAACGGTCAATTTGTCAATATTCACCTCCAATAAATAGATATTGAGTAAGGTTGTAGCCTTAAACTACAAATAATTTTGTAGCTAAATTTTGTCCTTTCTCAATTTACTCTTATTTAAGTATTCAAATTTATACCAAACACTTAATTTTCTCATTTTTGTCACCAGCTTTTGTCTGCTGTTATATTCGAAGCTTCCCATTATTCTGCACACAAAATCAAATTATTGAAAAATCACTGTACTTTTAATTGAAGGGAAAAAAGAGGAAGTTGGATACTTAATTAAAACAAAGAATTGAATTTTAATGGAGCTGAATGGACCTATAGTAACTTCATACCAAAACCTCCTTCCGAAATCCATTCAAAAAAAGTGAGGAAAATTACGCATAATTGAGTTTCTAATATAATGTTTTATGTCGGTTTGTTTAAAAGAAAAGGAATAAATTTGATTTAAGAGTTCAATTGAATTTCTTACTCCTCTTTCAAATGACAAGCTATGTATAACTTTATATTTTTTGTTCATCCTAACTTTGCATGCAAATAATGTGCATACATTAAAATCCATGCCAGCACTTCTGCATGTCTAAATCCAAAATCTGAAGCCATACTATTAATCCAAACTAATGGCCTGTTTGGGAGTTAAAAAAAGGAGGGGGAGTAGAGTAGAGGGAAGGAGAGTAGTTCAATTATCTTGTTTGGGAGTTTTTTAAGGGAGGAGGGGGAGAAGTTTGGAGGGGTTTCAACTCCCTTTAACCCCTCATTTTTAATTCCCCCAAATTGGAGAGATTTGGAGGGAGAGTGGAGGATAAAAATGCTTGACCAAATGAATTACCAAATTTGTCCTTATTATATTAAAAAAATTACAAATGAAAAGATTAATTACTCCCCTCCTCCTTTACTTAATTTTAAAAACATCCAAACAAGGTGGAGGATAACCATTCCTCTCTACTCTCCTTCTCACTACTCTCCTCCCCTCTACTCCCCTCTACTCTCCTCCCTCTCTAAACTTCCAAACAGGCCATAAGTATCATTATACAGTGAACAAAAATCAGCCATTATTTAACCAAAAAACTACACCTGGATATTTTTGTTTGTTGATATAAATATGCAGTAATAATAAAGAATAGAAGCAAACAAATACCAGAATATAAAACTGCTTCCTAGAGAGTAGTTGTCAATAGTGATCATTAATCATGATGTTATTGAATAACAACAAGTGCCAGATTTCGCTCTGTTTATTCAACCAAAAAAAAAAACCATCTTATAAATTATATGCGCAGGTACTAAATCATTCAAATGAACAAAAAAAAGAAAAGAAAAGAGGATTTATATATCTTTCTTCTTGGGTCTCCTCTTAATCTGAGAATCATATCTAGAATGAAATTTTTATGTGAGGGAAAAAAGAAAGTACACAAAACAAGATAATAACCTAAGCTATTGACTTGTAGCTCTTGTTCATAATCATAAGGTTCTGAACATGCTCAGGGATATTAATACCTCATTTGTTCTGTGCTTCCAATTCATCATTCTACATCCAAGATCAAATAAAGTGAGACTAGTTAACAACATTACCAATTGAGTTACTAAAAAGGACCAGGATTGATAATTATCACGTGCTTGCGTGTGTATATATATATATATCTCTGAAAATGTTGACTTTGTAATAATTATTAGACTTTTTTTTTTTTTTTGATTTGGAAGAAAATCAATTAACATAACCACTGCAGTATTGATTAGCACAAATTGGAGTGTAACTCAGTCACATCTGCTCCCCAAATCCTATATTGCCCAAGAAAATTTAAACCTTCACATAATCTTTTTGCAGTTCTTTACCTTAAAATTTAAGAGGTTCTATTCTCTTTCTTGAAAATTTTATAATGACCATCTATCTATTTTTGTTAAGTTTTTCTGTCCTTTCATTAATAAAAAACAAAGAGAAAGTAATGATCCAGTTAAGGTAGACCATGTCCAAAAGTTGCCCTCCCCCCCCCCCCCCCCCCGCGCGAGAAGTGCACTAAACTTATCGTACATCAATTTTAGCTAACCAATTTTCGTGTTAAAAAAAAAAATTATATCTTAGAAAAAAAAATTTATTTTCTTTAATGGCTTTAAATTTTGGATAGGTTCTCCAACATTCTATGCCGAGGCCAACATGTAATGCCAAAGTCTGCGGTCCTGATCAATAATTTTATATTTAACATTTTTTTCTTTTTTAATTTTCAATATATAAATTTTTGCATATTAAATCTTTTAATTTTAGGGTCTATTTGATGTTGTTGTTCAAGTAACGCTGTATAAATATTGTGAAAATATATATAAATAAAAAAATATTATAAAATTACGTGTTATATTGTTTAAACAAAAAAAAATTATTATTTAGATATTTTTAACAAACACTTCATTAATATATATTTAATATATATAGAGTGTTTTTGTATTATCATCTCGCTGCCTTTCACTTCTTCAAACATTACTTTCTGTGTTTATACTATCTGTCTTCACATCCCACCCACTCCCAGACGATATTTATCAAAGTCTCAGTTTTGTCTTTGACTTAGTCTCCCCTTTCCTTCTTTTTCTTCCCAATCCTATTTTGTTTTCACACTTCAGCCAAACCAACCTTTTTGGCTCAACAAAAAGCTTGACCAAATCAAGAGCACTATAGTAAAAGCTACTGGCTCTTTTTATATAACCAGTGTGGCTTGCACGTGCAAGTCATGTGCTAGTTCTTTAGTGAGAAAATTGATATAGATTATTGAAAAAGTTTGAAATTATGTACTTAAATTTAAAAGAGTTATTTGAATATTTATGTACTATGACAATTTCTTAGAACTTATTTGCTAAATGTAATATCTACTTACTAAAAAATGCTACAAAAAATGATAATGAATGCTATCATCTTTATACAATATTTAAAATTTTGAAATGAATGATAATATGTGCTACAATTTTTTTGAAAATCTTCATTAAATTAAATACTTCCAATTATCTAATTTTGTTATTCATATTTCATTCTTTATTATCTTATTTTATGAGTCTAACTACGATGTTGAGCTTACTTATTTTTAATAAATACCCTTTTAAGCAAGAAAATAATTAAAAAAAGAACAAAATAACAAAAAACATAAGTCATCAAAGTTTATATTAGATAAAATTATAAGCTTAGAAAATTTAAACCTAATAAATTAGTGTTCTCTAGGTAATAAATGGAATACCATATATCATCATTCTAACTTTCCAAGCTTGACTATCGGTCTACCACATAAAATTCAAACTACACAAAGAAATTTTTTGGGACATTAAAGTTTAGTAGGATTATTTTAGAAATTGCACAATGGAATATTTTAGGAATTATAAGATTTTGTTAGGGTTTAACTAAGAGAGAAACAATAGGAGTATATGCTCATTTACAAAATATAAATGATGAAATTATTCAACTTTAGTTTAGGGGGGAATGCAACTACTCCGAATATAAAGGAGGAAAGCATTACTTCGTCAATTTGTGTGTGTGTTATGTGTGTATAAAACAATATGTGTGTGTGTGTTTTTATTTTTGTTTAAAAAAAAAATTGAAACAATGTGTTAAAAAAAATCAAACTAAAAAAACTATGCATTAAACAATGAATTTTAGTTCAACAAATTGAATAAACCTAAAAAGAAGTCTAGAAATACAACAAAAAGTCATGATATTTTTACAATACCTTTATTTCTAGCTATGGTGAGTCCTAGTCTGATATTTTATTATTTTATTTTAGAGTAATGTTATGCCCACAATATTTTCATAATAAATCTTAGGTGATAAATTACTACTGGTTTTAAATTGGGCTAACCACTTTTAACCGTGCAGTTAAAAATAAATAAAAAGGCAACTAAAGAAAATTATGCCTAAAACAATGAATTTTGGCTTACTAAATTTGACTAAACCAAAAAAGAAGTCTAAAAACACAACAAAAAGTCATGATATTTTTACAATATCTTTATTTTTAGCTATGGTGGGTTCTAGTCTGATATTTTATTATTTTATTTTAAAGTAATGTTACGTCCACAATATTTTCATAATAAATCTTAGGTGGTAAATTGCTACTGGCTTTAAATTGGGTTAACTACTTTTAACTGTGCATTTAAAAATAAAATTAAAAGCCAACTGAAGAAAATTGTGCCTAAAAGAATGAATTTTGGCTTACTAAATTTGACTAAACAAATAAAGAAGCCTAGGAACACAACAAAATGTCACACAAAAAAGAAATTTAAGAATATAACAAAACGTCATAACATTTTCGTGATATTTTTTATTTCCAGTTGTGGTAGGTTCTAGTTTGATATTTTATTATTTTATTTTTACATCCACAACATTTTCACAATAAATCTTAGGTAAAAATTATTACTGGTTTTAAAGTTATGCATTATAAAAAAACCAAAAAGACAATACAAGAAAGTTGTGTGTGAAACGTACAGTAAATTTTGGCTCACCCAATTTGACTATATAAACTAAAAGAGAAGTCTAAGAATACAACAAAACATTAAAACATTTTCACAATATTTTTATTTTTAGGATCCAAATAGATATATTTTTATTTTATTGGAGAGATGCTACACCCATAATATTTTTATAACAAATTATAAATGACAAGTTGTTATTGGTTTTAAATTGAACTCACTACTGATATCACTTTTTTATCCTTTAAAAATACCTTGGCACATAAAATTTGTTACAAAATTATTGTGAAAAATGTTGTGAACATAACATTTTTTATTATTTTATTTTATTTTGATCTATAAGGAACTGAGATCTCACGATTCTAAAAATATTGTGACAAGAAGAAGATGTTATAACATTTTCATAATACATTTATTTTTAGTTGTAATTGGTTTTAGTCTCTTATTTTATTATTTTATTTTGACCTTTAAAAAATTGACACCTCAATAATTATGAAAATATTGTAAAAATTTGTTGCGTCAGTGTAATTGTGTATGTACATATAATATTTAAAAGCACAAGCAAAACTAGTGTATTGTGAAAAAAAATAGGGCCAATGAACAGTGAAAATTGTAAATAATTGTGAAAATATTGTAAAAATTTGTTAAGTAAGTGTAACTATACATACACATATAAATATTTAAAAGAAAAGACAAAAACAGTACAACCAAAACAGGCGTACTATGGTTTGTGGGGGAAAAAAAAAAGCCTAATGAATAATGTTGTGAAAGTATTGCGAAAAAAGTTGTGGATGTTTTTTAGTTATAGTTGGGGAAGATTCTAGTATAATATTTTATTTGAACCTATAAGAAATTAACATATCAACAATTGTAAAAATATTGTGACAATTTATTGGGTTAACTAACAGCTTTATATAAATAAAAAATACAATAAAAGAGTGGACAGGACAATATTACCCCCCAAAAAAAAGCAGAGAGAAAAAAAAAGAAGAAGAAAAGAAAGCAGCAGAAAAGAAAAGGAAAAAAAAAATCTCATATATAGCCACGGGGCTTATAAGGATTAAATCTCATTTTTCAAAGGGAATATTAGGGCTTAACTAACTATATTTTAATACGTGTAAAAGAAGAGAATGAAAAAGGGAAAGTAAAATGAGTTTGGGAAGAAGATGGGAAGAGAAATGAGTTGGAGAAGAAAATTACAATATCATCTCTCCATTTTACCGTCATTCCACTTAATAATAAGGATACTAGTTATTTACTCTCGATCATTTCAATTTTTATGTGTCTACCAAATATATATGATGGAAGCCAAATATTTTCTACTATCCCAATTTTTTTTTTTTTATCAAATATACGTGATGAAAGGCAAAATAATAATAATAAAACATGTGGTGATTGATGCATAATAAATTTCCTGTTAATGGCAAATTCATGCAAAAGAGATATTGCTACACTCATAATTTACCTTCTTCATAAGATATGCTGTGAAAATAACTGTATCTCTAGTATTACTTGTTTAAAAGTCACCTTCCATTAATGCTGATAAAAGCATCAAATTAAAAGAAATATAGTCATCAAATTAAAGTGAGAAGCTTGAGAATTGAACTAAAACCAAAATATCCAAGAAACAAGGAAAATATAAACCCATGGAACGCAAAAGAAGGGAGTTTTTATGTCTTATTCCTCCTATTTCCATCAACAGCTCTCAGACGCCAAAAATGACTTTTGTTAAAGATAAAAAAACACGCCATTTAAGAAGGAAAAATAGTCAGCAATATTGGTCCCCTTAATATCAAGAGAAAATCGTGTGGACCCTTATACCTTGCATTATTTCCATTTCCCCATCTTGAATTGAAATTTGAAAGTGATCTTTACCCAAATTCTTGAATTTTAGTCATCTTTACTTATATTTTCATGCGAAGATAAGGCCTTAGTCCCTTTCTACACCAAAAGAAATTCGTGTGTACTCTATTATTTTCCTGCATTATTTTTGTTTCTCCGTCTTATATCAAAAATAGTCTAAACATTGAACATGTGATGTGAACATAAGCCTTTTAGGCTTCTATAAAATAAAAAAACAATGTGTACATCTATTCTTTCCTCACATTATTTTTTTTTCCCCAGCTTAAATTGTCCAAACCCACTAGATATTTTAGTAGGCTTAGTTGGGCCTGATACAAATCCCTCGATAGAAGCTCACAACAAAGTCCACCCAAGCTCATTTCATAAACGGAGCACTGATTTTGAAAATCCCGGAGACAATGACTCAACATTCAAGGATCATTTTAAGGTGTACAGTAGTACAAATTGAAATTAAAAAAAAAAAAAAAAGCATTGTACAGAATCATAAAATAGACCAAAACAAATGTAGATTTCTTTTTTGAAAATATTCAGGTTTATAGTCAACATTTAAATGCTTGTACAATGATTTATTTTCTCAATTATGTTAATGAATATGTATTATTATTTTTTGTTAATATTTGTTAATTGATACTTGAAATGAAAAAAAAAATTACAATTTATATTTATTTTTGCTGAATAAATTATGATTTAAATTTAACAAGTTTGGGTTCATTTGGAACAGGATTGGACTCTTGGTTTCGCTTTAATCCAGGAGTGACTAATGTGACAGTCACCATATCATTATTTTACAACTTTTTCCTATAACAGATTATATATGTTATAGTAGTTTTAGCCCACATTTTTTTTTTTAATAAAAGAAATAGATTAGATCTTAGAAAAATATTTTTCTTTTCTCTTGTGGCTTTAGATTTTGCTTTAATGAAACTTTCTTATCAAATAGTACTGGGCATTGGATAAGTTGTGAAAGATCATGCTTCTAAGCCAAATCTAACATGTAAATGTAATGCCAAAGTCTACCATCCTATTAAATAATTAAATATTTAATTTTTTATTAGATTCTCTAAATATAAATTTTCCCACATGTAAACATCAAGATTTTATATTTTTTCGTGTGTTTTTATATGTTACATTAATTAAAGTGCAGGACAAGTGGTTTATTTCTTTTAACCTTGATATATTCAAAAAGAAAAATTCTAATGCTAAAAATCTGGTTTTGAACCTTATGTATTCAAATTGTTCTTGTGTCAATTGAAAAATATGTTTCAGACCTTTTTATTAAATATGTAACAAAATTATTAATTAATTATCAATTTATCTCAATTATATGATCAACAAGATAATTGTCTCTTATCACAATTCAACATACACCAAATCAGAAATAATAATAATAATAATAAGACTGAATTTGTTGAGGGCTTTAATTTTTTTTTTTTTAAAATGAGTCCCTTGACATTAACTAGCCATAGAAGCAGAGACAAACCAAGGATTTTACGTTGGAGGGGTCAGAATATAAAGAAAGAAAAAAAAAAAAAAAAACTCTAAATAGGCATCCATATAGTACTAAAAAATTATAAATACTTGTTTTTTTTTTTTGACCTAACTTGTTTCTAAATACATTAAAATATAATCATTTGTAGTTAAATTATAATAAACTTTTTTTTTGGATCATTCTTAGCTTGGAGGCATCCAACGCTTAGGGAGTATGAACTCCACGAACCAGAGTGCTGAAGGAGACTCCTCCAATCCTTCAAGAGTATAGATAGGACCATTTCCTTTTGTCAAAGCTCACATGGCCACATTGTCTTTTCCTTACCATAAATCTTGAAGCAAACAAAAAGGTTGAAATGAACCAAATAAGATCGCAAAAAATATTGAACTGGTAATAATTAGTTAGTTCCAATCATTTTCTGTGCAAGACCAAATAGGATTGCTTCAGCCATTTTTTCTTAGTGGCCAAAAGGAACGCTGAAAGAGTGAGAGGAGAGGTAGAAAGTAATGCCGCAGTGAAGGAGGAGACTGAGTTTCTTGGGCCTTGGGCCCCTTCTGCACCGAAAGAAAATGAGTGGGCCACAGGCTTGGTTGAAAATTGTTGTACCAGTCATATCATCCTTTCTAATGGTAGACCATGTCCAAAATTTGGGCCCCTGAGTGAGAACTGATCTAAATTGGAGTGTAACTTACTCGCATCTGCTCCCCAAATCCCAAACCTTCACATTATTGTCTTTGTTAACAGAACACAATTGAACATGTATTTTAAAAATAATAATTCCCTTTCAAAAAAAAAAAAATAATAATAAATTAATAACAGTTTATAATATTAACCCTTCAAAGTAGAATTCTAAAGCAACATTCAATAGTTTGGTTGCTGAAAGGATGAGTAAAAAATAACATGAAATACTGTCAGTTGCTTTGAAGCATAGAATGCATACCAAGTGAAAGAACAAGGCATTGCTTATAGGTCCCACGGGCATTACTAAATGTCACACTTGTATTACAGTGTCATATGTTCTTTAGTTGTTGCCCTTTTGCATATAGGTTTTCGGTCCCGGTCCTATAATGGACTGGACCAGACCAAACAGTAACTAACTATATATAAATTTTAATATTTTATATTTATATATAAAAAAAAAACCCCAAAATCTCTCTCATCTCCCATGATCTCACTCTCATTCTCTGTCTCACTTGTTTTTGTGGTGTTGTTATACATGAAAGACTAGGGGCTAGCTATGCTTAGGCAGCTGCTTCCTCTATGGCTCTCACCTTGCTTAATTGCTTAAAAATGGTAAGAGTTTCAATTGAACAATTAGATGCAAAATATAATTTTAAGAAAAAATAGTTTTTCTCACTTGTATAAAATTCTAGACATGAAAATAATATGAACCGATATGATTTAGTCTCTTGAATAATATATAATTTTTGTCAAAAAAAAAATATTATTTTCAATCCTGAAAGATAATCTGTTTTCAATTCTTTCCCTTAAAATTTAAGAGGTTCTATTCCCTTTCTTGAAAATTTATAATGACCATTTATTTTCGTTATATTTTTTTGTCCTTTCATTAATAAAAAAAAAAAAGAAAAAAACTTAATAAGATTGAAGGAAAACACTCCAATGTTCTTTCTATTCAAATGCTTGAGATATTGCATAAACAACAATAAAGACCAGCAAATGACAAATAAGAAGGTGACAAGCGCATAGGGAATATTGGCAAAAGACTTGAAATTTGCTTTGTTTGTGCCATCACAATGCTCTCAGTTTGTAGTTTCTTTCATTGTTTGATATTATTAGGCAAATCTTTTATAAAGAAACAACTTTAATTGGAGGGCTCCTTTACCTAATTTGTAATGTTTCACTGCAAACATTAACATTGCTTTGAAAGCTATAGTGCTATACTATAGCCCATAGGCCAAATTTTGCAAATTCAAACCTTATGAAATATTTGAAAGATGAAATCATCATGACCTTAAAATCTGATGTTGTAGCGAGACCAAACAATGTATACCTGCAATCTGCTGAAACCATTTAGGCAACATCATTCATGCATGGACTGGGATCGATGTAAAAGGTGATCCTCTTTGGGCTGAAGCCGAAGTGGCATTCTTATTTCTAGTGCAATTATACAAGTGTGCATGGTTAGAATTGTTCTATGCATTTACTCTCTATCAATAAAATCTGCATTGATCAGATCATCGCCATCAGCTGCTTTACCGGTTGATCTAAATGACCCAAATGTTGTACTAGAAGAGTTCTCACAAATAAATAAAATGAGCGAAGAAAAAAAAAAAAAGACAACCACACACAAGAGAGAAAACCAAGGATTTACGTGGTTCGGCCATTGGCCTACATCCACGGGCGGTGACAAGGAGAAAGTTTCACTAACAAATATGGAGAGTACAAAAGAGGTGTAGACCCACTTTCACAAACCCAAACCCCGATACACCTAAATAACTCTATATCAAAGAGTTCTCTCTCAACTATAACATAATTCAAGGCTACACAATAGTGGCCATCTATGCAAAGAAGTCCATCCAAAAAAAGCTAATAGAATACCCAACTCAAATTCACATCAACATTGACTACCACAATTACATAATTTCTTGATTTAGGACAGCCATTGCATCTTTAATGGCTTGGGTAGAACCACCAGAGATGGCATCCATGACCCTTTAGCCTCTACATTCTCCTTGTCTAGCTAGGAACATTTTCTCCTAGATCTTTAGTTGCTTCTATGGCATCCCTCTTTTTCTTGTCTTCCTTTTGCAAAATTTTCATCTTCTTTAACCATCCTATCCACCTGTAACATTTTTATTTTGTACATACAAATATGGGGTTTGGTAACATAATTAGGTTACTAATATAAAATGAGAACGTTTCCATTTATTTTTATATATTTATTAATAAAAAAAATAGATGCTTGAAATGCTGAGATTTCAGAAATAAAAGAAAAGATGTAAGTTCTTTGTAGAACATGGTAGCATCATTGAAAGGGGTAAAAAAAAAAAAAAAAAAAGCTCCTTGTGCAACAATATAAATTATAACCAAAAAAAAAAAAAAAAAAAAAATTGAAGTCACAAAAATGAAGACATAAAAGCAATTTTCAGTCTATATACGAATTAGAACATAAACCCAAGGGCGTGGAGGAATTTGCAACCACTGCCAATGGCTATTGTTTTAGAACTACAATATAAGAAAGCAGCATATTCCACAAATGGTCTAAATTTTTCTTGATATATATATATATATATATATATATATTAGTTATTTATCAAATAAATAAATTAGTTATAGTTAGCTAAGATAGTTTGGGTTTTAGGCTTATTCAAACTCATTCTAATAATATCTCTAGCCACAGCATTTTCAACCACCAGATTCTAATTCATGCCTTCTGTTAAGAACTAAAACTTGATATATCTAGTTTGAATAAAAACTAAATACATACCTCACTTGGCATGGTATGATGGTGCTAGCACCAGTTTTGGTGTCTTAAGCAAAAGCTTCCAAGGGAATTGTTGTCCCTTATGAACTCTCTCTCACCCTTTTTTCAGCAAGATAAATACCTCTTTCTCACCCTGATAGACATTAATCTCTTCACTGGTCTGTCCATCTGCTGCGGTGGAGAACACCTTTGCTAATTTGCAAGTTGGTGAAGTTGTGTTCCTTGGGATAATCTTTGTCATTACACCACCCAAAGTTTCAAGTCCTTCTACGGTGAGACGTCCAAGAGCACAATGTCAATAACTTCTCCAGCTAAAAAACACCAGTCTGGAAATAAAAGAGACAAAAATAATTATTGATGCCTTAACAATTAGTGCAAGTTCCAACAAGTATTAAAATAGAAAATATCAGAAATAGAGAGCTTCCCTTTTTTTTTTTCATCAGAATGATCCCAAAACGAGAAAATCACCTTAGTTGTTGACTTGTTGCACTTGTTCCTATGGTTCTGAATGTGCCTCAATATACACACATCCTTTCATTCTGTGTTTCCAATTCAATCTACAACCAATTCAAAAGTGATAAGAGTTAAAAACATTAAAATTTGGGTTACTAAAAAGGATTAGGATTGTTAATTAAAATTTTTGTGGTATATGTATATATGAAAACATTATGATTTGAGCAGAGTAAGGCCAACCCTCCCCTTTTTGTTGTTGACTTTGGAATATTTATTAGACTTTTTTGTTTGATTTGGAAGCAAATTGATTAACTTAAGCACCATAGTGTTGATAAGATCAAATTGGAAATCCCAATGCGAGTACCTCATCAATATCTTTGAAGTAAAGCTTTGTATCTCTTAAGGAAGTTTCAACTGGTGCTCAAAGCCTATGAGAAAGTTAATTGCAGTTGTAATCTAGTGAGCTTAAGCAGGCAAAGCAGACTACCAGATGACAGAAAAAGAGAGTTCAAAATAAAAAAAAAAGAAAACTGAAGTGATGGAGATGAAACAAATACAGTGATATTACATATGAGAGTTTTCTATTTCTGAACACGCATAGTGCGAAACCATAGAGTAATAATTTCTATTGTTAAAAGGCTTACCTGTCCAACAAATCTGGGCACAGTTCTTCAAATTTGACACTAGTCAGCTTGGTGACAATGTGTTTTGGGATTTGCGCAATGGCGATAATGAGAGGTAAACTGGAAAAGCAAATATTTTTTTTCTGTGATTATGGAAAAGAGAGATATATCAACTTAAATAAAGAAGGCATAGAAATAGCCACACGCCTAATATTGGTCTAAGTTAGAGATGACTGCTCCATCTTTGCTTTCTCAGCAATCTCTGTGAGATGTTGTAGAGCTCGCTTGTCGTACAGAATATCTACGCCTTCATCTTTAAGACGTTTTCAGAAAGCCAATAAACTATTCTCTATTAAAAATTATAGAACGCAAGGGTGTAATTTAGTAACTATCTATAACTCAGAAAACAAAGAATATAAGCTAAAGATCAATTGATTTCTCTTGTTCCAACCTTGTTGAAATCATCACCTCCAAGATGAGTATCAACCAAGCTAGAATGTACCTCAAATACTCCTTCTACAACCTCAAGACTGCATAGGAAAAATGTAATAGAAGTACATTAGGATCATTTCCTATTCTGTATATATTTACATGTTCACAACTCAGAATTCTTCAAATTTGATTATGATCAAACATAAGATTTGATTATAGGCAAATCTAACAGAGTACCTTAGCCACGTCAGCTTCTCAAATCCTAAAACTATCCAAGTGATACATTCCATTCTTAGATTTCCACAGAAATTTCTTCAAATTATCTTATTCTTCAAGATAATCATTTGCAAGATGCTTAATCCCTATAAAATATTTCTCATGATAGTTCTTGTAATTAAGTTCGTATGGATGCTTTAAAGTACTGTTATGTATATAGGTAAAAGAGTTACAATTTGAAAGGCATTAAAAAAAAATCACAAGAATGTTTTGTTATTGAAACAACTACACTAAGATAAACATTTGCAATAAGCTTTGGTTTCACAGAGGGTGGCTGAAAAGTCCAAGAACCAGTCACCCTGAAATTGAACTTTGACTGAAGATAGGTTGTAATCTTGTTGCCAACACCAAGCTACAGTCTTCACTCGATTCAACCTATCAAAAAAAGAGTAGAAAATAATACTATTTCTACCATCTTGCAATCAAATTTCCAATAATTCAAAACGAATGAACCATTTAACCTAATCTTTGAGATAAGATATATAAAGATAGGAGTGAGATATGCACCACTTTATCTTCTTGTAGTTGTAATAAATTCACTAAAAACCATCTGTTTCCAATTTCAAAGTTCTTACCTACAGAATTCAATAACTAATAAATTCACTAAACTTGAAACAAAAAGGAAGAATAAAGAGAGCCAGTATTTGGTAAATTCAAAGCGAACTTAGAAAGGAGATGCATGAATGTAAGAAAATAGTGGCGTTAAATCCCTCTAAATCAATTGACCAGATCTCAAGATTTTTTTTCCCTCAAATATATTGGTGTTATGAAGCATTTGCCTAAGTGAAAAACAAAATTTTCCCCTTCCCAATTCCTAGATAACAAAGTAATGAAATAAAACTAAATAAAAATATATAGTCACATTGTAGACAAGAACTTGATTTTTATTATTCATTTTATGATTCATATTGTTATAGAGCAAAGTGAGTTATAGAACCTAAAGCTGCAAACTGAGAATCATGGCCAACCTGTTTTAATTAAGAAATAAATATAGTGATTTGAAATAATTACCTGTTTAGGTTTGAAAATTTTCAATAGCTTCACTAAGAAATCTGCTGCTCGCATGATGAAGCCATTCTTGAAAAGGAACAACTCTTCTGTTAACAAATTGTTGTGATCTTTATTCATGCCAAACTGACAGATATAAATTTGAGAACATACAAAAATAAAAGTATAAATGAAAGGAAAAAAAAATATTTACCACTAATTCTTTTCATTTGAGTCTTACATAATTGTTGTATCGAGTTGCTTTGGAGATCACAAACTCTAGTCTGTTTTTATATTCCAAGCTTTTCCATAATCCGCACACAATTTATACTTCTAATTGAAGGAAAAAAAGAGAGCAAAATTTGGATAATTTATGAACAAAGAAAACTTAATTTAAAGGAGATGTATGGACCTGTAGTTACATTGGATTAGAACATGCATCCTTCTGAAATACATTCAATTTAGGATGCGAGCAGTCTTGGACCGTTCCCCAGAAATTTCTGCCTGGAATCACTCCAAAAAAGAATGACACAAAGTTTCTAATATTAAGTTTTATGTTTGTTTGGTTTACAAAAAAAGAACTATGCATTTGATGGGAGAATTCAATTTATTGTGCATAACAAATTATGTATAACTTTTTATCCAAATATTGTGCATAAAGTAAAATCCATCACAGCACTTCTGCAAGTCCAAACTAAGTTATCATTGTACAGTGAACAAAAATCAAACATAATGGAAGAATCCAAAAACCACATTGGATATTATTGTCTATTGATAAAAATAGGTAGTAATAATGAAGTGTAAAAGCTAACAAATTAACAAATTCTTGAACATAAAACAGCTTCCTAGAGGGCAGTTGTCAATAAAGATCACTCACCAGAATGTTATCGAATTTAACAAGTGCCAGATATTACTCTGTTTATTCAAAATCAAGAACCCAAACAAAGAAGTGTCATTTTGTAGTTCATATAAAGGCCGAAATCATTAGAATGATCAAACAAATGTGAATCATATCTAGAATGAAATTTGTATGCAAGGGGAAAAAAGAATAAAACACAAAACAAGATAATCACCTAAGCCATGGACTCGTTGCACTAGCTTGTTCCTAAGGTTCTGAACATGCCCAGATATTTACACCTCCGTTTGTTTTGTGCTTCCAATTAATTCCACATCAAAAATCAAATAAAATTATAGTAATAACCCTTCAAAGTTTGGTTGCTAAAAGATCAAAAAAAAAAATTAACAAGAAATCCTATAAGTCTCTGCAGTTAAGCTGTTCCAAAATAAATAAATAAAAACTCTCTAATTTTTTATTACCAGAAAACCTAAACAAAATACCAATCCAATTATACCAGGGCTGAATATATATAATATTGTTTCTATAAAGGATAGAAGTAGAAAAAGTAACTGAGTTTAATTAATTATATGGAAATCAACGTAACATAGAGAATATAATTGTAAAAAACTCAGTTTCTTTTAAAAGCATAGTATGCGTACCAAGAGAAAGAGGGGAGTGGCCATTGCAGAAGATGAAGTAGAGCCGTTTGCTGGTGTGGTTTCAGTACATCAACCCCCAATCGATTTCCAAATTAGGGAAATCCTTATCGATTCTATTTTTGTATTTTTTCGCTAGCTGAGGACAATCCGAAATTTCTAGTTTTTGTAAAGACTTGAGAAAAGCATCATCAGGTAATGTTGTGAGATTGGGACATCGCCAAATGGAAAGCGTTTCAAGTGAGATTGGATTCCTAATTGATTTGGGGAAAGTCATCAAATTGGGAAAGTTTGAAATACTGAGCTGTTTTAGGGTGGTAATACATTGAAGACCCATAGGCAGAGACTTTAGTTTTGGAATGCCACTGAAACGTAAATAATGGAGGCAAACGAGGCATCACCATTCCATGCCATCATCGTGCATGTCTCTTAATGGATTAAACTCCTTGCAATTGGCAATTGATAGAAAACAGAGGGAGGTGAGATAACGCACCGCTCCAGGCATAGATGTTAGTCTAGGGCAATTCCAAATATTTTGATCCTTGAGAGAATGTAAATTTAATGCCCACTCAGCTGAAAGAGACTCTATATCTTCTATAGAACCCAAATCCATATCCTTTAACTTGGAGAAAGGAGAAGAAGAGGAAGATGAAGAGGACGAAGGTGGAAGTAAAAGAGTCATTGTTATTGTCTCTTGCAAAGGCTTCAAACTGACATTCTCTAAAGATAGAGATTCTTCGAGATTGGGAAACAGGGGCATGGAAATCAAATTAGGACAATTAAAAATCCCTAAAAAAGAAAGAAGAGGAAATAAAGGTAATGAATGGTGAGACTGATCTCCTTGATGATCTGGTGTTGAAGTAGATTTTGTTGCAACTAAATCCCTCCCTGTTCTCCCCCACCATCCCTTCAAATTAGGACATGCCCCTATTGTGAGTGACTTTAGAGATGGGAAGAACGATGTTGATAATGTTGTCGACGAAGCACGCACCTCTTTACTCATATCAGTATCGGATATATACTCCAAATCATTCATCATATCAAGGCTTAGAGATTTTAAAAAGGGGAGATGAGACAATGGTGGCAGATATCGGCATCTCTTACATTCTTCTATCTTTAAATCAACAAGATTTATGAGAGAAGAGACCCAACTTGAAAATTTCACACCCTTGTATTGATGCACTTCCAAATATTTGAGACTTTGATGTGGCTGGAGGTCTTCTAATAACTTCTCATCTTCATTATTATTTACTTGATCTTGATGATACCATTTTAATATCAAATTTTCAAGATGTTGCTTCTCCCTTAAATTCACAACAAGGAATTCTAAGTTAGCTTTTTCCAACCGTTCCAAATGTGTGATCTCTAATGTTCCTCTTAGATTGTTTAGCCCCTTCAATTCGCCTAATCCACCAGTGTGAGAGGAGGTGCTCACAATGAATAATGGTAATGTTTGAAGTGAAGTTATTTGCCCCAATCCACGCGGCATATGACTCAAATTATCACAACCATTATTATAAAGATGTTTGAGGCTAAACATTTTTCTAAACTCTTTGGGTAATTCTTTAAGACCTTCACAATTATAGAGTTTTAATGTTTGCAAATTCAATAGTGTAGTAATTGAATCAGGGAGAGTTTCAATTTTCACATTAAAAGAAAGATCTAGGTACTTTATATGTATTAAATTACCTATAGAATTTGGCACTTTTGTAATCCTCAATCCATGTAAATCTAATGCACGCAAGGTTCTGAAACTCAAAATAATTGTATTAAACAATGACTCCTCCAAGCCACCAGATCCATTCTTATCATATGTTAGAAGAAATGTACGTAGCTTGACTGCTTTAACCAACAACGTTAAAGTTTCAGTAGATGACCCAATAGACAATGGACATGATATATGGTGATTCTTTTCATTAATATTTATGCCATCAAAACCAACGAGTTTGCACTCTTCTCCTCCAACAGATTTTGCAAGATCATGAATTAAATCATGCATCTTATATCTTAAACCATTGTAAGTCTCTACTTCCTCAAAGAACGACCTCCAAAGTAAATCTTTAAAATACTCATCACCAACATCCTCTAATTGTTGGTTTTTGTTTGATGATTGGATAAACCCTTGTGCTATCCATAGTTGTATAATTGTTTCCTTATCCATCTCATAATCTTTGGGAAACAAAGAGCAATAAGTGAAACAACTCTTTAAATGTGATGGGAGATGATCATAACTCAACTTTAAAATAGGTAAAATATCATTCCCTTGAGTTACATTTTCTAGTAAATTATTCTTCATGAATAACCACTTAGATTATGTTTCCTTACAATATAACACATGTCCTATGGACTTTATGGCAAGGGGTACACCTTGACATATTTTTACAATCTCCGATCCAATTTCCCTTAGTGTAGGATTATTGGTCACTTGCCCTTTTCTAAATGCCACTTTCTCAAATAAAAACCAAGACTGTTCTTTGGAGAGACCTTTGAGATTAATATATGATGAATTTGTGTGTGTAATCTTTGCAACCAATCTACTACGAGTGGTTATTACAATCTTACTTCCTTTCAAACCACCCATTAAAATATTTTTCAAGTTAAGCCATTTTTCACGATCTTCATTCCATATATCATCCAATACAAGTAAATATTTATTTCTATCAATTTTTTCACGAAGTTGAATTTGCAATTGATCCAGTTCAAGATTTCCAGGTACATTACCTATAGCAGATGTTATTATCTTTTCAATAATACTTTTCAACTCAAAGACATTAGACACACATACCCACATTTTTAACTCAAAATGATTTTTGACTTTCTCATCATTGTATACATATTGAGCAAGTGTAGTCTTCCCTAGTCCCCCTATCCCCACAATGGGAATAACCAAAACATTTTCTTCTACATTAGAGTCCAATAATAGTTCTATGATAGTCTTTTTTTCATCTTCTCTCCCAATTACTTCTTCTTCACGTACAAATGAGTGAGTTGGTTCCCTCTTCCATCTCACAACATTTGTCTCTACATGGTATTCTTTCAGGTGAAAGTTTTTCCTGTCTTCTGCTATTGCATTTAGTTTTTGCCTCATCGCCTTTATTTTACGACTCATCTTATAACAAAAAGCAAGTGGGTTTGAACATGAAAAGCACATGCGTACCTCTTTTGCGACTTTATTCCCACTCACCATGCTTCGCCTTGTAGCTTCAGTTAAGAACTCACTCAACAAGTCATCTGCCTCATAAATTGCATCGTTGAGCTTTACAAGCCAGTGCTTGACTTGATGGTTATGACTTTGCTGCTCTGCTGCATCCTGAAGTACAGCTTGGATTGTGGAAACAGAGTTCTTGAGTTTTTCAAGCTCATCTTCGACACCCCAGAGTGATCCAATCTCTTGGAAAGTTTGAGAGGCCAGATTTTCAATCATTTTCTGTACAAGACCAAAGAGGATTGCATCGGCCATTTCTTGGTAGTAGCTGAAAGGAACACTTAAAGAAAGAGATGAACGCTGGCTAGAAGTGACGAAGTGTGTGTAAAAGTAATGTTGCAGTGAAGGAAGATTGGGTTTTAATGTGGACAAATGTTATAGATATCATTAGTTTTATTTTTTATGTTCTTGGTACAATAAGGCAAAGAAAAAGCAACCAATGGTCTCAAGAGCACATGAAGCACAATGTAAGTCATGTTAACGAGGAGAAAATGAATGGAACAGAGGACGATTAGTTGTTAAATGTTAATTTTGTCCCCTAGCTGTTAATTTATGTGTTAGTCATGTCACCGAGGAGACCATTTCCGAAGGTTTAGGAAGTACTTGTCGATTTAATGTGCATATTCACATTCTAACGGAGGCGAGACCATGTCCAAAAGTTGGGCCCCCCATCGAGAACTGAGCTAAACTCATGTTACTGTAATTTTAGCTAACCAGTTTGTCTTTTTTTTTTTTTTTTTTTTTTTTTTTTTTTTTTTTTTCTGTTATTGATAAAACAGAATATATCTTAGAAAAATGTATTCTTTTCTCTAATGGCTTTAAATTTTGCCTCAATGAAACTTTCTATCTTAAGTTGTGTTGGACATTGGATTGGTTGTGCATACAAGATGACCTTGGATAAAATTAATTTTTGATCCTCCATTATCATTTATAGTACAATCTAGTCACATTCTTGCACAGTTTGAAATTTTTTGCATGATTTTTTAAAAATATTTTAAACAATCAATATGTATTATTTTAAAAATATTTGAATAAAAGAGAGAGTTGCATTGGAAGTAATAGCAAATATATGGGAAAAAATCGGTTGACTAAATGTTGAACAAATCTTGGAATGAATAAAAGAGAGGTGCATCGAAAGTAATAACAAATAAATGGGAAACACGAGATGGTATAGATATTAGATATTACAAAGTCTCCAGACACTACATTGGGAAACACGAGATGCAATGTGTTCTTTAAATATTACGCTGACCTGAGTGATCTTTAAGTTATTAACATTATGAGATATTTGAAAAAAAAAATCCTCTTGATATTAACTACACACAAGAAAAGGAGGACCGAGTTTCAATGTTGACGAATTTCATCGATATCATTAGTTTTATTTTTCAGTTTCTTGGTACAATCAAGCGAAGAAAGAGCAACCAATGGTCTCAAGAACACATGAAGCACAACGGAAGTGTTGGGCCTCGGGCCCCTTCTGAATCTAAAGAAAATCAGTGGAACCAAGGATTAGCTGTTAATTTTGTTCCCTTGCTGATAATTTAATGTGCCAGTCATATCATCATTTTAATGAAGGACACCTTATTTTATAGAAATAATAATAATAATAATAGGTCATCTTAATGGGTGCTCTTAAAGCAATGGTTAACAATCAACTTTAGGAAAATTTTGTTTTGATACTATTTTTATGGAAAACTAGTCGCTGACCCATGTTATGCGTGGGAATAAATAATTATTTTGTAATTGTAATTGTAATATAATGTATAATTTGTTCTCTCTAAAAATTAAACAATTTCTATTTGGTCTAATTAGGTCTACTTCAGTTTATTTTGGTCCCATTCGGTCCACTTGATCAATTTCGGTCCATTTTGGACAAATTGGAACTTAAATTGATTCTTTTGTAGGTTGCCTTTTCAAGTTTAGCTAAAAAATTCATATATATTTTTTCTTTAATTTTGGGTTGAAAAGTATGAGATTTTATTATATCTGGGCTAAACTCTTTAGTTTTGAATTAAAAAATACAAACAAAATAAACATTAGAAATTAGAAATATGAGCCCTAAAAGTGCAATAAAAATGACAAATATTCAGAAGTATTATTTGGTCCACATTAGTCCTATTCAGTCCATGTTGGTCCATTCTACCCACTTTGTTTCTATTCGATCCACATTGTCCTATTCGCTCTTGGTCCTATTTAGTCGATGTTGGTCCTATTCGGTCCACTACGATCCTATTCGGTCCTAGTTGTTCCTACTCAATTCACATTGGTCCACTCTATCCCATTCAGTTCACTTTGGTCCTATTCGGTTCTCCTTGTTCTGATTTGGTCCTATTTCGTCCATTCAGTCCACTTTGTTCCATTTGGTCCATTTATGTTCACTTTGGTCCATTTAAACTACTTCAAATCAATTGTGTTCACTTCGGTCCATTTTGACCTATCGCGGTCCAAATTTGTACACTTGCATGTAGGGAGAAGACATGTTTAGGTTGAGAGTACCGATTCTAAAATCTTAAGCATAACATTGTTGTTACACTTTTGTTGAGCCACATTAACATAACATTTTAGTTCACTTCGATCCAACTAAATTTAAGTGAAAGTCTTTCTAAATATTAAAGGTTATAAATGTACAAATCTAATATATATGGTAGTTACTCATTTATTTTAACATTATTACTTTTAAATGAATTGCATGAGATTGATTATATATTCAAGCAAAAAATAATAAGATAAATAAACAAATGTGCGCGTGTGTAATTGGACCGAATTGACCGTATGTACCAAATTGGATCAAATAGGCCTAACTGGACCGAATTGACCAAATTGCACCAAATAGATCGAAGTGAAATGAATGGATCATATGGACCGGATTAGACCGAACAGGACTGAATTGACCAAAGTAGACCTAATGAACTAAATGGACCGAACTAGACCGAATAGACCTACTGGACCAAATTGGCCAAGTGGACCGTATGGAATGAATTGCACCGGATAGAGCTAACTGGATCGAATTGGCTAAATTGTACTGAATATACCTAGGTGGACCGAATGGACCGAGTAGGCCTAAGTGGCCAGTATGGACCGAATTGGACCGAACCTAAGTGGACTATATGGACCTAATTGGACCGACTTGGACAAATTGGACCGAATAGACCTATGTCCACCGTATAGACCGAATTGGACTAAATAGGTCAAAGTGGACAGAATGGACCAAATTGGACCGAAAATGACTGCATTGAGCAAAGTAGACCGAATAGACCTAGCTGGATTGAATTGGCCAAGTAGACCATATGGGCCAAATTGGACTGAATAGACCTAACTAAACCGAATTAGCTAAATTGGACTGAATAGACCATATTCGACCGAATAGACCATATTGGACCGAATAGACTTAATTAGATGGAATGGACCAAATTAGACCGAATAGACCTAAGTGGACCATATGGACCAAATTGGACCTAAAAGACCTAACTGGATCGAATTGGCCAACTTAGACCAAATAGACCTAGGCTGACCATATGGACCTAATTGGACGGAATAGATCGAAGTGGACTGACTAGACTGAACTGGACTGAATTGACCAAAGTAAAGAGAATGGGTTTGAATGGACTAAACATGACCGAATAGACCGAATTGGACTGAATTGACTTAAGTAGGGCTATTGGACCTAATTGAATTGAAGTGGACTAAAGTAGACCGAATTGGACCAAAATTCACCAAAGTGGACTGAAGTATACCGAATCGGACCAAATTGATGAAGTGAACCGAATGCCAATATGTTATTAGCATAGCCAAGATTGTGTATGAACCAACTATGAATTAAAATAAAACCAAAACAGTTCCCTCGTGCATTTCTGAGGTCATTTTAGCTCTTTGTTCTATGATACAAAATAAATCTAAATCTAAAGCATACCCAAAAATTAATAAAATTTAAATCCCATGTTTTTTTTATCTTTCTGAGGATTAGTCTTAATTAGTGTTTTTTTTTTCTTTTAAAAAAAACTTTGAGATTGAGATGGTATTGGACCAAAGTTTCAATGTAAGCACTAGTTTTTCTCCATTTGTTTTCTATGTATCAGTATATGGTTAGTGAATGTTGCTGCAATGCAAACTAAAGTCACAATTTAAACATGTCTTGAAGGGAACGAATTGACCCTATTTAAGATTTGATAATAGTGATCTTATGGTCCAATGACTTCTTCAGAGGTTTAATTCCTAGGAATGAAACAACCCTATTTTTACTTGGAAAAGAACAAAGAATGTACGATTTGAAGTTACTTCTTAACACGATAAGATATTTAATGTATCCAATGTATGCAAAGTCCCTTTCACCATGTGTAAATCTTGTATGTATAAAATAATTCAAACATGTTAATTGCTGTGCTTGGTGCTTCTTGGCATTGGCTATTTCACCTTTCCAATGATCCAATCCCTCTGCATCCTTGAAAATCCTCCTAATCTACCAAAGTAGTGGCTGCTTTACCAGATAGACCGCCAAGCCACGTTTATGAAGGCAAAGTGGTGATGTTGTTGTGAAGGGATCATTAGGTTTCAGCTTCAAGATACGGATTAAAAATCAAACCCATCTAACAAGAAGAGGCATTAAGAGAAGACTTGCAAGCGTATTAAGAATCTTAAATTTGCACAACTCTTGGAGGACAATTTATAAAGAAATGTTTTTGTCAATGATCACAGTGAAGTGAAGACTTGGCTAAAGTTAAATAAGCAAAAGCTGGTGACCAATACTAAAATGTCAAATTATACAACATCTAGAAACACTGTAGGATCATTATTTACTATTTAGCATGATTACCACAACAGAAGTGAATGATCCACAATTACTACAGCCAGTAGTAGTAGTGGCTATACCAGGTTCCAATTCAAACCAAGAAATTAGATGGACATAATGTAGTAATCAAAGTGAATAAGGTTTCAATTAGTAAGTAAGGGTTGAAAAATGTTTCAATTGGAAATGCAAACCAATTTTGCATTGCTTAAGCAGCAGTGAACATATATCTTGAACCAATAAGAAAATAAAACTGCAGGAGACTTGTACCATTTTTAAACTCCAAAAATTTCAACATCTTTTCTCTCTCTCTCTCTCTCTCTCTCTCTCTCTCTCTCTCTCTCTCTCTATCTCTCCAAAATGAACCATTTCGGTTTCCTTTCTCTAAAACCCTAAAAGACTATCAAGAAGAGCTTAAAACGCACTGTATCAATGATTCCGAATCAATCAATATCATTTCAGGCTCCTGGGTTTCAATTCTTAAAATGTGGCTTAAAAGCAAAAACACCATTAGTTTCAATTCTTCTTTGTATCTCTGAGATTTCCATATCCGTCAAATTGATTTATGGGACTAACTTCTTTTTAGCTTTAATGGATGGAAAAATCACATGACACTAATGTAATTAGTGGCGTGAATCCATTGGTGAGTCTTCTTAATGTAATAATGTGAAATTCATGTGAGTTTCTTTCCATAACAGCTCAAGTAAGTTAGTTTCAGTTCTCAATTTGGTGCACTTTTCAGATAATTTTCAATTTTTATTGGGATGAAATTTGGTAATTGACATGAGTATTGCAAAAATTTAGCTAACAAGGACAAGGTACAATCTGCTTCAGTAGATTGCATACTCTCCAGCAGCATTTTAGCCTTCTGAAAAACTAAAAAGGAAAAGCACAAAGTAGTATCGTTCTGATCATAAAACTCTCACACAATATGTTTCACTCACTGGTTACACAATCCTAGTGAAATATGTTCAACTTTATACTGCACATGTAAGTGAGTCTCTAATCTCTTTGAACAACCTACAATTGACACACTTAGCTTTTACTTTCCTACTACTCTCCTCTTACTATTACTTTACATCCATAACTAGTTCTTGCTTGAAAAATATCACTAGCTATCTCTGCCATTATAAAGTGGAGCAAGTCAAAAACCTTTTACTCTTGGCTATAATTTGAAGTCATTCGCCTATTCCATTCTTGAATTTTCATAAGCTTAGTGAAATCGTATTCTAGTAATCTACCTGCACTATTCAGATGGATGCGCATGAGCAGATGTGTCACACCCTTATCCAAACCTGGTACCTCTCGCATGCAAAGTGAGCGCTTTACCATGTGAGCTACATCCCCATGTTGATAACCTCTCTTAAACACAATTATAAAAAACTTTAGCACACATAAAATTTTGACTTGAGAAACAGGTTTCGATCTCTTGAAGATTCATTCCAATCCATTTGAAAATTCATACATTTCAAGATTTGAACAGAGTGGATTTACTGATTAGTCAAGAAAAGACGACCAATGCATGCTACGTCACCTCATGCGTATTACCACTGGTTCGCCGCTTCTCCTCATAAATACTAATAATCTTAACAATCTCCACTCACCTTTTTACTCTCGACACACTCACTCTCAAATGGATCATCCCATTCCCAAAGGCACCATCATCTTCAGCACAGTCGGTAGGTCCAACTATGGCTTCCACATCTTCTCTCTCCATCTCCAACCCACCACTCTCGACCCAGGGCACCGCCTCATTGACGGTATCTCTATCAACTTCAACTGAATAGAGGATTAGCTGTTAATTTTGTCCCCAAGCTGTTAATTTATGTGTTAGTCATGTTAACGAGGAGACCTTTTCCGAAAGTTTAGGAAGTACTTGTTAATTTAATGTGCATTTTCACATTCTAATGGAGGAGAGACCATGTCCAAAAGTTGGGCCCCCGATCTAGAACTGAACTAAACTCATGGTATTGTAATTTTAGCTAACCAATTTTTGTCTTTTTTTTTTTTTTTTTTTTGGTTTCCTTTTTTTTTTTTGGAAAAAAAAAAAGATTTTATCTTAGAAAAATGTATTTTTTTCTCTAATGGCTTTAAATTTTGCCTCAATGAAACTTTCTATCTTAAGTTGTGTTGGACATTGAATAGGTTGTGCATCCAAGATGACATTAGGTAAATAATTTTTGATCCTCCATTGTCATATATAGTACAAACTAGTCACATATTTACTCAATAGTTGAAATTTTTTGTATGAATTTTTAAAAATATATTTGATTTTGTAGATTAAATAATCAATATGTGTTATTTGAAATTCACTACAACAAACTTGACTTGTTTCAACCCACTTTCCTCAGGGTTGACTAAAAAGTGCCGAAACCATCACTAAAAATTGGGGCGTGTAGCTTGATTAGCTATATTCCGAGGGTCATTAAAATCCTGGAAATAAACCTATACAACCCTCAGAATAATCTATTCAAATCAAGCACACTCTAGTGCTAATTTTACCTCCATATTTAAACATTTGTCAACGCATCCTATCACATCCTTTGATAGCAGATATCTCAAAATTTCCAACCCTTGAAATAAAGTCCAAAATTAAAATACAAAAGGGAAAAATCATTTTTGTTCAAGCTCCACACTCAGAAACCGCTCACACAATCAGAAAATTCTCACAAAATCGATCTAAGCTCATCTCAGAAAACTCAATGATTAAAGCGAGCCATTGATAGACTTAGCACTCTTCACCACTCCATTTCCGATTACAAGTCTGTCTTTCTCTGTTTGTTTCCTGAGAAATTATGGAAATTAAATAGCAGAATTATCCAAAAAAATTTGGTATTCTCTCTCGTTCTCTCTCTCTCCACCGGTAGATATTTCTCTTCCTCACCATTGGTATAATTTGGGGGCTAGGATTTGGATTACATGTCCTTTGGTATAATTTGGGGGCTAGGGTTTCGTAATGATCGTCCATTAAGATGGGCGACCTTAATGGTTTTTATGGGCTCATCAATATATATATTCAATAGTTACAATTAAAGAGGGGAATTTAAATTCTGAATGTCACTATTGGAAACAGTGGGAACTGCTAATTACGCTACATTGCAAAGTTGCTTGAAAGAATGAATGCATAATCAAAAGTCATCTTCTATCCTGCTTGATAAGCTTGTAGAGGCAAAAAATTTCTTAAGGACATCATATTTGTTTTGAATGATATATAAACCCTTGCGAAGTTGTTAGTAGAGCAACAAGGTCCACACTAACTGAACAATATTCAGCAACAAGACTACATTGAATAAAACCAATCATTTGAAGTTTTGAACTATAGAAAATTTTCTCCCAAATTTTTTAATTTAACTAGTGGTAGACCGTAGACCCACTTTGTAATGTGATATAATATATAATTTATTTTCTAAAATTTATTGAAGATAATTTCATTAATATATATTATTCATTTTTTGAAGTGTTTTATACTTTACATTATTCAAATTTTTGTTATAGTGTGTTATGTTTTCCTTTTATTTTTATTTTTGGTACAACTAAAATTTTTTAAGTTTCAAATTAATGATTTAAATTTCTTATTCTTTTAAGGAAATTATTATGATATATCAAACCTCATTAGAAATTAACAATCGATGTTACTCAAATAGTTTATAGGTACATTCAAATGCACAAACATGTAAATTGTATTTTGATATAAACTCAAATTCTCATTTCCAACTCAAATAAAAAATATAAGAGGGGGATAGATTTTATATGATGGGCAACTCAAAAAATACATCATCAAAATGTATCAACCCAAAGTAGAGATTAAAAAAAAAACAAAAAACAAAAAACAAAAACTCATCGATCTAAAATAGAGTTGAAGGAAAGAATAAATAATAGAGAGAGAGAGAGAGAGAGAGAGAGAGAGAGAGAGAGAGAGAGAGAGAGAGAGAGAGAGAGTATTCACATTTTTTGGGTGAGAATGTGAGATAAATAGAAATTTATATAAAAGAAGATGAGTAAAAGATTACTCAAAAGAAAATGTATGTTTGTAAGCACCAAATAAATCAAGTCATGCTACATAATAGAATAACATTATACCATTATATACTATAAATGTCACATGATAACATCTATCAATCAAAGAAAAGAAAAGAAAAAAATAACAAATCAAAAGACAACCAAATTTCATCAATCCAAAGTAGAGTTTAATACAAAAATTTATCAACTTAGAGTAGGATGCAATAAAGAATAAAAAAAATCCACCAAAAGAGAGAGAGAAAGTATTCACCATTTTTTGTGTAGAAAAAATATGGATAAAATAAAAGAGAATGAGAAATTTTTATATTAAATAAAATGAGGAAAGGAATAATAAAAAAGGAAGATGATATAACATTAAAGTATAAAGTAATAGAGAGATAAAAAGGTAAAAGTGGGTGACAATGTTAGAGGAAGTGTAATTATAAGGTGAGAAATTAATAAAGAGCAAAATAGTTAAAAATGAGAGAGAAAATGTTGAAAATAGATAGTTGATGCAATCTTTGACGTAGCTTAACAGAAAAATGTAATAACCTCATGATACTATAATTTCAGCTAACCGGTTTGCACCTTAAAAATAATTTTTTTTAAAAAAGAAGAGATTTAAAAAAAAAAAAAAATTGTTGAGAAATATCTTAGAAAAAAAGGTTTTTTGTTCTCTAATGCTTTAAATCTTGCTTTAATGAAACTTTATTCTCTAGAAGCAGGGACGAACCCACGTTGGGCTGGAGGGGGCCATGGCTCCCCATGGTCCACGCCTCCCTTTATAATTTCTTAAAATCAAATATTTCTTATAGTGTAATGGTCCAAAGTTGGCCCCCCCTCTCCCAACGGCGCCCACATCTGCTCCTCATCCTTCTTAAAATGATTTTTTTTTGTGAAAAAATTTAAATTTAATCTTCTTAAAAATTTGATTAGTTCAAATGCTTTCAAAAAAAAAAAAAAAAAAAGTAAGCTAATCTATAACCTGTAACTCTATACTAAATATGAAACCTTTTAACATAAAAACATTTTTTTTTTTTAAATCGTATTCTACATTATTTGGTATTTTAAGTGGCTAAAAAAAATACTTACATTGTAAACAATTTTTTCAAATACAGACATTGTGAGATATTGAAAAAAGGAATCCTCTTGATATTAACTAGCCATGGAAGAGAAAACCACCTGCCAAGTTTTATGCCTTGACTAACTACATTGACTAAATCACATTGATCGCTATGAAGAACTGGGCCGGCAGGAGTCATAATGTACATCATAGCTAACAAAATCACAGCCAACAAAGCCTGTACAAACTAACATAGAAAATAAACCAAGTATGCATGGTTGAAATTTTGCCCACCACCAAGTTATGTGATTTACTTGCGGTCAGTAAAATCTGCTTCAATCACATCATCACCATCAGCTGTTTTCCCAGTCGATCTTGATGACCTTGGTGCAGTAGCAGAAGCAGGATCAGCATCCGGTTGGCCAGGGTGGCTATAGATTGATTGTCCTAGTTGCATAACTTTGATTTAGTGCAGCCATTGCATTTTAATGGCTTGGGTTGATCCACCAGAGATTGCATCCTTGAGCTCTTTCACTTTAGCCTCTACTTTCTCCTTGACTGGGCCAGGAACTGTCTCCCAGCTCTTTAACTTGCCTTTTAGTGTGGTACAATACTGAGTCTGCTTGGTTCTTTGTGTCTATGGCATCCCTCTTTTCCTTGTCTTCCTTTGCAAACTTCTCAGGTTCTTTAAAAATCTTATCCACCTGCAGTTTTTTATTTTTTTTATTTTGTACATCCAAAGATGGGATTTAGGAACATAAATAGAATAGGTTTATATGTGGTAATAATAGCTTCAACAATAACAAGCAGTAGAACTTCTTTTTATCATGGTTGATATGTGAAAAAGCATAGCTACTTGAAATGCTGAGATTCAGAAAGAAAAGAAAGATATAGGTTATTTGGAGAACATGACAGCATCATTGAAGGGGATAACTAATAAAATTAAATGTAAGAAAAAAAGACGCCAAAGTTAAAGATCAAAAAAGGAAAAAAAAATTAGCATCATTTATAAACAAATTAGCATAAAAACAAGAAGAAAAAAAGACTATCATTTTTTTGCCAACAATGGCTATGGTTCTAGGAGTATAATATATGTAACCAGCAGATAGCTCTAACACAAATTTTTCATGATTTACTTGGTGTGTAGTGAATCTAGTGATGTTTATTCTTTTGAGCTATTATGAAGGTTGAGGACTAGTTATAAGGGTCCTTTTGGTATGAAATATTTAGTCCTCACTTTAAGGGAATCTTTGTAATGAAAATGCAATTAAACAACTAATGAGCCATAGAATAGGTATTCCATTTTTGGGTCTATTCCTATTCACCATTCACCAAACATGCAGTCAATGTGTGCACAGTGCAGTAGTCAAATTGGTTACTGATGATGGAGTCAAACAAGATTGTGTTTTATGGTTCTAGCACCATAATACATGTTAGTAGCATTTAGCAATAATACACAAATTATTATTGATTTACCTGGTGTTTGGTGACAAAATCTCTCATAGTTCTGCAGTTGCATTTATTGCGTATATTCAGTTATTTCTTGTGTAGTTAATTGATTATAGTCAGCTAAGATAGGTTATGCTTAGGCTATTCAAACCCACAAATTAACCACACATATTGATTTCAAACTCATTTAAATAACAAATCTAATTTGAACTACAACTAGCTATCTCAAGTTTGAAAAGGTAACGAACCCTCTTCATAACAATAGTTTTTAGAAACATACCTCATCACTTGGCAGGGTGCTAGCACCAGTTATGGTTATATCTTGCTTCTTTCCGGTTCCCTTGTCAATAGCGTTGACAGAAAAGATGCCATTAGTGTCAATATCAAATTTCACCTCAATTTGAGGAACCCCACGTGGGGCAGGTGGGATTCCATCTAAGCGAAAGCTTCCAAGGGATTTGTTATCTCTCACGAACTCTCTCTCACCCTGATAGACATTAATCTCTACACTGGTCTGCCCATCTGCCACAGTGGAAAACACCTGTGATTTGGAAGTTGGCAAAGTTGTGTTCTTTGGGATAATCTTTGTCATTACACCACCCAAAGTTTCAAGTCCTAGAGACAATGGAGTGACGTACAAGAGCAAAATGTAGCTAACTTCTCCAGCTAAAACACAATCCTGAAAAAAAAAATTGGCCAAAATAAATATTGATGCCTCAACAATTTATGCAATATCAACAATTTTTTGAGGCATCAATAAATATTGATGCCTCAAAAAATTGGCCAAAATAAGTGTTATAGCCATTTATTTTTCAAATAGACTCAGAAAAAAAATTTAGAGCACGTTAGAATAATGGTTAAATAATTAAATTCACCATTTCTAGTAGCTTAAGCTATTAAAACAAGTACTAATTTATCTACATATCCGAGAGTTCAACTGCTCTACCTCCTATTAAAAAAAATCCTACATGTTGCAACCCACTTAAGTGGTAATTTATCTCAACAAGATAAGGACAAACCTGAACTGCAGCCCCAAGAGCAACAACTTCATCAGGATTTACATTCACATTGGGCTCTTTTCCAGTCATCTTCCTCACAAGCTCCTGAACAGCTGGGATGCGAGTAGAACCACCAACAAAGATTACTTCATCTAAATCTTTGAAGGAAAGATTTGCATCTTTCAAGGCAGTCTCAACTGGTCCTCGTAGCCTAAGGAAAAAATAGATTTCAATAGTAATCCACTGAACTTATGCAAGTAGGTATTCATATTGGTAAAAACATACCATTTTAAATCAAAAGGCAGCAAACTCCAGGAATGGAAATCAAACACACACTGAGATTTCATATGAGAATTATTCCATTTTGGAACATGCATAGAGGGCAACCACAGAGTAGCAGTTTTCAACTTACATACCTGTCTAGCAAATCTAAACATAGTTCTTCAAATTTGACCCTTGTCAGGGTGGTGTCAATGTGTTTTGGGCCATCCGCAGTGGCGGTAATAAAAGGTAAACTGTAAAAACAGAAAGCTTTTCCTCAGTGATCATGCCAAAAAGGGAGATCAATATATATAAAGAAGGCATAGAAATTGTCACATACCTTATACTGGTTTGAGTCAGAGATGACAGATCCATCTTTGCTTTCTCCGCAGTCTCTGTGAGACGTTGTAGAGCTTGCTTGTCTTTCAGAGGATCTATTCCTTCATCTCTCTTAAAGTTTTGGGCAAGCCAATCAACTATTCTCTGTTTAAAATTATAGAACACGGACGTGTAATATTAGTAACGACTAACAGACCAAAAAACAAAGAATAACAAAGCTCTATCCATTTGTCTTGTTCAAACCTTGTCAAAATCATCTCCTCCTAGATGAGTGTCACCTGATGTAGAAAGTACCTCAAATACTCCATCTCCAACCTCAAGAACTGCAGATTTAAAACATAACAGACCACAACAATCATTGACTATCAATTTCCTTGTGCACCAAAAGAAAACAAGTGGAAGATCACATCTGATGAGTATTAGTGTGCTATTTTTAGAAAACTATAGTCCAAATGATTGTATGCTACCAAATGATTCAATAGCAATGGTAACAAAAAGGTAAAAGTAGTGAAAGGGCATAATTTTCAAATGATTGTATGCTACCTAACTACTATTGTGTTAAATAAAAAACCTTTTAAGAGATCAGATGTTTCAAAATCACAAGGTCCAGGTCACTCTTTTCTATAAAACTGCTTTTGGAAGATTGAATCTTGGTAATCACAAAATACATGTTCACTGAATGCTCATTGACAAATGTATGGATTGTCACATTACCACCTTGTGCTTGTTAATTTGTTTCATATGTATTCCTAAGAGGCTAAGAATTTCCTCAATTCTTTTTTGGCAATCTCCCCCAACATAATACCTTAATATAATACTTAAAATTACAGTTGGGGGAGCAGATGCCAATGCAGCAAGATAGGTAAAACCTTTTACAACACTGTAAATAGAGCTTCCAAACTGCAGCTGAAAGAACTACATCTAAACCTGAGCTATATTTCATGCAACGGCATAATCCCACAAACTAGAAAAAATGACTATGCCTTGTAAAGATTGGCCAACATTTATCTAAAGTCAATGACACCAAGAAGTTCCTGAACAAGAAATCCATTTCAGAAATTTCTCCTCAAAAAAAAAAAAAAAAAAAAAAAAAAAAAAAGCCTTGATTTCAAATTACATTAAAGGGCATAGTAAAATCAATTAAAAGGTTCAAATCATTGCCCAAAAATCCCAAAATGCTATTGAGAGAAGTCCTGACTCAATTCATGAGAAAATTTAAGGCATGCTAATTATTTCTGATTGGTCCTGGTTTGTTTTTTGCAATTTGGCTGTGTCAGAAATATATATATATATATATATATGCGCGCGTGTGTGTGTGTGTGTGTGTAATTTGTAGAGGATGACGGAAGCTTTAATTGGTTCTTTTGCTAACAGCCAAGCTGCTAGTTGCTCTTTATCAACAATAAGTCCCAAGGGGCTCATTCTATTTTTGTAAGTCCCAAGTGGTCAATGCAGCCATCAAGTTGAACTAGATTGAGGAACCCAAAGTACAACACCAAAGGAGCTGTACCTGTTTTATGGAATAGTTTGCAGCAAAGCTGCTAGTTCTCTGTAATCTGCCCTGAAGAATTCCTCTGGTTTGGATAAAGATCTTATTATCCCCCAAAGAATAAATGAATAAAGATAGTGAATGAGAGGAAATCTGTCATTATTAACCTATGGTCAAGCATGTAAGTTATCAACAAAGCATCCATATTATCTAATACCTAAGACAGCTAGGAATAGATGCAAGAATACAAGGCACACCAGAATGTTGAGGAATCACTCACACATGTAGTCATCTCATTTGTGTTATTGCATAGCCCCAGCTCTCAGATAGTCAAGCTGGGAAGAATTTCAAACATTAATATTTTTCAAACTCACTGAATTATAACACATTGAATGAGTGACATGTAACTTGTAAACCTCCAATTTACCAGACATTTGAGGCAATGACCAGAACTAATACATAGGGGATAACCCACAAGATTCTACTTCGCATATGCAAATGGAACAACCTGACTACAATCCACAATGATAATTCTCTATAAAATAAGTAAAAACAAACCTATGAGGTGGATTAGCCGGAGAAAAGGAAAAAAGTCAATGAACTCTGCCTTACTCCTCTCATAAAAAAGGCTATGGGTGAGATTTTCAATTGGGTGTGCATGGAACTTACCAATAACAAAGAAAAATCCAATAAGAGGAGTAACAAAGCAATTGGCATACCTGAAACGTAAAAAGTACCACCTCCAAGGTCAAAAACCAGGATGGTCTCATTGTTTTTCTTCTCAAACCCATAAGCAAGTGAAGCAGCAGTAGGTTCATTGATTATTCGCAGGACGTCTAACCCTACAATGCGACCTGCATCTTTTGTAGCTATCCTCTGCGAATCATTGAAGTATGCCAGCACTGTGATTAGTGCTTTACTCACCCCATCATTCAGAAACTTGGATGCATCCTCCACAAGCTTCCTCAATACCTGTGCAGAAATCTCCTCAGCTGCAAATTGCTTGCCTATGGCTGGACACTCAAGCTTCACATTGCCGTTTTCGTCCCACACAACCTTGTATGACACCTGTATTGGAATATTGGAATAATGGTTAAAAAATTAAATTCACACTAGTTTATCATAGTATCAAACAATTGATCCAAAAATCCTATCTCTAATTAGTCAACTACTAGTTAAAATATTATAAAGATTAACAATTTAAGATTTTTCAATAAGTAATAGTTTCTCATGATATAAGACATCAGATGATCCAAATTCAAATTATCTCCAGCAAACTAATAATTAAATGATTTTATTAAACATTGTCTATCATGATATCTGAACATGTGATAGCATACCAATGGTTATAAGAATATAAAATTATTAAAAATTTACCATTTAAGTGATAGTTTATTATGATTGCATAACAAGTAACATCTAATCCAAATTCAAATCCTATCTATAATCTACTAGTATTTAGATGATTAAATTTACAGTCATTTATAATAATAATAATAATAATAATAATAATAATAATAATAATAAATGCTTTATTCAACCAAAAAAAAAAAAAAAACCCATTCAAGATTAATCTAAAAATTGGGTTTTGATCAAACAATACCAGAACATGATATGGTATCCAACAAAGCAATCCTAAGTTCCTATCTTCAAATAGCATGCTAATAGTTAAAAGATCATTAAAATTCACAGTTCAAGCTCTTGTGAGCACTAATCCAAATACAAATGTTGTCTCTAATCTACAAATTCTGCCTCCAATTTGAAAATGGTCAAGTTAAAATACTAACTTTACAGTAAAAACTTATAAGAAAAGTGATAAATTTACCAACCTATTTGGCCTCCTCATCAACTTCAGACATTTTCCTCCCAATAAAGCTTTTCACAGAAAAGAAAGTGTTCTCAGGATTCACCACAGCTTGTCTCTTAGCAATTTGCCCCACAAGTTTATCACCATTCTTAGTGTACGCCACAACAGATGGTGTCGTTCTCTGCCTCTCAGCATTAGTCACAATCGTTGGCTTCGCACCTTCCATGACTGCCACTGCACTGTTGGTTGTTCCCAAGTCAATGCCAACCACTTTCTCACAGACCACCACATTGTTGTTCCCATTTCTCCTCCTCCTCCTTCTACTACTACAACTACTCCATTTCGTTTTTGGTTGCTGACCCAAAAACAAGTTTCTCACCCTAATAGACATTAACCTCTTCACTGGTCTGTCCATCTGCTGCAGTGGAGAACAACTCTGATTTGGAAGTTGGTGAAGTTATGTTCCTTGGGATAATCTTTGTCATTACACCACCCAAAGTTTCAAGTCCTACTGTAGTGAGCCCTGTTATCCCTTCATTTTGTGTTTCCAATTCATTCTATATCCAATTTCAAAAGTGAAAAGAGTAAAAAACATTACAATTTGAGTTACTAAAAAGGATAAGGATTGTTAATTAACATTTTTGCGTTATATATATATATGTATATATATGAAAACATTACGATTTGAGCAAAGTAAGGCCAACCCTCCCCTTTTTGTTGTTGACTTTGGAATATTTATTAGACTTTTTTGTTTGATTTGGAAGCAAACTGATTAACTCAAGCACCACAGTGTTGATAAGCACAAATTGGAAATCCCAATGGGAGTAGAATTACCTCATCTATATCTTTGAAGTAAAGCTTTGCATCTCTTAAGGATGTTTCAATTGGTGCTCAAAGCATATGAGAAAGTTGCAGTTGAGATTTAGTGAACTTAAGCAGGCAGGTAGACTACCAGATGACAGAAAAAGAGAGCTCAAAATCAAGAGAAAGAAAACTGAAGTGAGAGAGATAAAACAAATACAGTGATATTACATATGAGAGTTTTTCTATTTCTGAACATGCATAGTGCGAAACCATTTAGTAATAATTTATATTGTTAAAAGGCTTACCTGTCTAACAAATTTGAACACGGTTCTTCAAGTTTGACACTAATCAGCGTGGTGTCAATGTGTTTTGGGATTTCCGCAATGGCAATAATGAAAGGTAAACTGGAAAGGTAAATGTTTTTTCACTGTGATTATGAAAAAGAGAGAAAGATCAACTTAAATAAAGAAGGCATAGAAAAAGCCACATACCTAATATTGGTCAGAGTTAGAGATGACCGCTCCATCTTTGCTTTCTAGCAGTCTCTGTGAGATGTTGTTGAGCTTGTCTGTCATCTAGAATATCTACGCCTTCATGTTTAAGACATTTTCAAAAAGCCAATCAACTATTCTGTATTAAAAATTATAGAACGTAAGGGACTAAGGGTGTAATTTATTAACAACTAACTATAACTCAGAAAATAAAGAATATAAGCTAAAGATGTACTCATTTCTCTTGTTCCAACCTTGTCGAAATCATCACCTCCTAGATGAGTATCAGCCAAGCTAGAATGTACCTCAAATACTCCTACAACCTCAAGACTGCATATGAAAAATGTAACAAAAGTACATAATGTTCATTACCTATTCTCTATATATTAACATGCTCACAACTAAGGATTGTTCAAATTTGATTATGATCAAACATAAGATTTGATTATAGACAAACCTAACAAAGTACCTTAGCCACATCAGCTTCTCAAATCCTGAAACTATCCAAGCGATACAATCCATCATCAGATTTTCATAGAAATTTCTTCAGATTATCTGATTTATCTAGATAATCCTTTGCAAGATGCTCAATTACTATAAAATATATCTCATGATAGTTTTTGTAATTAAGTTCATATGGATGCTTAAGTACTGTTATGTATATAGGTAAAAGAGTTACAATTTGAAAAGCATTAAAAAAATCTTCATCACAACCTGGTTTTGTTATTGAAACAACTAAACTAAGATAAACATTTGCAACAAGCTTAGGTTTCACAGAGGGTGGCTGAAAAGTCCAAGAACCAGTCACCTTGAAATTGAACTTTAACTAAAGATAGGTAGTACTCTTGTTGCTAACACCAAGCTACAGTCTTCATCTGATTCAACCTATCAAAAAAAGAGAGGAAAATAATACTATTTCTACCATCTTGCAATCAAATTTCCAATAATTCAAAACAAATGAACCATTTACCCTTATCTTTGAGATAAGTTATATAAAGATAGGAGTGAGATATGCACCACTTTACCTTCTTGTAGTCGCAGTAAATTCACTAAAAATCGTCTGTTTCCAAATTCGAAGTTCCTACATATAGAATTCAACAACTGATAAATTCACTAAACCTGAAGCAAAAAGGAAGAATAAAGAGAGCCAGTGGTAAATTCAAAGCGAACTTAGAAAGGAGAAGCATGAATGTAAGAAAATATTGGCGTTAAATCCCTCTGAATCAACTGACCAGATCTCAAGATTTTTTTTTTTTCTCAAATATATTAGAGTTATGAAGCATCTGCATAAGTGAAAAACAATTTTTCCCCCTCCCAGTTCCCAGATAACAATGTAATGAAAGAAAACTAAATAAAATTTATAGTTACACTGTAGAGAACAACTTGATTTTTATTATTCATATGGTTACAAAGTAAAGTGAGTTACAGAGTAAACTGAGAATCATGGCCAACCTGCTTTAATTAAGAAATAAATATAGTGAAATAATTACCTGTTTAGGTTTGAAAATTTTCAATAGCTTCACTAAGAAATCAGCTGCAAGCATAATGAAGCCATTCTTGAAAAGGAACAACTCTTCTGTTGACACCTTGTTGTGATCTTTATCCATGCCAAACTGCCAGATATAAGTTTGAGAACATACAAAAATAAAAGTATAAATGAAAGGAAAAAAACAAACAAAAGATTTACCACTGATTTTTTTCATTTGAGTCTTACATAATTGCAGTATTGACTCCATTTGGAGATTACAAACTCTGTTCTGTTTTTAATTTCCCAGCTTTTCCACATTCTGCACACAAATTATACTTCTAATTGAAGGAAAACAAGAGGAATTTGGATAATTTGTTAACAAAGAAAGCTGAATTTAAAGGAGATGTATGGACCTGAAGTATATCCTTTTGAAATACATTCAATTTAGGATGCGAACAGTCTTGGACCATTCCCCAGCAATTTCTGCCTGGAATCATTCCAAAATAGTGAGGAAAAGAACATAAAACAAAGTTTCTAATATTATGTTTTACTGATCCTATCTCTGTATCCAAATATTGTTCATAAAGTAAAATCTATAACAGCACTTCTGCAAGTCCAAATTAAGTTATCATTGTACTGTGAACAAAAATCAAACATAATGTAAGAACCCAAAAACCACACAGTGTATTGTTGTTTGTTGATAAAATTAGGTAGTAATAATAAAGTGTTAAAGCTAACAAAATAACAAATACCTGAATATAAAACAGCTTCCTAGAGGGTAGTTGTCAATAATGATCATTCACCAGAATGTTATCGAATTTAACAAGTGCCAGATATTACTCTGTTTGTTCAAAATCAAGAACCCAAACAAAGAAGTGTCATTTTGTAGTTTATATAAAGGCAGAAATCATTAGAATGAACAAACAAATGAGAATCATATCTAGAATGAAATTTGTATGCAAAGGGAAAAGAGAATGAAACAAAAAACAAGATAATCACCTAAGCCATGGACTCGTTGCACTTGTTCCTAAGGTTCTGAACTTGCCCAGATATTTACACCTCCGTTTGTTCTGTGCTTCCAATTAATTCTACATAAAAAATCAAAGAAAATTATAGTAATAACGCTTAAAAGTTTGGTTCCTGACAAGAAATCCTATAAGCCTCTGCAATTAAGCTGTTCCAAAATAAATAAATAAAAGTCTTTGGTTTTTTATTACCAGAAAACCTAAACAAAATACGAATTCAATTATACCAGGGCTGAATATATATAATATTGTTCCTGATTCTAATACCAATTCGAAAAAGTGACAGATTCTAATTATATATATGGAAATCAACGTAGCATAGAGAATATAATTGTAAAAAGCTCAGTTTCTTTGGAAAAGCAAAGAATGCGTACCACGTGAAAGAGGGGAGGGGCCGTAGCTGGTGTTGTCTCAGTCCCAAACGATTTCCAAATTAGGGAAATCCTTCTCGATTTTGTTTTTGTATTTTTCCGATAACTGAGGACATTTCCAAATTTGCAGTTTTTGCAAAGACTTGAGACAGCCATCATCAGGTAGTGTTGTGAGATTGGGACAAATCCAAATGTAAAGGGTTTCAAGTGAGATTGGATTCCTAATTGATTCGGGGAAAGTAATCAAATTGGGAAAGTCTGTAATCGACAGGCACTGTAATGAAGTGAGACAACTAATCTCAAGAAGTGATGTCAGATTAGGCTCGCATCTTTCAATCCAAAGATCTTCAAGTGAGGTGAGTTCCGGCAAAGTCATTAAATTTGGACAGTTTGTAATGCAGAGCTGTTTTAGGGTGGAAATACATTGAAGACCCACAGGTAGAGACTTCAGTTTCGGAATGCCACTGAAACGTAATTCACGGAGGCAAATGAGGCATCGCCATTCCATGCCATCATCATGCATGTCTCTTAATGGATCGAACTCCTCACAATCGACAATTGATAGCAAACAGAGGGAGGTGAGATTACGCACCGCTCCAGACATAGATGTTAGTTTAGGGCAATCCCGAATTCGTAGTTCCTTGAGAGAAGAAGAGGATAATGAAGAGGAGGAAGAGGGAACTAAAAAAGTCATTGACATTGTCTCTTGCAGAGGCTTCGAACTGACATTCTCTAACCATAGAGATTCTTCGAGATTGGGAAATAGGGGCATGGAAGTCATTTTAGGGCAATTCTCAATCCGCAAATAAGAAAGAAGAGGAAATAAAGGCAGTGAGCTGTGAGACTGATCTTGTTGATGATCTGGCGTTGACGCAGATGTTGTTGCAACTAAATCCCTCCCTGTTGTCCCCCACCATCCCTTCAAATTAGGACATTCATATATTCTGAGTGACTTCAGAGATGGGAAGAACGGTGTTGATAATGCTGTGGATGGAGTAGGCACCTCTTTACTCATATCATTATCAGATATGTATTCCAAATCATTCATCGTGTTAAGCCTTAGAGATTTTAAAGAGGGAAGATGAGACAATGGTGGCAGATATTGGCATTTCTTACAACTCTCTATCCTTAAATCAACAAGATTTATGAGAGAAGAGACCCAACTTGAAAATTTCACACCCTTGTAATGATGCACTTCCAGATATTTGAGATTTTGGTGTGGCTGGAGGTCTTCTAATAACTTCTCATCTTCATTATTATCGACTTGATCTTGATGACTCCATTTTAATATCAATTTTTCAAGAAGTTGCTTCTCCCTTAAATTCGCAACAATGGATTCTAAGTAAGATTCTTCCAACTGTTCCAAATGTGTGATCTCTAATGTTCCTCGCAGGTTGTTTAGGTCCTTCAATTCACCTAATCCACCAGTGTGGGAGGAGGTGCTCACAATGAATAATGGTAATGTTTGAAGTGAAGTCATTTGCCCTAATCCACAAGGCATATGACTCAAATTAACACAACCATGATTATAAAGATGTTTGAGGCTAACCAATTCTCTAAACTTTTTGGGTAATTCTTTAAGACCTTTACAATCATAAAGTTTTAGTACTTGCAAATTCAACAATGTAGTAATTGAGTCAGGGAGAGTTCCAATATCCTCATTAAAAGAAAGATCGAGGTACTTTAGATGCATTAGTTTCCCTATAGAGTTTGGCACTCTTGTGATCTTCAATTTATGTAAATCTAATGCACGCAAGCGTCTGAAACTCAAAACAAGAGTATTCAACACTGACTCATCCAAAGCATTAGATTTATACCTTTCGCACGTTTGAAGAAATGTACGTATCTTGTCTGATTTAACTGATGACTTTAAAGTTTCAATAAAAGACAAGTCAATAAAAAATGGACATGATACATGACGATTTTTTTCATTAATATTTTTCCCATGAAAATCAATGAGCCTGCACTCCTCACCTACGATAGATTCTGCAAGATCATGAATTAAATCATGCATCTTGTATTTTAGGAGTCCATGTGCATCTATTACTTCTTCAAAGAAAGACCTCCAAAGTAAATCTTTGAAGTACTTATCACCAACATCCTCTAATTGTTGGTTTTTGTTTGACGATTGGATAAATCCTTGTGCTATCCATAGTTTTATCATGGTGTCTTTATCCATTTCATAATCTTTGGGAAACAAAGAGCAAAAAGCAAAACAACTCTTTAAATGTGATGGGAGATTATCATAACTCAACTTTAAAATTGGAAAAATCTCATTTCCTTCAATTACATTTGCTAGTAAATTATCCTTCATGAGTAACCATTCAGATACTGTTTCCTCACAATACAACACATGTCCTATGGACATTATGGCAAGGGGTACCCCTTGACATATTTTTACAATCTCCCTTCCAATTGTAACTAATGTAGGATTATTCGCCACTTGCCCTTTACTAAATGCCACTTGCTCAAATAAAAGCCATGATTGTTCTTCAGAAAGACCTTTGAGAATATATGGTGAGACTGTGTGTGTAATCTTTGCAACCAATTTACTACGAGTGGTTATTATAATCTTACTTCCTTTTGAGCCACCCTTTAAAACATCTATCAAGTTAAACCATTTTCCACGGTCTTCATTCCATACGTCATCCAATACTAGTAAGTATTTTTTTGAATTAATTTTTTCACGAAGTTTCATTTGCAATTGATCAATGTCCAGATTTCCAAGTGCATTACCTGTTGCAGATGCTATTATCTTTTCAATAATTATTTTCAACTCGAAGTCATCTGAGATGCATACCCACATTTTTAACTCAAAACATTTTTTGACTTTCTCATCATTGTACACATATTGAGCAAGGGTAGTCTTCCCTAGTCCCCCTATCCCCACAATGGGGATGACCGAAACATTCTCCTCTACATTAGAGTCGAATAATAGGTCTATGATTGCCTTTCTATCATCTTCCCTCCCAATAACTTTTTCTTCACTTACAAACGAGTGAGTTGGTTCCCTCTTCCTACTCACAACATTTGTCTCTACATGGTATTCTTCCAAGTGAAAGTTTTTCCTATCTTCTGCTATCGCATTTAGTTTTTGCCTCATTGCCTTTATTTTACTACTCATCTTACCCCGAAAAGCTAGTTGGTTTGACTTTGAAAAGAAAGTGCGTACCTCTTTTGTGACTTTATTCCCACTCACCGCTCTTCGCCGCATAGCTTCAGTGGAAAACTCACTCAACAAGTCATCTGCATCATAAACTGCATCGTTGAGCTTTTGGAGCCAGATCTTGACTTGATGGTCATGACTCTGTTTTTCCGCTGCATCCAGAAGTACAGCTTGAATTGTGGACACAGTCTCCTTGATTTTTTCAAGCTCACCTTCGACACCCCAGAGTGATCCAAACTCTTGAAAAGTCTGAGAGCCCAGATCTTCAATCATTTTCTGTGCAAGACCGAAGAGTATTGCTTCAGCCATTTCTTCTTAGTGGCTGAAAGGAATGCTGAGAGAGAGAGAGAGAGAGAGAGAGAGAGAGGAAAGCTAAGAGAGGATTGGCTTGAAGTGATGAAGTGTGAGTGAGAGTAATGTTGCTGTGAAAGAGGACTGAGTTAATGAAGACGAATGTCTTTAGTTTTCTTTTTCATTTTCTTGGTACAATAATGCAGAGAAAAAGCAACCAATACTATCAAGAGCACAGAGCACAATGTGAGTGTTGGGCCCCTTCTGCACCAAAAGAAAATGAGTGGGTCAGAGGCTTAGTTGGAAATTTGTCCACTAGCTGGAAAATTTTTGTTACAGTCTTGTCATCATTACTATGTCCAAAAGTTGGGCCCCTGAGAACTGCACTAAACTCATGGTTCTGTAATTTTAGCTAACCAGTTTTTGTTTTTTTTTTTTTAAATAAAAATTATTTTTTAGAAAAAAGTTTTCTTTTCTTTTTTTTTTTGAGAAGCAAGTTTTCTTTTCTTTTAATGGCTTGAAATTTTGATTTAATGGACATTGGATAGTTTGTTCAAGATTAATAGATGTAATTATTAAGGGATTGAGAGGTATTGCCTGGTGGAATTCCTCCAAAGTCTCTTAAAATAAAATTTTATCTTTTTAACATTTCACCCTTCACTTTCTTACTTTTTTTATTTACTTTTTTATTCAAGGATTGAGATTGATTTTTTTTTTCAACTCTCAATTTCAGCTATGGAAAGAAATTGCAATTGGTGAAATCTCAATTTATTATAAAAAATATTAAAGTTTTGTTTGGTATATGAGTTTAAAAATTAAAAAATGTTATTTGAAAATATTTATAAAAATATATATAGATAAAAAATGTATAAAAATACGTTAAATATTATTTAAAAACTAGAAATAGTTATTTAAAAACACCGATCATACACCCCTAAGTGTTCTCCAAAAGGAAACCCACTGTAATTGATTAGAAAACATAAAGAGAAAGGAGGAGTGGAAAAAGTCATAAAGAAAAGATAGAAATCATTGTTTTTGTATTCCTTCTTTATTTCAATGTGAACGCAAGGCCTTGGGCCCTTTTGCACCGAAAGATAATGAGTGGAATAGAAGATTACTTAGAATTTTCTTCCCTAGCTGGAAATTTAGTGGGCCAGTTATATCATGAATTTTGCATTAAGTCCAAGAGTTGGGCCCCTGAGAATTGCACCAAACAAGCCTTACGAATTCAAATTCACATTTAACTTTCTTCGCATTAAGTCCAAGCGTTGCCCCCTGAGAATTGCACCAGATAAGCCTTACTAATTCAAATTCACATTTAAATTTCAACAATTAATTGCGTGATAACTGATAAAATCATGTTTGCAAAAAGTTTAGCTACAAACATGTTTAAAGTTATTTTATTTTAACTTATTATGTAACAATCATAAATGTTTGTGAGGTGTGAGGGGCAAGGGCCGGGGTTCAAGTTTCCAAGAGGAAGCTTCACACACATATACACTTAGATTAGGTTAGAGTAGAATTCTATCTTGTATTCAAAAAAAAAAAAAAAAAAAAAAAAAAACCTATTATGTAACAATTAAAGAAACCATTCATATATAATTTAAGTCACATAACATTTTTAATGAGTTATGTGACTTGTTTAAATAAAGAAAAAGCTTATACGACAATTGAATTGTAAGAATTTTTACACAATCGAATATGTGGTAATTAGAAAAACTATCCACGTATACTTATAGTGAATGACATTTTTAATGAATTATGTGACTTGATTAAATAATGCATATAATTAATCTTATAAATAGCCATGTGATAGGTTGAATAAAAATTCTTGCAACTCAAGTTTGATATAAACCTTGTACTTTAAATAATACATATAAATTATTTTATGTATCACCATTTAATAAATTCCGCCAAACCAGTTTTGCAAAAATCTTTCTTTGTATGTGGTTTTAACCTTGTCTAAATACATTTGGAAAAATAATCAAGTGCTCAAAATAGCTTTTTCAATAATAAAAAATAGTGCTAAAAGGGCTCTAAATGACAATACATAAAACCATTCATAATTATTTTAGAAAAAATGTTTATATACAGCTTGGGTCGTAGGAATTTTTATTCGACTTTGGTGATACTACAAGTTCTCAAAGAGATTTTTTTAAGGGGAAAAGAAGTGCGAAAACTAAATTTTTTTTCTAGTAGTTACATACTTACCTTGTAGACAATTTTTACAAACACAAAAATTGAGATATTCGAAAAAAAGGAATCCTCTTGATATTAACTAGCCATGGAAGAGACTAAACCACCTGCCAAGTTTTATGCCTTGACTAACTACCCATTGTCTAAATCACATTGATCACTATGAAGAACTGGGCTGGCAGGAGTCATGATGTACATCATAGCTAACAAAATCACAGCCAACAAAGCCTGTACAAACTAACATACAAAATAAACCAAGTATGCATGGTTGAAATTTTTCCCACCACCAAGTTATGTGATTTACTTGGTGTCAGTAAAATCTGCTTCAATCACATCATCACCATCAGCTGTTTTCCCAGTCGATCTTGATGACCTTGGTGCAGTAGCAGAAGCAGGATCAGCATCCGGTTGGCCAGGCTGGCTATAGATTGACTGTCCTAGTTGCATAACTTCTTGATTTAGTGCAGACATTGCATCTTTAATGGCTTTGGTTGATCCACCAGAAATTGCGTCCTTGAGCTCTTTCACTTTAGCCTCTACTTTCTCCTTGACTGGGCCAGGAACTTTGTCTCCCAGCTCTTTAAGTTGCTTCTCAGTTTGGTACAACACTGAGTCTGCTTGGTTCTTTGTGTCTATGGCATCCCTCTTTTCCTTGTCTTCCTTTGCAAACTTCTCAGCTTCTTTAACCATCGTATCCACCTGCAGTTTTATTTATTTATTTTGTACATCCATAGTTGGGATTTAGTAACAAATAGAATAGGTTTATATGTGGTAATAATAGCTTCAACAATAACTAGTAGAACATCCTTTTATCATGGTTGATATGTGAAAAAGCATAGCTACTTGAAATGCTGAGATTCAGAAAGAAAAGAAAGATATAGGTTCTTTGGAAAACATGGTAGCATCATTGAAGGGGATAACAAATAAAATTAAATATAAGAAAAAAAGACCCCAAAGTTAAAAGATCAAAAAAGAAAAACAAATTAGCATCATTTATCAATGAATTAGCATAAAAACAAGAAGAAGAAAAAATATCATTTTTTTGCCAACAATGGCTATGGTTCTAGGAGTATAATATATGTAACCAGTAAACCAGTAGATAGCTCAAGCACAAATTTTTCTTGATTTACTTGGCATGTAGTGAATCTAGTGATGTTTATTCTTTGAGCTATTATGAAGGTTGAGGAATAGTTATAAGGGTCCTTTTGGTATGAAATGTTTATTCCTCACTTTAAGGGAATCTCTGTAATGAAAATGCAATCAAACAACTAATTAGCTATAGAATGGGTATGCCATTTTTGAGTCTATTCCTATTCACCAAACATGCAGTCAATGTGTGCACAGTGCACTAGTCAAATTGGTTACTGATGATGGAGTCAAACAAGATTGTGTTTTATGGTTCCAGCACTACAATATATGTTAGCAGCATATAGCAATAATACACAAATTATTCTTGATTTACTTGGTGTTTGGTGACAAAATCTCTCATAGTTCTGTAGTTGCATATATTATGTATATTCAGTTATTTCTTGTGTAGTAAATTAATTATAGTCAGCTAAGATAGGTTATGCTTAGGCTATTCAAACCCACAAATTAACCACACATATTGATTTCAAACTCATTTAAATAACAAATCTAATTTGAACTACAGCTAGCTATCTCAAGTTTGAAAAGGTAACAAACCCTCTTCATAACAATAGTTTTTAGAGACATACCTCATCACTTGGCAAGGTGCTAGCACCAGTTATGGTTATATCCTGCTTCTTTCCGGTTCCCTTGTCAATAGCGGTGACAGAAAGGATGCCATTAGCATCAATATCAAATTTCACCTCAATTTGAGGAACCCCACGTGGGGCAGGTGGGATTCCATCTAAGCGAAAGCTTCCAAGGGATTTGTTATCCCTCACAAACTCTCTCTCACCCTGACAGACATTAATTCTACACTGGTCTGCCCATCTGCCGCAGTGGAGAACACCTCTGATTTGGAAGTTGGCAAAGTTGTGTTCTTTGGGATAATCTTTGTCATTACACCACCCAAAGTTTCGAGTCCTAGAGACAATGGAGTGACATCCAAGAGCACAATGTCACTAACTTCTCCAGCTAAAACACCAGCCTGAAAAAAAAAAAATTGACCAAAATAAATATTGATGCCTCAACAATTTATGCAATATCAATAAGTATTAAAGCAGATAATATCAGAAATAGAGATACATAGTCATTTATTTTTCAAATAGACTAAGAAAAAAAATAGAATGCGTTAAAATAATTGTTAAATAATTTAATTCACCATTTCTAGTACCTCAAGCTATTAAAACAAGTAGTAACTTATCTTCATATCAGAGAGTTCAACTGCTCTACCTCCTATTAAAAAAATTAAAAACTCTTACAGGTTGCAACCCACGTAAGTGGTAGTTTATCTCAACAAGATAAGGACAAACCTGAACTGCAGCCCCAAGAGCAACAACCTCATCAGGATTTACAGTCACATTGGGCTCTTTTCCAGTCATCTTCCTCACAAGCTCCTGAACAGCTGGGATGCGAGTAGAACCACCAACAAGGATTACTTCATCTAAATCTTTGAAGGAAAAGATTTGAATCTTTCAAGGCAGTTTCAACTGGTCTTCGTAGCCTAAGGAAAAAATAGATTTCAGTTATAATCCACTGAACTTATGCAGGCAGATAGGTATTCATATTGGCCAAAACATACTGTTTTAAATCAATTGACAGCAAACTCCAGTAATGGAAATCAAACACACTGATATTTCATATGAGAATTATTCCATTTTGGAACATGCTTATAGGGAAACCACAGAGTAGCAGTTTTCAACTTACATACCTGTCTAGCAAATCTGAACATAATTCTTCAAATTTGACCCTTGTCAGGGTGGTGTCAATGTGTTTTGGGCCATCCGCAGTGGCAGTAATGAAAGGTAAACTGTAACAAAAGAAAGCTTTTCCTCAGTGATCATGACAAAGAGAGAGATCCATTCATGGAAAGAAGGCAAAGAAATTGTCACATACCTAATACTGGTCTGAGTCAGAGATGACAGCTCCATCTTTGCTTTCTCTGCAATCTCTGTGAGACGTTGTAGAGCTTGCTTGTCTTTCAAAAGGTCTATACCTTCATCTATTTTAAAGTTTTGGGCAAGCCAATCAACTATTCTCTGTTTTTTAGATTATAGAATATACACGTGTAATTTTAGTAACAACTAACAGACCAGAAATCGAAGAATAGCAAAAGCTCTATTCATTTTTCTTGTTCAAACCTTGTCAAAATCATCTCCTCATAGATGAGTGTCCCCTGATGTGGAAAGTACCTCAAATACTCCATCTCCAACCTCAAGAACTGCAGATTTAAAACATAACAGAGTACAACAATCAGTGACTAACAATTTCCTTGTGCACCAAAAGAAAACAAGTGGAAAATCACATCTGATGAGTATTATTGTGCTATTTTTAGAAAACTATAGTCCATATATTCATAATACTGGTAAAAATATCGCTTATATATGCTGTTTAATTGAATTAAAGAACCGGGATCCAATAGCAATGGTAACAAAAAGGTAAAAAAGTAGTGAAAGGGCAGTGTTCAAATGATTGTATGCTACCTAACTACTGTTGTATTAATTCAAAAACCTTTTAAGAGATCAGATGATTCAAAACCACAAGGTCCAGGTCACTCTTTTCATCCATTAAACTGCTTTTGGAAGATTGAATTTCGGGAATCACAAAATACCACATGTTCACTGAATGCTCATTGACACACATATGGATTGTCACATTACCACCTTGTGCTTGTTAATTTGTTTCATAATTCATATGTATTCCTAAGAGGCTAAGACTTTACTAAATTCTTTTTTAGCAATCTCCCCCAACACAATACCTTAATATAATACTTAAAATTACAGTTGGGGAGCAGATGCCAATGCAGCAAGATAGGTAAAACCTTTTACAACACTGTAAATAAAGCTTCCAAACTGCAGCTGAAAGAACAACATCTGAACCTGAGCTATAGTTCATGCAACAGTATAATTCCACAAACTAGAAAAAATGACTATGCCTTGTAAAGATCGGCCAACATTTATCTAAAGACAATGACACCAAGAAATTCCTGAACTAGAAATCCATTTCAGAAATTTCTCCTAAAACAAAAATAGCTTGATTTCAAATTACATTAAAGGGCATAGCAAAATCAATTAAAAGGTTCAAATAATTGCCCAAAAATCCCAAAATGCTATAGAGAGAAGTCCTGACTCTATTCATGAGAAAATTTGAGGCATGCTGATTATTTTTGATTGGTCCTGGTTTGTTTTTTGCAATTTGGCTGTGTCAGAAATGTGTGTGTGTGTGTGTGTAGAGGATGATGGAAGCTTTAATTTGTTCTTTTGCTAACAGCCAAGCTGCTAGTTGCTCTTTATCAACAATAAGTCCCAAAGGGGCTCATTCTATTTTTGGAAGTCCCAAGTGGTCAATGCAGTCATCAAGCTGAACTAGATTGAGGAACCAATGTACAACACCAAAGGAGCTGTACCTAAATTTTAACAAATAGTTTGCAGCAAAGCTGCTAGTTCTCTGTCATCTGCCCTGAAGAATTCCTCTGGTTTGGATAAAGATTATCATCCCCCAAAGAACAAATGAATAAAGAGAGTGAACGAGAGGAAATCTGTTATTGTTAACCTATGGTCAAGCATGTAAGTTATCAACAATGCATCCATGTTATCTAATACCTAACACAGATAAGAATAGATACAAGAATAGAAGGCACACCAAAATGTGGAGGAATCACTCACACATGTAGTCATCTCATTTGTGTTATTGCATACCCCCAGATCTCAGATAGTCAAGCTGGGAAGAATTTCAAACATTAATATTTGTCAAACTCACTGAATTATAACACATTGAATGAGTGACTTGTAACTTGTAAACCTCCAATTTAACAGGCATTTGAGGCAGTGACCAGAACTACTACATAGGGGATAACCCAAAAGATTCTACTTTGCATATGCAAATGGAACAGCCTGACTACAATCCACAGGGAAAATTCTGTACAAAATAAGTAAAAACAAACATATGAGGTCGATTAGCAGGAGAGAAGAAAAAAGTCAATGAACTCTGTCTTACTCCTCTCATAAAAAGAGCTATGGGTGAGATTTTTCAACTGGGTGTGCACTTAACTTACCAATAATAATAATAAAAGGAGGAACAAAGCAATTGGCATACCTGAAACGTCAAAAGTACCACCTCCAAGGTCAAAAACCAGAATGGTCTCATTGTTTTTCTTCTCAAACCCATAAGCAAGCGAAGCAGCAGTAGGTTCATTGATTATTCGTAGGACGTCTAACCCTGCAATGCAACCTGCATCTTTCGTAGCTGTCCTCTGTGAATCATTGAAGTATGCTGGCACTGTGATCACTGCTTTACTCACCCCATCATTCAGAAACTTGGATGCATCCTCCACAAGCTTTCCTCAATACCTGTGCAGAAATCTCCTCAGCTGCAAATTGCTTGCCTATGGCCGGACACTCAAGCTTCACATTGCATTTGCGTCCCGCAAGACCTTGTATGACACCTATATTGGAATATTGGAATAATGGTTAAATGATTAAATTCACACTAATTTATCATAGCATCAAACAATTGATCCAAAATTCCTATCTCTAATTAGTCAACTACTAGTTAAAATATTATAAAGATTAACAATTTAAGCTTTTTCAATAAGTAATAGTTTCTCATGATATAAGACATCAGATGATCCAAATTCAAATTATCTCCAACATACTAATAATTAAATGATTTTATTAAACATTGTCTATCGTGATATCTGAACATGTGATAGCATACTAATGGTTATAAGAATACAAAATTATCAAAATTTACCATTTAACTGATAGTTTATTATGATTGCATAACAAGTAACGTCTAATCCAAATTCAAATCCTATCTATAATCTACTACTATTTAAATTATTAAACTTACAGTCATTTATAATAATAATAATATATGTTTGATTCAAAAAAAAAAAACATTCAAGATTAATCTAAAAATTGGGTTTTGATCAAACAACACCAGAACAAGTCATGGTATCCAACAAAGCAATCCTAAGTTCCTGTCCCCAAATAGCATACTAATAGTTAAAAGATCATTAAAATTCACATAATAAGCTCTAGTGAACACTAATCCAAATACAAATTCTGTCCCTAATCTACAAATTCTGCCTTTAATTTACAAATGGTCAAGTTAAAATACTAACTTTACAGTATAAACTTAAAAGAAAAGTGATAAATATACCAACCTGTTTGGCCTCCTCATCCACTTCAGACATTTTCCTACCAATAAACCTTTTCACAGAAAAGAAAGTGTTACTCAGGATTCACCACAGCTTGTCTCTTAGCAATTTGCCCCACAAGCTTATCACCATTCTTACTGTACGCCACCACAGATGGTGTCGTTCTCTGCCCCTCAGCATTAGCCACAATCGTTGGCTTCCCACCTTCATTGGCTGCCACATGCACTGTTAGTTGTCCCCAAGTCAATACCGACCACTTTCTCACACACCACCACATTGTTGTTCCCATTTCTCCTCCTCCTCCTCCTACTACAACTACTCCATTTCGTTTTTGATTGCTGACCCAAGAACAAGTTTCTTGAGCTGGTTATGGTACACCAAGTGTTTTTGCTTGGCTTATGGGAACACGAAGGATAGAAGTGGATATGGGTTGGTGTTAAAGTTACCATTTTTTTTTCTTTTGGGTTTGCTATTTGCAAAGACTTGAACTTTTTTGTGTTTGTGTGATAATGCAAAGAGTGTTTTGGGTTTTGTAATAAGAGAGAGATATCCATGTGGGCACTTCTGGAATGCTCTGGGTTTGCTTAGTTCTGTCACTTGCTGAGGCCGTGTAGAAGGTTTGGAGTATTTGGAAGGAACAATAAGGAAGCGCCTAGAAAGTCAGAAGCTTGGGACTTTGAACTATTTCTAGTATTCTCGTTTCGCACGTGTGACGTGGTTCAAGGATTGGGAAGAGTAAAGATTAAAAATATATATAAACAAATTTTTTTTTTTTAAAGATTGAAAATAGAAAATCTCTTGGTGATTAGAAGGTAGTAAAAGAGAACTAGAGAACGCTAATTCGGCCCAACCCAATATCTCGTTTTTGGATTGGTAATATTTCTAACCCATGCAATCCAACTCAATCAATAGTACTATTAATAGTTTAAAAAACTATATATATATTTTTAATTTATTAGTTTGATTTATTTTGGATTTCAGGATTTAGTTTAAAATTTTTATGTGCTATAGTTTAAATTATTTTGGTATTTTGAAACTTAGTTTTGAAGAAACTGGATTATATTAGGCTCAATTGTTGTAATTATTAATTAATTAAAAGACATGAATTGTTGAATAAAAACCTAATTATTTTTATTAAGTCTCACAGGTGAGACTAACCCAATTCACCCAGTTTGGGTTGCTTTTAAAGGTAACATGGATTGGATTAGCTTGGAGATTTCTCAACTTAAAGGTTGGATTGAGTTGAAAATATATACTACAATTTGAAAGAAATTAAGCCTTTTTATTCAAGAAATATGAGTTAATCATGTTCTTTGAGCTAAGATTTTCCAATTTCCACTAAAAAGAATTCTCAAAAATTTAAGCCCATATGCAAAAGAAATTTCTTTTAATAGTTACATTCAACTTAAATATTGTACGCTAGAAAAATTGAAAGAAGTAGGCAGTAAAATAAAATAGAAATAAAAGTTAGAGTATGAAGTATGAACCACTGACATAAATACATAATACACTTACATACTTTCTAATGGAGATATGTTAATCCTAATAATAGTACAGTATAATATAATTGGTACATTAGATTGAGAATGCATGATGATATGCAAAAAGTGAAAGGGAAATTAAAAAAATTAATATGATTCGTTCTAATTCAATTTTTGCACATTAAAATTGCCAACACGATATTAACCCTTAAAAATTATGGTATGTGTTTTTAAATAAAAACATAGCTAAGCCCCATGACTCAAAAAAGGGATGACAATATAGCTTTAATCAAATTAGTTTTTAACAAATTAGTATTTGCAATTTGGGAAGGGCGTTTTGGTGGCCTCTTTGTCCTCTGTCTAAATTGTGCGAGAAAAGCTCAAAGCCAATCTGAGGAAATAGTGAAACTTCATAGGGTTCTTTTGTCTAGATGTAGGTAACTTGCATCTTGAATTGAGTTTTTAATTATATAATCATTTTCCATTCTCCCCAGAAAATTATTCACACAATAATACATCCATATAATTTTTTCAACGTACAAATTTGTAGCATGATACTTCAAAATGAAGATATGGACCATTATCATAATAAGACCATTTTAAGCACTGTTTATCATAGTATCAAACAATTGATCCAAAATTCCTATCTCGAATTAGTCAACTAGTAGTTAAAATATTACTAGTCTCATCACACAAGCTCCACATGTGCGATAAGACTCGTTTTTATTTTGAATTTAATGTAAGTTTCTCTAATCGTTTTTTTTTTTGTATAAGTTTTGTGAATTACAATTTTAACCATATATTTTATTTTTTAAAAATAAAGATTATCTAATTAACTTAGGGATATTTATGACATTTTCTGAAAGCATGACTAACTTTCTAAATCCTCTTAATATATAAAGAAATGATTTATTTTTTTATTTTTTTATTTTGAGAATGAGATAAAGATTAACAATATAAGCTTTTTTTAACAAGTAATAGTTTCTCATGATATAAAACATCAGATGATCCAAATTCAAATTATCTCCAACATACTAATAATTAAATGATTTTATTAAACATTATCTCATGTGCTAATCGCGTACTTCATTTAAGCACACGGCGTCGCTTATAGGTCCCACATACTAAACATGCTTTGCAGTACGATGTTGTTTGTTATTTTGTTTAGTTGTTTCCCTTTTAGGCTTTTAAAAAGGGAAATGTTAACCAGCATCGCACGGTGTTGGTTAATGTTTCCTGTTTTGTGTTTTATTTAAAAAGAGGTAAAAAGGTTGTCAAAAAAATTACTAAAAAGATAAGAAAAAATTGCCAAAAACTGAAAAATAATTAAAAAGTTAAAAAAGCTACACAAACAATTACTCAAAATGTGTTATTAATGGACACCTTAAGGTGCCCGTTAACACAACCTTTTTAAAAAAACCAACTCAACCATATAGGTTTTCGATCCAGGTCCCAGCTGGACCGGAACAAAAAGTTACTATATATATATTTTTAATATTTTTATATTTAAGAAAAAAAAAAAAACCAAAAACGCACACACTCCCCTGTGGTGTTGTAATACATGAAAGACTAGGGACTAGTTAGTTCAGATGTACAAGTTTGGAAATCTGAAAATTTCTTTACCCTATCATTCCACATTCCATGGCCTACGGCCGTTCTCCTTTTTGTTTCACATATCAGAATGGCCCTCCTTTTTGGTAGATAAGTATGCATCCTAGATTATTGAGGTAAGTATTCTTTATTGGATCAACCTGGCTTTGGAAAACAGTACTACATTGGGTGGGGTAGGGGTTCTATAGAAATTACTTGATTTATTTATTTTTGGTGTTACATTTTGTGAGGAATTATTAATGGGCTTAAAGAGGAAGATCAATTCATGTAACTGATGTATTTTAAAATTTTTCTTAAGAAAAAAAGTTTTTTTTTTTTTTTTTTGGTTGAAGTTTTCGACTTTTGTTTGGTGGCAAAGAAAATTTGGGCGCTGAAATGAAGATTTTCTATGGGACATCTAAATTGGGTGGGGTAGGGGTTCTATAGAAATTAATTGATTTATTTAATTTTTGGGGTTAAAGATGATTGGAATTTTTATGATCTTTGATTTTTCTTGCTCCTGCAGGTTCCCATATGAGGAAAACATTGCTTGCATCCTTTCAGACCTGAGGAAAGAGAGGAGCATTTGAAATCATGTGAGAAAAAGCAAAAGCACTTGGAGGCATTAAAACATAGTCAAGAAATAGAATGCAATGTTTGTCTAGAACGTGTTCTCCAACCTCTGGGATGGATGTCAATAGTGCATTAAGGGCATGCCCAATTTGTAATAAGTTATCATACTTTGTTATTCCAAGTGTCATTTGGTATTCTTCGAAGGAAGAGAAGCAGGACATTGTTGAAAGCTACAAGGCAAAGCTCAAGTAATTTCTTAACTCTTGTCTAGACCTTCATGTTACTTGTGATCCTGTTTCTGGTTTTTGATTTTCAAATTTGATTTGTGTCCCCCTTTAAATACTTCTACTAGAGTTGTAATTCACTAACATTCTAGTAACACGGAGTCGTCTACTACTACTACTACTCTCTTGTTTAGTTGAGAAAATTCTATCAGAAAGTATTTGAGAACTTGCGACTTTCAGATACTGTTTAGTCAATTTTCCTGAAAGTGTTGGCAGTAAATTCAAGAAACTGATAAACAATTTAGATAACTAACAATTGAAGTATTGTGAACGCATATTGTTGTTCTCAGTTTTGTAATTTGTTATTGTCTTTCTTGCAAGTCCATTGATTGCAAGCACTTCGATTTTGGGAATGGAAACTGCCCATCTGGGAGTAGTTGCTTTTATAAGGTAACGTGAATGTTAATAAGATAAATAGTTATTGCGATTTTCATTTTTTAAAGGCTTCTGGTTTAACTAATCTTAAGTGCAACGGTTTTACTTGTATGCTATACATATAATCAAATTTGATTCTCTTTAGTGTAATGGTTATTGTAAGCATCCTTTACTACCTGGAAATTTATTATTCTGTGTTAGTAAAGATTTATGTCTCATTGATTCTTGATCTTCTGGGATTTTGCAGGGAAGATGCGGTGGTTTTCTATAATTTTTGTATTTTGTTGGTTGATGACTTGTTTTTTCTTTGTGGTTGTCTTTTAATTATATTTGAGTAGTTGAATGCATGCTCCGTTGCTTAATTGAACACAATGGTGTTTTACACAAGAATTTAAGATAAGTTATGCTTTAGTTCAGATATACAAGTTTGGAAATCTGAAAATTTCTTATCATTTCTTCCCTTCTCTTCCCCTTTTCTAAAGAAACATAATGACTGATATCAAAATCATACAACTTTCTTACTTCGAAGGAAATCATCTATACAATTATATACAATCCTTCTCCCATCATTCCACATTCCAGTGAACATGGCCTACGGCGTTCACCTTTTTGTTTCACATATCAGAATGGTCCTCCTTTTTGGTAGATTAGTATGTATCCTAGATTATTGAGATAAGTATTTTTTATTGGATCAACCTGGCTTTGGAAAACAGTACTACATCATAATCTTTAATGATGATTTAATGTATTATTGTTGTTGATGCTGTTGTATTTAGTGTTATTGTTTTGGGTTGCATCTCAACAGCAAAACGAAGCCTGTAGTCCAGTTAGTTGTGGTAAGACTTTAAGAGTGTGATTAACTGGGCTTGGTTAGTGGTAACTGGAAGACTAGGGGATAATTTATTAACTTTTTTCTTTTTGAAGTTACAGAAGAAACTTGCCTTGGATGAACCATAGGAGATTTGGTTATGTATTATTTATAATTTTGAATTTATATTTGATATTGATTGCTATTTTGTTTAGCACCTGGGATTTTAATAGTTTGCTACATGGTGTATCTATTTTGTTTAAACCTATGTCTACATATATGCAACCTAAGCAAGAAGTAGGGTATTATTATGTATCTAAATGTAGCATTCTAATCATAAATTACTAATTAGTGTACACAAATAAGCTTATAAGTTATAAGTTCATGTCCTTGTTTTGTAAATTTATTAATCGTGTGGAAAGAAAAAAAGAACATGTACTGACTCCCCCAAAAGCTTAAGCTATTGGGATATGATAAATTTTATCATTTAATCACACACTTTTAACAACATGAATAAATAATACCTAGAAAAGAGAATACCCTTTCACTTGACTAAGCTTACATCTTACTCTTGTTCTTCTTAGCACTCTGAGGAGCCAATAACCTGCAACTGCCAGCACCTCAGGTCGTTTTTGCCTGTTATTCAGACATCAACCACTTCATATTCCCTTCTCACCAGATTATCCCCAAAGCACTAGTGTACCCCTATGTCACTAAGGATGTTATGGTACTAGTGGTACTTTCCTGTTTGCTTTTCCCTTAGGCCTCCCAAGTTTCCCTATTGAACATGCTCCTTTCTTGCTTCAATTTATTATTATTATTATTATATTTTTTTTTTATTGGTTAGAAATTCTAATGCTACTACCTGAACACCTCCCTTCCCTGTACCCCAAGCACGCTTGGGAGGTACCAATCCGCATAAGAGGCGGTTGGTTGCTACATTGTGCATTTCAAGTGTCGAGTATCTGTATTCTGTGCCAGGAACTGATATAATCATCTACATACGTGTTTGGGAGGTACCAATCTGCATAAGAGGCGGTTGATTGCTACATTGTGCATTTCAAGTGTCAAGTATCTGTATTCTGTGCCAGGAATTGATATAATCATCTACAAAATTACAAATTGCTGTAGTTGGTTGCTACATTGTGCATTTCAAGTGTCCTGTATCTGTATTCTGTGCTAGGAACTGATATAATCATCTACAAAATTACAAATTGCTTACCTTATCGAAGGCTCTAGCATAGCAAATTAACATTTTCTAAAACAATGTGACAATTTTGTTCTCTCACACTCTCTCTTTTGTGCTTGTTTTTCGGAGTCTCTGTGGTTTATTTTCTGGCTTTATCGGTAAGTATAGGTGGGGCACAAATGGTCAATTTATTTTTATGTGGCAGTTGTATTATTGATGTTCCTAGAGTTGCTGTCAGAATGGCTTCTAGTCAATGCTGTTCCAAGAATTATACACCTTTTTTTTGTAATTTACTTCCATCTAGGAGAGGGTTAGCTTTATGACTCCTTTAATGGGTAGAATGTTTGTTGTGTTCCAGCATAAGGTCAAGCCAGGCTCATACACTTGGAGACATCACAGGCCCCCTCCACGAAGATCTGGTTTTGTGGATGACCTGTTTGATATGTTCAACTCCATAGAAGAATTAACAGCCCCCGAGACAGTTCTCGACCCCTTGGAAGAATTAACATCCTTGGAGATGGCTCTTTTTTTAAGGGATCTGATTCTGGATGCATCTGACTCATCAAGTGATGAAGAAGATTTTTATAGCCCATGAGCTACTAGAGATAGCCAGTTGTAATCATGTTGATTGTTTGTGGGGATTTTCTAAACATTGCCGTGTTGGCATTTTATCAGCCTACTACTCTTTGCATCAGTAGAAAGACTTGCTTGTAGTTTTTGAACTCTATATTATGACAAGATACTTTTATTTATAATTGACATCTTGGTTTCCCTACTGGAATTAGATTGTTTCTGCTTGGGATGATTACTGGCATTATCCAATATTGATGTCAATAAGCCTGGAAGTGTAGGTTCTTTGGTAGATATTTGATTGCTGGAGCACATAATAATTTTATGGTTGTAATTAATGGTGCTCAGTTTCCTTGGATACTTTGTAAGCAAAGAACTTTCTTGTAGTTTGACATGTACATTTCAATTTCCTGTTTGAAGGTCTTCCTTTTACAAATTTTCTCTTTTTAGTGAGTTTATGCTCCTTACAGTTTGATATTTAATACATTTGACAAACATGGCCGGTGAAGTGATTACCATTGTGGTGTATAATGTTATATTTGTTATATTTCTTTCCCATGAGTGGAAGAGGGGTTACTAAGCTTGTTGATCTTCTTTTGGAAAACCTTCAGTAAAGGGTTCTGTGGACTTGCCTTATGAAGTGGTTTGTTTGCAAATATGGGTTGTTACAGAAGGCTCATCTTTGTGACTTGTATGTCATGTTACAAATGTACTCATTTTCTGTGCTGCATTATTTTTCTCTAGACAGGTTTATGAGCCTTCTCAGCTTGAAAGTATATGCATCTGCTTTTTATTTCCCCTATTTTGGTTATGGGGGTTGCATGCAATGTAATAAGTTCAGAGCCTGATTAGGTTTATTTTTTGCGTGGATGTTCTCTTATTGCAGCATGCATATCGAGATGGCTGTCTAGAGGAGGTAGTTCTACGTCATCTTGGGTCTGAAGATGTAGAAACTGTGACAGCTAAAAAATATTAGGTTTGTTTGAACTTTTAGTTGTTATTCTATTCTACTTGGTCCAATTTTGTTTTATGTTCCTTAATTTTGGGAAATGTTTTTTATTCCAACAAGAGCTCAAACTAATAAATAAAAGAAAATTTATATACTGTGTACCCATGGTGCAAGGGTTTTACCTGACCTCTACTTGGAATGCATTAGCAGTCATTGACATGCTAGGTATATTGAGCAAAAAATATCAGTCTTTGTCAAATAATGGCTTTGTTGGCCATCAGGAAAGTTGTCAATGATGGCATGCTCTTGTACTCACTGAATCTAAAGGATTGTTTTGATGGTTGTAAACTTAAAATACCACCTTAGCACTGTGGTTTTGCCAAAAAACTGGTTATCAGTTGCACCAGTTTCATCATCTGCAAAAAGTCTTTCAATTGCTTGAACCTGTATTCATATTGCAGGATATCTAATGATATGGAGAAATCATGTGCCACTTCAATTGCTGAGTTCTTTTCAAATGCCAGTGTGACACTTCAGTTGTTTTTGAGGTATAATGCAATAGAGATATTTATATGCTTTTCTAAGATTTGTGAAAGGTGATGGTTGCTTAGTTGGACCCCATAAGTGACCTTCAATGTCTCTTTGCTTTACAAATATATATTTTGGTTCCATTGCCTCTGCTCCCTAGTTGTATGTATTCACCTTTCAATGGTGTGATGTTTGATTCAACCTGTTATAGGTGTTGGGAAGTTTAGGGTTCGTTTGGTAATGTTGTTCTAGTATCGTTGTTTGTATATTTTGGAAATGCGTATGGGTGAAAAAGTGTAAAAAAAAGTGTAATGTTGTTTAAACACTGAAAATTGTTGTTTAAACTACGGTAACAAACGGGCCCTTAGGTTTCGGTATTTTTTTGGTCCAACAAAGTGATTTAGAGGTTGGGTCTTGGTGAGATGTCAAGTGCCTTCCACAAAAAGTTACATGTTATGGGTTTGACCTTGGCATTTGACTTGATGATTGGTTCTTATTTCTAAGTTTATATTGATAACTTGGATTGACATGAAATTATTGGACGATTCTTACAACTCATGCCAAATGAAATATGTAGTAATAGTTTATAGGTCATAAGCTTTTGTTAGGATTTTCATTTACCGTACAAATCAGGTTTCAAGATTCTTCTACAAATCTGTGAATCCTAGGAATTCTTTCTCAATGTCCCTTCTTTTTAATTAATTTCTGATTTAAAAAAACAACAGGAAAAAGTCAAGATGAAGAACTTTTTTTGTTTTGTTTTTGTTTTTGTTTTTAAAGTAATATTTTTAGTCACTGTTCTTTAAACCTCTCAATGCTATCATTGACGCAGATTTGCTTGCTGGAGGGAACCAGAACATGGAGTGTTCGTCATTCTATACTATTTATCAAGATGCATCTTCTATCAAAGTAATAAAATCGTCATGCATTGGATGGGTATGTTTGAGAGTTCTCATCAGCTGTCTATTTATGGGATAATGATTTTTAGTAATGGACGTGCAAATAGCCGTGCTGTTACCTAGCTGTATGGTTCCCCCTCACCAACAGTGATATATTTGGAACTGTTTATATAATTGTTTTTTCTGGCTTCCATTCTTGTCAATATGGAGCTATGATGACATGTTCTGGGTAGGGATGGCCATACCCATTGGGTAATGGATATCCAACCCTACCCGATCCAAATGTTTTGGGTAATACCCAGTTCTTCATGGGTAGAACTTAAGCGGGTAGGGTATGGATAATATCCAAACCCGATCCGTAAAAAAAAAAAAAAAAAAAAAAAAAAAAAAAAAAAAAAAAAAAAAAAAAAAAAACCTCTTTCACTCACCGTCAGTCACACTCTCTCTGCCTCTCCTCAGTTCTCACCACACTCTAACTCAGAGCTCTCCAATCTATGACTCACCGTCACTCACACACACACACACTCTCTCTCTCTCTCTCTCTTCCATGGTTAAGCTTTCGAACCCCATAGCTACCATGGACAACCAGAAGAACAACAAGAAGCAGAAGACGAAGTCTTTAGGATCAAAGGCCAAATCCATGAAAGTATCGAAGCCTCCAAAATCGAACCCGTTCAAGAACATTTGGTCTCTAAGGAAATTCGATATTCTCGTAAAGAAGCGAAAAGGCGAAGAGCGCTGCACTGATCTCAATCGCTCTCTCAGCATCCAAAAGAGGAAGCAGACTTTGCTCAAAGAGTACGAGCAAAGCACGAAGTCTTCGGTTTTCTTGGATAATCGAATTGGCGAACAAGGCGAAGTGCTTCCCGAAATAAAGCCCTTCTCTACTCCCAGCGCCACCATCAGGTTAGGGTTCTTATTTTGATGATCAAAATTGAGACTTTGTAAAGTTTTCAAATTTTTGGTTTGGTTTGGTTTGGTTGTAGTTGTTGAAATTGGGGAAAAAGAGCAAGTTTAATTTAGAGGAAGAAGAAGATGAAGAAGATGGTTTTGGTTTAATTTAGAGAGAGTGAGATTTTTTATTTTTATATAATGAAATTTCAATCCCTATCTCAAAAAAAGAAAAAAAGAAGAAGCAGATTCGGTTTAAATTTTTTTTAATTGATTTGGATTATAAAAAAAAAAAAAATAAATGGGTTTCGGGTAGGGTATGGATATCCATGGATAATAAATCCGGGGAAAATTCGGGTATAGATACTAATGGATATTGATATTCGGGTATCCATGGGCAAACTTTTCGTGTAGGGTATGGGTAAACCCGATCCATACCCTACCCATGGCCATCCCTAGTTCTGGGCAACATTGTCTGAGGTCTTTTGTATTCTAATCTGAATTTTTCTGTTGTTTGAAGACATTGCATCTTGCAGGATGTAAATGGGGTCAAGAGCTCCCTAAAATCAATAGCTTTTACAGATACTCATATCTGTTGTTATACATGAAAGACTAGCTCCCTCCCTCACTCTCTCCTTGTTTACTAGCTCAAAAATGGTAAGAGTTTCAAATGAACGTTTTGGTGAAAAATATGATAAATTAGCCGTTTTTAATTGTATACTTCTAGTCATTAAAAATATATGAATGGAGATTAAACTCTTGATTAATGTATAATTTGGGCAAAAATATCATTTTCGGTCTTGAAATATAATCTATAATTCTATAATTGTATTTTTGCCTTTAAAATTTATAATTTCCTTCATCTATCTATTTTCGTTATGTTTTCCATTGGTGTGTATAACAGAGTGCATATTTTGAGAATCAGAATAGAATCAAGACTATGTTTTAGAAATTAAAACTTTACATTTGTAAAATGGTTTAGATTTTAAACCTGTAAAAAAAATTAACAAGAGTCGACGAGAACACCAGCTGTAAAACATTTTAATTGTCTGTGGACAGAAATAAAACCTTCTAAATCTTAAGAATGAGAATCAAAGTAGAAAGTGAGATAATTAATTAAAACCTCCAGGTGCCATTGGTTTCACAGGCTGCATCCTTACATAGAAATCTTGAGCTGATTAGGACTGAGAAGGTGACAAGTGCTTATGCAATAGTGGCAAAAGACTTGAAATTTGCTTTGCTTGTGCCATCATAATGCTCTTAGTTTGTAATTTCTTACATAATTTGATCTAATTAGGCAAATATTTTATAAAGAAACAACTTTAATTGAAGGGCTGCTTTAGAGCATCTCCTAGGCTCTATAAAGCCTTATTTGGAGAGCAAACACAGAAAAATCAACCTTCAACAATCTCTCTATCTCTTTTTTTTTTTTTTTTTTAGATTTGCTATAGTGGCTCTCTTGACATGGAGAGCACTGTAGCAACTCCAAAGCCTTTTTCTCTATTAAAAAAAAAACCAGTTGGATTAAGATATTATTTCTCTCTCTCTTCCCTTTCTCTTCTTTCTTCGTTTCATCACTCTCTCGCACTTCTCATCAGAGAACAAAGAAGCTCTATCTCAGAGCCTTGAAAAATAGAAAAGCCAAAGGAAATTAATTACCGCTTGGTCCACTACCAAAGAAAAGCCAAAGGAATATTGAGGTCAAAATAAAAAATCAAAGGATTTTTTATCCCAAGAAGAAATTTGAAGGCAAAGATCTCAATCTTGGAGAAGTTTTAGGAACAAAAATAGATAATTTATTCCTAGATCTACACAAATCATACCATACAAGGGAGCTAATTTTTGCTTGATCTACTGCCGATCGTCCGGTTCATTGCCGCTTGATCCATTATCGATGGTGTGTGTTTTTCTTTCCTGCATATGTGTTGCTGTCTCCTCTGGTGGTCTTTGTTGTTCTTTTCTCTGTTTGTGTTTTGCAGAAAATAAAGTGTAAATAAATGGCTATAATTCTTTGAGATCTTTTAATAAATGGGTTGAAAAAAAAAGATTAAAGGATGATTAAAGAAAGAATAAAAAAAGAATGAAGAAAAAATATTTAAATAGTATAGAGAAATTAATAGAAAGTCTGTTAGACGATGTATTTAAAAAATTAAATTAGGCAAAAGATAAAAGAAACTGTTCACTCTCCAAATTGTAAATGTTCCATTGCAAACATTATTTCATCCATAGAATAGTACACTATAGGAAACACGAGGTGTAATGGGGTCTATTACACTTTAATTAACATTGTTTTCAAAGCTATATGCTATTGGCCAAATTTTACAAATACAAACCTTGCGAAATATTTGAAAGACGAATCCTCCTGACCTTAAAATCCGATGCTGCTGTGAGACCAAACAATGTATACCTTGCTGCACTCTTCTGAAACCATTTAGGTAACATCACTCATGCATGGACTGGGATCGATGTAAAAGGTAATCCTCTTTGCGCTGAAGCCAAAGCAACACTCTAGATGTTATTGGATCCATTCAAAATTCTGCCTCTGCTCCTCAAAATTCAAAATTCCTATATTTCCTTTTCGCAGATAATTAGATCCTCAAATAGTTTAGCCCATTTCCCGATGGCTTCCGCCTCCTTTTATTATTGTTAGTTGGGCCGAGTGTGCTTTGGATCTCAAATCTTTTGTTTTTTCCATGGTTTGAGAATCCATATTGTCCACCTTGGTCATGATCTGAGACAGGTAAGGACAACTTATCAGTCAATAATTTGATTCAAAGTAAATTTTTTAGTAGCTGAAATAACTTTCGAAGTATATCAAGAGGCAAAAGCATTAATATTATAGCTTAGCAATGTAATTCATATGGTAGTAGCACCATTTCCATTCAAACTCAAATGACATTACACACGCAATCTCATTGCAGAAAAGTCCAATAATCTTCCACGAAGTGAGCAACTAACACAAATAAGTAACACAAATCACTGAACCAAAATGACCCCAGTCGCAACAATAATGAAGAAATCCAATGACTTAAAAAGTATTTGAATCCATTTTTTCAAATTCCAACAACCTTCCTTCCAATTGACTGAGCTCCTCACCACATTCCAAGTACTCTAACAATTAGAGTCACCGAAGAATTTTACAGAAATTTTGAAAGAAGAGAATTGGATAGAAAAACTCCATGAATATCTTTGTAAACGTGGCTAATGACTACATGCAGACATATATGCCAAAACCCATAAATTCTCTTAACGGGGTAACCAAAATAAATCAAATGTTAACGGGTTAGAGTGACTGAGTGGGAGTGAGAATGACAGCCAAAAATCTGTCATAACCAAAATATCAATTACCATTGAAAAAAATAAATGTGCCAATTTTCCTTTTACCCCTTTTGGTTACCACTGGTCCTGTGCTATGTTCCAAGGGTAGATTCGTCTATTAGACGGTACTCGATTTCAGGTATATCAATTACTATCGAAAAAAATGGATGTTACCCTTTTAGTTACCACCTGGTCCTGTGCTATGATCCAGGGGTAGATTCGTCCATTAACAACAGCTCTAAACCAAAATAGGCTCCACCATTTTAAACTCTCACTTGGGCCCATCAAAAGATAGAGAGCTGAGAGCCCATTGAACATGAAAATCTACCTAAACAAAACTAGTATCTTATATTCTTATCCTGAAACAAAAAATACTGTTACAGTTGAAAAAATTTAAAAATAAATTTCATGTTTTTTTAAAAAAACTTTTCATCATTTGACTTACCCTTTTTTTTAATGACAAAAAGGTTTTTTTTTTTTTTTTTTTTTGAGAAAATTTAATAATAAGACATAGGTTATACATTTTATGTTATAACATGGAACTCAACAATATCAATGCAAATGACCCAACCATGTTAATATTATCAGTTTAGGTCTAGTGAAAAGGTACAGATAGACTCAAGAGTCAAGAGCATGCTAGACAAAATCTTGAACAGATCATAGAGAGCTACGAAAAATATATAAATAATTAACTCTAACTAGGAATTACTTTCCCAGAAGTTGTAGTATAGAAATTTATATATTGTTTACTTTATTATATTTAAGATTTTCGCTATCAAAAGCCGTAACTAATATAAATTGATATTTTTTTCTTTCCTCTTTTCAAGAGTCATTTTGTATGTAACAAATATTTCAAATCAATGAAACATATCTACCTTCTTCTTCTTTTCTATTTTTATTTAATAATAGCCCCACTCTTTATTTATGTGATAGAGATCTCTCACCTGAACTTGAATTAAGAATAATTTTTAAGGGTAATTTTATGTCCACAATATTTTCACAAGTCTTAAATTATTGATTGTGACTGATTCTAATATAAGCTCATCATTAACATCACTTTTTTTACCTATCAATAGCAGTCCACTACCTAAGATTTATTGCGAAAATATTATTGATGTAATGTTACATTTTTAAAGGAAGTTTAATATCACTAGGAAAAACATCAAATTCATGAGGAGTTTTGTCCATAGAGCACCCACAAAAGGTGAGTCTATCCAAACAATCACATTATCAAAGTAGGAAAAAACTACATGCTTTTGGTTAGTTCATTACAAGCTCCACGGGTCAAATTCACACTCTTACTCTTACTGATTTGGTTGTGTAGTGAACTAGCGGCCCCTGTTACTTTCTTTAACGAGCTTATGTGTTCAACCAGTCCACCGACTATTCTAATGTCTATGTCACATTCTAAAGGGTAAAGAATAATATGATGCCTTAGCTCTGAAGAATGCGCGACAATTTGCCTAGACTCTCTCTTTTTGGCCTCTTCTTAACTCAAGCAATTGAGAGCAATTATGGCATGGAAGATATGTGCCACACAATTTTAACTGAGGCAGGCAGGTATACTCCTTGTGATCCCACAAACTACAATCTCACAAACCATGAGATTCAGCTTTTACTCGCAAGAAAAATGTGTTTGATATAAGAATATATATTTGAAAAATAAGGTCCGATACGTAGGGACATGACATTTAATTAATTAAAAGTTTGATACATTAGTTTGTAAGATGGTGCTAAAATTTTATAATACATCTAACGAGTCGCTTGTTCTTTTATTTTAACTTCTTCTTTTTTTTTTTTTTTTTTTTTTTTTTTTTTTTTTTTTTTTTTTTTTTTTTTTTATGCTTGACATTAAAGTTGATTAAGTGTGCACAACGGTAAGCAATCCCACATGTACAGGGGGTTGCTGGTGCTAGAAAATGTAAATTCTTATGCTATTGGTTCATTGATGGAGAAGTTAAGTGTTGCATGACACTAAGAGCTTTCTTTAACTTGCTTATCCAGCCTTTCCTGTAAGATTTATTATAAGATTTATTAGATTATTATTTTTTAATGAATTATGGCCTTGAGTCTAATTTATATATATCTAAAAGTTGAAGCGTAGCATTTGTTATTTTTACGCTCCAATTAAGCCGTATAAGCAGCCATGTCATTATCATTTTTTTCTCAATTTTGTATATGATTTTTTATAGTTTAAAGTGAATTAAAAACTCTATTATATTACAATCAAAATATCATATTTATCTTATTTTTAACTGTTCTTTTTTATTATTAAAATTTTAATTCCATTTTAACTTTTCATATTTCCACTACTTTCTACCTTAACTTTCTTCAACCTTTCTCATTCCATTTTAACTTTCATATCCCCACTACTTTTTAACTTAATATCATTATTTTTCTATCCCTTTATCTTTCTTTATTTTTTACTCTTCTTATTCTTATCCTCGTACTATAAATTTTTCATTCCCTCTCGCATTTGTAAAGTTGTGACTTACAACTATGTTTTATGTTAGCTTTATTTCATGACAAAAAGTGTTGTAATGACTTAATTTTGCTCCTTGTATTTTGTGGGATTTTATTGTACTGGGTTTAGTATTAAGTTGGTGAAGATTCAAGCATAACATGAAGATTCAGTGGATTTCGCAAGTGTATCGTTAGAAGCTAACTCACAAAAGAGCCACGTGAGAAGCACATGTTGGAAGCTAAAAAGTCGTGCCAGCCTAGAAGATTTCGCGAGTGTCTCACAAGTAAGGCCTTCCCTTGAGATACCCGCAAAACTCTCTGCCTGGTGGATTTTTAAGTAACTTTCTTACCCTTCACCCATACTATATATACCATCATTACCCATAAATGTAAGATGTGCTATTCAGTGAGAAAAACCCTAGATAGGTTTTCAACAACACACACACCCATCTTTTAGAGAGAGAGCTACTAATTATTAGTGAGAAATCATCCTAGCCTCTTCTCCTTCCCTCTCCCATTGTCATACCTTGAGAGGAGATTTGTACCAAAACACAACCCACACATTTTCAGAGTGTAGAGAGTGTTTTGGAGTTTGGGAAACTTTGGGGATTTGCCAAAAGAAGCCAGTGAGGCTTAACGGATGCAATTGGGCGTATTGCGAGATCCAGAAAGTTAGACAAGATACGATTCTGAGAAACCTTGTTGGAGTAGGAGCTTGGAAGGCTTAGGTACATTGGGTAGATTAGGCTTGAAGGGTCTCTTACTATTCGTGTATCCCAACTTATTATCTAGTGGATCGATTTACCATTTGGAGGGCGGCAGAGAGGTTTTTTACTGAGTTCTTCAGTTTCCTCTTCGATAACACATCGGCGTGTTATCTTGTATTTGCATCTCTCTTTCCCTATTCTTGTGCTTTACTTTTATTATTTGTTGTTAGAGTAGTATCGGTTCATTGCGCACATTTACTCTTGTTTCCACACTTTGATTAAGTAAGAGTAAAAACAATCTAACTGTAGTTTGTTAATTGGGGTCTAAACAACTCTTATGTTTTTAACACAAATCCGAGCTCTCAGCATTCCATGCATAATTTTCTATTTTTTTACACACAAAAATATTTTGCAAATAAAAGTGTCGAATTCATGAATTATTATAAATTTATAATTTGTTATTTTGTTTTTCTATCATTTATTGGAGGGCTATTCCAACCTTTAGGCCAATGCAAGGTATCACTACAATGTTATAGGCCAATGGCGTAATTTAAGGGCCCAAAAGTCATTGCAAAAAAAAATGTTGTAGAACTACTAATTTTATTAACAAAATAGAAGTAATTTAATGTGATAGTAAATATAATTTGTGTTACATCAACAATAGGAACAAGGTGGATCGAATAGGACCGAATTAGAACGAATGGATGGAATAGGACCCAAGTGGACAAAATTGACGAAACGGGATTAAATTAGACCGAGGTGGACATACTGGACCGAAGTGGACCGAATAGGAGTAATGTAAACTGAATAGGACCGAAGTAAACAGAATGGACCAAATAGAACCAAAGTGGCAAAAATGGACCAACTAGCCTGAATCGAACTGAAGTTGATCAAAGTGGATAGAATGGAAAAAATAGGACCAATGTGAAATGAATAGGGCCAATGTGGACTGAGTGGACCGAATTAGACTGAAATGGACAAAATAGGGCCAATGTGGACTAAATAGGGCCAATGTGGCCTAAGTAGGGCCAATGTGGACTGAATAGACCGAAGTAGATTGAATAAGACTGAATGGGCCGAATTGGACCGAATAGAACTTCAAGGGACAGAAAGACTAAATAGGATTGAATAGGACTGAATAAGACTAAAGTAGACAGATTAGACCTAACGGGACCACATTGGACCGAATAGAACCGAGGTGAACATACTGGACCGAATAGGACCAAAGTGGACAGAATGAACAGAATAGAACCAAAGTGGACAAAATGGACCGAATCAGACCAAAGTGGACCAAATGGTCCGAATAGGACTGACGTGGATCAAAGTGGACAGAATGGACTGAATAGGACTATTGTGGACCTAAGAGAGCCAATGTGGACTGACTGGACCGCAGTAGAATGAAGTGGATAAAATAGGACCAATGTAGACCGAATTAGGCCAATGCAGACTAGATGGACCAAATTAGACCGAAGTAGACTGAATAAGACCGAATGGGCCGAATTGGACCGAATAGAATTTTAGTGGACTGAGTGGACTAAATAGGACTGAATTGGACCAAATTGGACATAATGGACCAAATAGAACCAATATGGACCGAATTAAACATTTGAATATTTATCATTTTTATTGCATTTTTAGGTTCATATTTCTAATTTTTAATGTCTATTTTAGTTTTTTATTTTCACTCAAAACTAAAGATTTTAGCCCAAATGCAATAAATTTCGTACTTTCAACCCAAAAATAAAGAATTTTTTTTGGGAGCTAGACTTGAAAAGAAAACCTATAAAAAGAATCCCTATAAAAAGAATCAAGTTAAGACCCAATTAGTCTAAAATGGACTGAAATTGACTGAGTGGATTGAATTGGACTGAAATAAACCTAATTGGATTGAATAGAAAAAATTTTAATTTTAAGGAAGAACAAATTATCTTAAAAAAAAATTAGAGAAAAAATTATACATTATATTACAATATAAAATAATTATTTATTCCCACACATTGCGTGGGTTTGTGACTAGTTCATATAATGTTGAGTTTGGTCCAAACTTGTAAATTTTTGCTTATATTAGCTCAATTGATCAGTTGACCAAAATTTGTAAATGTGTATAGTGAAGTTGATCGAGTGAGCAACAAACTTTTGTCTTCATCCTCAGTTACACCGAACGAACGATTACAAATAAAAGTTCTTAAACAAATACTTGCAACGAATCTTTTCATTACAAAGAAATTTCTAACTAGTCCACTTGGGTAATTATCATGTTCTGCTTTGTACCAATGTCATTCCCATCTCCTCTAATCCTACCTTTCTTTTACCAGTGGAGAAGGTAGATGGGTTAGTCCCTAGGTCTTCCTCTTAATAAATTCATATTATTTAGCAAAAAAAAAAAAAAAACAATAGAAGAGACTAAACCTTTTGCCAAGTTTTATGCCTCATGCGAAATCACAAACTAACATAGAAATTATACAAGTATGCAAGTATGCGTGGTCAGAATTGAAGTTCTAAGAGTTGCTCACTATCTGTGAAATCTAAATTGATCATATCATCACCATTAGCTATCTTCCTAGTTGATCTAAATGACCCAAGTGTAATACCAGAATCAACCCAACACCAAGTTGGCTAGGCTTATGGATTGACTATTGTGGGAAAGGGTATTTGGATTCACTCCCACTTAAGATCTATTTATAAAAATATTATATCTTTAGAAAAATCTCACAAATAAATATTATGAGCAAAAAAAAAAAAAAAACCTAAAAGAAAAATAAACAACCACATACAAGAGAGAACACCAAGGATTTACGTGGTTCAGCCTTTGGCCTACATCCACAGGCGGCAACAAGGAGAAAGTTTTAATAACAAATATGGAGAGTACAAAGGTGGTGTAGAACCACTCAAAAACCCAAATCCCAATACACCCAAATAACTCTATATCAAAGGGTTCTCTCTCAACTCTAACATAATTCAAGGCTAAACAATAGTTGCCGTCCATGCAAAGAAGTCAATCCGAAAAAAGCTAATAGACAATCCAATTCTAATTCACATCAACATTGCCTACCACAGTTACATAATTTCTTGCTTCAAGACAGCCATTGCATCTTTAATGGCTTGGGTAGATCCACCAAAGATGGCTTGGGAAGATCCATTGCATCTTTAATGGCTTGGGTGAATTCACTTTAGCCTCTATATTCTCCTTGTCTAGCTAGGAACGTTGTCTCCCAGCTCTTTTAGTTGCTTCTAGTATGGTACAAAACTGAGTTAGCATGGTTCTTTGTGCCTATGTCATCCCTCATTTCCTTGTCTTCCCTTTGCAAAATTTTCAGCTTCATTAACCATCCTATTCACCTGCAACATTTTTATTTTGTACATGCAAACATGGGGTTTAGTAAGTAGTAACATAATTGGGTTACTAATATAAAATGTGAATCTTTCCATTTATTTTTATTTATTTATTAATCGAAAAACATAGATGCTAGAAATGCTGAGATTTCAGAAAGAAAAGAAAGATATAGGTTCTTGAAGACCATGGTAGCATCATTGAAAGGGGTAACAAATATATATATATATATATATATATATATATATATAAAGAAGCCCTTGAGCTATAAAATCAAAATTAAAGATTAAGAAATAAAAGAATTTTTATTTTATTTTTTTATTTGGAAAATAAAAATTAGCATATAAACAAGAAAAATAATTTCCTGCCAACAATGGCTATGGTAATAGGAGTATAAAATATCTTAGTAAAATGCACTAATACAGAAATGAGTCTTGATTTGAGTTTGGTGATGCAATCTCTTATATTTCTATAGTTGCATTTGTTATATATATTCAGTTATTTCTCAAATGGTTAGATAATTATATTCGGCTAAGCTAGATTGGATTTTAGGATCATTCAAGCCCCAAATTAACCAAAAACTTTAATTTGAACAAATACCAAACACTCTTCATAACAACAGTTTTTTCAGAACATACCTTTTTACTTGGCAAGGGGCTAATACCAGTTATGGCAATATTTTTCCTTCTTCCCAATTCCCTTGGCATCAATACCAAATTTCACCAAAATTTGAGGAACTCCAAGTGGCACATGTGAGATGCCATATAAGCGAAAGCTTCCAAGAGATATGTTGTCCCTCATAAACTCTCTCACCTTGATACTCGTTTATATTCATCTGCTGCAGTGAAAAAGAAAACAACCCTGGTTTGGAAATTGGTAAGGTTGGGTTCCTTCGGATAATCTATCATCACACCACCTAAAGTTTCAAGTCCTGAAATGAAAGTCAGAAAAGTAAATATTAATGCCTCAACTATCTCAACAATTAATGCAAGTTATAATAAGTAATATAGTGGACAATATCAGAAATAGAGAGCTCTAAAATTAAAGTAATAAGTGACATCCAAGAGCACAATCTCACTAACTTCTCCAGCTAAAACACTAGCCCTGAAATGAAAGTCACTAAAATAAATATTGATGCCTCAACTGTCTCATCAATTAGTGCAAATTCTAATAAGTACTACATTAGATAATATCAGAAATAGACAGCTTTACATTTTCTTCCATAAATAAAGAGGAAAAAAGAAGAAGAACAAGACAAACCTGAACTATAGCCCCAAGAGCAACAACTTCATAAGGATTTAAAGTCACATTTGGCTCTTTTCCAGTCAGTTCCTCATGCTCCTAAATGGCTGGGTTGCGAGTTGAACCATTAACAAGATTACTTCATATAAATATATATATATATATATATCTCTTTGAAGGAAAGCTTTGTATCTCTCAAGGCAGTTTCAACAGGTGATAAAAGCCTAGGAAAAAGTAGATTGTAGTTGTAATGCACTGAAGTGATGGAAATCAAACGTTCATTGATATTTCATAAGAGTAGCAATTGTCAGTAGGCATACCTGTCTAGTAAATCTGAACACAATTATGAAAATTTGACCCATCGGTGTGGTGTCAATGTGTTTTGGGCCATCCACAGCAGTTGTAATGAAAGGTAAATTGGAAAAGCAAATGGTTTTTCTATGTGATCACGGCAAATGGAGGGATAAACTTAAGAAAGAAGGCATAGAAATAGCCACATACCTAATATTAGTCTAAGTTAGAGACGACAACTTCATCTATTCCTTCTCAGCAATCTCTGTAAGACTAGAGCTTGCTTGTCTATCAGAAGAGCTGTGCCTTCCTAGCAACGTCATCTATGCCATCTCAGCATTCAACTGTTTTCTATTAAAATTTATGTAAGGGTGTAATTTAGTAACAACTAACAATAAATCAGAAAGATCTACCAGTTTCTCTTGTTCCAACCTTGTCAAAACCATTGCTTCTTGGACAAGTGTCACCCAAGGTAGAACATATCTTAAATATTCCATCTCCAACCTCAAGAACTGTGTAGAAAACACATAACAGAAGAATATAAGTTGCATTTGATCACAACTCAGGATTTTTCAAATTTGATTATAATCAAACGTAACATTTAATTATAGACAAGCTAACTGACTTACTTACATTGGCTTCTCAAATTCTGAAAGTATCCAACTGATACATCCCATCATCATATTTCCACAGAAGATTCAAATTCTTCAGACAATAGTCATTTGCTAGATGCTTAATCCCTATAAAATATTTCTCATGATAGTTCTTGTAACGAAGTTCAATTGGATGCATTAAAGTATAGTTATGCATAAAGGTAAAAGAGTTACAATTTCAAAAGCATTAAAAAAAAATAAAAAAAAGAAGAAGAAGAAGAAGAAGAAGAAGAAGAAGAAGAAGAAAAGAGACAATAAGCCTGTTTTGTTATTGAAACAATTACATTAAGATGAACATATTCAATAAGCTTATGTTTTACAGAGGGAGGTTGAAAAGTCTAAGAACTAGTCACCCTGAAATTAAGCTCTAACTGAAGCTAGGAAGTAATATCGTCGCTAACACCAAGCTACAATCTTCGTCCTTTCCAACCTATCAGAAATTAGTTTGAGAATTAATTTAGAAAAAAAAAAAAAAAGTGAAGAAATTAATACCACTACTACTACCATTTTGCAATCAAATTTCTGAAAATTCAAAACAAATGAACCATTTAACCTAATCCATAAAGTAAGATATATAAAGATAGGTGTGAGATACGTACAAGTTTATCTTTTTGTAGTTGTGGTGAATTTCCATTCCCCGTATGGTTAGAAGACACATGAACTATTAAACTCTTGCCTGTATTCAAATTCAAAGTCCTGTTTATCAGAATCCAATAACTGATAGACTCACTAAACCTGAAACAAAAAGGAACAATGAAGAGAGTCAAATTGGTATTTGATAAATACAAAGTGAAGTTAGAAAGGAGATGCATGCACATAACAAAGTATAGGAGTTTAATCCCTCTAACTGACACCAGATATATTTTGTTCTTTCTTTTTTCTTCATATTAGTGTTGTGAAGCATCTGCCGAAGTGAAGAACAATTTTTCTTCCCTTCCCAGATAACAGTATAATGAGATAAAAGATTATAGTTATATTGTAGAGAATAACATGATTACTCATTTTATGATTCATATGGTTACAGAGTAGAAAGTGACAAACTGAGAATAATTAGAGTTAAAAATAATTACCTGTTTTGTTTTCAAAATTTTTAATATATACAAAAAAGCCTGAGGCTTAACTAAAAAGTCATCAAACATCCCAAGTATCAGCTGTGCGCAAGATTGTTAATTTTGAGCAATGTAAGGCCAACCCTCCCCTGTTCATTTTTTCCAATTGTTAAGACATTTTTTTATTGATTTGAAAGCAAATTGATTAACTCAAGCACCATTGTTTTGATAAACACAAATTGGAAATCCCAATGCTATTCCAAAAAATTCAATAATCATTAGATTATAAATGAGTCTAACTGAATACCTTAGCTGCATCAACTTCCCAAATCTTGAAACTATCCAAGTGATTTATCCCATGACCATATTGCCCCCAGAAACTTATTCAAATTCTTCAGATAATTATCCCCATGAAGTTGTTAACAGAACACAAAGCATGTACTTCAAAACAATACTATTAATAGTTATGATTGCTGAAAGATCAATAAAATTTAACAAGAAAACCTCTGATTTTTGATTACCAGAAAACCTAAACAAAATACCAAAATAAATAAATAAAAGTCTCTGATTTTTTATTACCAGAAAACCTAAACGAAACACCAATTCAATTATACCAGGGTTGAATATATATAATATTGTTTCTATAAAGTATATAATTCGAAAAAGTGACAGATTCTAATTAAATATATATGGAAATCAACGTAACATAGAGAATATAATTGTAAAAAGCTCAGTTTCATTTGAAAGCATAGAATGCGTACCAAGTGAAAGAGGGGGAGTGGCCGTTGCAGAAGACGATGTAGAGCCATTTGCTGGTGTGGTCTCAACAGTCATACCATTTGATTTTCAAATTAGGGAAATCCTCATCGATTTTATTTTTGTATTTTTCCGTTAACTGAGGACAACCATAAATTTCCAGTTTTCGTAAAGACTTGAGAATACCATCATCAGGTAGTGTTGTGAGTTTGCGACAGTGCCGAATGGAAAGCGTTTCAAGTGAGATTGGATTCCTAATTGATTTGGGGAAAGTAATCAAATTGGGAAAGTCATCAATTTTCAGCGACCGTAAAGAAGTGAGACAACTAATCTCAAGAAGTGATGTCAGATTAGGCTCGCATCTTTCAATCCAAAGATCTTCAAGTGAGGTGAGCTCCGGCAAAGTCATTAAATTAGGACAGTTTGAAATGGTGAGCTCTTTTAGGGTGGAAATACATTGAAGACCCACAGGGACAGACTTCAGTTTTGGAATGCCTTCAAAAAGTAATTTACGGAGGCAATTGAGGCATCGCCATTCAATGTCTCTTAATGGATCGAGCTCCTCGCAATCGCCAATTGATAGCGAACGCAGGGAGGTGAGATAACGCACCGCTCCAGACATAGATGTTAGTTTAGGGCAATCCCAAATTCGTAGATACTCGAGAGAATATAGTGCCCACTCAGCCTGAAGAGACTCTATATCTTCTATAGATTGCAAATTCATATAAATTAATTTGGAGAGAGGAGAAGAAGAGGACAACGAAGAGGAGGAAGAGGGAACTAAAAGAGTCATTGACATTGTCTCTTGCAAAGGCTTCAAACTGACCTTCTCTAAATGTAGAGATACTTCGAGATTGGGAAACAGGGGCATGGAAGTCATTTTAGGGCAATTACTAATCCACAAATCAGAAAGTAGAGGAAATAAGGTAGTGAGTTGTGAGACTGATCTTGTTGATGATCTGGTGTTGACGTAGATGTTGTTGCAACTAAATCCCTCCCTATTCTTCCCCACCATCCCTTCAAATTAGGACATTTCTCTATTGTGAGTGACTCTAGAGATGGGAAGAATGTTGTTGATAAGGTTGTGGATGAACCAAGCACCTCTTTACTCATATCATTATCGGATATATACTCCAAATCATTCATTGTATCAAGCGATAGAGATTTTAAAAAGGGGAGATGAGACAATGGTGGCAAATATCGGCATCTTTCACAATTTTCTATCTTTAAATCAACAAGATTTATGAGAGAAGAGACCCAACTTGAAAATTTCGCACCCTTGTATTGATACACTTCCAAATATTTGAGATTTTCGTGTGATTGGGAGTCTTCTAATAACTTCACAGCTTCATTATTATCTACTTGATCTTGATGATACCATTTTAATATCAATCTTTCAAGATGTTGCTTCTCCCTTAAATTCACAACAATAGATTCTGAGTTAGATTCTTCCAACCGTTCCAAATGTGTGATCTCTAATGTTCCTCGCAGGTTTTTTAGGTCCTTCAATTCGCCTAATCCACCAATGTGGGAGGAGGTGCTCACAATGAATATTGGTAATGTTTGAAGTGAAGTCATTTTCCCTAATCCACAAGGCATATGACTCAAATTATCACAACCACGATTATAAAGATGTTTGAGGTTAACCAATTCTCTAAACTTTTTGGGTAATTCTTTAAGACCTTTACAATCATTAAGTTTTAGTACTTGCAAATTCAACAATGTAGTAATTGAATCAGGGAGAGTTTCAATATCCTTATTAAAAGAAACATCAAGATACTTTAGATGTATTAACTTCCCTATAGAATTTGGTATTGATGTAATGTTCAATGCATGTAAATCTAATGCACGCAAGCTCTTGAAACTCAAAATAATTGTATTCAACATTGACTCCTCCAAGGCACCGGAGTTCTTCTCACTAAATGTCAGAAGAAATGAACATACCTTGACTGCTTTAACCAAAAACCTTAAAGATTCAGTAAAAGATGAGCCAATGTGAAATGGACATGATACATGACGATTTTTTTCATTAATATTTTTGCCATCAAAATTAACAAGCCTGCACTCCTCGCCTACAACAGCTTTCGCAAGATCATGAATTAAATCATGCATCTTGTATCTTAAGCCTTTGTAAGTCTTTACTTCTTCAAAGAAGGACCTCCAAAGTAAATCTTTGAAATACTCATCACCAACATCCTCTAATTGTTGATTTTTGTTTGATGATTGGACAAACCCTTGTGCTATCCATAATTGTATCACTGTTTCCTTATCCATCTCATAATCTTTGGGAAACAAAGAGCAATAAGCAAAACAACTCTTTAAATGTGATGGGAGATTATCATAACTCAACTTTAAAATTGGAAAAATCTCATTTCCTTCAATTACATTTGCTAGTAAATTATTCTTCATGAGTAACCATTCAGATTCTGTTTCCTTACAATATAACATATGTCCTATGGACATTATGGCAAGGGGTACCCCTTGACATATTTTTACAATCTCCCTTCCAATTGTAACTAATGTAGGATTATTGGTCACTGCCCTTTACTAAATGCCACTTGCTCAAATAAAAACCATGACTGTTCTTCGGAGAGACCTTTAAGAATATATGGTGAAATTGTGTGTGTAATCTTTGCAACCAATCTATTACGAGTGGTTATTATAATCTTACTTCCTTTTGAACCACCCATTAAAATATCTATCAAGTTTAGCCATTTTCCACGGTTTTCATTCCATACATCATCCAATACTAGTAAGTATTTTTTTCGATCAATTTTTTCACGAATTTGCCTTTGCAATTGATCCATTTCCAGATTTCCAGGTGCATTACCTGTAGCAGATGCTATTATCTTTTCAATAATTATTTTCAACTCGAAGACATCAGAAATGCATACCCACATTTTTAACTCAAAACAATTTTTGAGTTTCTCATCATTGTACACATATTGAGCAAGTGTAGTCTTCCCTAGTCCCCCTATCCCCACAATGGGAATGACCGAAACATTCTCTTCTACATTAGAGTCCAATAATAGATCTATGATAGCATTTCTATCATCTTCCCTCCCAATAACTTTTTCTTCACGTACAAATGAGTGAGTCGGTTCCCTTTTCCTACTCACAACATTTATCTCTACATGGTATTCTTCCAAGCGAAAGTTTTTCCTATCTTCTGCTATCGCATTTAGTTTTTGCCTCATTGCCTTTATTTTACTACTCATCTTACCACGAAAAACTAGTTGGTTTGAACTTGAAAAGAAAGTGCGTACCTCTTTTTTGACTTTATTCCCACTCGCCGCTCTTCGCCGCATAGCTTCAGTGGAAAACTCACTTAACAAGTCATCAGCATCATAAACTGCATCGTTGAGCTTTTGGAGCCAGTCCTTGACTTGATGGTCATGACTCTGTTTCTCCGCTGCATCCAGAAGTACAGCTTGGATTGTGGACACAGTGTTCTTGATTTTTTCAAGCTCACCTTTGACACCCCATAGTGATCCAATCTCTTGGAAAGTCTGAGAGCCCAAATTTTCAATCATTTTCTGTGCAAGACCAAATAGGATTGCTTCCGCCATTTTTTTCTTAGTAAGCAAAAGGAAAGCTGAAAGAGCAAGGGGAAAGCTAGAGAGGGTTGGTTTGAAGCGATGAAAGTGGGAGTGAGAGTAATGACTCAGTGAAGAAGGACCGAGTTTTAAAGTGTACGAATGTCATCAATGTCATTAATTTTCTTTTGTCAATTTCTTGGTACAATCATAATGGGGGTTGTTGGGCCTTGGCCCTTTCTTCACCAAATAAGTGAGTGGGACAGACGCTTAGTTGGAAAATTTTTTGTGCCAGTCATATCATCATGAATTTTTGCTAGACGATGTCCAAAAGTTGGCCCCCCGAGAAGGCGAGAACTGCACTATACTTATGGTACATCAATTTTAGCTAACTATTTTTCGTCATTAAAAAGAAAATATATCTTAGAAAAAGTTTTCTTGTCTTTAATGGCTTCAAATTTTGGATGGGTTGTCCAAGATCATGCCTCTACGCCGGGGCCAACATGGGATTCCAAGGTCTGCCGTCTTGATCAATAATTTTATATTTAATTTTTTTAAAATTTTCAATATATAAATTTTTACATATGCAGTTTTTAAATTTATAGTCTATTTAATAAGAAATTTTTAGTAATTTTATTTATATTTTTTAAAAATAAATGTGAGTAAAAAAAATATAAATATATATAATATTATTTAATCACTGAAAACTATACTCAACATTTTTATTTTTATTTCTTAACATTTTTTTATTTTTTGGTGCGTGTGTTTATATATTATCGTCTCACTGCATTTCTATTCTTCAAACAGTACTTTTTGTGCTTATCTCATCCGCGTTCACTGCCCATCCACTCCCAGACGATATTTATCAAAGCATCAGTTTTCTCTTTGAATTGGTCTCCCCCTTCGACCTTTTTCTCCCTAGTCCTATTTGTTTTCACACTTCAGTCAAACCAACCATTTTGGCTCAACAAAAAAACAACACTTGACCAAACTAAAGAGCACTATAGTTAAAGCTATTGGCACTTTTTATGTAGTTAGCAGGAGTAAAAGTATAAGTAGAAGTAGATACAACCAATAGAGGAATCATAATACAAAAACTTATATATAGAAAATAATAAAAGCGCTCCACTAGGTTTTGTCCAACTTCTTAATTCCATTTTGAAAATCTCATATATGGCCACCGGATTATAAGAAATAAATCTCATTTTTCAAAGGGAGTATTTGGGCTTAACTAGCTATATTTTAATACATGTAAAAGAAGAGAATGAAAAAGGAGAAGTAAAATAAGGTTGAGAAGAAAATGGGAAGAGTGATGAGTTTGAGAAGAAAATTACAAAATCATCTCTCCATTTTACAGTCATTCCACTTTATAATAATAATAATAATAATAATAATAATAATAATAGTAATTTATTCTCCATCATTTCAATTTCTGTCTCTACCAAATATATATGATGGAAGGCAAATATTTTCTACTATCCCAATATTTTTTTTATCCCCCCAACCAAATAGGTTATAAGAAGAAGAAAAAAAATCAACTTTCAAACCAAGTAGATTTTTTTTATTTAAATTTCAGGAAAAAAAAAAAGCAGCATAGGCCAAATGGTTATCTTTGTTTGCTTGAGATAAATGTTATATAAGCCCTGAGATATTATTAAATGAATGAATAAATTTCTTTTCCACTACTAATTAGGTAGGGAGAAAAACAAATGGACAAAGTTATAAATTAGCCCATAAGAGAGAATAAAGACCATATGCTCAAAATCCAATTAAGTAGGCCTGGCTTTTAGTGTGATGAAATAGTTCTTGCATGGATTATCACTCTGAAGATATATACGCAAAAAAAAAGGGTTTAAGTCCTCTATTTTGCAAACGATAATGTGTGTTAAAGACAAACTTATAATTTTGCCTTTCTGAGTACTCCATTTTTTCCTCCCTTTTTTACAATTTCTCGGTAACCAAACACAACTACATATAAAATTTCACAGTTTAGAAAGAAAAAAATAATAATAATAATAGCAGATTCAAAGAACTTTATTATGTTTGGCAAAAATAAAATGTATTGAGCAGTGGCTAAAAGCTTTGCAAACGGAAGTGATGGTGTTGGCCTTGAAGTCTTGAACCCCTTTGATGGTGTTACGTACAAGTGCATGCAGGGCGGCTCGATCCCTTGCCCGGCACCTGCTTCTATTGCTCACAGGCCGTGGTGGCTCAACGACATCATCATCACGTTCTATTCTTCCTCTTCAACTCTAGTCAAATACACTAAGCTATGTCTATCTAACCACATGCACTATGTATACATAAAAGAGTATTGCCATAGGAACATAGACAATAGTGCGAAGTATTTCGGATCTGTCCGGAAATAATTTATTTAGGTAGAATTGTAAATTTTTTTGCTAAAAGTACTAAAAAAAAAGTTAAAAGTTAGTTAAATAATATAATAAGATCTATGAATAGAACTAAAAAATACAATAAAACTTATAAATAGTAACAAAAATAAACTAAAAACTCTAATAAAATGTGGGTTTCATCACTTCCAAACACACTCCTCATATCCCTCTCACAAGCATTCACCTCCCTTCAGTTCCACTACAATACAAAAGTAACATGAAGTGAAATATTGGGTCATTTTTTATATACCTATGGCACCAAACTTATCAAAATATAAAAGACACGATAAATTTGAACTAAAATCATATCTTAAAACACGAATACGATTTTAATAGTGCGGATCTATCACCTATCTATTTTTAAAATAAAACATATTAATAAAGTATTGGGTTGAATGTAAAAAGAAAAAAAAAAGCTGAATAAACTCTCCCAACAGACCACTATAATTATCTTTACCAAAACAGTACGAACGTCATTGATGTCATTAATTTTCTTTTGTTATTTTTTATTTTTTGGATACTCTTTTGTCATTCTCTTAGTGCAATCATAATGGGAGTTGGACAGAGGCTTAGTTGGACAATTTATTGTGCATTCACATCGTCATGAATTTTAATGATAGACCAGTCCAAAAGTTGGGCCCCCTGAGAATTGCACTAAACTTATGGTATATCAATTTTAGCTAACCAATTTTCGTGTTAAAAAAAAATTATATCTTAGGAAAAAAAGTTTTCTTTGCTTTTAATGGCTGTAAATTTTGGATGGGTTGTACAAGATCATGCCTCTATGCTGAGGCCAACATGTAATGCCAAAGTCTGCCGTCCTGATTAATAATTTTATATTTAACTTTTTTTTCTTTTTAATTTTCAATATATAAATATTTGCACATGCTATTTTTTAATTTTAACATTTTTTTTTGTGTTTATATTAAACATGGTAAAACGGATCAAAATTTTCTAACTCGATCCAAAAAATATCTGACCTAAACCTGATTTTTTTTACCCAAAGCAAAAATGAATTGATCCGTGATCCAACTCAATTTTTTTACGAGTCAACCCGACTGGTATAACCCATCACTTAACTCGTTAAAAAAAAACTCACTAAAAAAATATTTAAATTACATACTAGATGCATAAAATATAAAGTACCAGAACCAAACTAATATTGACAAGACAATAACTTTACATATAACTAGTGTTTAACCCGCGCAATGCGCGGGATCATTTTATTATGCAATAGAAAACAATCAACATAACAATACATTAAAATTCGTCAAGTGCATGTTGTACAGCCCCTCATTTTTCCTATACTTGCAGAAATTCTATCTATAAAATACAATACAAAATATCACTCCCTTCATATGTTACATTAGTTTTCATCTAGCACATACTTTGAAAACATTCTGTTTTTTTACTCCTCATTCTCCAATGACAATTGCTCTTTGGGTTTCCATGTTAATATGTCAAGCATATCACACCAATACTTATGTGATCCAAACTCATTTAAGTAAATCAACTTCAAATTGTTAATAACAATGGATAGAATTAGAATCAATCAATCAATAAACAAAACCACTAAACTTAATTTTGTGGTGGGTATATATTACAAAGCAATTTGTTGGGAATTTTCTTGCATTCAACTCTATATACCTGCAAATAAAATACAACCTAAATAAAATCACAGATTTTCATGTAACAATAATTGCACAGTTCCAACGCTACTTTTAAAAAAAACACACACACACACCAAATAGAAAGAAGGAAACCAAAAAATTAAAACAATAATAAGTAAAAAAGAAATAGACATTCCCTTAGCTCGTCCTTTGTATTTGCACAAATAAATAACCCAATTTCTATTATATAATGCAATAAATTCTGTTTTGCAATCACCCATTGTATAACCTTGGTCTATCTAACATAAAAATTAGAAAAAAACAACTATAATATAAGTAGCATGTTTCAACAGATAGTAATATACTATAAGAGCTTGTACCTTTGAGTAAAACATTTGAATTTTAACCTTTGAACCATTCGTAGTTGTTCTGATTTTGACTAATCATAATCTTGTGTTAGTGACATGGCTCACTGCTTCATTAAATTTTTCTCAAAAAAAAAAAAAAAAACAACCAAATAAACCTAAATCATAACCAATTGAACCAAATACCCAAATGTATTACATAATTAACACCTAAATTTCAAAAATAAAAAACAAAACATAATTCTATCTCTACCTTTCAACAGCAACCATCATATAAGGATTGAAGAAAAAAGAAAGAAGGAAGAGAAGAAAAGAAAAAAAAAAAAAAAAGAATTCAGAGAATGAAATTGAAAGGCTTGATGTTTTAAAGTCACAAATTTTTGCGTTCCTTTCTGGAAAATGGCAAATTTTTAAAAGGGGTTTTTTCCTACATGTAGCAACATCCTTAATTGTAGAGATTGACCTACTCTTAACTTTTTATATATAGTATTAGACAATTGATTTGAAATAACGTCTATAAGAAATTTGAAATGCAAGACCATGTTAATAGTAATGCAGAGAGTACATTTGATCAAGTAATTTTGGAAACTACATCAAAGTGAACACTACAAATGAACACTACAAATGATAAATAATATAGGCTAAGATGATGCATGTGATGTCTTAAAACTCGGAATTCAAAACACCATGAATGAAAAATGAAATAGTTATAGTGTGGAATTATGGCTGTTAGATAAACTCAAATAGACAGTTGGTTATCATGTAGTTTAATCCATTAATATCTCTTATGACTATGTCAACATCAGAGTGCACCACTACTACTACCGTGAAACCTTGTCATTTCTAAGCCTAAGAGAATGCATCAATTCATTTTTCTAAAACACATTAAAACACAAATGTACAATCTGCAAATTTCCGCAATAATGGCAAATTTAAAGGCTGTCTCTAAGAGAGTACGTCAATCTCAAATCAATATTTTTTTAGTTAAAACACATACTTGTACAATCTGTAAAATTCCAAATTTAAGTTTAAGTTAAAATGTTCCGGCTTAAATATGTCTAATTTCAACTATTTGAAGGCTAAATCTGCTCCAATGAAAAAAGTTGTTTACAAATTGTCAAAAATTTACACATAAGATCATCATGAATATGAAAAATATAAATATTAAGAACTAATATATTGCGGTAATCACAATGTGCTCTTATATGTGGCTTAAGTTGCTCTTATATTGCTCATAACGTGCTCTTCTAGAATAATGCTTGAGACCCAACAATTAAATTGCAGCAGATTGAAGGTAAAACCAAAATTAGACTATATTAAATGGATTAAGTTACCAGGGTTGCAAACTCTTATTGACTTTGTCATAAACAGCCATCAAGTTGGGTATTCTAATACCAAACGGAACAATTAATAAATGAGCAAATTTCAAGCATAGAGAAATTGATTTTGAAACATAATCATATTTGATAAACAAACTTAAATGTGGAGATAAAAAAGACCCAAACAAATATCAAAGCCTGATTAAAATATGAAACTGAAAAGCGAAGAGAAACACTTAATTTGAAGATCCAAATCGAAACCAATCCAAACAAAATATCAAAACCTAATCATATTTAACAAACAAACTTAAATGCAAAGATAAAAACTCACCGGTATTGGTTCCAGCCTCTCTCTATCTTCCCCTACGTGAGACCTTTTTTTTTTCATTCTCCTCCAAACGGTTGGAAAAAAAAATGGCAGAGTTTGTTTTTTAACAAATCTTAGGCTTGTCTTTTGATAGTTGTTCTAAATGGTGTCTAACTAATTACGTTTGGGTCCAAATATATACATCGTTTTTCTTTGGGTGTGGCGCTGCAGAAAATTGGAAGGAGGAAGAGGTTTTATTTTTCCGTTTTGTCCTCTGCGACCAGAGGGATTTCATCTTTTCTTTACAGTGTGTGCAGTTTTTTTTTTGGGATTGAATTGTGGTGTGAGCAGTGGATTAAGGGTGTAGCAATTCAGGGTTTTTTTAGGCGGCCTAAGGTAGAAAGTGTTTCAGGGAAACACTGTGACTTTTCTCTTAATCTGGAAGCGTGGCAGGTTTTAAAGTGGTCTTTTTTCCTAACGTGGCAACACGGCCTCAATTGCAGGAAAAGTCTTCAGCTTTTATATATAGCAAGTTGTGCATGATATATTCTACAAAACCAACTTGTAAAAATACGTCTAAAAATCTCAATTCATGACAGAAGAACTTGATCAAATCATGCTTTGTATTCAAGATCTACCTAAATAAAATTGATCAATTTAAAAAAAAAAAATGCAGGCATGATAATTATACAACTTAATAAAATTTTTTGGCTGAATTATTATTAAAAAAAAAATCATAACATAAGCACTAAAAACCTATAATTTGAGAAAACCCAAGCAAGATATGCTAAGTATCCTCTATCATTGTTACATGAAAGCAAGGCTCTTGATGTGTCCTAATTACATAGCATTTTATATGTGTATGTCTATTGATGTCTATATGTGTAATGAATACTATGCTGGATTCATTGCCAATAAAATAAATCATAATCAATGGTTACTACAGATTAGAAGGTTTATATATACGATTTGTTCATATCATAAAAAAAAACTTGTAATTGTAAGTGAGGCTACTAAAGCAAGCTGCTAACAATATTTTAATATCAGAAATCTCTAGTTGTTGAAATTCACTTGCTGCATTATTGCAGTATGTTTACTTTATTCCTTCAATTGCAAATGTACCCAATTATCACCTTTTAAAAAAAAAACATGAAAATAGAATGTGTCACTTTTAAAATATGATTTTAGAGAATCAACATGGTGACATAAATATACACATTTGTATGATCTAGAGGACAAATGATAGGACACTTATTACAAAATCATTCCCACACTGCCATATATGCAAGAAGAGGCACTCATAAATTTTTGTTTTTTTTTTTTTTAAAAGCCTAGTGGAGTTCAAAAGGGCACAATACTACAATTCAAATAAATCTCATCAATGAACAAAAAATACCCATATCACTTTGTAATTAAATACATATGCTTTAAAGTAATAAAAGTCATATGCTTCTTAATGCTCCCAAATTTTACTAAAGCACAATCCCAGAAACAGATATAGAATCTAATACTATATATAAGGTAGAAGATTGAAGGTAGCACAAAAATTAGACCAAATTATATGCATTAACTTACCTGGGTTGCAAAAGGGAGTTTATGATATAAATCTTGATATTTTGTAGTCTTTCAAAGCAACAAAAACACTATCAACAGATGCGAATAATTGGTTGGACTTGAAACACCAACTACGTCTACAACCCCATCAATCCATAATTTCAATTCCTAATTCATCCATCATCCAAGTCTATACATAACATATTAACATAAACAATAACCAATATAGCAGATTTAGGGAAAACATAAAATTATTAAATGATTATCCCAGCAACGTTGTGAAGGCAGACAAAGAAAACAAATTGAAACCTTAACTATATAATTAATAATTATTATCTGGTAATCACCCTAAACAGTAACATACCCAAAATTAAGCCTAAATCAAAAGCAATTCAATTGAAATACCAAAGCCAAAAACATATTTTGTCGGCAATTTTTGAGATCATAACTGAAAACTTTACCGACAATGTTTCAGGAGGTATAACGGTGACTTGAAGGCGGAATTTAGTAGGAGATCGGTCTGATAAAGTCCCTCAGATTTCCCTATTGCTCACTTTGCAACTTTACCCCTTATAGCCATTTGCTCCCAACTATAGTGATAACTGATTAGGCTGGTGGGCCTTTTTTAACATTGTAAAGGTTCAGTAATTCCACCAAACCAAATGATCCTTTAATAAAGTACCGAAACGGATCGCTTAACATTGGACCAAACGAATCTCTATTTTTTTTTTAGGGTTTGTGAATGGATAAGAGATGGTAGTTTTGGGACGTTGAAGATGCAGAGGAAGGATTTGTGAGAGGATTTTTATGGGATTTAAAAGAACGTTTGAAGCAGGAAAAGTTAAAATTTTAAGAATACTGAAATGATTCTCTTTTTTCTCAAAACAAAAGCAAATATCTATAAACATTTTGATAGAAAACCCTAAAACCCAAAACAAAAATAAATCAAATCTAAACCTATCCAACAAAAAAACTCAATTAAAAGTAAAATTTTATACCCAAATCTAAAAAATTGGAAAAAAATTTACCGGTGCCGGTTCCGACGATTCGAGTGGTTGTTATATGGCCTAACAATTTCTTTCTATGCTTGTTGTTCCGATGGCCTAAGTCTGGCCAGGGAACGAACAATCGCCGGCCTTGGATACGAACAACTCTGCTCTCTCTCTTTCTCCGTATACGGGCAAGCCTCTCTCTGTTTCATCGCCCTTCTCAGATCTCTCTATCGCTGTCTCTCTATTTCTCTTTCTTTCCTCTCGCTGTCTCTCTCTCTCTCCTTTCTCCGTGTAGCCATCTTTGCTATTTTGTTTTTTTTAAGAGGTTAATTTCGTTTTATAGAAAGGGGCTCCAAACAGTATTTTAACATGTTGGGAATAATTGCACCGTACGGTTCTTTTTTTTGCTTACGTGTCAACACCGCCTTAATTGTAGCAAAAGTCTTCTGCTATTATATATAGTATTAGATTTGACTATTTGAGCATCAAAACTGTAAACCAATAAGACCACTTGCAGTAGTGGTGCTAAAAAGTTAAAAAGCTATTTTTAACTCCACAAACTGAAAAATTAGAGCTGCAGCAGTGGAGGCAAATCTTAAATTTTTTGCTGTTGAGCTACAGTGCACCTGTAAAGATAGATGTGCACTGTAGCTCACATCTATACCAAAATAATAATATTTTATTTACCTTTCTAATTAAATAAGGTTTCCTCTCACCTACTTTTGTGTTGGTTGTGGATTTGTATTATTTTATTGTAAGAGATATATTATTTTATTATGGTGTTTATATTATTTTATTGCGTTAAAAGCTAAAATAGATTCACTGCTGCAACAAGTGTGTAGATAAAATAGATAAAGTAATTTTTTATAGTGTCAAATAACTAAAAATATTGCTCCACTGCTGTAGATGCTCTGAAACTTCACCTCTACTACTTTTACTGAAGACATGATATGACATGAAAGAAGAAGACAGGACAACACAACACAACAATTAAAAAAAAAAAAAAAATCTCTTTTATTGACTAGCTGACTTACTAGTTACTAGCTACAACACAACATAACACAACCATTAAAAAAATAAAAAATCTCATTCATTGACTAGCTTAGCCGTAGTCCAAAGCCAAAGGCCAAATGCACAATTCACAAACGTGAAAGACAGAGTGAAATGTGACAAGTGACAACCACGACCACTGATAAGGGTCATTTTGGTAAGTCCAGAACTGAAGAACCAGGGGCTGACGACCTTGGGGCTGACGAGTCTGGGGTTGACGACCTTAGAGGCCATAGTCTGAAGCTGACGACCTTCACCACGGAAACTCCACGTATATCGCCTAGTTGACGGTATGAGGCTGACAAGGTTAGACATAGGCCCGTCTACAAACCTTACTTGACCAACACACATACACCAATGATTCTTGAACGACACGTCTAAGTATGGCGACTCCTACAAGGACAAGGGTTCTAGGAGATATGTGGGATCCAAGTATTACTGTCCTAAAAGGAAAAGAACTCCTTGGTCAAGGCATGGATTCGGCCCAACGCTACTATAAATACTCCAAGACCCTCGCAAAGCAAGGTACGCACAAATAACTCAACTCTAGCACTCTAGTGTTGAAGAAAAAGATCTCTAACTTAACCTTCGGAGGGTCTTCAGCCGGTACCACACCGGTGCCCTTACTTAGGTCTTCACTCTTTTTGTTGTGCAGGTACGTCATTAGGAGCACGTGCGGACTGTGTAGCTCACTGACGATTTCGGACATCATCAGTTGGCGCCGTCTGTGGGAATCGAAGTACGACACGCTGTCGCTTCCCGGACAAAAGTTGCATGGTACTCACTCGCTCGATGGCTACCACCAACAACTTTCAGGCGGAAGAACCGCGTGCTACCGTTCTGGAAAAACAAGTCCAAACGCTCGCAGCAGCGGTCGAGCGCCTGACCAAACAAAATCACGACTTGGAGGAGCAGCTGCGCCAGAAGAACATGCGGCCTGGAGCACAAGAAGAAAATCAGGAGGAAACAAGCGCCGAAAGAAGGGATCCCGAGGCACCCGAAGGCAGCAACGCCCCGAGCAGGCCGGAGAGGTGGGATACCAATTTGACTACCCTTCGGAAGCCTTGCCTCCCCACATCGCCGCAGAGATGCAGGACATGCGAGAGCGAATAGACGTGATGATGAACGCACTCAAAGGGCGAGTGTCTAACGACCTCGATGACTTGGTGCAGCGGACCGACTCACCGTTTACGGCGAATGTCACTTCATGCCCTCTGCCCCCAAAATTTCGTATGCCGCAGGTAGAGAGCTACGATGGAACAAAGGACCCCCTGGACCACTTGGAGTCCTTCAAGACTCTAATGCACCTTCAAGGAGTGCCGGACGAGATTATGTGTAGGGCTTTCCCAACCACCTTGAAGGGGTCCGCAAGAGTTTGGTACGGCAGGTTGACACCAAACTCGATTAACACCTTTAAAGAGTTAGGTGCTCAGTTCGTGTCACACTTCATTGGAGGTCACCGGTACAAGAAGTCCACGGCGTGTTTGATGAGTATCAGGCAAAGGGAGGACGAGACTTTGAGATCCTATATAACGCGGTTCAACAAAGAAGCCCTTTCAATAGATGAAGCAGACGATAAGATACAGGTAGCAGCCTTCACCAACGGGCTGCGAAAGGGTAAGTTCCTCTTCTCCCTATATAAGAACGATCCAAAAACCATGTCCGACGTGCTCTACAGGGCAACGAAGTACATGAACGCGGAGGACGCGCTGATTGCAAGAGAAGATAAGCCAAAGAAAAGGGAAAGGCAAGAAGACACACGAACGGATAGGGGGCAGAAGAAGGCTAGGCCCGACGAGCGACGGGATGATCGCCGCCCTAAACCGCCCCCAGGGAGATTCACGAGCTTCACGCCGCTGACCGCCCCCATCGATCAGGTCCTAATGCAAATCAAGGACGAGGGGACTTTGACTTTTCCCGGCAAGATGACGGGAAACCCCAACAAAAGACCCAAGGACAAATATTGCCGCTTCCATCGAAACCATGGACGCGACACGGCGGACTGCTATGACCTGAAGCAGCAGATAGAAGCTCTAATCAAGCAGGGGAAGCTGCAGAGGTTCGTTAGCAAAGAGCGGGCAGAACCACCGTAAGACCAAGCTCCCCGATGGGACAACGAGCGCCCTAGGCAGCCCTTGGGCGATATCCGGATGATTATAGGGGGTACGGCGACCGCTGGGTCATCGAAGAAAGCTCGAAAGACTTATCTCAGAATGGTGCAGAACATCCAGTTGACGGGGTCCGTACCCAAAATGCCACGGACTGATAAACCCCTCATTGGATTCTCAGAAGAAGATGCGCGACACCTCCACCACCCCCATGATGACGCGCTCGTCGTCACCATACGAGCAGGAGATTACAACATGCATCAAGTTCTTGTCGACAACGGGAGCTCAGCGGACATCCTCTACTATCCTGCGTTCCAACAGATGGGAATTGATAGGAAACGGCTAGTTCCGACTAACGCCCCACTAGTCGGATTCGGAGGAACAAAGGTATTCCCCCTTGGCACCATCACCCTGGCAGTAACCATTGGAGATTACCCTCAACAGGTCACGAAGAATGTAGCGTTCCTTGTGGTCGACTGCTCATCAGTTTACAATGCTATCATAGGACGTCCCACTCTTAACTCGTGGAAGGCTATAACCTCAACTTACCACTTGATGATAAAATTCCTGACGGACTATGGAGAAGGAGAACTGAGAGGAGACCAAGTGGCCGCACGCGAATGTTATATAGCAATGATGGAAATGGATGACCACCGTCAGACCATGAGCATAGAAGAACAGCGCACCGCGACGGAGCCCATAGAAGAACTCGAAGAGATATCTCTCGATGATTCCCAACTGGAGCGGACAACCAAGATCGGTACTCTTACAGACGCGGCGATACGGCAGGAACTCGCCGCATTTCTTAAAGAAAACCGGGACATATTCGCTTGGAGTCACAGGGACATGCCGGGCATCGATCCGTCAGTCATAGTACACAGATTAAACGTCTTACCATCATTCCCGCCGATTCGCCAAAAGAAAAGAGTCTTCGCCCCAGAGAGAGATCGAGCAGTAGCGGAGGAAGTCCGCAAGCTACAAGAGGCGGGTTTCATTTAGGAGGTTCACTATCCCGAGTGGTTAGCGAACGTCGTCATGGTAAAAAAGAGCAACGGAAAGTGGAGGATGTGCGTAGATTTTACTGACCTAAACAGGGCGTGCCCTAAGGACAGCTATCCTCTGCCTAGGGTCGACCTCCTGGTTGACTCTACGGCCCAACACCAGTTGTTAAGCTTCATGGACGTGTTTTCAAGATACAACCAGATCCAGATGGACGAAGCTGATCGAGAGAAGACTTCGTTCATAACAAGCCAAGGCCTTTTCTGCTACAAGGTCATGCCGTTCGGTTTAAAGAACGTAGGGGCGACGTACCAAAGGCTTATGAACAAGATATTCGTGGAGCAGATCGGGAGAAATGTACAGGTGTATGTCGACGACATGTTAGTAAAAAGCCAGAGAAAGGAGGATCATTTGAAAGACCTAAGGAAAACCTTCGATACCCTTCGCTCCTACAACATGAAACTAAATCCAGCCAAATGTGCCTTCGGAGTGACGGGCGGAAAATTCCTGGGATACATGGTGTCCCAGCGAGGCATCGAAGCCAATCCAGACAAAATCCGAGCTATAATGGAGATGACGCCTCCCAAGAATGTGAAGGAAGTACAAAGCCTTAACGGAAAGGTCGCCGCGCTTAGCAGATTCGTATCCAGGGCGACGGATAGGTGCCTCCCATTCTTCCGCACACTGAAGAAGTCCTTCGAATGGACGGACGAGTGCCAGCAAGCATTTGAAGACCTCAAAGCCTACCTATCGTCGCCACCAATATTGACCCCCTCCCAACCAGGCGAAGAACTATTCCTCTATTTAGCCGTTTCTCCAGCCGCCGTCAGCGCAGCCCTAGTAAGGGAAGACAACAAGGTACAAAGGCTGGTGTACTACGCCAGCCGGGCATTCCACGGGGCAGAAGGAAGATACTCGCCGCTAGAAAAACTGGTCTTCGCTTTAGTTACGGCAGCACGCAAGCTAAAGCCATACTTCCAAGCTCATACGGTGGTCGTACTGACTGACAAACCCATACGAAAAGCAATGAGCAGCCCTGATGCCGCGGGACGTATGGCCTTATGGGCAGTAGAATTGAGCGAGTTTGACATAAAATATCGCCCCCGCACTTCCATCAAAGGGCAAGTACTCGCTGACTTTATTGCGGAGTTCACGTATCAAGAAGATCAGAGGGCGGGGAGCTCTCAATGGAATGTTTTCACCGACGGATCGTCAAACAAAAAAGCTAGCAGAGCAGGAGTTGTACTTCGTTCCCCCGAGGGTGACGAGGTCGAATGCATGATTCGACTTGATTTCCCTACGACCAACAACGAAGCGGAGTATGAAGCCCTCATAGCAGGCTTAGATCTGGCAAAGGCCGTAGGAGCCGTAGGCACGGTAGTCCATTGTGACTCTCAGGTAATCACCAATCAGATCAACGGTGACTACGAATGTAAGGGAGAAAGAATGAAGATGTACTTGGAACAAGCAAAGAGAAAGGTGGACAAGCTCCAGGCAAAAATTATTCAAATTCCAAGAGGGGACAACGAGCAAGCCGACCGCCTTGCAAAAGCTGCATCCGCAGAGCATGTGATCATCCCCGGTAAGGCTCTATCTTTTACTCAACTCGCACCACTGATAGATGTCATCAGTATGCAGGAGGTAAGATCCGAAAACGATTGGACCAACCCTCTGGTCGCCTATTTGAAAGAAGGCATCCTACTTGAAGAAAAGGAAGCCGCAAGGAAGCTGAAGGTCCGTGCAGCGAGATTCATCTTAATAAGAGACGTCCTATACAAGAGGAGTTTCTCCCGGCCGTACTTAAGGTGTCTGGGACCTGAAGAAGCGGATTATGTCATGAGAGAAGTACATGAAGGAATTTGTGGCAACCATTCAGGGTCGCAATCGTTGGTCCACAAATTAGTCCGGGCCGGATACTATTGGCCGACAATGCAGAAGGACGCCCAGACATATGTCAAAACATGCGACAAGTGCCAACGGTTCAGTAACTTCATCAAGCAGCCAGCTGAAGAACTAACCCCGATCACTGCTCCGTGGCCGTTCGCCCAATGGGGATTGGATATCATGGGCCCATTCCCAACGGCAGCTAGGCAACTGAAGTTCCTAATAGTCGGAATCGACTACTTCACCAAGTGGGTGGAAGCAGAAGCCTTAGCCGCTATCACCGAGAAGAACGTGCGAAGTTAGGGCGACAGCTGAACAGAGGCTCGCGCGATACCAAGACCTCATGGCAAAACACTACAACTCCTGAGTCAAGCACAGGGACTTCGAAGTTGGAGACCTGGTCCTAAGGAAGGTGATGGGCACCACCAAAGACCCTACGCAAGGAAAACTCGGCCCAAACTGGGAAAGGCCATACAGAATTACATCATGGCTGAGGAAGGGTACTTACCACTTAGAGACTCTGGACGGACTAAAACTACGCCATCCATGGAACGCCGAGCACCTCAGAAAGTACTACCAGTAGAGAAACAACGGACGCCTCTCCTCAGTTCCAATCTATTTCTTTCAGTCATTTATTTTGAGTCATTTATTTTAGTTTACTTTTAAACATTCACCAAAGGGCTAAAGTTTATTCTTTTTGGGAACAATTTTCTACGAATATATGCATCCATCACAATAAGAAGAGTTTATTCAGAAACGAATGATGTATCTGTTAAGTAGACGGAACTACAAAGTCCACACAGTGGACGACCCTAAAAGTGGACGAAACCACTTGAATCCACAAAGTAGACGACCAAAAGTCCACAAGATGGACAAAACTACTTAAGTCCAAAAAGTGGACGACTTTGTTACTTAGACCACTAAGTGGACTACCCCAAGTCCGAAAAGTAAGACGACCTCAAAGTCCACAAAATCAACGGCATTAAAAGTGGACGACCTTGAGCCTACAAAGTAGACAACCTTAAGTCTACAAAGTGGACGACCTTGAGTCCATGAAGTGGACGACCTTGAGTCAACAAAGAGAGTAACCTCAAGTCCACAAAATAAAAGACGTTGACGACCCCAAAATCCACAAAGGTGGATGAAGCTACCAAGACTACAAAATGGACGATCTAAAGACTACAAAGTAGACGATCCTTAGTCTACGACGTGAACGACCCTAAAAATGGACGCCCCTAAGTTCACAAAGGGGACGACCTTAGGTCCACAAAGGAAAGGCCAACTATTAAATCCACATAATGAACAACTACTACCTTAAGTCCACAAAGTGGACGGACCTACAACAAGGTCTATAGTGGACGACCTTAAATCCGTCAAAACAAGGGAAAGTTGATCCACGAAGACCGTATAATGAACGAATCTACTATAGCCCACGAAGTAGACGACCTTAAGTTTACAAGGTTGACGACCTTAAGTCCACAAAAGTGGACGGCCTTAAAGTAGACAACTTTATTATTTTAAACACAAAATGGATGGATCCATTGCAAAGTCCAAAAGGTGGACGACCTCACCGCATAAGTCCAACAAAGGTGACGGGCCGAGACCCAAGTAAAGGTAACGAATCAGTTACTATTTAGCCAATAGACAAACTCATCAAAATTAGCAAATCAACTATTTAAATACGTCATACAGACGACGCCCTTATAAAGATCAAGGCTGACGGTGTAAAAGAATTAGACAACACAATTAAGAGTAATAAGAATTAAATAACTACAAAATAAAATTGTCTTTACAAAAAGCCCAAAACCACGGGTGTCAAGCGTAAAAGTTCATTACAAAACAAAAAAAAACTGTTTACAACAAAAGGATTTACGAAGTAGAAGGAGCAGTCGACGGGGACAGGACGACGACCGGAGTAGAAGGGTCAACATTAGACTTGGCTGCATCAAGACCAGCTGACGGATCCAAGGTGACGGATCTCTCCAAGGCAGGTTGGGCAAGAACAAAGCTGCCGCCTATCGCGTCTGCTTTAGGATCGGTAGACTCGTCATCCCCCTCGAGGATGGATTCACCCGCCGGGGTTGACGGTATGGGCTCATCCATGTTTATCCCCGACAAGTCCAAGTCAGGATGGGCGCGCTTTGTCTGCTTCAAGCAATCTTCGAAGCCGTCAGCGTAATAGACGGCGCAGGAATCAATGAATTGCTGAGAATCTTTGAATTCCGCCACGGCGTCATTCCTGGCCGTCTCCACCTGACTCATCAACCCTTGGAGCTCCTTCTCCGCCGTCGCCCTTGCCTCGTCAGCCAGGCCTTGTTGACGGACCTCCTCCGTTAGCATGTCCGTCAGTCTCTTCACCTCCTGGGCTAAGTGAACGTTGGCCTCCTTGTACTGCTGCTGAGCGTCAACAGCATTCCTTAGCCGGGTATGCAGACGGGAGACCACAGCTTCCTTATCCGCGCATTTGTCCCACAAGTACTTCATTCGGACCATGGCCTGCAAAACATAAAAATAACGTCAGTCCGCTATAAGGTCGACCATGTGACATAACAAAAGGTAGGAATAGCATACCCGAGTAAGGTCAAAAATCCCTGACGACCCTATCTCGTCCGTCGTCTGGTCGTCACACAGCTCCATCTCCTCTTCCTTAAGGATGGACCCCGCCACCTCGACGGCGTAGTCCTTGTGGGTAAGGAGGTGACGGACAGAATCTGGAGTGACGACCCCTGACGCCGTCATCAGGCCTTTGCCAGACCCGTGAGGAGCTCTTGGGGGCGACGGCCTCTTGGTAGTTTTGTCCCCAGAGGAAGGGACTACTTTCTTCCCTAACCGGTCGTCCACCCCGTCAGTCTTCCTTTTGACGCCTTTCTTACCAACGGGCTTGGGAGTTGACGACGGCGTGGCCTCACCTCTAGCCCTCTCCTCCTCCTGCTTCTTCTTAGCAGCGGCAGCACGGATCCGTTGTTTTGCCGTCTCCATTTCTATTGAAGATGAGAAGTGAGTAAAAAACAATGAGGAAAGTGACGGGGAAAGGTAAGAGATACTCATGTCGGCGGGATACTTCGTTCAGTCTGCGAGCCTCGTCTGACGGTTCCGGACCACCGCAATATAGGTGAAGGGCGTCAAGGGTAATCAGGTCCCGACACCTCCTCTCGTCCAGGGGAATAGACGTCACTCGACGGATGAAGTCTTCCTGCTCCACAGTTATGCGTGGACGGATGTTGGCTGAACGAAAAAAGACGAGGTTAGAAATCAGTCAAAGTAAAGCAAATAAGAGAGGCTGACGGGGTCAACCTGAATCCCTAACGTATGCCCAAGTATTGTCAAAAAAGCCGTGAGGCATGGACTCCCACTCTCCCTGACGGCACACCCAGTTGGTCCCCTCCACAAAGAAAAATCTTCCTTTCCATTTTCTGTTGGAATCAGGCATGTCTGACACCAATTTTAGCTCTTTCGTCCTCACTGAAAAGTGATAAAACCCTTTAGACGAAGAGATGTGTTGCGGACGGTAGCACCAAAAGAATTCGTCCAGAGTTAACTGACGGTGCCCCCCGCTGAGACGACCCCACAAAATCTCCGCGCCAATAAAAGTCCTCCAGGTGTTGGGGGCAATTTGGCTGACGGAGATACCCAGATAGTTGGCCAGCCGACGATACAGTCCCGTCAGCGGCAATCTCAGACCAACGGAGAACATGGCATCGTACATGCCCACATCTGCTGTTCTCCCAGTGTAACACCGTTCACCTTCCTTGGGTAGACGGATGGGGACGTCGTTTGGAATTTGGTAACGAGCCCGTAATGTGTTAAAAACATTCTCGGACATCGTCGGCAAGAAGCCATTGACGGACCACTCCAAGGGTAGGATGAATGGACGGTCATCACCAGGAGCCCCCGAAGTACTCTCTAAGGTCTCCTCGTCACCATCATCCTCACTCCCGTCACCAGTTATCTCCCCACTATTCCCATCCTTGATCAACTCAACTTCTCCATCACTTGCTTCCACTTCGTCAGAAGAGTGGGCCGACGTGTCTCTTTCTGACGACCAGGACGAGCCCTCCTTGGGCTCACGACCTGACAGAAAGACTTCGTCGTAACCCGCTCCCTCGCGGACTGATGACTGTTCACTCGACATCTGACTACCTACAAACGACGGTTTTTGTTCTAAGAACCTAGGCCGACGACCTCACTAAAGGAACAGGGTAGAGAGATAAGAAGAAGTAAAACTTACGAGTAATAAGTCCTTTGAACGAGGTTGACGGTCTCGAAAAGGTTGACGGTATATCGGAGATTGACGAAGCTAGCAAGTGAACTTGACGCCTTGGCTCTCAGAAGATCGCAAATGTTAGAAAGTTTAAAATGAAGGGAATTAGAGATATATATATAGGGAAAACGGGCACGGAAGACGAAGCGACGCGCTCGTCGTAGATCGAGGCGAATCAAATAAAACCACGTGTCCTAGCATTTAATAGAGACCGCTCGGAGCTTTAAGTACGTACTCCATACCTCGTCAAGGGGGATTGACGAGGCTATGGAGTAGGGGGCAGTTGATAAGAGTCATTTTGGTAAGTCCAGAACTGAAGAACCAGGGGCTGACGACCTTGGGGCTGACGAGTCTGGGGTTGACGACCTTAGAGGCCATAGTCTGAAGCTGACGACCTTCACCACGGAAACTCCACGTATATCGCCGAGTTGACGGTATGAGGCTGACAAGGTTAGACATAGGCCCGTCTACAAACCTTACTTGACCAACACACATACACCAATGATTCTTGAACGACACGTCTAAGTATGACGACTCCTACAAGGACAAGGGTTCTAGGAGATACGTGGGATCCAAGTATTACTGTCCTAAAAGGAAAAGAACTCCTTGGTCAAGGCATGGATTTGGCCCAACGCTACTATAAATACTCCAAGACCCTCGCAAAGCAAGGTACGCACAAATAACTCAACTCTAGTACTCTAGTGTTGAAGAAAAAGATCTCTAACTTAACCTTCAGAGGGTCTTCGGCCGGTACCACACCGGTGCCCTTACTTAGGTCTTCACTCTTTTTGTTGTGTAGGTACGTCATTAGGAGCACGTGCGGACCGTGTAGCTCACTGACGATTTCGGACATCATCAACCACAATGTTTATTTTTATAATATGTTATGTTTATTTTTAATTTTTTTTTATTTATGTTTGTTTCAGTATAAACAATTTTTAAAAAATAATTTATTTTTTAAAGAGTATTTTCTAGAAAATTGTATCATTTTTTAGTTTTTGGTAACAACCTTTAAAATGAGCTTGAGAATATTTTCTGGTGTTTGGTATGCAAATTTTTATTTTTATTTTTTATATTTTTTGTGTAATTTAAAATATGTGTATTATGTAAACCAACTAATGTAATCAATATAAATAAAATAAATAAAAAATCAAGAATGAATTTGGTTTTCATACTAAAATTTTAACAATAGATACAATTAAAATTAGTTGTCAAATTTTCATGATCTGTACCACTCATCTTGCTCATATATATGGACAGTAACGTCTACACATACATACATGCATACATACATACATACATACATACATACATACATATCTACCATTTGTTTATATACATAAAATTGACATGAGAATACATCTTTAATAAGTACAAATAACAATAACTTTTAGTTGTCTATTCTTTTTGCTGGTATACTAATTGTCTACTATGGTCAACCACAAGTTTTTAATATTACTCGAAATTATGTATTTATATAATGTATCTATATAGTATATTATCACGGCATAGTATCTGCATAATGTATTTACCAACAAATACATTTCCTTTAAACAATTATCATTCATTATATAACAATATTATTAAGTAAAGATTATCCTATGTAAAAGAAATTTAGAGCCAGCATTATGTTTAAAATTTTCGTCTTTTACTTCATTCATTCATTCTTCTTCTTTTTTATTTTTTATATTTTTTTAGCACTTTTATGTGCAAAAAAGAACAACCTGGAATCCATCAAACCAAAAATTTCTTAGAGAAAAAAAAATTTTGAAATTCAAAGTAAAGAATTAAGATTTTGGTAGAGATGAATAGAATAATTATTGTTGCAAATATGTTCTTCTTTGCAAGTTGATAGAGAGGAATGAAATAATTACTAAGCAATGAGGGGAAAAAAATCTAATCAGAGAACTGTGTTATAAAGGGGAAGAGAAACATGGAGGGAGAGAGAGAGAGAGAGAGAGAGAGAGATCTATAGAAAAGGGGAGACCAGAGTTAGTGATAGTGAGAGTGTGAGGAAAGAAAAAGAAAAGGGAATAGAGAAAAAGTAAAAGAGTGTACCGTGAGAGAGATTGTTTTCCAAAAAAAAATTTTGAAAAACAACTTATATAAAACAAGCCTTATTTTTATTAGGATTTTCCATTGATTAAAGATAGTTTTCCGTTAACCAGTTTTTTTTTGTATTACCAAACACTGGAAAATGTAGAAACCTATCTTTGCAGAAGGTTTTCTAGCGAAACAAACAGAGCGTTAAGGTCTGTTTGGATAGAACTTACTGTTGAAAACTGAAAACAAAAAACACTGTAACAAAATAATTTTTAAATGTATGAATAGTGCTGTGGGATCCAATTTTAATGAAAAAATTGTTAAAAAAGTGAAGTTTGTGGGTTCGTGAATAGTGCACAGGTCCACTGTTTTACGGTTGAAAAGTCAACAAATGTGGCTGAAAAAAAAAAAAAAAAACGCAAGAAGGAAATGCAATGTGTATCCAAATGGATACTTAGTTTATTTTTCAAAAGTAATATAATTTTACTATTATTTTAAATGTAACAATAACATGTGTACTTAAGAAGGCCGATAACTTGACATGGTCCATGACATGTAGTTTTTTTTTATTTTTTATAATTTATTTTGTGTGAATGATATTATTAGTAATGTAAACTTAAAATATACTTTTTACAAGTTTGCTATCATGTATGTGAATGTAGAAGTAAACTCTGCTTATTAGCAAGATTCCCCTTCTAACACTCTGTTTTTGTGGTCTTTAAAGCTGGTTAAGTTGGTCTTGCTAGCTACTACTGGATGGATTTTCTATATACTGGTGCAGGACAATGAATTGTACAGCCATATATCAAAATGAATGAATGGAGGATCTAGAGACTAAGCACACAAATTGTGCTTTTGATTAGTTCACATTAGCATCGTAGTGTCCTTTGGCTTTGGTGAGGATTAAGGGAAATCCCAATTCTTTAATATTAGTGTACAATACATGTGCATGTTATATATGTTGGTAAAGCTTCTAGAAAAGTTGGAACAAGATTTGCACCAAATTTAGGTATCAATTGTTTAGTGGTAATTGGTAAGTGGTAATAGTATCATCAATGAGAATCTAATCACAATTAAGGAACTCATAAACAAATGACAGATTGCATCTATTAAAAAAAAAAAGAAAAAAAAAAGACTTATTTGAAAAATATGGGTCAACCCGACTCAACCTAACCCGCGACCCGATTGACCCAATACCCCTGTTGACCCGCAAACCCGATTAACCCGACTCAACCCGCCCATTTTGCCACATCTAGTTTATAAATTATCATCTCACTACATTTCTCTTCCTTCTTTTTCACCATAATCCTATTTTGTTTTCATAATTTAGCTAATCGAACAGTTTTGGCTTAACAAAAAGCAACACTTGACCAAACCAAGAGCACTATATTTAAAGCTATTGGCTCTTTTTATATAATTAATAGAAGTATAAGTAGATACAACCAATATAGGAACCATAATCAATGGAGTCAATACCATACCGGAAGCTATTTCGGTTTGATCATAGGTACAAAATATTTTGGTATCAATTAATACCGGTATACTGTTTTAGAATTATCGCTAATTATATATACATATATATATATATGCGCACCCAAAAACAGCGACTGGGCCTGAGAGGTAAATTGGGCTCACAATCTATTTGTATGGTGGGCTTTTAGTGTTTCCTACAATGGAGTGATTCCTTTCTTGACTGCCTAAGTGTTCCCATCTTCTTTTTCGTTCTCCTTCTTCTCCCTTCTCTTTTTCTCTCTCTCCCTCGCGACCCCCTTGCTTCTGATACCCCCTCCCCTATTTATAGCTATAGCTTGTTGGGTTACGGCGGCCATTTTCTAGTTTAGTGGATGGAGAGGTCCAATGCCATCCTCTCTAAGTGGTGAGTAGTTTTGAGTGTAAAGAGGATAACAGTGGCATCGGAACTTGATTCCATTGCCACGTCTGTTTCCCGGCAGAAAGGCTTTCGAGGTGAGTGGCATGGCCCAGCATGGCAACCTTGGTTGGTAGTCAGGCAACCCGGCGGAACCCCAGGCATAAGGCGCAGACGATACACAGTTTGCTGCTACCGACCATATCTCAGATGGCTTCGCTTTGGCCTTTGGGGTGCTTGATACATGCTAGGTCGGTTCGGGGTAAAGCCCCTTAGACTAATCAGGGCCGAGGCCCATAAGGGGACGATCGTTCTTGTAGGCCTAGGGGTAAACGGGCCTGGGGCATGGCCCGTATGGGCAGCTATTCTTGTGGGCCTGCGGGTGGAGGGCCTAGGGGATGATGCCCGTCCAATATATATATATATATATATATAATATTATATTCTAACCCAATCCAACATTGTAATTGTAAAATTATAATAATAATATAGAAATTCAGGTATATATATAGATCTTTTTTTTTTTTTACCTTGGATTAATTCCTAAAAAAATGTAGTTTTATAATGAAAAATATATAAAAAGTAAAAAATAAAATAAAATAAAATGAAGGCTTAATTCTTGAACAACAAGCAGAAATGTCATATCATGAGTACAATTCAATCAACTAAAAAAAGGAAAAAAGCTTAGGGGGTGTTTGGAAGAGAAGTTTTAGTTATGTTGTTTGAGTGTTTTTGTTATACGTATGGGTGAAAAAAGTGTATAATGTTGTTTAAAATGTGAAAATATGAGTTAGAATTCACTCACCAAGCAAGACCTTAAATTTTAAAAGCTAAAAAGACTACGGTTGTCATTCACATTGAAAAAGGCAAAACCCAAAGCTTTTTTCAAACTCTTAACACTCTCCTATTAACCACCTGTCCTAGAAACTCACTTTTAATATATATTTTTTGAAAAAGTACAGTACCACAACAAAAGATATAACTTGTGCCACAACTTGTCTATATGGCGAGTTATGGTTGGTGAATGGGTATCTCCACATGGATCTACTATCATCTCTTTATCAACCACAACTTGCCATATGGTGAGTTGTGACACAAGTTGTACCTTTTTTTGTGGCATTATAACTCCTCATATTTTTTAACTTTTGCATTGAGAAGAGTGGTCAGCATACAAAACAAGAAGGAAATGAAGTTGGCATGCCCTCCAGCCAGATCTTCAGTACACCCACAAGAAAAACATGTAAAAGAGAGGAGAAGTAAGAAGTAGGGGTGAGAGAAGAAGGCATAAAAACTAAAACAGTGCCTTACACGTTACATTTTAACTGAAATAATGTCTTAACAACACAAATACAATTTTAATTTTAATCAAAAACAAATACAATTTTAACACTGCGTAACTATCACCAATCTTTTTTTTAAATAAAACATATATAATAAAGTATTGGGTTGAATGTTAAAATTAAGGAAAAAAAAAGGGTTGAATAAACTCTCTCAACAGACCACCAAGAGGCCATTTGGCATGGTTATTTGTGCAACATCTTTCAATTTTTAAATAATATTACACGTATTTTTACACATTTTTTTATCAACACGTATTTTTAAAAAATACAAACAATATTATTAGAACAACATTAGAAAACAACTCTTAATTATCTTTTTTTTTTTTTTTGAAAGGAACTCTTAATTATCTTTACCAAAATGGTACAAACGTCATCAATGTAATTAGTTTTCTTATGTAATTTTCTTGGTACAATCATAATGGGAGTGTCCGGCCTTGGCCCCTTCTGCACCAAATAAAATGAGTGCGACAGAGGCTTAGTTGGAAAATTAATTGTGCCATTAATACCGTCATGATTTCTAAACTTATGGTACATCAATTTTAGCTAACCAAGTTTCGTCTTAAAAAAAAAATTATTTCTTAGGGAAAAGTTTTCTTTGCTTTAATGGATTTAAATTTGGGATGGGTTGTCCAAGATTCTAATAATTTTATATTTAACTTTTTTTTCTTTTTTAATTTTCAATATATAAATTTTCGCACATGCAATCTTTTAATTTTAACTTTTTTTTTTTTTTGTGTGTTTAGATATTATCATCTCATTGTCCTCTTCTTCAAGCAGCACTTTATGCTGAATTAATTTTACTATTCTAACAAATTTTCTTTTAACTAAAGAACATTTTTGGCTCCGGGATAGTTTTTAATTTAAGCCTGTTGCAAAATTTTGCAAAATATAAAAAGTTGTTCATTTTATGCTTTTTGAGCAAACAAAACTAACATCAGTGAGTGTAAAATTGTACATAAATACACAAGTGCTACAGTAACTATTCATATATGCACAATTACTGTAGCTTGTGCATTTAATATTTTAGTATTTTTTGGTAGTGTTGGGCCTATGAGAGAGAGAGGGGTAGTGAGTGAAGAAATAATAAAAAATTGTAAAAAAATAAATATTTTATTAAATAGATATGTAGAATATATAGACTGATGTAGGTGTTTTGTAAAAAAATATTTGTGTAAGATAATTTTTTTTGTGTGCCAAAATTGACGGAAAGTTTGCCATTGCAGATGTGGTTACTCCATCTCACTATTATTTTGGTTTTGTCATCTATTTCCACTAGACACTAGTAATCTAGTGACAATTAGTATAATACCACTGATGTGACACAATAGACACCACTTATTTGATAGTAAATTTACTAACAGAAATAAACGGCAAGGCTAATATGATGAAAATATAATGTACTTGATACATGGCTAGGCTTTGTTGGGCCAGATACAAATTCCTCAATAGAAGCCCATAACAAAGTCCACCCAATCTTATTCATAAATGGAGCGCTGATTTTTAAAATTCTGAAGACAATAACTCAAAATTCAAACATCATTTTAATATATACGGTAGTATAAATTGAAATTAAAAAAAAAAATTCATTGTACAAATTCATAAAATAAAATAAAACAAATGTAGATTTTTTTGAAAAATTTCAGGTTGATAATCAACATTTAAATGTTTGTACAATGATTTATTTTCTCAATTTACTCTTAAGTAGTCTAATTACTTGTTTAAATTTCTTTTATTTGAATTTCTCTTTTTAAGTTATGTTAATGAAAATGTATAAATTTTTTTTGTTAATATATATATATAAATAAATATATATATATATATATATTTTGAGAATGTTGTTAAAATCTATTAGGATTGGATTAGGATTGGCCCATGAATTTTGCTTTAATCCAAGAGTGGCCAACGTAACAGTCATCATATCATTATTTTACAATTTTTTCTTACAAAAGAGTATATATGTTATTGTAGGTTTAGCCCCCTTTTTTTTTAATAAAAGAAATAGATTAGATCTTAGAAAAATATTTTTCTTTTCTCTCATGGCTTTAGATTTTGCTTTAATGAAACTTTCTTATGAAATAGTACTGGGCATTGGATAGGTTGTGAAAGATCATGCTTCTAAGCCGAAACTAACATGTAAATGTAATGACAAAGTCTACCATCCTATTAAATAATTATATATTTAATTTTTTATTAGATTCTCTATATATAAATTTTCCAACATGTAAACATCAAGATTTTATAATTTTTTGTGTGTGTTTATATATTACATTAATTAAAGTGCAGGCCAAGTGGTTTATCTCTTTAAATTTTAAACCTTGATATATTCAAAAAGAAAAATGCAAAAGCTAAAAATCTGGTTTTGAACCCTATGTATTCAAATTGTTCTCATGTCAATTGAAAAATATATTTCAGACCCTTTTATTAAATATGTAACAAAATTATTAATTAATTATCAATTTATCTCAATTATATGATCAACAAGATAATTGTATTTTATCAGAATTACATACACCAAATCATAAAGTAAGCATTATAAATAATAATAAAAATAATAATAACACTGGATTTGGTGAGGGCTTGTAAAACCAAATTCTAGAAATATAAACATTGTGATATATTTTTTTAAAAATTAATTCACTTGTCATTAACTAGCCATAGAAGAGACTAAAAAAAAAAAAGAGTCACAAGACTTGTTTAAATAAGCTCATGAGTTATATGACTTAATACACATGAATAATTTTATGAATAATAATATAATAGGTCGGAGAAAATTCCTTCAAAGCCGTTCGTAGGTAAACTATAATAAACTTTTTTTTTTTTGAGATAATTCTAGGTTTGAAGGAATCCAGTACTTAGGGAGTATGAACTCTACGAACCAATGTGCTGAAGGAGGCCCATCCAGTTCTTCAAGGTGTAGATACGACCATTCCCTTTTGTCCAAGCCCATAAGGCCACATTGTCTTTTCCTTACCATAAATCTCAAAGCAAATGAAAAGGTTGAATTCAAGCAAATAAGATCTCACAAAAAATTATTGAACTGGTAATAATTAGTTAGTTTCCAGTCCACTAATTTAAGTAGTTCTACTGCTCAATAAAACTTGAAAGTAAGACGTTTGATGCATTTGTATAGCGCTAAAAACTTATTTCATATACACTGTTGATGCAAAATCATCATGTAAAACTAAGATAAATAAGCCTTGGTGGCACTGATTATACAAATCAACCAACTACTTGACCAAATGTAGAAATAAAAAAAAAAAAACGTACAAACTCCAATTTTTTTAGTTAATTCTTTCAAGAGGATGCCCTATAGACTACCCATTTTCTAAATCATATTGAAATTATGCACATCGTACTTTGCAAAATCATAGCCAACATAGCGTGTACAAACTAACATAGAAAATACAAATATGCAAGAAGTTCTATCAGTGAAATTTGCATCAATCACATCATTCCCACCAATTGTTTTCCCAGTTGATCCAAATGACACAAGTGTAGTGCCAAAAGTAACCCAGCATTGAGTTGACTAGATTGGCTATAGATCGACAATTGTGGGAAAGGTTTCCAGAAAGCACGCTCACATAAGTTTGAATGTCAAAATATTATGGGTTTTAAAAAGAACTCAAAAAAAAAAAAAATAATCGAAAAAAAAAAACCATGGATAAATAGACAATCACACACAAGAAAACGCCAAGGATTTACGTGGTTCGGCCTTTGGCCTACATCCACGGGTGAAGACAAGGAGAAAGTTCCACTAACAAATATGGAAAATATTGACAGAATTCTCACAGAACCCAAACCCCAGTACACCCAAATTACTCAATATAAATGAGATATTGTCATACTCCAACTACAACAGCAACAAAGCTGTAGTTCTAAAATTTAGGATAGACAATTGTTGCAGTGCATGCAAAGAACTGAAGAAGTCAATCCGGAAAAGTTAATAGACTTTTAATAGGAATCCAATTCAAAGTCACGTCATGTTGACAGCTCCAGTTACATAATTTCTTGATTCAGGTCAGCCATTGCATCTTTAATGGCTTGGGTTGATCTACCAGAGATGACATCCTTGAGGTCTTCCACTTTAGCTTCTACTTTCTCCTTGATTGGGTCAGGAACTTTTGTCTCCCTGCTCTTTAAGTTCCTTCTCAATTTGGTACAAAATTGAGTTAGCTTGGTTCTTTGTGTCTATGGCATCCCTCTTTTCCATGTCTTCCTTTCCAAAATTTTCAGCTTCTCTAACCATCCTATCCATATGCAATTTTAGTAACATAATTAGGTTAGGTTTACAGGTACTTATAAAAGCTTCAATTCTTCAACCATAACAAGCAGTAGAATATAAAATGTGAATGTTTCTTTTTATCTCGGTTCACATTTTGATACAGTATAGATACTTAAATCGCTGAGATTTCAGAAAGAAAAGAAAGATACAAGTTCTTGAAGACCATGGTAGCATCATTGAAAGGGGCAACAATAGAAAAAAAGAAGCCCTAATGCTATAAAATTAAAATTAAAGACTAAGAAATAAAAGATTTTTTTTTTAGTTTCAATTTTTATTTAGAAAATACAAATTAGCATATAAACAAGAAAAATCATTTTCTGAAAACAATGGCTATCGTAATAGGACTATAAAATATCTAAGTAGTATAATGCACTAATACAGAAATGAGCCTTGATTTACTTGGAGTTTGGTGATGCAATCTCTTATAGTTCTATAGTTTGCATTTGTTATATATATTCAGTTATTTCTCAGATGGTTAGATAATTATAGTCGGTTCAGATGGGTTGGATTTCAGGATCATTCAGGCCCACAAATTAACCAAAAATTCTAATTTCTAACTCATTCTAAAAATATCTCTAGCCACAACAAGCTTCAACCACCAGATACTAATTCATGCTTTCTGTTGAAAACTAAAACTTGCTATCTCTAGTTTGAACAAATACCAAACTCTCTTCATAACAACAGTTTTTCGAAACGTACCTTATCACTTGGCAAGGTGCTAGCACTAGTTATGGCAATATCCTGCTTCTTTCCAATCCCCTTGTCAACTGAAGTGACTGAAAAAATACCATCGGCATCAATATCACATTTCACCTCAATTTGACGAACTCCATGTGGCATACTTGGGATGACCTCTAAGTGAAACCTTCCAAGAGATTTGTTGTCCCTCACAAACTCTCTCACCTTGATAGAGGTTAATCTCTACACTGGTCCATCCATCTACAGCAGTGGAAAAGAAAACAACCATGATTTGGAAATCGGTAAAGTTGTGATCCTTCAGATAATCCTTGTCAGTACGCCATCGAAAGTTTTAAGTCCTGAAATGAAAGTCACAAAGATCAATATTGATGCCTCAACTACCTCAACAATTACTGCAAGTTGTTAAATACTACAGTAGACAATATCAGAAATAGAGAGCTCTGAAATGAAAGTAATAACTAATAAGTGACATCCAAGAGCACAGTGTCACTAACTTCTCCCACTAAAACACTAGCCCTGAACTAAAAGTCACTAAAATAAATATTGATGCCTCAACTGTCTTAACAATTAGTGCAAATTTTAAAAAGTACTACAATAGGTAATATCAGAAATAGAGAGTTGTACGTCTTCTTCCATAAATAAAGAGGAAAAAAGAACAGGACAAACCTGAAGAATAGCTTCAAGACCAACAACTTCATAAGGATTTACAGTCACATTGGGCTCTTTTCCGGTCATTTCCTCATGCTCCTAAACAGCAGGGATGCGAGTTGAACCATCAACGAGATTACTTCATCTATATCTTCAAAGGAAAGCTTTGTATCTCTCAAGGCACTTTCAAAAGGTGAAAAAAGCCATGAAAAAGTAGATTGCAGTATTAATCCACTGAAGTGATGGAAATCAAACATTTATTGAAATTTCATATGCGAACAATTGTTAGTAGGCATACCTGTCTAGCAAATCTGAACACAATTCTTCTACTTTGACCCCTGTCAGTGTGGTGTCATTGTGTTTTGGGCCATCTGCAGCAGCAGCAGTAATGAAAGGTAAACTGGAAAAGCAAATGGTTTTTCTATATGATATGGAAAATAGAGAGATCAACATAAAGAAGGCATAGAAATAGGGACATACGTAATATCAATCGTCAAAGATGACAGCTTCATCATGGTAAATGCTTGCTTGTCTTTCAGAAGATCTGTGCCTTCATCCTTCTTACAGTTTTCAGCAAGCCAATCAACTATTCCTATTAAAAATTATAGAATGTAAGGGTGTAATTTAGTAACAACGAACGAAATCAGAAAACAAAGAATATAAACTAAATGTATACTAGTTTCTCTTGTTCCAACCTTGTCAAAGCCATTGCTTCTTGGATGAGTCTCCAACCTCAAGAACTGCATAGTATAGACATAACAGAAGAATATAAGGTTCATTACCTATTCTTGAAGACCATGGTAGCGTCATTGAAAGGGGTAACAAATAGAAGAAAAAAAAAGCCCTTAAGCTAAAAAATTGAAATTAAAGACTAAGTAATAAAGTTTTTCTATTTTATTTAGAAAATACAAATTTGCATATAAACATGAAAAAACATTTTCTGCCAACAATGGCTATGGTAATAGGACTATAAAATATCTAAGAAGTATAATGCACAAATAAAGAATTGAGCCTTGATTTACTTGGAGTTTGGTGATGCAATCTCTTCTAGTTCTACAGTTGCATTTGTTATATATATTTAGTTATTTCACAGATGGTTAGATAATTATATTCGGCTAAGCTATAGGTTGGATTTCAGGATCATCCAAGCCCCAAATTAACCAAAAATTTTAATTTGAACAAATACCAAATACTCTTCATAACAATAGTTTTTTCAAAACATACCGCATCACTTTACAAGGTGCTAGCACCAGTTATGGTGATATTTGGCTTCTTTCCAATTCCCATGTCAACTGCAGTGACCGAAAGGGTACCATCGGCATCAATACCAAATTTCACCACTATTTGAGGAACTCCACGTGGCACATGTGGGATGCCATCTAAGCAAAAGATTCCAGGACATTTATTGTCTCTCACAAACTCTCTCACCATGATACTGGTTTATATTCATCTGCTGCAATGGAAAAGAAAACAACCCTGATTTGGAAATTGGTAAGGTTGGGTTCCTTCAGATAATCTGTCATCACACCACCTAAAATTTCAAGTCCTGAAATGAAAGTCACAAAATAAAATATTGATGCCTCAACAATTAATGCAAGTTCTAATAAGTACTACAGTGGACAATATAAAAAATAGAGAGCTCTAAAATGAACATAATAAGTGACATCCAAGAGCACAATGTCACTAACTTCTCTAGCTAAAACACTAGCCCTGAAATGAAAGTCACTAAAATAATATTGATGCCTCAACTGTCTCAACAATTAGAGCAGATTCTAATAAGTACAACAGTAGATGATATCAGAAATAGAGAGTTTTAAGTTTTCTTCCATAAATAAAGAGGAAAAAAGAAGAACAACAAGACAAACCTGAACTATAGCCCCAAGAGCAACAACTTCATAAGGATTTACAGTCACATTTGGCTCTTTTCCAGTCATTTCCTCATGCTCCTAAATGGCTGGGATGTGAGTTGAACCATTACTTCATCTATATCTTTGAAGGAAAGCTTTGTATCTCTCATGGCAGTTTCAACAGGTGATAAAAGCCTATGAAAAAGTAGATTGCAGCATTAATCCACTTAAGTGATGGAAATCAAACATTCATTGATATTTCATATGCAAGTAACAATTGTCAGTAGGCATACCTATCCAGCAAATCTGAACACAGTTCTGCAAATTCGATCCTTGTCAGTGTGTTGTCAATGTGTTTTGGGCCATCCACAGCAGCAGCAGCAATAAAAGGTAAACTGGAAAAGCAAATGATTTTTCTATATGATCATGGAAAATAGAGAGATCAACTTAAAGAAGGCATAGAAATAGCCACATACCTAATATTAGTCTAAGTCAGAGATGACTGCTTCATCATGGTAAATACTTGCTTGTCTTTCAGAAGATCTGTGCCTTCATCTTTCTTACAGTTTTCAGCAAGCCAATCAACTATTTTCTATTAAAAATTATAGAATGTAAGGGTGTAATTTTGACGCAGGACAATCAGAACAAAACTGAAAACAACGAAAAAATAAAGGATATGACCTAAGAGTCAGCACCTAAGCCTTGCTTGGAGTTAGCACCAAGCGGAGAACCATTAGGAGTCAGCACCTAGGGTAGACCTGGAGTCAGCATCAGACCAAAAATACCAAACGACCATTTTTTTATTCATCAAAATATCAACTATCTCCTCAAGGAGTACAATAAGTTGCTTATATAGGATTACTAAACCCTAATTTTAATTGGCTAGGAAACCCTAATTACCTTATTACGAAAATAACCTTGCTTCCAAAATAAAATATTAATAGCCTAATAAACTACCAGGACCTAAAACATAAAAATACAATTGACTTGCAAACATAAATAATACTAAATAAAAATCTTCTTGCGTCTCCTGCACCATTCTCCTCTGGTTGGAGAAAACTCGACCTCGAGTTTTAAAGCATTGAAGGATTAGGATGCTAACAAGTAACACTTGCTTCAAGTTTGGAATTACCTTAGGGAGCATAGAGAAAAGAAAAATCTTGAATTCCACCATGCCAAACTCTTCTGGAATAACAAAATCAATGTGTGGAATCAGCATACTATTATCTTGAACCATTGGAAGCACTATATTATCCACTTTCTCCACTTTAGCAAACTGTTTGTCTTCATGCTCCATGGAAGGCTGATCAAAAGCAGATTCATTAACTTCCAATATCACATCTTGTGAACCCTCTAACATAATACTCTCTGTAAAAATTATCCCTTCACCTTGTTGCTCTTCAATAGATTCATTTTCTTGCATGCAAGTTAAAGTATCACTTGTCGAGGCATGTACGCTTGTGTCAACATTAGGCTTTGGTGTTGCTTGAGGATTCTCCACAACCAAGATATCATCATCGATGTTGTCTTCTATGGGGGCAGCGATAATTTCATTTTGATCAATTATCCTTGGTTTTTCTATTGAATCAGTTTGAGGTGTCATTTGCGTCATTCGGGCAATTATGTCTTCAACATTTTTCAAGATCTTTTTAGATGACTCCTTTAATTCCTTGGTAGATTGTTCAAAAGTGCACTGAGGACATGAAATAAAATGAGAATTTATCGTATGTGCTTCAACCTGAAAAGTACCACACTGAGATTGGGGTAGATACTTAGCTCGAAAGTATGGTGACAAATACTCATCACAAAGCTTTTCTTTCAGATCTTCCCACACACTAATGGCAGATTCATAGTTTAGATAGCGAAAATATTCAAGCTTTTCCCAAAACTTTTGTGCTTCACCTCTTAACTTCAACTTTGCATACCTAACCTTTTTGTTATCTGCCCAATTTGTTTCTTCAAAGAATTGCTCCATCCCATTCATCCAATAGACAAAATCTCGTGGATTAGTTTTACAACAATCAAAATAAGGTGCTTCGGATAATACCATAGCTCACCTTCCTTGTTAGTGGCCAACAACTGCACTTGATAGTCACGGACTGACTCTGCAACTGAGTGGGTCTAATTGGACAAAGTGACCTATAGATGAGCAATTTAAAGGCCCAATGCAATGGGCTGGCACAGCAACAATATTCTTTCTTTTTCTTTTTTTTTTTTTTTTTTTTTTTTTTTTTTTTTTTTTTTTTTTACACTGCAATTGGACTTAAAAATGAAAGACAACACAATACGAACTACAGGCCCAAAAATTTCAGAAACTAGAAACAAGAGGAAATAAAGAGAAGAGAGGCAGCGGAATCATCGGCGCTCACTGTCGGCGGCGGCGGCTTGTTGACGGTAAGTATTGATTTGTGGCTTCCGGCGGCTGGTGTGGGCGTAGTCTTCGGCGTTCACTATCGGCGGTGGCAGCTTGCTGGAAATCTCAGCAGCGGCGGGATGAGGTTACGGTGTTGGGTTTTGCGGCGGCTGACGGCTGGTGGCAATTGGGCTTCGCGGCGGGGGTGTTGGTTGTGTGGGTTTTGGCGGCTGGTGAAGGCTGGGTCTCTGCTTCTTCTCCACTCTTTTTTGTTCGATCACAGCAACGATACCTCTTTTTTTTTTTTTTTTTTGGGTGTGAGATTTTTTTTCTAATGCTTTCCTGCGGTGATACTTCAACGGATCGGGGTTTGCTCTGATACCAAAATTGACGCAGGACAACCAGAACAAGACTGAAAACAATGGAAAAATAAAGGATATGACCTAGGAGTCAGCACCTAGGCCTTGCTTAGAGTCAGCATCAAGCGGGAAAACCACTAGGAGTCAGCACCTAGGGTAGATCTGGAGTCAGCACCAGACCAAAAGAAAGACCAAACGGCCATTTTTTTATTCATCAAAATATCAACTATCTCCTCAAGGAGTACAATAAGTTGCTTATATAGGATTACTAAACCCTAATTTTAATTGGCTAGGAAATCCTAATTGCCTTATTACGAAAATAACCTTGCTTCCAAAATAAAATATTAATAGCCTAATAAACTACCAGAACCTAAAACATAAAAATACAATTGACTTGCAAACATAAATAATACTAAATAAAAATCTTCTTGCTGGAAATCTCAGCAGCGGCGGGATGAGGTTACGGTGTTGGGTTTTGCGGCGGCTGATGGCTGGTGGCAATTGGGCTTCGCGGCGGGGGTGTTGGTTGTGTGGGTTTTGGCGGCTGGTGAAGGCTGGGTCTCTGCTTCTTCTCCACTCTTTTTTGTTCGATCACAGCAACGATACCTCTTTTTTTTTTTTTTTGGGTGTGAGATTTTTTTTTCTGATGCTTTCCTGCGGTGATACTTCAACGGATCGGGGTTTGCTCTGATACCAAAATTGACGCAGGACAACCAGAACAAGACTGAAAACAACGGAAAAATAAAGGATATGACCTAGGAGTCAGCACCTAGGCCTTGCTTAGAGTCAGCACCAAGCGGGAAAACCACTAGGAGTCAGCACCTAGGGTAGACCTAGAGTCAGCACCAGACCAAAAGAAAGACCAAACGGCCATTTTTTTATTCATCAAAATATCAACTATCTCCTCAAGGAGTACAATAAGTTGCTTATATAGGATTACTAAACCCTAATTTTAATTGGCTAGGAAACCCTAATTGCCTTATTACGAAAATAACCTTGCTTCCAAAATAAAATATTAATAGCCTAATAAACTACCATGACCTAAAACATAAAAATACAATTGACTTGCAAACATAAATAATACTAAATAAAAATCTTCTTGTGTCTCTTGCACCACATCTATATTGGAATAATAGTTAAATGATTAAATTCGCGCTTTTAAGCATAGTTTATCATACTATCAAACAATTGATCCTAATTCCTATATCTGATTAGTCAACTAATAGTTAAAATATTTTTAAGATTAACAATTTAAGCTTTTTCAATAAGTAATAGTTTATCTCAATATCACATCAGATGATCCAAATTCAAATTATCTCCAACATACTAATAATTAAATGATTTTATTAAACAATGTCTATCATGATATCTGCACCTGTTATAGTATCAAACGTGCAATCCTAGGTTCCAATATTCAATTAGCATACTAATGGTTATAAGAATATAAAATTATCAAAACTTACCATTTAAGTGATAGTTCATTATGATTGCATAACAAGTAACATCTAATCCAAATTCAAATCCTACCTATAATCTACTAGTATTTAAATGATTAAATTTACAGCCATTTATAATAATATATGTTTAATTAAAAAAAAAAAAAACAAGTCAAGATTAATCTAAAAATTTGGTTTAGATCAAACAGTACCAGAACATGTCATGGTATCCAACAAAGCAATCCTAAGTTCTTGTGAACACGTTTCTTAAGCTGGTTTTGGTACACCAAACGTTTTTGATTGGTCTGCAGGAAAAGTTTGTATAGGTTGGTGCTAAAGTTGCCACGTCTTTTTTGGTTTGTCATTTGTGAAGACTTGAACTTGTGTTTGTGTAGTAATTAATGCTAGGAGGATCAGCACTGAAAGCTCATGTGCTAATCGCGTGCTTCATTTAAGCACACGGCGTCGTTTACAGGTCCCACATGCTGAACGCACTTTTGTATTATGGCGTCGTTTGTTCTTTTGTTTTTTTTTTTGAGAATCAAGCCAAAAACTTTTTATTGCTCAAGAAATGCTATCATGAATTACAAGTTGTTGTGCAGCACTAGGAAAGTCATTTGACCAAAAGTGGGGACAAGGGATAAATTTGGATGCCTTAGCCAAGTTATCAGCTACGGCATTCCCTTGTCTTTTTACATGAACAAAAGTTGCTGATACAAAATTCAAAGCCATAGCCTTAACATCATCCAAAATGTGGCCAAACGAACTGAAACATGGAGCTGCCGAGTTGATGGCTGTTGTGATTATTTCGGAGTCCCCTTCAAACACCACTTCCTGGAGTCCTTGCTGAAGCGCAAAACTCACCGCAGATCTGCAAGCAATGGCCTCCACCTCTTCCACAGATTTCGGCAACACTGTTCTGTCTGAGAGTGCTCCACAGACCTTACCTTCAGCGTCTCTAACCACTACTCCAATTCCAGCCTGCCCCAACTCATTAAACAGGGCACCATCATAGTTTACTTTAAGCTGTGAACCTTGGGGTGGGAACCATCGTGTGATTCGTGGGGTGATACCGTCGTGAGACTCTGGCATTGGTGGCTCATGTGCTAGCTGGAATTCATTCAACCTGTCAAGCATGTCCTGGTACATTTGAAGTATCAACTGTCTGTACAGTAGGCGGTGGAGCTGCAGGTGTAATGGTGGGTTGCACTGATGCTGCCTGAGTGGGACTGTGTGGTTGCATTGAACCTATACCAGGCCTTTGAACAACCGCTGAATTAACTGGCATAAATCCCTTCAGGGATGGGGTGGGAGCTACAACATGTGGCATTGTATGGCCAGGAACTGAGCCTGGTTGTGATGTAATAGGGGCAGCTGGAACATTCCCATGTGGTACAGGTTGATAAGTAGGGTTAGCAGTTCTCAGCTTGTTCTTTTGTTTAGTTGTTGCCCTTTTAGGCCTTTAAAAAATCCAACCATATAGGATTTTGGTCCAGGTCCCGGACCGGACCAGACCAGACCGGACCGAATAGTTACTATATATAATTTTTTATATTTTATATTTTATTTAAAAAAAAAAAAAAACCCAAAAACACAGTCTCTCTTTCTCTTGTGGTGTTGTCATACATGAAAGACTAGGGGCTAGTTACGCTTAGGCAGCTGTTTCCTCTATGGCTCTCCCTTTGCTTAATTACTTAAAAATGGTAAGAGTTTCAATTTAACAATTAGATGCAAAATATATATAAAAATATTTGTCTTTCTTACTTGTATAAAGTTCTAGACATGAAAATAATATGAATGTAGATGATTTAAACTCTTGAATAACATATAATTTTGACAAAAATATTCTTTTCGGTCTTGAAATATAATCTATATTTCTATTCTTTCCCTTAAAATTTAAGAGGTTCTATTCTTGTGGTTGAAAATTTATAATGTCCATCCATCTATTTTTGTTATGTTTTTTGTCTATGTGTAATGGAATGCATATTTTAGGGGTCAAAATAGAATCAAGACTATTTTCGGAATGAAAGAAAATTATCTTTGAAATATGGTTTAGATTTTTTTTTTTTGGATCCTTTCATTAATTTTTTTTTTTTAAAAAAAAACCTTAAAAAGATTGGAGGAAAACACCAATCATAGAACATTTGAATTGTTTATGGAAGAATCAGAATGAAAAGATAAAACTTGATTATATTTTAACCCATAATGAATTATCTCCAACGTTCTTTCTATTCTAATGCTTTGAGATATAGCATAAACAACAATAGCAACTAGCATATGACAGCCACCCCAGTACCATTGATTTCACAGGCTTCTACTTACAAAGAAATATTGAGCTAACAAAAACTGAGAAGGTGACAAGCGCATAGGCAATAGTGGCAAAAGACTTGAATGTGCTTTGTTTGTGCCATTACAATGCTCTCAGTTTGTAGTTTCTTTCATAATTTGATCTTATTAGGAAAATCTTTTATAAAGAAACAACTTCAATTGGAGGGCTGCTTTACCCAATTTGAAATGTTCCACAGCAAACATTACTTGAACCATAGAATAGTACACTATAGGAAACATGAGGTGTAGTGGGATCCTACAAGATATTACACTTTAATTAGCATTGTTTTGAAAGCAATATATTGTAGGCAAAATTTTACAAATACTAACCTTGTGAAATATTTGAAAGACGAATCCTCTTGACCTTAAAATCCAATGCTGCAGTGAGACCAAACAATGTATACCTTGCTGCACTCTTCCAAAACCATTTAGGTAACATCACTCATGCATGGACCGGGATTGATGTAAAAGGCAACCCTCTTTGCGCTAAAGCCAAAGCAACACTCTTGGTTTTACCAGTGCCATTCCCATCTCCTCTAATCCTACCTTTCTTTTACTAGTGGAGAAGGTAGATGGGATAGTCCCTAGGTCTTCCTCTTAATAAATTCGTATTATTCAGCTAAGTTAAAAAAAAAAAACTAGCAATAGAAGAGACTAAACCTTCTTCCAAGTTTGATGCCATTAACAACTACCCATCTCTAAATCACATTTGAAAATATACTCATCATACAAACTAACACAGAAATTATAGAAGTATGCATGGTCAGAATTGAAGTTCTAAGAGTTGCACGCTATCCGTGAAATCTGCATTGATCATATCATCACCATTAGCTATTTTCCCAGTTGATCTAAATGACCCAAGTGTAATACCAGAATCAACCCAACACCGAGTTGGCTAGGCTGACCCGTAGATTGACTGTTGTGGGAAAGGGTATCTAGATACTCTCCCACATAAGATCTATTTATAAAAATATTATGGCCTAAGAAAAATCTCACAAATAAATATTATGAGCTGAAAAAAAAAAAAAAAACCGAAAAAACCAAGGATTTACGTGATTTGGCCTTTGGCCTACATCCACAGGCAGCAACAAGGAGAAAGTTTCACTAACAAATATGGTGAGTACAAAAATGGTGTAGAACCACTCTCACAAGACAACCATGAAGAAAGAGCCTTTCTTTGTCACTAATGTGATCTTGTATTGTAAAAGTTTGATTTCAATGTGCAAGGTAACTAACAATTCAAAAAACAAAGAAAAGCATTGAGAGCAGCAGGATAATCAAGTGTAGACCTTTAGAGAGTGTCCCAACTAGCAACCAATCTTGTTGGAGTTGAGCTGCAAGGGTAGGAGAAGGAAATGCAGGATATCCAAGCTTCTTTTCAAAAAATAGAGAAGGTGCATGTCCATGGCTGGTTGTTTCAGCTGAGCTTTTTCTTCCTCTTTAATCCTTTTGTGGATATTCACAAAATAAACAAGACACTCATAGATTTTCAAGAATAAATTCCATTAATTGTATGTGCATGCATGCAAGTCAAATACATATTATACATGAACAGAAGCTCTATGTAGATATTGCATTCACCTTTGAACCTCCTAAGTCCTAACACCAAGCAAAGTGACTTTGTACCTTTACATAGCATTGTAAAATGAATGCTATTCTCATATAAATTGTTAGGCATCACACCTAGAAGTGATCCCCATTGCTATAATATCAAAAGATCATTGTAAATAACATAAAAATAAATAAATAAATAAACAAAATTTTAATTTTCAAGCAAAAGAATCTATTATTGATCTAGAAGCTCTAGGAAAGCCTCCTTGACATACCATCAATTCTCTAACTTCAAACTATTTGGATGATCGAAATGACAGCCTTCCCTTAATAAAATGTGAATGTCTTTGTATTTATTAAATTGATTTAAAAAAAAAAAATGAGAGGAAAAATCAGAAATGGGAATGGGGATCATGAGAATGGCACATATCAACTAAACAACAAAAATATATATTCCAACTTTCAGGATGTTCCCTATTGGCTATTACATAGCATCTTCTAGCTTTGAGATTTCTCTCTGTTAGTATTCTTAGAATTTACAATCAAGTGGCAGAGTTGGCCAATAGAGAGGCTGTAGTGAAGGACATTCAACAAATGTTTGGGTTTGACAGGATTGATGTCCTGGCAAAGTCTGGATCCCTAGCAACCCTTACCTGTAAGTTATTTATGAACATTAGTTGGATAATAGGTATCGAACTCTGAATCTTATAATCTTTTCTTCTTGTATTGTTTTGGTTCCTTCATTTCAATGCACAAAAAAAAGAATGGCAAGACAAAGCACGTTGTTGGTGTTTGAAAAGCAGTAGAAATCATGTTCTAGAAAGCAAGTAAACATCGAAACGGGTAGTTTTTATAGTCAAAGGTATATCGATTTATTGTTCTATCCCATGTTCTTTTCTTCCATCCAGAATTAGGCTTCTAGGTTGTTTGTCCTTATTTAGCAGTCCTTAAGTACAAGCTCATTAGTAAAGGCGTGACACATTGACAGGTAGTTCAAATTGAATAAACTAGAATTCTAATTCTTATATATATATATATATATTTCCTTCTTGTCCTTTCCATATGACATGATTTGCTTTATGTTAAAGTATGCAAGGAGGTTTTATTTGTTTGGAACTGTTAAAAGCCCCTTTTTTTTTGGGTTGGTTTGATCTGTCCATTAGAATTGATTTTATTCAGCCAACCCAATTCAGGCATGGATCAAGAGCTGGCTGAAGGATATCAGGGGAAATTTAAAGAACTTAAAGTACTTATAGCTGTCGCTTGTCTTTATTTTATGGTCTATTTGAACTAAATGTTGAGTTCTGTCCAAACTTCTAATTTTTTTCTTATATTCACTCAATTGATCATAAGTTTGTTTAACCAAAACTTGTAAATGTGTACAATGAAATTGAGTGAACAACATACTTTTGTCTTCATCGTTAATTACACCGAATAATTATAAATAAAAGTTCTTAAACAAAATACAATGAAACTTTTAATTACAAAGAAATTTCTATCTTGGAATTTAGCTTTCACTAAAACCCAAACAGATTGCTTAAGGCTTTAACAACTTGTGGCTGGAGTACGGATTTGGATTTGGATTTGGACTTTGGATTGCTTGTGTTGTGGTTTGTCACGAAGTATCAAATTATGACTACTACTACATGTAGAGTATGACCAAAATTGTAACGTTGCTTTCTGGTACAATCTGCAACAAAACTGCTAATTGCATCAATTAAGAATTTTAGGTTATTGGTAAAGATTAAGAATGCACCCTGATGAGTATTTGGTTCCTTTGGTGGCCTTTCTCTGAAGGTACTTGAAATTTCCCCCTTTTTATCCAAATGTGAATTTTCTCCTCTACTCATGATATGAATTACGGAGAGTTAACTATCCACTTAAAATGGATTTAGGCCAATTGCTTATCGTTGTGTAAATATATTATGATTAGCAGAGACTTAGTCCTAGTATATCTTAGAGGTAATTTTAGTTAAAAGATACATGTGCTTACTATACTATTATTTGTTGATGCAGGTTAAGATTCTCCTGAATACTCTCTTGCTACAGGTTATGAGCCTCTGGAATAGCATAATGGGGATGATAAAAGGTGAGAAAATCTTAATGTATTTTAATTCCAAATTAACAATAACATCAAGAAACTATTTCACTAACTTTATGTTTATGTTTTTCTTTTTTCTTTTTTTGGAGATTATGTACTCTTTGATTTGTAATAGAAGAAATATGAGATAGAATATATGAAGTGATATTCACTTGTTCAATGATTCTATTGACAGAGAAGAAAATCAAAATGGAGAAAGCATGCAGGTGTTTGAGGCCAAAGAAGAGTACTTCATCCACAATGGAGCAATCTTACTAGAGAAGCAAATCTCCTGCAACCAAGGTAGAGATATAGAGACGATTGGGGTTTTCTCTGCCAAGGACATCTGACAAGCTGCAAATAACTAAGATCCTGATCTAATACTTGGTGCTGAAATTGGAACTATCTACAAAGGAAAACTAGATGATCGGCAAGTTGCTATTAAAGTTAAAGGCCCTCTTAGACTTTGGTCCTTTGAGAAGACAATAGATTTCTTCTTAAATCAAGTTGCAATATAACAATTAATCAGTAACAAGAATGTTTTGAGACTCTATGGTTGCTGCCTGGAAACTGTAATTCCCATCCTGGATTTTGAGCTCATCTCCAACAACACTCTTTTTAATAATCTCCATGGTAAAGGCAAATGGGTTCCTCACCCGATCTCATGGCTTGACCGTGTGAGAATTGCCATGGAGACATCCGATGCTATATGTTACATGCATTATGGCAGGTCAAGACCAATAGTACATTTGGATAAATCTTTCACTGCCAAACCATCTTATTTTGGTTTTGCGGTTTCAATTGCACCAGGAGAAAGACTTTTTTCAAGGTAATTCAGTTGAGGAAACCTTTGGATGCGTTGACCCTGAATATCAAGAGACATTACGTGTTACTGAAAAGTGTGATTTTTATTTATTTATTTATTTAGTTTTGTAGTTTTCATCGTATATTAGATTATTAGTTTTTAATAAATTATGGCCTGGAGTCTAATTCGTATTTAGGTTTGAGGTCTCATGCAAAATGGTCCAAATGAGAGAAATGTGCCAAAGAGAGACTGAATGTTAGCTAATTTCATATTGAGCTTATTGATGACTTTGTTCATCAATTACACAGAACGATTACAAATAAAAGTTTTTAAACAAATACAATGAAATTTTTCATTACAAAGAAATTCTATCTTTTGGATTTTAGCCTTAATAAGAATCCTAATAGATTGTTTAAGGCTTTAACAACTTGTGGCTGGATGGAGTGGTTTTGTTGTGGGTTTGGGTCGTGAGTGTGGATTTGGACCCTGGATCGCTTGTGTGATGGTTTTGGTTAGAAAGCTTCATGGCCTTTGTCTGTTTGTCAGTATTAGGTTGGTTTTAACTTGTAAGGGACTGGGTGTTAGTTGGGCAGAGTGTGCTTTGGATCTCGATTCTCAAATCTTTTGTTTTTTCCATGGTTTGAGAATCCATGTTGTCCACCTTGATCATGATCTGAGACAGGTAAGGACAACTTATCAGTCAATAATTTGATTCAAAGTAAATTTTTTAGTAGGTGAAAAAACTTTCAAAGTACATCAAGAGGCAAAAGCATTAATATTATAGCTTAGCAATGTAATTCATGTGGTAGTAGCACCCATTTCCATTCAAACTCAAATGGCATTACACACACAATCTCATTGCAGAAAAGTCCAATAATCTACTAAGAAGTGAGCAACTAGCACAAATAAGCAACACAAATCACTGAACAATAATAAAGAAATCCAATGACTTACAGAGTATTTGAAACCATTTTATCAAATTCCAGCAACCTTCCTTCCAATTGACTGAGCTCTCCTCACCACATTCCAAGTACTCCTAACAATCAGAGTCACCGAAAGACAAAATTTTACAGAAATTTTGAAACAAGAGAATTGTACAGAAAAACTACATGAATATCTTTGTAAACGTGGTTAATTACTACATGCAGACATATATGCCAAAACCCATAAATTCTCTCAACTGGGTAACCAAAATAAATCAAATGTTGATGGGCTAGAGTGACTGAGTGAGAGTGAGAGTGAGCCAGAAATCTGTCATAACCGAAATATCGATTACCATTTAAAGGAAGTCTACAATCATTAGGAAAAACATCAAATTCATGAGGATTTTTATGCATAGAGCACCCACAAAAGGTGAGTCTATCAAGCAATCACATTATCAAAGTACAAAAAACTACAAGCTTTTGGTTAGTTCATTACAATCTACACGGGTCAAATTCACACTCAATACTCTTACTGATTAGGTTGTGTAGTGAACTAGTGGCCCCTGTTACTTTCTTTAACGAGCTCACGTGCTCAACCAGTCCACCGACTAGAGACAATGGAGTGACATCCAGGAGCACAATGTCACTAACTTCTCCAGCTAAAACACCAGCTTGAAAAAAAAAGTTAACCGAAATAAATATTGATGCCTCAACAATTTACGCTATATCAGTAAGTATTACAGCAGATAATATCAGAAATAGAGAGTTATAGTCATTTATTTTTCAAATAGACTAAGAAAAAAATTTAAAGCACGTTAGAATAATGGTAGAATAATTAAATTCACTATTTCTAGTAACTTAAGCTATTAGAATAAGAAGTAATTTATCTTCATATCAGAGAGTTCAACTGCTCTACCTCCTATTAAAAAAATTTTAAAAGTCCTACTTGTTAGCAACCCACTTAAGTGGTAATTTATCTCAACAAGATAAGGACAAACCTGAACTGCAGCCCCAAGAGCAACAACTTCATCAGGATTTACAGTCACATTGGGCTCTTTTCCAGTCATCTTCCTCACAAGCTCCTCAACAGCTGGGATGCAAGTAGAACCACCAACAAGGATTACTTCATCTAAATCTTTGAAGGAAAGATTTGCATCTTTCAAGGCAGTTTCAACTGGTCCTCGTAGCCTAAGAAAAAAAATAGATTTCATTTGTAATCCACTGAACTTATGCAGGCAGATAGGTATTCATATTAGCAAAAACAGACTGTTTTAGATCAAAAGGCAGCAAACTCCAGTAATGGAAATCAAACACACACTGATATTTCACATGAGAATTATTCCATTTTGGAACATGCATAGAGGGCAACCACAGAGTAGCAGTTTTCAACTTACATATCTGTCTAGCAAATCTGAACATAATTCTTCAAATTTGACCCTTGTTAGGGTGGTGTCAATGTGTTTTGGGCCATCCGCGGTGGCAGTAATGAAAGGTAAACTGTAAAAACAGAAAGCTTTTCCTCAGTGATCATGCCAAAGAGAGAGATCCATGCATAGAAAGAAGGCAAAGAAATTGTCACATACCTACTACTGGTCTGAGTCAGAGATGACAGCTCCATCTTTGCTTACTCTGTAGTCTCTGTGAGACATTGTAGAGCTTGCTTGTCTTTCAGAAGGTCTATTCCTTCATCTCTTTTAAAGTTTTGGGCAAGCCAATCAACTATTCTCTGTTTTTAAGATTATAGAATATAGACGCGTAATTTTAGTAACAACCAACAGACCAGAAAACAAAGAACAGCAAAAGCTCTATTCATTTGTCTTGTTCAAACCTTGTCAAAATCATCTCCTCCTAGATGAGTCTCCCCTGATGTGGAAAGTACCTCAAATACTCCATCTCCAACCTCAAGAACTGCTGATTTAAAACATAACAAAGTACAACAATCACTGACTAACAATTTCCTTGTGCACCAAAAGAAAACAAGTGCAAAATCACATCTGATGAGTATTATTGAGCTATTTTTAGAAAACTATAGTCCATATATTCATAATTCTGGTAAAAATATCACTTATATATGCTGTTTAATTGAATTAAAGGACTGGGATCCAATAGCAATGGTAACAAAAAGGTAAAAAGTAGTGAAAGGGCGGTGTTCAAATGATTGTATGCTACCTAACTACTGTTGTATTAATTCAAAAACCTTTTAAGAGATTAGATGTTTCAAAACCACAAGGTCCAGGTCACTCTTTTAATCTATAAAACTGCTTTTGGAAAATTGAATTTCGGGAATCAAAAAATACCACATGTTCGCCGAATGCTCATTGACACACATGGATTGTCACATTACCACCTTGTGCTTGTTAATTTGTTTCATAATTCATATGTATTCCTAAGAGGCCAAGACATTCCTCAATTCTTTTTTGGCAATCTCACCCAACACAATACCTTAATATAATACCTATAATTACAGTTGGGGAGCAGATGCCAATGCAGCAAGATAGGTAAAACCTTTTACAACACTGTAAATAAAGCTTCCAAACTGCAGCTGAAAGAACAACATCTGAATCTGAGCTATAGTTCATGCAACGGTATAATCCCACAAACTACAAAAAATGACCATGCCTTGTAAAGATCAGCCAACGTTTATCTAAAGACAATGACACCAAGAAATTCCTGAACTAGAAATCCATTTCAGAAATTTCTCCTAAAACAAAAATAGCTTGATTTCAAATTACATTAAAGGGCATAGCAAAATCAATTAAAACGTTCAAATCATTGCCCAAAAATCCCAAAATGCTATAGAGAGAAGTCCTGACTCAATTCATGAGAAAATTTGAGGCATGCTGATTATTTCTGATTGGTCCTGGTTTGTTTTTTGCAATTTGGTTGTGTAAGAAATGCGTGTATGTGTGTGTGTGTGTGTGTGTGTGTGTGTGTGTGTGTGTGTGTGTAGAGGATGATGGAAGCTTTAATTTGTTCTTTTGCTAACAGCCAAGCTGCTAGTTGCTCTTTATCAACAATAAGTCCCAAAGGGGATCATTCTATTTTTGAAAGTCCCAAGTGGTCAATGCAGTCATCAAGCTGAACTAGATTGAGGAACCAATGTACAACACCAAAGGAGCTGTACCAAAATTTTAAGGAATAGTTTGCAGCAAAGCTGCTAGTTCTCTGTCATCTGCCTTGAAGAATTCCTCTGGTTTGGATAAAGATCTTATCATCCCCCAAAGAACAAATGAATAAAGAGAGTGAACGAGAGGAAATCTGTTATTGTTAACCTATGGTCAAGCATGTAAGTTATCAACAATGCATCCATGTTATCTAATACCTAACACAGCTAGGAATAGATACAAGAATACAACGCACACCAAAATGTGGAGGAATCACTCACACCTCTCAGATAGTCAAGCTGGGAAGAATTTCAAACATTAATATTTGTAAACCTCCAATTTAGCAGGCATTTGAGGCAATGACCAGAACTAATACATAGTGGATAACCCAAAAGGTTCTACTTTGCATATGCAAATGGAACAGCCTGACTACAATCCACAAGGATAATTCTCTATAAAATAAGTAAAAAAACAAACATGTGAGGTGGATTAGCCGGAGAAAAGGAAAAAAGTCAATGAACTCTGCCTTACTCCTCTCATAAAAAGGACTGTGGGTGAGATTTTTCAACTGGGTGTGCATGTAACTTACCAATAACAAAGAAAAATCCAATAAGAGGAGTAACAAAGCAATTGGCATACCTGAAACATCAAAGTACCACCTCCAAATCCAAGGTCAAAAACCAGAATGGTCTCATTGTTTTTCTTCTCAAACCCATAAGCAAGCGAAGCAGCAATAGGTTCATTGATTATTCGCAGGACGTCTAACCCTGCAATGCGACCTGCATCTTTCGTAGCTGTCCTCTGCAAGTCATTGAAGTATGCAGGCACTGTGATCACTGCTTTACTCACCCCATCATTCAGAAACTTGGATGCATCCTCCACAAGCTTCCTCAATACCTATGCAGAAATCTCCTCAGCTGCAAATTGCTTGCCTATGGCCGGACACTCGAGCTGCTAGTTGCTTTTTCAATAAGTAATAGTTTGTCATGATATAAGACATCAGATAATCCAAATTCAAATTATCTCCAACATACTAATAATTAAATGATTTTATTAAACATTGTCTATCATGATATCTGAACATGTGATAGCATACTAATGGTTATAAGAATACAAAATTATCAAAATTTACCATTTAAGTGATAGTTTATTATGATTGCATAACAAGTAACGTCTAATCCAAATTCAAATCCTATCTACAATCTACTAGTATTTAAATTATTAAACTTACAGTCATTTATAATAATAATATATGTTTGATTCAAAAAAAAAAAAAAAAACCATTCAAGATTAATCTAAAAATTGGGTTTTGATCAAACAACACCAGAACAAGTCATGGTATCCAACAAAGCAATCCTAAGTTCCTGTCCCCAAATAGCATACTAATAGTTAAAAGATCATTAAAATTCATATAATAAGCTCAAGTGAACACTAATCCAAATACAAATTCTGTCCCTAATCTACAAATTCTGCCTTTAATTTACAAATGGTCAAGTTAAAATACTAACTTTACAGTATAAAATTAAAAGAAAAGTGATAAATTTACCAACCTGTTTGGCCTCCTCATCCACTCCAGACATCTTCCTCCCAATAAACCTTTTGACAGAAAAGAAAGTGTTCGCAGGATTCACCACAGCTTGCCTCTTAGCAATTTGCCCCACAAGCTTATCACCATTCTTGGTGTACGCCACCACAGATGGTGTCGTTCTCTGCCCCTCAGCATTAGTCACAATCGTTGGCTTCCCACCTTCCATGGCTGCCACTGCGCTGTTAGTTGTCCCCAAGTCAATACCACCACATTGTTGTTCCCATTTCTCCTCCTCCTTCTACTACTACAACTACTCCATTTCGTTTTTGGTTGCTGACCCAAGAACAAGTTTCTTGAGCTGGTTATGGTACACCAAGTTTTTTTGCTTGGCTTATGGGAACATGAAGGATAGAAGTGGATATGGGTTGGGGTTAAAATTGCCATTTTTTTTTTCTTTTGGGTTTGCTATATGCAAAAACTTGAACTTTTTGTGTTTGTGTGATAATGCAAAGAGTGTTTCGGGTTTTGTAATAGGAGAGAGATATCCATGGGGGCACTTCTAAAATGCTCTTGCTGAGGAGACAGTGTAGAAAGGTTTGGACTTTTGGAAGGAACAATCAGGAAGCGCCTAGAAAGTGGAAAGCTGGGAACTTCGAACTATATCTAGTACTCTTGTTTCGCACGTGTGACATGGTTCAAGGATTGGGAAGAGTAAAGATTAAAAATATATATAAACAGATTTTTTTTTTTTTTTTAAGATTTAAAATATAAAATCTCTTGGTGATTAGAATCAGAAGGTAGTAAAAGAGAACTAGAGAATGCTAATTTGGCCCAACCCAATATCTCGTATTTGGATTCGTAATATTTCTAACCCATGCAATCTAACTCAATCAATAGTACTATTAATAGTTTAAAAAACAATATTTTTTTAATTTATTAGTTTGATTTATTTTGGATTTTGGATTTCTGGATTTAGTATAAAATTTATATGTGTTATAGTTTAAATTATTTTGGTATTTTGAGACTTAGTTTTGAAGAAACTGAAATATATTAGGCTCAATTGTTGTAATTATTAATTAATTAAAAGGCATGAATTGTTGAATAACAACCTAATTATTTTTATTAGGTCTCACAGGTGAGACTAACCCAATTCACCCAGTTTGGGTTGCTTTTAAAGGTAACATGGATTGGATTAGCTTGAGATTTCTCAACTTAAAGGTTGGATTGAGTTGAAAATATATACTACAAATCTAATCCAACCTGACCTACAATTGAAAGAAATTAAGCCTTTTTATTCAAGAAATATGAGTTAATCATGTTCTTTGAGCTAAGATTTTCCAATTTCCACTAAAAAGAATTCTCAAATATTTAAGCCCATATGCAAAAGAAATTTCTTTTAATAGTTACATTCAACTTAAATATCGTACGCTAGAAAAATTGAAAGAAGTAAGAAGTAAGAAGTAAAATAAAATAGAAATAAAAATTAGAGTATGAAGTATGAACCGCTGACATAATACAGTTACATACTTTCAATTGGAGATATATTTCCTAATAATAGTACAGGATAATATAATTGGTACATTAGATTGAGAATGCATGATGATATGCAAAAAGTGAAAGGGAAATTAAAAAAATTAATATGATTCGTTCTAATTCAAACTTTGCACATTAAAATTGCCAACACGATATTAACCCTCAAAAATTATGGTATGTGTTTTAATATAAAAACATAGCTAAGCCCCATGACTCAAAAAAGTGATGACGATATAGCTTTAATCAAATTAATTTTTAACAAATTAGTATTTGCAATCTGTGAAGGGCATTTTGGGTGGCCTCTTTGTCCTTTATCTAAATTGTGCGAGAAAAGCTCAAAGCCAATCTTAGGAAATAGTGAAACTTCATAGGGTTCTTTTGTCTAGATATAGGTAACTCGCATCTTGTTTTGGGTTTTTAATTATATAATCATTTTTCATTCTCCCCAGAAAATTATTCACACAATAATACATCCATATAATTTTTTCCACGTACAAATTTGTAGCGTGATACTTCAAAATGAATATATGGACCATTACCATAATAAGACCATTTTTACTGGTTTAACATTTTAATGCTTCATTGTTGGGAGTGTGTCATGGATTGTAACAAAATAAGTTTAGAGATTGTAACTTGTAACCCAAGCCTCTCCACTCCAACAATAAAAGTCTACATTGTCTCTCATTGCCACTCTTTTCAAAATGATTTACATTTTATGCTTATGTACAATATATTAGTGTACTGGACTTGTTGAAATTCAGACATGAGTTCAATTATGGACACGCATCCAATATGCAAGTGTATTGTGATCACTGCTTTACTCACCTCATCATTCAGAAATTTGGATGCATCCTCCACAAGCTTCCTCAATACCTATGCAGAAATCTCCTCAGCTGCAAATTGCTTGCCTATGGCCGGACACTTGAGCTTCACATTGCCAATTTCATCCCGCACAACCTTGTAGGACACCTATATTGAAAAATTGGAATAATGGACACCTATATTGGCTTTTAAGCATTGTTTATCATAGTATCAAACAATTGATCCAAAATTCCTATCTCTAATTAGTCAACTAATAGTTAAAATATTACTAGCCTCATCACACGAGCTCCACATGTGCGATAAGACTCATTTTTATTTTGAATTTAATGTAATTTTTCCTTTTGAATTTATCTATTATTAGTAAGGTTACATAGAAAGGGATTTTTAAGAAATTAAAATTTACAATTTGAAATAGAGTAAACCCCTAAGTTTAGTGCGTGCTAATTTTTAAGAAAAAATATATCCCACTTGGGTGAGATATATGTAAAAAGAAAGTGCTAATATTTAGGATAAAAAGTTTCTCTGGTCGTTTTTATTTTTATTTTTATAGATTTTGTGAATTACAATTTTAACAATATATTTTATTTTTAAAAAATAAAAATTATCTAATTAGCTTAAGGATATTTTTGACATTTTCTGAAAGCATAACTAACTTTCTGAAACTTCTTAATATATAAAGATAAAGATTTTTTTTTTTTTTTTGAGAATGAGATAAAGATTAACAATATAAGCTTTTTTTAATAAGCAATAGTCTCTCATGATATAAAACATCAGATGATCCAAATTCAAATTATCTCCAACATACTAATAATTAAATGATTTTATTAAACCTTATCTCACGTGCTAATCGCGCGCTTCATTTAAGCACACAGCATCGTTTACAGGTCCCCCATGCTGAACACGCTTTGCAGTATGGCGTAGTTTGTTATTTTGTTTAGTTGTTGCCCTTTTAGGCTTTTAAAAAAACCTACTCAACCATATAGGTTTTCGGTCCAGGTCCTAGGCTGGACCGGAACAAAAAGTTACTATATATATTTTTAATATTTTATATTTAAGAAAAAAAAAAAAACCAAAAACGCACACACTCTCCTGTGGTGTTCAGATATACAAGTTTCCTATCATTCCACATTCCATGGATTCATCTACTACTACTCTCTTGTTTAGTTGAGAAAATTCTATCAGAAACTGATATACAATTTAGATAACTAACAATTGAAGTATTGTGAACGCATATTGTTGTTCTCAGTTTTGTAATTTGTTATTGTCTTTCTTGCAAGTTCATTGATTGCAAGCACTTTGATTTTGGGAATGGAAACTGCCCATTTGGGAGTAGTTGCTTTTATAAGGTAACGTGAATGTTAATAAGATAAATAGTTATTGTGATTTTCATTTTTCAAAGGTTTCTGGTTTAACTAATCTTAAGTGCAACGGTTTTACTTGTATGCTATACATATAATCAAATTTGATTCTCTTTAGTGTAATGGTTATTGTAAGCATCCTTTACTACCTGGAAATTTATTATTCTGTGTTAGTAAAGATTTATGTCTCATTGATTTATTTTGCATTTTGTTGGTTGATGACTTGTTTTTTCGTTGTGGTTTTCTTTTAACTATCTTTTGAGTAGTTGAATGCATGCTCTGTTGCTTAATTGAACACTATGGTGTTTTACACAAGAATATAAGATTAGTTATGCTTTAATAGTTCAGATATACAAGTTTGGAAATCTAAAAATTTCTTATCATTTCTTCCCTTCTCTTCCCCTTTTCTAAAGAAACATAATGACTGATATCAAAATCATACAACTTTCTTACTTCGAAGGAAATCATCTATACAATTATATACAATCCTTCTCCCATCATTCCACATTCCAGTGAACATGGCCTATGGCGTTCACCTTTTTGTTTCACATATCAGAATGGTGCTCCTTTTTGGTAGATTAGTATGCATCCTAGATTATTGAGAAAAGTATTTTTTATTGGATCAACCTGGCTTTGGAAAACCGTACTACATCATAATCTTTAATGATGATTTGATGTGTTATTGTTGTTGATGCTGTTGTCTTTAGTGTTATTATTGTTTTGGGTTGCATCTCAACAGCAAAACAAAGCCTGTAGTCCAGTTAGTTGTGGTAAGACTTTAAGAGTGTGATTAACTGGGCTTGGTTAGTGATAACTGGAAGACTAGGGGATAATTTATTAACTTTTTTCTTTTTGAAGTTACAGAAGAAACTTGCCTTGGATGAACCATAGGAGATTTAGTTATATATTATTTATAATTTTGAATTTATATTTGACATTGATTGCTATTTTGTTTAGCACCTGGGATTTTAATAGTTTGCTACATGGTGTATCTATTTTGTTTAAACCTATGTCTACATATATGCAACCTAAGCAAGAAGTAGGGTATTATTATGTATCTAAATGTAGCATTCTAATCATAAATTACTATTTAGTGTACACAAATAAGCTTATAAGTTCATGTCCTTGTTTTTTTAAATTTATTAATAGTGTGGAAAGAAAAAAAGAACATGTACTGATTCTCCCAAAAGCTTAAGCTATTGGAATATGGTAAATTTTATCATTTAACCACATACTTTTAACAACATGAATAAAATAGTACCTAGAAAAGAGAATACCCTTTCACTTGACTAAACTTAGATCTTACTCTTGTTCTTCTTAGCACTCTCAGGAACCAATAACCTGCAACTGCTAGCACGTCAGGACGTTTTTGCCTGTTATTCAGACATCAACCACTTCATATTCCCTTCTCTCCAGATTATCCCCGAAGCACTAGTGTACCCCTATGTCACTAAGGATGTTATGGTACTAGTGGTACTTTCCTGTTTGCTTTTCACTAAGGCCTCCCAAGTTTCCCTATTGAACATGCTCCTCTCTTGCTTCAATTTTATTATTATTATATATATTTTTTATTGATTAGAAATTCTAATGCTACTACCTGAACAACTCCCTTCCCTGTACCCCAAGCACGTATGTGCTTGGGAGGTTCCAATCCGCATAAGAGGCAGTTGGTTGCTACATTGTGCATTTCAAGTGTCGGGTATCTGTATTCTGTGCCACGAACTGATATAATCATCTACATACGTGCTTGGGAGGTACCAATCCGCATAAGAGGTGGTTGGTTGCTACATTGTGCGTTTCAAGTGTCGAGTATTTGTATTCTGTGCCAGGAACTGATATAATCATCTACAAAATTACAAATTGCTGTAGTTGGTTGCTACATTGTGCATTTCAAGTGTCCCATATCTGTATTCTGTGCTAGGAACTGATATAATCATCAACAAAATTACAAATTGCTTACCTTATCGAAGGCTCTAGCATAGCAAATTAACATTTTCTAAAACAATGTGACAATTTTGTTCTCTCACACTCTCTCTCTTTTGTGCTTGTTTTTCGGAGTCTCTGTGGTTTATTTTCTGGCTTTATCGGTAAGTATAGGTGGGGCACAAATGGTCAATTTCTTTTTATGTGGCAGTTGTATTATTGATGTTCCTAGAGTTGCTGTCAGAATGGCTTCTAGTCAATGCTGTTCCAAGAATTATACACCTTTTGTTTGTAATTTACTTCCATCTAGGAGAGGGTTAGCTTTATGACTCCTTTAATGGGTAGAATGTTTGTTGTGTTCCAGCATAAGGTCAAGCCAAGCTCATACACTTGGAGACATCACAGGCCCCCTCCACAAAGATCTGGTTTTGTGGATGACCTGTTTGATATGTTCAACTCCATAGAAGTATTAACAGCCTCCGAGACAGCTCTCGACCCCTTGGAAGAATTAACATCCTTGGAGATGGCTCTTTTTTTAAGGGATCTGATTCTGGATGCATCTGACTCATCAAGTGATGAAGAAGATTTTTATAGCCCATGAGCTACTAGATATAGCCAGTTGTAATCATGTTGATTGTTTGTGGGGATTTTCTAAACATTGCCGTGTTGGCATTTTGTCAGCCTACTACTCTTTGCATCAATAGAAAGACTTGCTTGTAGTTTTTGAACTCTATATTATGACAAGATACTTTTATTTATAATTGACATCTTGGTTTCCTTGCTGGGGTTAGATTGTTTCTGCTTGGGATGATTACTGGCATTACCCAATGTTGATGTCAATAGGCCTAAAAGTGAAGGTTCTTTGGTAGATATTTGATTGCTGGAGCACATAATAATTTTATGGTTGTTATTAATGGTGCTCAGTTTCCTTGGATACTTTGTAAGCAAAGAACTTTCTTGTAGTTTGACATGTACATTTCAATTTCCCGTTTGAAGGTCTTCCTTTTACAAATTTGCTCTTTTTAGTGAGTTTATGCTCCTTACAGTTTGATATTTAATACATTTGAAAAACATGGCCGGTGAAGTGATTACCATTGTGGTGTATAATGTTATATTTGTTATATTTCATTCCCATGAGTGGAAGAGGGGTTACTAGGCTTGTTGAGCTTCTTTTGGAAAACCTTCAGTAAAGGGTTCTGTGGACTTGCCTTATGAAGTGGTTTGTTTGCAAATATGGGTTGTTACAGAAGGCTCATCTTTGTGACTTGTATGTCATGTTACAAATGTACTCATTTTTTGTGCTGCATCATTTTTCTCTATACAGGTTTATGAGCCTTCTCAGCTTGAAAGTATATGCATCTGCTTTTTATTTCCCCTATTTTGGTTATGGGGGTTGCATGCAATGTAATAAGTTCAGAGCCTGATTAGGTTTTTTTTTTGAGTGGATGTTCTCTTATTGCAGCATGCATATCGAGATGGCCGTCTAGAGGAGGTAGTTCTACGTCATCTTGGGTCTGAAGATGTAGAAACTGTGATAGCTAATAAATATTAGGTTTGTCTGAACTTTTAGTTGTTATTCTATTCTACTTGGTCCAATTTTGTTTTATGTTCCTTAATTTTGGGAAATGTTTTTATTCCAACAAGAGCTCAAACTAATAAATAAAAGAAATTTTGTATACTGTGTACCCATGGTGCAAGGGTTTTACCTGACCTCTACTTGGAATGCATTAGCAGTCATTGACATGCTAGGTATATTGAGCAAAAAATATCAGTCTTTGTCAAATAATGGCTTTGTTGGCCATCAGGAAAGTTGTCAATGATGGCATGCTCTTGTACTCACTGAATCTAAAGGATTGTTTTGATGGTTATAAACTTATAATACCACCTTAACACTGTGGTTTTTCCAAAAAACTGGTTATCAGTTGCACCAGTTTCATCATCTGCAAAAAGTCTCTTAATAGCTTGAACCTGTACTCATATTGCAGGATATCTAATGATATGGAGAAATCATGTGCCACTTCAATTGCTTGTTTTTGAGGTATAATGCAATAGAGATATTTATATGCTTTTCTAAGATTTGTGAAAGGTGATGGTTGCTTAGTTGGACCCCATAAGTGACCTTCAATGTCTCTTTGCTTTACAAATATATATTTTGGTTCCATTGCCTCTGCTCCCTAGTTGTATGTATTCACCTTTCAATGGTGTGATGTTTGATTCAACTTGTTATGGGTGTTGGGAAGTTTAGGGTTCGTTTGGTAATGTTGTTCTAGTATCGTTGTTTGTATATTTTGGAAATTTGTATGGGTGAAAAAGTGTAAAAAAAAGTGTAATGTTGTTTAAACACTGAAAATTGTTGTTTAAACTACGATAATAAACGGGCCCTTAGGTTTCGGTATTTTTTTGGTCCAACAAAGTGATTTAGAGGTTGGGTCTTGGTGAGATGTCAAGTGCCTTCCACAAAAAGTTACATGTTATGGGTTTGACCTTGGTATTTGACTTGATGATTGGTTCTTATTTCTAAGTTTATATTGATAACTTGGATTGACATGAAATTATTGGACGGGTCTTACAACTCATGCCAAATGAAATATGCAGTAATAGTTTATAGGTCATAAGCTTTTGTTAGGATTTTCATTTACCGTACAAATCAGGTTTCAAGATTCTTCTACAAATCTGTGAATCCTAGGAATTGTTTCTCCATGTCCCTTCTTTTTAATTAATTTCTGATTTAAAAAAAACAACAGGAAAAAGTCAAGATGAAGAACTTTTTTTGTTTTGTTTTGTTTTGTTTTTAAAGTAATATTTTTTAGTCACTGTTCTCTAAACCTCTCAATGCTATCATCGATGCAGATTTGCATGCTGGAGGGAACCAGAACATGGAGTGTTCGTCATGCTATACTATTTATCAAGATGCATCTTCTATCAAAGTAATAAAATCGTCATGCATTGGATGGGTATGTTTGAGAGTTCTCATCAGCTGTCTATTTATGGGATAATGATTTTTAGTAATGGACGTGCAAATAGCCGTGCTGTTACCTAGCTGTATGGTTCCCCCTCACCAACAGTGATATATTTGGAACTGTTTATATAATTGTTTTTTCTGGCTTCCATTCTTGTCAATATGGAGCTATGATGACATGTTCTGGGCAACATTGTCTGAGGTCTTTTGTATTCTAATCTGAATTTTTCTGTTGTTTGAAGACATTGCATCTTGCAGGATGTAAATGGGGTCAGGAGCTCCCTAAAATCAATAGCTTTTACAGATACTCATATCTGTTGTTATACATGAAAGACCAGCTCCCTCTCTCGCTCTCTCCTTGTTTACTAGCTCAAAAATGGTAAGAGTTTCAAATGAATGTTTTGGTGCAAAATATGATAAATTAGTCGTTTTTAATTGTATACTTCTAGTCATTAAAAATATATGAATGGAGATTAAACTCTTGATTAATGTATAATTTGGGCAAAAATATCATTTTCGGTCTTGAAATATAATCTATAATTATATATTTGTATTTTTGCCTTTAAAATTTATAATTTCCTTCATCTATCTATTTTCGTTATGTTTTCCATTGGTGTGTATAACAGAGTGCATATTTTGAGAATCAGAATAGAATCAAGACTATGTTTTAGAAATTAAAACTTTATCTTTGTAAAATGGTTTAGATTTAAACCTGTAAAAAAAATTAACAAGAGTCGACGAGAACACCAGCTGTAAAACATTTTAATTGTCTGTGGACAGAAATAAAACCTTCTAAATCTTAAGAATGAGAATCAAAGTAGAAAGTGAGATAATTAATTAAAACCTCCAGGTGCCATTGGTTTCACAGGCTGCATCCTTGCATAGAAATCTTGAGCTGATTAGGACTGAGAAGGTGACAAGTGCTTATGCAATAGTGGCAAAAGACTTGAAATTTGCTTTGCTTGTGCCATCATAATGCTCTTAGTTTGTAATTTCTTACATAATTTGATCTTATTAGGCAAATCTTTTATAAAGAAACAACTTTAATTGAAGGGCTGCTTTAGAGCATCTCCTAGGCTCTATAAAGCCTTATTTGGAGAACAAACACAGAAAAATCAACCTTCAACAATCTCTCTATCTCTTTTTTTTTTTTTTTAGATTTGCTATAGTGGCTCTCTTGACATGGAGAGCACTGTAGCAACTCCAAAGCCTTTTTCTCTATTAAAAAAAAAAAACCAGTTGGATTAAGATATTATTTCTCTCTCTCTTCCCTTTCTCTTCTTTCTTCGTTTCATCACTCTCTCGCACTTCTCATCAGAGAACAAAGAAGCTCTATCTCAGAGCCTTGAAAAATAGAAAAGCCAAAGGAAATTAATTACCACTTGGTCCACTACCAAAGAAAAGCCAAAGGAATATTGAGGTCAAAATAAAAAATCAAAGGATTTTTTATCCCAAGAAGAAATTTGAAGGCAAAGATCTCAATCTTGGAGAAGTTTTAGGAACAAAAATAGATAATTTATTCCTAGATCTACACAAATCATACCATACAAGGGAGCTAATTTTTGCTTGATCTACTGCCGATCGTCCGGTTCATTGCCGCTTGATCCATTATCGATGGTGTGTGTTTTTCTTTCCTGCATATGTGTTGCTGTCTCCTCTGGTGGTCTTTGTTGTTCTTTTCTTTGTTTGTGTTTTGCAGAAAATAAAGTGTAAATAAATGGCTATAATTCTTTGAGATCTTTTAATAAATGGGTTGAAAAAAAAAGATTAAAGAATGATTAAAGAAAGAATAAAAAAAAAGAATGAAGAAAGAATATTTAAATAGTATAGAGAAATTAATAGAAAGTCTGTTAGAAAATGTATTTAGAAAAGTAAGTTAGGCAAAAGATAAAAGTAACTGTCCACTCTCTAAATTGTAAATGTTCCATTGCAAACATTATTTCAGCCATAGAATAGTAATGGGGTCTATTACACTTTAATTAACATTGTTTTCAAAGCTATATGCTATAGGCCAAATTTTACAAATACAAACCTTGCGAAATATTTGAAAGACGAATCCTCCTGACCTTAAAATCCGATGCTGCTGTGAGACCAAACAATGTATACCTTGCTGCACTCTTCTGAAACCATTTAGGTAACATCACTCCTGCATGGACTGGGATCGATGTAAAAGGTAATCCTCTTTGCGCTGAAGCCAAAGCAACACTCTAGATGTTATTGGATCCATTCAAAATTCTGCCTCTGCTCCTCAAAATTCAAAATTCCTATATTTCCTTTTCGCAGATAATTAGATCCTCAAATAGTTTAGCCCATTCCCCGATGGCTTCCGCCTCCTTTTATTATTGTTAGTTGGGCCGAGTGTGCTTTGGATCTCAAATCTTTTGTTTTTTCCATGGTTTGAGAATCCATATTGTCCACCTTGGTCATGATCTGAGACAGGTAAGGACAACTTATCAGTCAATAATTTGATTCAAAGTAAATTTTTTAGTAGCTGAAATAACTTTCGAAGTATATCAAGAGGCAAAAGCATTAATATTATAGCTTAGCAATGTAATTCATATGGTAGTAGCACCATTTCCATTCAAACTCAAATGACATTACACACGCAATCTCATTGCAGAAAAGTCCAATAATCTTCCACGAAGTGAGCAACTAACACAAATAAGTAACACAAATCACTGAACCAAAATGACCCCAGTCGCAACAATAATGAAGAAATCCAATGACTTAAAAAGTATTTGAATCCATTTTTTCAAATTCCAACAACCTTCCTTCCAATTGACTGAGCTCCTCACCACATTCCAAGTACTCTAACAATCAGAGTCACCGAAGAATTTTACAGAAATTTTGAAAGAAGAGAATTGGATAGAAAAACTCCATGAATATCTTTGTAAACGTGGCTAATGACTACATGCAGACATATATGCCAAAACCCATAAATTCTCTTAACTGGGTAACCAAAATAAATCAAATGTTAATGGGTTAGAGTGACTGAGTGGGAGTGAGAATGAGAGCCAAAAATCTGTCATAACCGAAATATCAATTACCATTGAAAAAAATAAATGTGCCAATTTTCCTTTTACCCCTTTTGGTTACCACTGGTCCTGTGCTATGTTCCAAGGGTAGATTCGTCTATTAGACGGTACTCGATTTCAGGTATATCGATTACTATCGAAAAAAATGGATGTTACCCTTTTAGTTACCACCTGGTCCTGTGCTATGATCCAGGGATAGATTCGTCCATTAACAACAGCTCTAAACCAAAATAGGCTCCACCATTTTAAACTCTCACTTGGGCCCATCAAAAGATAGAGAGCTGAGAGCCCATTGAACATGAAAATCTACCTAAACAAAACTAGTATCTTATCCTGAAAAAAAAAATACTGTTACAGTTGAAAAAATTTAAAAATAAATTTCATGTTTTTTTAAAAAAACTTTTCATCATCTGACTTACCCTTTTTTTTAATGACAAAAAGGTTTTTTTTTTTTTTTTTTGGAGAAAATTTAATAATAAGACATAGGTTATACATTTTATGTTATAACATGGAACTCAACAATATCAATGCAAATGACCCAACCATGTTAATATTATCAGTTTAGGTCTAGTGAAAAGGTACAGATAGACTCAAGAGTCAAGAGCATGCTAGACAAAATCTTGAACAGATCATAGAGAGCTACGAAAAATATATAAATAATTTACTCTAACTAGGAATTACTTTCCCAGAAGTTGTAGTATAGAAATTTATATATTGTTTACTTTATTATATTTAAGATTTTCGCTATCAAAAGCCTTAACTAATATAAATTGATATTTTTTTCTTTCCTCTTTTCAAGAGTCATTTTTGTATGTAACAAATATTTCAAATCAATGAAACATATCTACCTTCTTCTTCTTTTCTATTTTTATTTAATAATAGCCCCACTCTTTATTTATGTGATAGAGATCTCTCACCTGAACTTGAATTAAGAATAATTTTTAAGGGTAATTTTATGTCCACAATATTTTCACAAGTCTTAAATTATTGATTGTGACTGATTCTAATATAAGCTCATCATTAACATCACTTTTTTTACCTATCAATAGCGGTCCACTACCTAAGATTTATTGCGAAAATATTATTGATATAATGTTACATTTTTAAAGGAAGTTTAATATCACTAGGAAAAACATCAAATTCATGAGGAGTTTTGTCCATAGAGCACCCACAAAAGGTGAGTCTATCCAAACAATCACATTATCAAAGTACGAAAAAACTACAAGCTTTTGGTTAGTTCATTACAAGCTCCACGGGTCAAATTCACACTCTTACTGATTTGGTTGTGTAGTGAACTAGCGGCCCCTGTTACTTTCTTTAACGTGCTTATGTGTTCAACCAGTCCACCGACTATTCTAATGTCTATGTCACATTCTAAAGGGTAAAGAATAATATGCTGCCTTAGCTCTGAAGCATGCGCGACAATTTGCCTAGCCTCTCTTTTTGGCCTCTTCTTAACTCAAGCAATTGAGAGCAATTATGGCTTGGAAGATATGTGCCACACAATTTTAACTGAGGCAGGCAGGTACACTCCTTGTGATCCCACAAACTACAATCTCACAAAGCATGAGACTCAGCTTTTACTCGCAAGAAAAATGTGTTTGATATAAGAATATATATTTGAAAAATAAGGTCCGATACGTAGGGACATGACATTTAATTAATTAAAAGTTTGATACATTAGTTTGTAAGATGGTGCTAAAATTTTATAATACATCTAACGAGTCGCTTGTTCTTTTATTTTAACTTTTTTTTTTTTTGATTTTTTATGCTTGACATTAAAGTTGATTAAGTGTGCACAACGGTAAGCAATCCCACATGTACAGGGGGTTGCTGGTGCTAGAAAATGTAAATTCTTATTCTATAGGTTCATTGATGGAGAAGTTAAGTGTTGCATGACACTAAGAGCTTTCTTTAACTTGCTTATCCAGCCTTTCCTGTAAGATTTATTAGATTATTATTTTTTAATGAATTATGGCCTTGAGTCTAATTTATATATATTTAAAAGTTGAAGCGTAGCATTTGTTATTTTTACGCTCCAATTAAGCCATATAAGCAGCCATGTCATTATCATTTTTTTCTCAATTTTGTATATGATTTTTTATAGTTTAAAGTGAATTAAAAACTCTATTATATTACAATCAAAATATCATATTTATCTTATTTTTAACTGTTCTTTTTTATTATTAAAATTTTAATTCCATTTTAACTTTTCATATTTCCACTACTTTCTACCTTAACTTTCTTCAACCTTTCTCATTCCATTTTAACTTTCATATCCCCACTACTCTTTAACTTAATATCATTATTTTTCTATCCCTTTATCTTCCTTTATTTTTTACTCTTCTTATTCTTATCCTCGTACTATAAATTTTTCATTCCCTCTCGCATTTGTAAAGTTGTGACTTACAACTATGTTTTATGTTGGCTTTATTTCATGACAAAAAGTGTTGTAATGACTTAATTTTGCTCCTTGTATTTTTTGGGATTTTATTGTACTGGGTTTAGTATTAAGTTGGTGAAGATTCAAGCATAACATGAAGATTCAGTGGATTTCGCAAGTGTATCGCTAGAAGCTAACTCACAAAAGAGCCACGTGAGAAGCACATGTTGGAAGCTAAAAAGTCGTGCCAGCCTAGAAGATTTCGCGAGTGTCTCACAAGTAAGGCCTTCCCTTGAGATACCCGCGAAACTCTCTGCCTAGTGGATTTTTAAGTAACTTTCTTACCCTTCACCCATACTATATATACCATCATTACCCATAAATGTAAGAGGTGCTATTTAGTGAGAAAAACCCTAGATAGGTTTTCAACAACACACACACCCATCTTTTAGAGAGAGAGAGCTACTAATTATTAGTGAGAAATCATCCTAGCCTCTTCTCCTTCCCTCTCCCATTGTCATACCTTGAGAGGAGATTTGTTCCAAAACACAACCCACACATTTTCAGAATGTAGAGAGTGTTTTGAAGCTTAGGAAGCTTTGGGGATTTGCCAAAAGAAGCCAGTGAGGCTTAACGGATGCAATTGGGCGTATTGCGAGATCCAGAAAGTTAGACAAGATACGGTTCTGAGAAACCTTGTTGGAGTAGGAGCTTGGAAGGCTTAGGTACATTAGGTAGATTAGGCTTGAAGGGTCTCTTACTATTCGTGTATCCCAACTTATTATCTAGTGGATCGATTTACCATTTGGAGGGTGGCAGAGAGGTTTTTTACTGAGTTCTTCAGTTTCCTCTTTGATAACACATCGGCGTGTTATCTTGTATTTGCATCTCTCTTTCCCTATTCTTGTGCTTTACTTTTATTGTTTGTTGTTAGAGTAGTATCAGTTCATTGCGCACATTTACTCTTGTTTCCACACTTTGATTAAGTAAGAGTAAAAACAATCTAACTGTAGTTTGTTAATTGGGGTCCAAACAACTCTTATGTTTTTAACACAAATCCGAGCTCTCAGCATTCCATGCATAATTTTCTATTTTTTTACACACAAAAATATTTTGCAAATAAAAGTGTCGAATTCATGAATTATTATAAATTTATAATTTGTTATTTTGTTTTTCTATCATTTATTGGAGGGCTATTCCAACCTTTAGGCCAATGCAAGGTATCACTACAATGTTATAGGCCAATGGCGAAATTTAAGGGCCCAAAAGTCATTGCAAAAAAAAATGTTGTAGAACTACTAATTTTATTAACAAAATAGAAGTAATTTAATGTGATAGTAAATATAATTTGTGTTACATCAACAATAGGAACAAGGTGGATCGAATAGGACCGAATTAGAACGAATGGATGGAATAGGACCCAAGTGGACAAAATTGACGAAACGGGATTAAATTAGACCGAGGTGGACATACTGGACCGAAGTGGACCGAATAGGAGTAATGTAAACTGAATAGGACCGAAGTAAACAGAATGGACTGAATAGAACCAAAGTGGCAAAAATGGACCAAATAGCCTGAATCGAACTAAAGTTGATCAAAGTGGATAGAATGGACAAAATAGGACCAATGTGAAACGAATAGGGCCAATGTGGACTGAGTGGACCGAATTAGACTAAAATAGACAAAATAGGGCCAATGTGGACTAAATAGGGCCAATGTGGCCTAAGTAGAGCCAATGTGGACTGAATAGACCGAAGTAGATTGAATAAGACTGAATGGGCCGAATTGGACGGAATAGAACTTCAAGGGACAGAAGGACTAAATAGGATTGAATAGGACTGAATAAGACTAAAGTAGACAGATTAGACCTAACGGGACCACATTGGACCGAATAGAACCGAGGTGAACATACTGGACCGAATAGGATTACTGTGGATTGAATAGGACCAAAGTGAACAGAATGAACAGAATAGAACCAAAGTGGACAAAATGGACCGAATCAGACCAAAGTGGACCAAATGGTTCGAATAGGACTGACGTGGATCAAAGTGGACAGAATGGACCGAATAGGACTATTGTGGACCTAAGAGAGCCAATATGGACTGACTGGACCGCAGTAGAATGAAATGGATAAAATAGGACCAATGTAGACCGAATTAGGCCAGTGCAGACTAGATAGACCAAATTAGACCGAACTAGACTGAATAAGACCGAATGGGCCGAATTGGACCGAATAGAATTTTAGTGGACTGAGTGGACTAAATAGGACTGAATTCGACCAAATTGGACATAATGGACCAAATAGAACCAATATGGACCGAATTAAACATTTGAATATTTATCATTTTTATTGCATTTTTAGGTTCATATTTATAATTTTTAATGTCTATTTTAGTTTTTTATTTTCACTCAAAACTAAAGATTTTAGCCCAAATGCAATAAATTTCGTACTTTCAACCCAAAAATAAAGAATTTTTTTTGGGAGCTAGACTTGAAAAGAAAACTTATAAAAAGAATCCCTATAAAAAGAATCAAGTTAAGACCCAATTAGTCTAAAATGGACTGAAATTGACTGAGCGGACTGAATTGGACTGAAATAAACCTAATTGGATTGAATAGAAAAAATTTTAATTTTAAGGAAGAACAAATTATCTTAAAAAAAATTAGAGAAAAAATTATACATTATATTACAATATAAAATAATTATTTATTCCCACACATTGCGTGGGTTTGCGACTAGTTCATATAATGTTGAGTTTGGTCCAAACTTGTAAATTTTTGCTTATATTAGCTCAATTGATCAGTTGACCAAAATTTGTAAATGTGTATAGTGAAGTTGATCGAGTGAGCAACAAACTTTTGTCTTCATCCTCAGTTACACCGAACGAACGATTACAAATAAAAGTTCTTAAACAAATACTTGCAACGAATCTTTTCATTACAAAGAAATTTCTAACTAGTCCACTTGTTGGGTAATTATCATGTTTTGCTTTGTACCAATGTCATTCCCATCTCCTCTAATCCTACCTTTCTTTTACCAGTGGAGAAGGTAGTTGGGTTAGTCCCTAGGTCTTCCTCTTAATAAATTCAAATTATTTAGCAAAAAAAAAAAAAAACAATAGAAGAGACTAAACCTTTTGCCAAGTTTTATGCCTCATGCGAAATCACAAACTAACATAGAAATTATACAAGTATGCAAGTATGCGTGGTCAGAATTGAAGTTCTAAGAGTTGCTCACTATCTGTGAAATCTAAATTGATCATATCATCACCATCAGCTATCTTCCTAGTTGATCTAAATGACCCAAGTGTAATACCAGAATCAACCCAACACCAAGTTGGCTAGGCTTATGGATTGACTATTGTGGGAAAGGGTATTTGGATTCACTCCCACTTAAGATCTATTTATAAAAATATTATATCTTTAGAAAAATCTCACAAATAAATATTATGAGCAAAAAAAAAAAAAAAACCTAAAAGAAAAATAAACAACCACATACAAGAGAGAACACCAAGGATTTACGTGGTTCAGCCTTTGGCCTACATCCACGGGCGGCAACAAGGAGAAAGTTTTACTAACAAATATGGAGAGTACAAAGGTGGTGTAGAACCACTCAAAAACCCAAATCCCAATACACCCAAATAACTCTATATCAAAGGGTTCTCTCTCAACTCTAACATAATTCAAGGCTAAACAATAGTTGCTGTCCATGCAAAGAAGTCAATCCGAAAAAAGCTAATAGACAATCCAATTCTAATTCACATCAACATTGCCTACCACAGTTACATAATTTCTTGATTCAAGACAGCCATTGCATCTTTAATGGCTTGGGTAGATCCACCAAAGATGGCTTGGGAAGATCCATTGCATCTTTAATGGCTTGGGTGAATTCACTTTAGCCTCTATATTCTCCTTGTCTAGCTAGGACCGTTGTCTCCCAGCTCTTTTAGTTGCTTCTAGTATGGTACAAAACTGAGTTAGCATGGTTCTTTGTGCCTATGTCATCCCTCATTTCCTTGTCTTCCCTTTGCAAAATTTTCAGCTTCATTAACCATCCTATTCACCTGCAACATTTTTATTTTGTACATGCAAACATGGGGTTTAGTAAGTAGTAACATAATTGGGTTACTAATATAAAATGTGAATGTTTCCATTTATTTTTATTTATTTATTAATCGAAAAACATAGATGCTAGAAATGCTGAGATTTCATAAAGAAAAGAAAGATATAGGTTCTTGAAGACCATGGTAGCATCATTGAAAGGGGTAACAAATATATATATATATATATATAAAGAAGCCCTTGAGCTATAAAATCAAAATTAAAGATTAAGAAATAAAAGAATTTTTATTTTATTTTTTTATTTGGAAAATACAAATTAGCATATAAACAAGAAAAATAATTTCCTGCCAACAATGGCTATGGTAATAGGAGTATAAAATATCTTAGTAAAATGCACTAATACAGAAATGAGTCTTGATTTGAGTTTGGTGATGCAATCTCTTATATTTCTATAGTTGCATTTGTTATATATATTCAGTTATTTCTCAAATGGTTAGATAATTATATTCGGCTAAGCTAGATTGGATTTCAGGATCATTCAAGCCCCAAATTAACCAAAAACTTTAATTTGAACAAATACCAAACACTCTTCATAACAACAGTTTTTTCAGAACATACCTTTTTACTTGGCAAGGGGCTAATACCAGTTATGGCAATATTTTTCCTTCTTCCCAATTCCCTTGGCATCAATACCAAATTTCACCAAAATTTGAGGAACTCCAAGTGGCACATGTGAGATGCCATATAAGCGAAAGCTTCCAAGAGATATGTTGTCCCTCACAAACTCTCTCACCTTGATACTCGTTTATATTCATCTGCTGCAGTGAAAAAGAAAACAACCCTGGTTTGGAAATTGGTAAGGTTGGGTTCCTTCGAATAATCTATCATCACACCACCCAAAGTTTCAAGTCCTGAAATGAAAGTCAGAAAAGTAAATATTAATACCTCAACTATCTCAACAATTAATGCAAGTTATAATAAGTAATATAGTGGACAATATCAGAAATAGAGAGCTCTAAAATTAAAGTAATAAGTGACATCTAAGAGCACAATCTCACTAACTTCTCCAGCTAAAACACTAGCCCTGAAATGAAAGTCACTAAAATAAATATTGATGCCTCAACTGTCTCATCAATTAGTGCAAATTCTAATAAGTACTACATTAGATAATATCAGAAATAGACAGCTTTACGTTTTCTTCCATAAATAAAGAGGAAAAAGAAGAAGAACAAGACAAACCTGAACTATAGCCCCAAGAGCAACAACTTCATAAGGATTTAAAGTCACATTTGGCTCTTTTCCAGTCAGTTCCTCATGCTCCTAAATGGCTGGGTTGCGAGTTGAACCATTAACAAGATTACTTCATATAAATATATATATATATATATATATCTCTCTTTGAAGGAAAGCTTTGTATCTCTCAAGGCAGTTTCAACAGGTGATAAAAGCCTAGCAAAAAGTAGATTGTAGTTGTAATCCACTGAAGTGATGGAAATCAAACGTTCATTGATATTTCATAAGAGTAGCAATTATCAGTAGGCATACCTGTCTAGTAAATCTGAACACAATTATGAAAATTTGACCCATCGGTGTGGTGTCAATGTGTTTTGGGCCATCCACAGCAGTTGTAATGAAAGGTAAACTGGAAAAGCAAATGGTTTTTCTATGTGATCACGGCAAATGGAGGGATAAACTTAAGAAAGAAGGCATAGAAATAGCCACATACCTAATATTAGTCTAAGTTAGAGACGACAACTTCATCTATTCCTTCTCAGCAATCTCTGTAAGACTAGAACTTGCTTGTCTATCAGAAGATCTGTGCCTTCCTAGCAACGTCATCTATGCCATCTCAGCATTCAACTGTTTTCTATTAAAATTTATGTAAGGGTGTAATTTAGTAACAACTAACAATAAATCAGAAAGATCTACCAGTTTCTCTTGTTCCAACCTTGTCAAAACCATTGCTTCTTGGATAAGTGTCACCCAAGGTAGAACATATCTTAAATATTCCATCTCCAACCTCAAGAACTGTGTAGAAAACACATAACAGAAGAATATAAGTTGCATTTGATCACAACTCAGGATTTTTCAAATTTGATTATAATCAAACGTAACATTTAATTATAGACAAGCTAACTGACTTACTTACATTGGCTTCTCAAATTCTGAAAGTATCCAACTGATACATCCCATCATCATATTTCCACAGAAGATTCAAATTCTTCAGACAATAGTCATTTGCTAGATGCTTAATCCCTATAAAATATTTCTCATGATAGTTCTTGTAACGAAGTTCAATTGGATGCATTAAAGTATAGTTATGCATAAAGGTAAAAGAGTTACAATTTCAAAAGCATTAAAAAAAAATAAAAAAAGAAGAAGAAGAAGAAGAAGAAGAAGAAGAAGAAGAAAAGAGACAATAAGCCTGTTTTGTTATTGAAACAATTACATTAAGATGAACATATTCAATAAGCTTATGTTTTACAGAGGGAGGTTGAAAAGTCTAAGAACTAGTCATCCTGAAATTAAGCTTTAACTGAAGCTAGGAAGTAATATCGTCGCTAACACCAAGCTACAATCTTCGTCCTTTCCAACCTATCAGAAATTAGTTTGAGAATTAATTTAGAAAAAAAAAAAAGTGAAGAAATTAATACCACTACTACTACCATTTTACAATCAAATTTCCGAAAATCCAAAACAAATGAACTATTTAACCTAATCCATAATGTAAGATATATAAAGATAGGCGTGAGATGTGTACTAGTATATCATTTTGTAGTTGCAGTGAATTTCCATTTTCCGTATGGTTAGAAGACACACGAACTATTAAACTCTTGCCTGTTTCCAAATTCAAAGTTCCTGTTTATCAGAATCCAATAACTGATAGACTCACTAAACCTGAAACAAAAAGGAACAATGAAGAGAGTCAAATTGGTATTTGATAAATACAAAGTGAAGTTAGAAAGGAGATGCATGCACATAAGAAAGTATAGGAGTTTAATCCCTCGAACTGACACCAGATATATTTTGTTCTTTCTTTTTTCTTCATATTAGTGTTGTGAAGCATCTGCCGAAGTGAAGAACAATTTTTTTTCCCTTCCCAGATAACAGTATAATGAGATAAAAGATTATAGTTATATTGTAGAGAATAACATGATTACTCATTTTATGATTCATATGGTTACAGAGTAGAAAGTGACAAACTGAGAATAATTAGAGTTAAAAATAATTACCTGTTTTGGTTTCAAAATTTTTAATATATACAAAAAAGCCTGAGGCTTAACTAAAAAGTCATCAAACATCCCAAGTATCAGCTGCGCGCAAGATGAAGCCATCCTTGAAAAGGAACACCTCTTACTATTAACACCATGCTGTGATTTTTATCCATGCCAAAATACTAGATATAAGTTTAAGAGCATGCATTAATAAAATACAATAGAAAGGTCAAAAAGATATTTACCATTCTCATTTGTGGCAACATAATTGCAGTACTGACTTTCTTTGGGGAATAACCAACTCTTGTCTGTTGTCATATTCCAAGCTTTTCAATACTCTGCTCACAAAATCAAATTAATGGAAAAATCACTGCACTTTTAATTGAAGGGAAACAAAAGGGAGTTGAATACTTGATTAAACAAAGTATTGAATTTTAAAGGAGATATATGGACCTATAGTATTGTTGGACCAAATCATCCTTCTGAAATACAATCAAATCTAGGGATGTGAGCAGTATTGGCCATTTCCCACCAATTTCAGCCTGGCATCTTTCTGAAAAAGTGAGTAAAAGAACACATAACCAAGTTTCTAATATTATGTTTTATGTCGGTTTGGTTTAAAGAGATAGAACGCTCTTTCAATGTGAGAATTCAATTGATTTTTTTCTCCTCTTTCAAATGACAAGCTATGCATAACTTTAAATTTTTATTCATTCTAACTTTGTATCCAAATCTTGTGCATAAATTAAATTCATCCCAGCATTTCTACATATCTAAACTCAAAATATGAAGCCATACTTTTAATCCAAACTAAGCTATCATTAGACAGTGAACAAAAATCAACAATTATGTAAGAACCCAAAAAACCACATCTGGATATTTTTGTTTGTTGATATAAATAGGGAGTAATAATAAAGAGTTGAAGCAAAAAATGATAAATACATTCAGGATAAATACCTGAATGTAAAACCGCCTTCCTAGAGGCTGGCCAAAAATGATCATTCACCAGAATGTTATCAAAATATCAACTAGTGCCACAGCCAGACTTCACTCTATATAGTGTGATGTATGGAATATATGACAAAAGTGGAAGTAAATTGGTTGTTCCAAAGAACCGAAAGCAAAGCGCTATGCCAGGGCAGGGGAACAGGAAAAGAAACAGCTCCGAGGAAAAAATTTGGGGTTCCCAAATGCTTTAAGAAACTGACTACTACCTTCCTGAGTGTACTTCTCCTAAAGAACGCAACAGAAAAGTGTCATTTTATCATTTATATAAAGATAGAAAACAATAGAATGAACAAAAGATAGAAAACAATAGAATGAACAAACAAATGTGGATTTATGCATCTCCCCTCTTGGCTCCCCTCTTAATATGAGAATCAAATCTAGAATGAAAATTTTACGTGAGTGAAAAAAGAATGAACCCAAAACAAGATAATCACCCTAGTTGTTGACTTGTTGCACTTTTTCATATGGTTCTGAATATGCCCAGATACAAACATCTCCTTTCATTCTGTGTTTCCAATTCATTCTACATCCAATTTCAAAAGTGAGAAGAGTCAAAAACATTACAATTTGAGTTACTAAAACAGTATAAGATTGTTAATTTTGAGCAATGTAAGGCCAACCCTCCCCTGTTCATTTTTTCCAATTGTTAAGACATTTTTTTATTGATTTGAAAGCAAATTGATTAACTCAAGCACCATTGTTTTGATAAACACAAATTGGAAATCCCAATGCTATTCCAAAAAATTCAATAATCATTAGATTATAAATGAGTCTAACTGAATACCTTAGCTGCATCAACTTCCCAAATCTTGAAACTATCCAAGTGATTTATCCCATGACCATATTGCCCCCAGGAACTTATTCAAATTCTTCAGATAATTATCCCCATGAAGTTGTTAACAGAACACAAAGCATGTACTTTAAAACAATACTATTAATAGTTATGATTGCTGAAAGATCAATAAAATTTAACAAGAAAACCTCTGATTTTTGATTACCAGAAAACCTAAACAAAATACCAAAATAAATAAATAAAAGTCTCTGATTTTTGATTACCAGAAAACCTAAACAAAACACCAATTCAATTATACCAGGGTTGAATATATATATAATATTGTTTCTATAAAGTATATAATTCGAAAAAGTGACAGATTCTAATTAAATATATGGAAATCAACGTAACATAGAGAATATAATTGTAAAAAGCTCAGTTTCATTTGAAAGCATAGAATGCGTACCAAGTGAAAGAGGGGAGTGGCCGTTGCAGAAGACGATGTAGAGCCATTTGCTGGTGTGGTCTCAACAGTCATACCATTTGATTTTCAAATTAGGGAAATCCTCATCGATTTTATTTTTGTATTTTTCCGTTAACTGAGGACAACCATAAATTTCCAGTTTTCGTAAAGACTTGAGAATACCATCATCAGGTAGTGTTGTGAGTTTGCGACAGTGCCGAATGGAAAGCGTTTCAAGTGAGATTGGATTCCTAATTGATTTGGGGAAAGTAATCAAATTGGGAAAGTCATCAATTTTCAGCGACCGTAAAGAAGTGAGACAACTAATCTCAAGAAGTGATGTCAGATTAGGCTCGCATCTTTCAATCCAAAGATCTTCAAGTGAGGTGAGCTCCGGCAAAGTCATTAAATTAGGACAGTTTGAAATGGTGAGCTCTTTTAGGGTGGAAATACATTGAAGACCCACAGGGACAGACTTCAGTTTTGGAATGCCTTCAAAAAGTAATTTACGGAGGCAATTGAGGCATCGCCATTCAATGTCTCTTAATGGATCGAGCTCCTCGCAATCGCCAATTGATAGCGAGCGCAGGGAGGTGAGATAACGCACCGCTCCAGACATAGATGTTAGTTTAGGGCAATCCCAAATTCGTAGATACTCGAGAGAATATAGTGCCCACTCAGCCTGAAGAGACTCTATATCTTCTATAGATTGCAAATTCATATAAATTAATTTGGAGAGAGGAGAAGAAGATGACAACGAAGAGGAGGAAGAGGGAACTAAAAGAGTCATTGACATTGTCTCTTGCAAAGGCTTCAAACTGACCTTCTCTAAATGTAGAGATACTTCGAGATGGGGAAACAGGGGCATGGAAGTCATTTTAGGGCAATTACTAATCCACAAATCAGAAAGTAGAGGAAATGAAGGTAGTGAGTTGTGAGACTGATCTTGTTGATGATCGGGTGTTGACGTAGATGTTGTTGCAACTAAATCCCTCCCTATTCTTCCCCACCATCTCTTCAAATTAGGACATTTCTCTATTGTGAGTGACTCTAGAAATGGGAAGAATGTTGTGGATGAACCAAGCACCTCTTTACTCATATCATTATCGGATATATACTCCAAATCATTCATTGTATCAAGCGATAGAGATTTTAAAAAGGGGAGATGAGACAATGGTGGCAAATATCGGCATCTTTCACAATTTTCTATCTTTAAATCAACAAGATTTATGAGAGAAGAGACCCAACTTAAAAATTTTGCACCCTTGTACTGATACACTTCCAAATATTTGAGATTTTCGTGTGATTGGGAGTCTTCTTATAACTTCACAGCTTCATTATTATCTACTTGATCTTGATGATACCATTTTAATATCAATCTTTCAAGATGTTGCTTCTCCCTTAAATTCACAACAATAGATTCTGAGTTAGATTCTTCCAACCGTTCCAAATGTGTGATCTCTAACGTTCCTCGCAGGTTTTTTAGGTCCTTCAATTCGCCTAATCCACCAATGTGGGAGGAGGTGCTCACAATGAATATTGATAATGTTTGAAGTGAAGTCATTTTCCCTAATCCACAAGGCATATGACTCAAATTATCACAACCATGATTATAAAGATGTTTGAGGTTAACCAATTCTCTAAACTTTTTGGGTAATTCTTTAAGACCTTTACAATCATTAAGTTTTAGTACTTGCAAATTCAACAATGTAGTAATTGAATCAGGGAGAGTTTCAATATCCTTATTAAAAGAAACATCAAGATACTTTAGATGTATTAACTTCCCTATAGAATTTGGTATTGATGTAATGTTCAATGCATGTAAATCTAATGCACGCAAGCTCTTGAAACTCAAAATAATTGTATTCAACATTGACTCCTCCAAGGCACCGGAGTTCTTCTCACTAAATGTCAGAAGAAATGAACATACCTTGACTGCTTTAACCAAAAACCTTAAAGATTCAGTAAAAGATGAGCCAATGTGAAATGGACATGATACATGACGATTTTTTTCATTAATATTTTTGCCATCAAAACTAACAAGCCTGCACTCCTCTCCTACAACAGCTTTCGCAAGATCATGAATTAAATCATGCATCTTGTATCTTAAGCCTTTGTAAGTCTTTACTTCTTCAAAGAAGGACCTCCAAAGTAAATCCTTGAAATACTCATCACCAACATCCTCTAATTGTTGATTTTTGTTTGATGATTGGACAAACCCTTGTGCTATCCATAATTGTATCACTGTTTCCTTATCCATCTCATAATCTTTGGGAAATAAAGAGCAATAAGCAAAACAACTCTTTAAATGTGATGGGAGATTATCATAACTCAACTTCAAAATTGGAAAAATCTCATTTCCTTCAATTACATTTGTTAGTAAATTATTCTTCATGAGTAACCATTCAGATTCTGTTTCCTTACAATATAACACATGTCCTATGGACATTATGGCAAGGGGTACCCCTTGACATATTTTTACAATCTCCCTTCCAATTGTAACTAATGTAGGATTATTGGTCACTTGCCCTTTACTAAATGCCACTTGCTCAAATAAAAACCATGACTGTTCTTCGGAGAGACCTTTAAGAATATATGGTGAAATTGTGTGTGTAATCTTTGCAACCAATCTATTACGAGTGGTTATTATAATCTTACTTCCTTTTGAACCACCCATTAAAATATCTATCAAGTTTAGCCATTTTCCACGGTTTTCATTCCATACATCATCCAATACTAGTAAGTATTTTTTTCGATCAATTTTTTCACGAATTTGCCTTTGCAATTGATCCATTTCCAGATTTCCAGGTGCATTACCTGTAGCAGATGCTATTATCTTTTCAATAATTATTTTCAACTCGAAGACATCAGAAATGCATACCCACATTTTTAACTCAAAACAATTTTTGAGTTTCTCATCATTGTACACATATTGAGCAAGTGTAGTCTTCCCTAGTCCCCCTATCCCCACAATGGGAATGACCGAAACATTCTCTTCTGCATTAGAGTCCAATAATAGATCTATGATAGCATTTCTATCATCTTCCCTCCCAATAACTTTTTCTTCACGTACAAATGAGTGAGTCGGTTCCCTTTTCCTACTCACAACATTTATCTCTACATGGTATTCTTCCAAGCGAAAGTTTTTCCTATCTTCTGCTATCGCATTTAGTTTTTGCCTCATTGCCTTTATTTTACTACTCATCTTACCACGAAAAGCTAGTTGGTTTGACTTTGAAAAGAAAGTGCGTACCTCTTTTGTGACTTTATTCCCACTCAACGCTCTTCGCCGCATAGCTTCAGTGGAAAACTCACTCAACAAGTCATCTGCATCATAAACTGCATCGTTGAGCTTTTGAAGCCAGTCCTTGACTTGATGGTCATAACTCTGTTTCTTCGTTGCATCCAGAAGTACAGCTTGAATTGTGGACACACTGTTCTTGATTTTTTCAAGCTCACCTTTGACACCCCATAGTGATCCAATCTCTTGGAAAGTCTGAGAGCCCAAATTTTCAATCATTTTCTGTGCAAGACCAAATAAAATTGCTTCAGCCATTTTTTTCTTAGTGGCCAAAAGGAACGCTGAAAGAGTGAGAGGATAGGTAGAGGGTTGGCTTGAAGTGATGAAGTTTGAGCGAAAGTAATGTTGCAGTGAAGGAAGAGACCGAGTTTTAACGTGGACTAACGTCATCGATGTCATTAGTTTTCTTGGGCCCCTACTGCACCGAAAGAAAAATAGTGGGCCACAGGCTTAGTTGGAAATTTTGTCCACTAGCTGGAAAATTATTCTACCAGTCATATCATCCTTTCAAATGGTGGACCATGTCCAAATTTTGGGCCACTGAGAGCTCATCTAAACTCAATTTTAGCTAACCCATTTTAATCTTTTAAAAAAAATTATATCTTAGAAAAAAGATATAATATAAGTACATTATAATAGTTACTCTCTATCATTTCAATTTTCTAAGTTTCCAATTCCACCAAACATACACGATGGAAAGCAAATATTTTGTACAGGATTAGTTACAAGAGAAAAAACATCAAATTTCAGCTCAAGTGGATTTTTTTTTTTTAATTTTTAGAAAAGCCAACACATGTCAAGTGGTTATATCTTCTTTGTTGTGGTTAATCTTATATAAGCCTTGAGATATTATTAAATGAATGAATGCATTACTTTTTCACTATTTAGGTGGGGAGAGAAACAAATGGATAAAGTGATAAATTAGCCTTAAGAGAGATTAATAAAGACCATATGCTCAAAATCCAATTAAGTAGGCTTGGCTTTTAGTGTGATGAAATAATTCTTTCATGGATTATCTCTCTGCAGAAATGTCGGCAAATAAAAGGGTTTTGAGTCTCCTATTTTGCAAATGATAATTAGTTTATATCACTTCCAATTTTTCTTTTTAAATAAATATTTTTCTATTCTAACTTTATGCTGAATTAATTGATTATTCTAAAAACTTTCTTTTAATTAAAGAACATTTTTGGCTCCTTAAAGTTTGGAATAGTGTTTAATTTAGCCCCTTACTTCTCATTTTGACTCTTTATATTTAATTTCATTTTTATATTGGCTTTGTCGTCCATTTCCACTAGTAATATGGTGACAACTATCATAATACCGGTGACCTGACTTAATAGGCACCGGTTTCTGATAGTAAATGGTCAGATTACTAACAGAAATAAACTATAAAGCTAATATGAAAATGGAATTAAACACAAAGGAAGATAGCTCCGAAGTCCAAACTATCTAGTTTTGAGCTAAACTTTTTCCTAATTTTTTACAACTTCTTTGACATAGCATGTTGTGTTATAAATAATAATAATAATAAAACATGTGGTGATTGATGCATAATAAAATTCCCATTGATGGTAAATTCATACAAAAGTCATGTTGCTCCACTCATAATTTACCTTCTTAATAAGATATGTTGTAAAAAGAACTATGTCTCAAGTATTACTTGTTCAAAAGTCACCTTCCAATAATGATAATAAAAGTATCAAATTAAAAGAAATATAATCATTAAATTAAAGTGAGAAGCTTGAGAATTGAACTAAAACCAAAATATCAAAGAAACAAGGAAAATATAAACCCATGGAACACAAAAGAAGGGAGTTTTTATGTCTTAATCCTCCCATTTCCATCAACAGCTCTTAGACGCCAAAAATGACTTTTGTTAATGATAAAAAGAAAGCTTTTTAAGGACAAATAGTCAGCAATATTGGTCCCCTTATTATCAAGAGAAAACCGTGTGGACCCTTGTACCTTGCATTATTTTCATTTCCCGTCTTGAATTGAAATTTGAAAGTGATCTTTACCCAAATTCTTAAATTTCAGTCACCTTTACTTATATTTTCATGCGAAGATAAGGCCTTAGTCCCTTTCTACACCAAAAGAAAATCGTGTGTACTCTCTTTTTTTCCTGCATTATTTTTGTTTCTCCATCTTATATCAAAAATAGTCTAAAACATTGAACATGTGATGTGAACATAAGCCTTTTAGGCTTCTATAAAATAAAGAAAACAATGTGTACCTCTATTCTTTCCTCACATTATTTTTTATTTCCCCAGCTTAAATTGTCCAAACCCACTAGATATTTTAGTAGGCTTAGTTGGGCTAGATACAAATCCCTCAATAGAAGCTCACAACAAAGTCCACCCAAGCTCATTTCATAAACGGAGCACTGATTTTGAAAATCCCGGAGACAATGACTCAACATTCAAGGATCATTTTAAGGTATACAGTAGTACAAATTGAAATTAAAAAAAAAAAAAAAAAGCATTGTACAAATTCATAAAATAAACCAAAACAAATGTAGATTTCTTTTTTGAAAATTTTCAGGTTTATAGTCAACATTTAAATGCTTGTTCAATGATTTATTTTCTCAATTATGTTAATGAATATGTATTATTATTTTTTTTTGTTAATATCTGTTAATTGATACTTGAAATGAAAAAAAATTACAATCTATATTTTTTTTTTGCTGAATAAATTACGATTTTAATTTAACAAGTTTGGGTTCATTTCGAACAGGATTGGACTCTTGGTTTCGCTTTAATCCAGGAGTGACTAATGTAACAGTCACCATATCATTATTTTACAACTTTTTCCTATAAAAGAATATATATGTTATAGTAGTTTTAGCCCACGTTCTTTTTTAAATAAAAGAAATAGATCAGATCTTAGAAATTTTTTTTTTTCTTTTCTCTCGTGGCTTTAGATTTTGCTTTAATGAAACTTTCTTATCAAATAGTACTGGGCATTGGATAAGTTGTGAAAGATCATGCTTCTAAGCCAAATCTAACATGTAAATGTAATGCCAAAGTCTACCATCCTATTAAATAATTAAATATTTAATTTTTTATTAGATTCTCTAAATATAAATTTTCCCACACGTAAACATCAAGATTCTATATTTTTTCGTGTGTTTTTATATGTTACATTAATTAAAGTGTAGGACAAGTGGTTTATCTCTTTTAACCTTGATATATTCAAAAAGAAAAATTCTAATGCTAAAAATCTGGTTTTGAAACTTTTGTATTCAAATTTTTCTCGTGTCAATTGAAAAATATGTTTCAAACCTTTTTATTAAATATGTAACAAAATTATTAATTAATTATCAATTTATCTCAATTATATGATCAACAGGATAACTGTCTCTTATCACAATTCAACATACACCAAATCAGAAATAATAATAAGACTGAATTTGTTGAGGGCTTGAATTTTTTTTTTTTTTTTTTTTTTTTTTAAATGAGTCCCTTGACATTAACTAGCCATAGAAGCAGAGACAAACCAAGGATTTTAAGCTGGCGGGTCAGAATATAAAGAAAGAAAAAAAAAACTCTAAATAGGCATCCATATAGTACTAAAAAATTATAAATACTTGTTTCTAAATACATTAAAATGTAATTATTTGTAGTTAAATTATAATAAACTTTTTTTTTTGAATCATTCTTAGGTTGGAGGCATCCAACGCTTAGGGAGTATGAACTCCACGATCCAGAGTGCTGAAGGAGACTCCTCCAGTCCGTCAAGAGTATAGATAGGACCCTTTCCTTTTGTCAAAGCCCACATAGTCACATTGTCTTTTCCTTACCATAAATCTCGAAGCAAACAAAAAGGTTGAATTGAACCAAATAAGATCGCAAAAAATATTGAACTGGTAATAATTAGTTAGTTTCAATCATTTTCTGTGCAAGACCAGATAGGATTGCTTCAGCCATTTTTTCTTAGTGGCCGAAAGGAACGCTGAAAGAGTGAGAGGAGACGTAGAAAGTAATGCCGTAGTGAAGGAGGAGACTGAGTTTCTTGGGCCTTGGGCCCGTTCTACACCGAAAGAAAATGAGTGGGCCACAGGCTTGGTTGAAAATTGTTGTGCCAGTCATATCATCCTTTCTAACGGTAGACCATGTCCAAAATTTGGGCCCCCCGAATGAGACCTGATCTAAATTGGAGCGTAACTTAGTCACATCCGCTGCCCAAATCCCAAACCTTCACATTATTGTCTTTGTTAACAGAACACAATTGAACATGTATTTTAAAAATAATAATAAATTAATAACAGTTTATAATATTAACCCTTCAAAGTAGAATTCTAAAGCAATATTCAATAGTTTGGTTGCTGAAAAGATAAGTAAAATTTAACATGAAATGCTGTCAGTTTCATTGAAGCATAGAATGCATACCAAGTGAAAGAACCAAGGCATTGTTTATAGGTCCCACGTGCATTACTAAATGTCACACTTGTATTACAGCGTCATATGTTCTTTAGTTGTTGCCCTTTTACATATAGGTTTTCGGTCCCGGTCCTATAATGGACTGGACCAAACCAAACAGTAGCTAACTATATATAAATTTTAATATTTATATTTATATATAAAAAAAAAAAAATCCCAAAAACTTTCTCATCTCCCATGATCTCACTCTCATTCTCTGTCTCACTTGTTTTTGTGGTGTTGTTATACATGAAAGACTAGGGGCTAGCTATGCTTAGGCAGCTGCTTCCTCTATGGCTCTCACCTTGCTTAATTGCTTAAAAATGGTAAGAGTTTCAATTGAACAATTAGATGCAAAATATAATTTTAAGAAAAAATAGTTTTTCTTACTTGTATAAAATTCTAGACATGAAAATAATATGAACCGAGATGATTTAGTCTCTTGAATAATATATAATTTTTGGCAAAAAAAATATTATTTTCAATCCTGAAATATAATCTGTTTTCAATTCTTTCCCTTAAAATTTAAGAGGTTCTATTCCCTTTCTTGAAAATTTATAATGCCATTTATTTTCGTTATATTTTTTTGTCCTTTCATTAATAAAAAAAAAAAAAAAAAACTTAATAAGATTGGAGGAAAACACTCCAACGTTCTTTCTATTCAAATGCTTGAGATATTGCATAAACAACAATAGAGACCAGCAAATGACAACTGAGAAGGTGACAAGCGCATAGGGAATATTGGCAAAAGACTTGAAATTTGCTTTGTTTGTGCCATCACAATGCTCTCAGTTTGTAGTTTCTTTCATTATTTGATATTATTAGGCAAATCTTTTATAAAGAAACAACTTTAATTGGAGGGCTCCTTTACCCAATTTGCAAATGTTTCACTGCAAACATTAACATTGCTTTGAAAGCTATAGTGCTATACTATAGCCTATAGGCCAAATTTTGCAAATTCAAACCTTGTGAAATATTTGAAAGATGAAATCATCATGACCTTAAAATCTGATGATGTTGTTGTGAGACCAAACAATGTATACCTGCAATCTGCTGAAACCATTTAGGCAACATCATTCATGCATGGTCTGGGATTGATGTAAAAGGTGATCCTCTTTAGGCTGAAGCCAAAGTGGCATTCTTATTTCTAGTGCAATTATACAAGTGTGCATGGTTAGAATTGTTCTATGCATTTACTCTCTATCAGTAAAATCTGCATTGATCAAATCATCGCCATCAGCTGCTTTACCAGTTGATCTAAATGACCCAAATGTAGTACTAGAAAAGTTCTCACAAATAAATAAAATGAGCGAAGAAAAAAAAAATACAACCACAGACAAGAGAGAAAACCAAGGATTTACGTGATTCGGCCATTGGCCTACATCCACGAGCGGCGACAAGGAGAAAGTTTCACTAACAAATATGGAGAGTACAAAAGAGGTGTAGACCCACTTTCACAAACCCAAACCCCAATACACCCAAATAACTCTATATCAAAGAGTTCTCTCTCAACTATAACATAATTCAAGGCTACACAATAGTGGCCATCCATGCAAAGAAGTCCATCCAAAAAAAGCTAATAGACAACCCAACTCAAATTCACATCAACATTGACTACCACAATTACATAATTTCTTCATTTAGGACAGCCATTGCATCTTTAATGGCTTGGGTAGAACCACCAGAGATGGCATCCATGACCCTTTAGCCTCTACATTTTCCTTGTCTAGCTAGGAACATTTTCTCCTAGATCTTTTAGTTGCTTCTATGGCATCCCTCTTTTCCTTGTCTTCCTTTTGCAAAATTTTCATCTTCTTTAACCATCCTATCCACTTACAACATTTTTATTTTGTACATACAAATATGGGGTTTGGTAACATAATTAGGTTACTAATATAAAATGAGAATGTTTCCATTTATTTTTATATATTTATTAATAAAAAAAAATAGATGCTTGAAATGCTGAGATTTCAAAAATAAAAGAAAAGATGTAAGTTCTTTGTAGAACATGGTAGAATCATTGAAAGGGGTAAAAAAAAAAAAAAAAGCTCCTTGTGCTACAATATAAATTATAACAAAAAATAAATAAAATTGAAGTCACAAAAATGAAGACATAAAAGCAATTTTCAGTCTATATACGAATTAGAACATAAACCCAAGGGGGTGGAGGAATTTGCAACCACTGCCAATGGCTATTGTTCTAGAACTACAATATAAGAAAGCAGCATATTCCACAAATGGTCTAAATTTTTCTTGATATATATATATATATATATATATATATATTAGTTATTTATCAAATAAATAAATTAGTTATAGTTAGCTAAGATAGTTTGGGTTTTAGGCTTATTCAAACTCATTCTAATAATATCTCTAGCCACAGCATTTTCAACCACCAGATTCTAATTCATGCCTTCTGTTAAGAACTAAAACTTGATATATCTAGTTTGAATAAAAATCAAATACATACCTCACTTGGCATGGTATGATGGTGCTAACACCAGTTTTGGTGTCTTAAGCAAAAGCTTCCAAGGGAATTGTTGTCCCTCATGAACTCTCTCTCACCCTTTTTTCAGCAAGATAAATACCTCTCTCTCACCCTGATAGACATTAATCTCTTCACTAGTCTATCCATCTGCTGCAGTGGAGAACACCTTTGCTGATTTCAAAGTTGGTGAAGTTGTGTTCCTTGGGATAATCTTTGTCATTACACCACCCAAAGTTTCAAGTCCTTCTACGGTGAGACGTCCAAGAGCACAATGTCAATAACTTCTCCAGCTAAAAAACACCAGTCTGGAAATAAAAGAGACAAAAATAAGTATTGATGCCTTAACAGTTAGTGCAAGTTCCAACAAGTATTAAAATAGACAATATCAAAAATAGAGAGCTCTGCTTTTTTTTATTTTATTATTAGAATGATCCCAAAACGAGAAAATCACCTTAGTTGTTGCCTGGTTGCACTTGTTCCTATGGTTCTGAATGTGCCTCAATATACACACATCCTTTCATTCTGTGTTTCCAATTCAATCTACAACCAATTCAAAAGTGATAAGAGTAAAAAACATTACAATTTGGGTTACTAAAAAGGATTAGGATTCTTAATTAAAATTTTTGTGGTATATGTATATATGAAAACATTATGATTAGAGCAGAGTAAGGCCAACCCTCCCCTTTTTGTTGTTGACTTTGGAATATTTATTAGACTTTTTGTTTGATTTGGAAGCAAATTGATTAACTCAAGCACCATAGTGTTGATAAGCTCAAATTGGAAATCCCAATGCGAGTAGAATTACCTCATCAATATCTTTGACGTAAAGCTTTGTATCTCTTAAGGAAGTTTCAATTGGTGCTTAAAGCCTATGAGAAAGTTAATTGCAGTTGTAATCTAGTGAGCTTAAGTAGGCAAAGCAGACTACCAGATAACAGAAAAAGAGAGTTCAAAAAAAAAAAAAAAAAAAAAAAACTGAAGTGATCGAGATGAAACAAATACAGTGATATTACATATGAGAGTTTTCTATTTCTGAACATGCATAGTGCGAAACCATAGAGTAATAATTTCTATTGTTAAAAGGCTTACCTGTCCAACAAATCTGGGCACAGTTCTTCAAATTTGACACTAGTCAGCTTGGTGTCAATGTGTTTTGGGATTTCCGCGATGGCGATAATGAGAGGTAAACTGGAAAAGCAAATATTTTTTCTCTGTGATTATGGAAAAGAGAGATATATCAACTTAAATAAAGAAGGCATAGAAATAGCCACATGCCTAATATTGGTCTGAGTTAGAGATGATTGCTCCATCTTTGCTTTCTCAGCAGTCTTTGTGAGATGTTGTAGAGCTCGCTTGTCTTACAGAATATCTACGCCTTCATCTTTAAGACGTTTTCAGAAAGCCAATAAACTATTCTCTATTAAAAATTATAGAACGTAAGGGTGCAATTTAGTAACTAACTATAACTCAGAAAACAAAGAATATAAGTTAAAGATCAACTGATTTCTCTTGTTCCAACCTTGTTGAAATCATCACCTCCAAGATGAGTATCAGCCAAGCTAGAATGTACCTCAAATACTCCTTCTACAACCTCAAGATTGCATAGGAAAAATGTAATAGAAGTACATTAGGATCATTACCTATTATGTATATATTTACATGTTCACAACTCAGAATTCTTCAAATTTGATTATGATCAAACATAAGATTTGATTATAGGCAAATCTAACAGAGTACCTTAGCCACGTCAGCTTCTCAAATCCTAAAACTATCCAAGTGATACATTCCATTCTTAGATTTCAACATAAATTTCTTCAAATTATCTAATTCTTCAAGATAATCATTTGCAAGATGCTTAATCCCTATAAAATATTTCTCATGATAGTTCTTGTAATTAAGTTCGTATGGATGCTTTAAAGTACTGTTATGTATATAGGTAAAAGAGTTACAATTTGAAAGGCATTAAAAAAAATCACAAGAATGTTTTGTTATTGAAACAACTACACTAAGATAAACATTTGTAATAAGCTTTGGTTTCAGAGAGGGTAGCTGAAAAGTCCAAGAACCAGTCACCCTAAAATTGAACTTTGACTGAAGATAGGTTGTAATCTTGTTGCCAACACCAAGCTACAGTCTTCACCCGATTCAACCTATCAAAAAAAGAGTAGAAAATAATACTATTTCTACCATCTTGCAATCAAATTTCCAATAATTCAAAACGAATGAACCATTTAACCTAATCTTTGAGATAAGATATATAAAGATAGGAGTGAGATATGCACCACTTTATCGTCTTGTAGTTGCAATAAATTCACTAAAAACCATCTGTTTCCAATTTCAAACTTCATACCTACAGAATTCAATAACTGATAAATTCACTAAACTTGAAACAAAAAGGGAGAATAAAGAGAGCCAGTATTTGGTAAATTCAAAGTGAACTTAGAAAGGAGATGCATGAATGTAAGAAAATAGTGGCGTTAAATCCCTCTAAATCAATTGACCAGATCTCAAGATTTTTTTTTCCTCAAATATATTGGTGTTATGAAGCATCTGCCTAAGTGAAAAACAAATTTTTCCCCTTCCCAATTCCCAGAAAACTAAGTAATGAAATAAAACTAAATAAAAATATATAGTCACATTGTAGACAACAACTGATTTTTATTATTCATTTTATGATTCATATTGTTATAGAGCAAAGTGAGTTATAGAACCTAAAGCCACAAACTGAGAATCATGGCCAACCTGTTTTAATTAAGAAATAAATATAGTGAGTTGAAATAATTACCTGTTTAGGTTTGAAAATTTTCAATAGCTTCACTAAGAAATCTGCTGCTTGCATGATGAAGCCACTTTTGAAAAGGAACAACTCTTCTGTTAACAAATTGTTGTGATCTTTATCCATGCCAAACTAACAAATATAAATTTGAGAACATACAAAAAAAAAAGTATAAATGAACGGAAAAAAAAATATTTACTACTGATTCTTTTCATTTGAGTCTTACATAATTGTTGTATCGAGTTGCTTTGGAGATCCCAAACTCTAGTCTATTTTTATATTCCAAGCTTTTCCATAATCTGCACACAAATTATACTTCTAATTGAAGGAAAAAAAGAGAGCAGAATTTGGATAATTTATGAACAAAGAAAACTTAATTTAAAGGAGATGTATGGACCTGTAGTTACATTGGATTAGAACATGCATCCTTCTGAAATACATTCAATTTAGGATGCGAGCAGTCTTGGACCGTTCCCCAAAAATTTCTGCCTGGAATCACTCCAGAAAAGAATAAAACAAAGTTTCTAATATTAAGTTTTATGTTTGTTTGGTTTACAAAAAAAGAACTATGCATTTGATGGGAGAATTCAATTTATTTTCATTCTCCTTTTTGCAATAACAAATTATGTATAACTTTTTATCCAAATATTGTGCATAAAGTAAAATCCATCACAGCACTTCTGCAAGTCCAAACTAAGTTATCATTGTACAGTGAACAAAAATCAAACATAATGGAAGAATCCAAAAACCACATTGGATATTATTGTTTGTTGATAAAAATAGGTAGTAATAATGAAGTGTAAAAGCTAACAAAATAACAAATTCTTGAACATAAAACAGCTTCCTAGAGGGCAGTTGTCAATAAAGATCACTCACCAGAATGTTATCGAATTTAACAAGTGCCAGATCTTACTCTGTTTATTCAAAATCAAGAACCCAAACAAAAAAGTGTCATTTTGTAGTTCATATAAAGGCAGAAATCATTAGAATGATCAAACAAATGTGAATCATATATAGAATGAAATTTTTATGCAAAGGGAAAAGAGAATGAAACACAAAACAAGATAATCACCTAAGCCATGGACTCGTTGCGCTAGCTTTTTCCTAAGGTTCTGAACATGCCCAGATATTTACACCTCCGTTTGTTCTGTGCTCCCAATTAATTCCACATCAAAAATAAAATAAAATTATAGTAATAACCCTTAAAAGTTTGGTTGCTAAAAGATCAAAAAAAAAAATTAACAAGAAATCCTATAAGTCTTTGCAGTTAAGCTGTTCCAAAATAAATAAATAAATAAAAAGTCTCTGATTTTTTATTACCAGAAAACCTAAACAAAATACCAATTCAATTATACCAGGGCTGAATATATATAATATTGTTTCTATAAAGGATAGAACTAGAAAAAGTAACTGAGTTTAATTAATTATATGGAAATCAACGTAACATGGAGAATATAATTGTAAAAAACTCAGTTTCTTTTAAAAGCATAGTATGCGTACCAAGTGAAAGAGGGGAGTGGCCGTTGCAAAAGATGAAGTAGAGTCGTTTGCTGGTGTGGTTTCAGTACATCAACCCCCAATCGATTTCCAAATTAGGGAAATCCTTATCGATTCTATTTTTGTATTTTTCCGCTAGCTGAGGACAATCCGAAATTTCTAGTTTTTGTAAAGACTTGAGGCAAGCATCATCAGGTAGTGTTGTGAGATTGGGACATCTCCAAATGGAAAGCATTTCAAGTGAGATTGGATTCCTAATTGATTCAGGGAAAGTAATCAAATTGGGAAAGTCTTCAATATTCAGCGACTGTAAAGAAGTGAGACAACTAATCTCAAGAAGTGATGTCAGATTAGGCTCGCATCTTTCAAACCAAAGATGTTCAAGTGAGGTGAGCTCCGGCAAAGTCATTAAATTGGGACAGTTTGAAATACTGAGCTGTTTTAGGGTGGTAATACATTGAAGACCCATAGGGAGAGACTTGACTTTAGTTTTGGAATGCCACTGAAACGTAAATAACGGAGGCAAATGAGGCATTGCCATTCCATGCCATCATCGTGCATGTCTCTTAATGGATTAAACTCCTTGCAATTGGCAATTGATAGAAAACAGAGGGAGGTGAGATAACGCACCGCTCCAGACATAGATGTTAGTCTAGGGCAATTCCAAATATTTAGATCCTTGAGAGAATGTAAATTTAATGCCCACTCAGCCGAAAGAAACTCTGTATCTTCTATAGAACCCAAATCCATATCCTTTAATTTGGAGAAAGGAGAAGAAGAGGAAGATGAAGAGGACGAAGATGGAAGTAAAAGAGTCATTGTTATTGTCTCTTGCAAAGACTTCAGACTGACATTCTCTAAAGATAGAGATTCTTCGAGATTGGGAAACAGGGGCATGGAAATCAAATTAGGACAATTAAAAATCCCTAAAAAAGAAAGAAGAGGAAATAAAGGTAATGAATGGTGAGACTGATCTCCTTGATGATCTGGTGTTGAAGTAGATTTTGTTGCAACTAAATCCCTCCCTGTTCTCCCCCACCATCCCTTCAAATTAGGACATGCCCCTATTGTGAGTGACTTTAGAGATGGGAAGAACGATGTTGATAATGTTGTCGACGAAGCACGCACCTCTTTACTCATATCAGTATCGGATATATACTCCAAATCATTCATCATATCAAGGCTTAGAGATTTTAAAAAGGGGAGATGAGACAATGGTGGCAGATATCGGCATCTCTTACATTCTTCAATCTTTAAATCAACAAGATTTATGAGAGAAGAGACCCAACTTGAAAATTTCACACCCTTGTATTGATGCACTTCCAAATATTTGAGATTTTGATGTGGCTGGAGGTCTTCTAATAACTTCTCATCTTCATTATTATTTACTTGATCTTGATGATACCATTTTAATATCAAATTTTCAAGATGTTGCTTCTCCCTTAAATTCACAACAATGAATTCTAAGTTAGCTTTTTCCAACCGTTCCAAATGTGTGATCTCTAATGTTCCTCTTAGATTGTTTAGCCCCTTCAATTCGCCTAATCCACCAGTGTGAGAGGAGGTGCTCACAATGAATAATGGTAATGTTTGAAGTGAAGTTATTTGCCCCAATCCATGCGGCATATGACTCAAATTATCACAACTATTATTATAAAGATGTTTGAGGCTAAACATTTTTCTAAACTCTTTGGGTAATTCTTTAAGACCTTCACAATTATAGAGTTTTAATGTTTGCAAATTCAATAGTGTAGTAATTGAATCAAGGAGAGTTTCAATTTTCACATTAAAAGAAAGATCTAGGTACTTTATATGTATTAAATTACCTATAGAATTTGGCACTTTTGTAATCCTCAATCCATGTAAATCTAATGCACGCAAGCTTCTGAAACTCAAAATAATTGTATTAAACAATGACTCCTCCAAGCCACCAGATCCATTCTTATCATATGTTAGAAGAAATGTACGTAGCTTGACTGCTTTAACCAACAACCTTAAAGTTTCAGTAGATGACCCAATAGACAATGGACATGATATATGGCGATTCTTTTCATTAATATTTATGCCATCAAAACCAACGAGTTTGCACTCTTCTCCTCCAACAAATTTTGCAAGATCATGAATTAAATCATGCATCTTATATCTTAAACCATTGTAAGTCTCTACTTCCTCAAAGAACGACCTCCAAAGTAAATCTTTAAAATACTCATCACCAACATCCTCTAATTGTTGGTTTTTGTTTGATGATTGGATAAACCCTTGTGCTATCCATAGTTGTATAATTGTTTCCTTATCCATCTCATAATCTTTGGGAAACAAAGAGCAATAAGTTAAACAACTCTTTAAATGTGATGGGAGATGATCATAACTCAACTTTAAAATAGGTAAAATATCATTCCCTTGAGTTACATTTTCTAGTAAATTATTCTTTATGAATAACCACTTAGATTCTGTTTCCTTACAATATAACACATGTCCTATGGACTTTATGGCAAGGGGTACACCTTGACATATTTTTACAATCTCCGATCCAATTTCCCTTAGTGTAGGATTATTGGTCACTTGCCCTTTTCTAAATGCCACTTTCTCAAATAAAAACCAAGACTGTTCTTTGGAGAGACCTTTGAGATTAATATATGATGAATTTGTGTGTGTAATCTTTGCAACCAATCTACTACGAGTGGTTATTACAATCTTACTTCCTTTCAAACCACCCATTAAAATATTTTTCAAGTTAAGCCATTTTTCACGATCTTCATTCCATATATCATCCAATACAAGTAAATATTTATTTCTATCAATTTTTTCACGAAGTTGAATTTGCAATTGATCCAGTTCAAAATTTCCAGGTACATTACCTATAGCAGATGTTATTATCTTTTCAATAATACTTTTCAACACAAAGACATCAGACACACATACCCACATTTTTAACTCAAAGTGATTTTTGACTTTCTCATCATTGTATACATATTGAGCAAGTGTAGTCTTCCCTAGTCCCCCTATCCCCACAATGGGAATAACCGAAACATTTTCTTCTACATTAGAGTCCAATAATAGTTCTATGATAGTCTTTTTTTCCTCTTCTCTCCCAATTACTCCTTCTTCACGTACAAATGAGTGAGTTGGTTCCCTCTTCCATCTCACAACATTTGTCTCTACATGGTATTCTTTCAGGTGAAAGTTTTTCCTATCTTCTGCTATTGCATTTAGTTTTTGCCTCATCGCCTTTATTTTATGACTCATCTTATAACAAAAAGCAAGTGGGTTTGAACATGAAAAGCACATGCGTACCTCTTTTGCGACTTTATTCCCACTCACCATGCTTCGCCTTGTAGCTTCAGTTGAGAACTCACTCAACAAGTCATCTGCCTCATAAATTGCATCATTGAGCTTTTCAAGCCAGTGCTTGACTTGATGGTTATGACTTTGCTGCTCTGCTGCATCCTGAAGTACAGCTTGGATTGTGGAAACAGTGTTCTTGAGTTTTTCAAGCTCATCTTCGACACCCCAGAGTGATCCAATCTCTTGGAAAGTTTGAGAGGCCAGATTTTCAATCATTTTCCGTACAAGACCAAAGAATATTGCATCGGCCATTTCTTGGTAGTCGCTGAAAGGAACACTTAAAGAAAGAGATGAACGCTGGCTAGAAGTGACGAAGTGTGTGTAAAAGTAATGTTGCAGTGAAGGAAGATTGAGTTTTAATGTGGACAAATGTTATAGATATCATTAGTTTTATTTTTTATGTTCTTGGTACAATAATGCAAAGAAAAAGCAACCAATGGTCTCAAGAGCACATGAAGCACAATGTAAGTCATGTTAACGAGGAGAAAATGAATGGAACAGAGGACGATTAGTTGTTAAATGTTAATTTTGTCCCCTAGCTGTTAATTTATGTGTTAGTCATGTCAACGAGGAGACCATTTCCGAAGGTTTAGGAAGTACTTGTTGATTTAATGTGCATATTCACATTCTAACGGAGGCGAGACCATGTCCAAAAGTTGGGCCCCCCATCGAGAACTGAGCTAAACTCATGTTACTGTAATTTTAGCTAACCAGTTTGTCTTTCTTTTCTTTTTTTTTTTTTTTTTTTTTTTTTTTTTTTTTTGGTTATTGATAAAACAGAATATATCTTAGAAAAATGTATTCTTTTCTCTAATGGCTTTAAATTTTGCCTCAATGAAACTTTCTATCTTAAGTTGTGTTGGACATTGGATTGGTTGTGCATACAAGATGACCTTGGATAAAATTAATTTTTGATCCTCCATTATCATTTATAGTACAATCTAGTCACATTCTTGCACAGTTTGAAATTTTTTGCATGATTTTTTAAAAATATTTGAATAAAAGAGAGAGTTGCATTGGGAGTAATAGCAAATATATGGGAAAAAATCGGTCGATTAAATGTTGAACAAATCTTGGAATGAATAAAAGAGAGGTGCATCGAAAGTAATAACAAATAAATGGGAAACACGAGATGGTATAGATATTAGATATTACAAAGTCTCCAGACACTACACTGGGAAACACGAGATGCAATGTGTTCTTTAAATATTACGCTGACCGGAGTGATCTTTAAGTTATTAACATTATGAGATAATTGAAAAAAAAAATCCTCTTGATATTAACTACACATAAGAAAAGGAGGACCGAGTTTCAATGTTGACGATATCATTAGTTTTATTTTTCAGTTTCTTGGTACAATCAAGCGAAGAAAGAGCAACCAATGGTCTCAAGAACACATGAAGCACAGCAGAAGTGCTGGGCCATGGGCCGCTTCTGATTTCTGAATCTAAAGAAAATTACTAGAACCAAGGATTAGCTGTTAATTTTGTTCCCTAGCTGATAATTTAATGTGCCAGTCATATCATCATTCTAACGAAGGACACCTTATTTTATAATAATAATAATAATAATAATAATAATAATAATAATAATAATAATAATAATAGGTCATCTTAACGGGTGCTCTTAAGGCAATGGGTAACAATTCACTTTAGAAAAGTTATGTTTTGGTACCATTTTTATGGAAAACTAGTTGCAGACATACACGATGCGTGGTAATAAGTAATTATTTTGTAATCGTAATATAATGTATAATTTGTTCTCTCTAAAAATTAAACAATTGCTATTCGGTCTAATTAGGTCTACTTTAGTCCACTTGGGACCCATTTGGTCCACTCGATCAATTTTGGCCCATTTTGGACAAATAAGGACTCAAATTGATTCTTTTGTAGGTTGCTTTTTCAAGTTTAGCTCAAATTCATATTTATTTTCTTCTTAATTTTGGGTTGAAAAGTATGAAATTTTATTATATCTGGACTAAACTCTTTAGTTTTGAATTAAAAAATACAAACAAAATAAACATTAGAAATTAGAAATATGAGCTCTAAAAATGCAATAAAAATGATAAATATTCAAAAGTATTATTTAGTCCACATCGGTCCTATTCGGTCCACGTTGGTCCATTCTGTCCACTTTGGTTCTATTCGATCCACATTGTCCTATACGGTCATGGTCCTATTTAGGTCCTATTCGGTCCTATTTGTTCCTATTCGGTTCACATTGGTTCACTCTATTCTATTCAGTTCACTTTGGTCCTATTTGGTCCTCCTTGTTCTCATTCGGTCCTATTTTGTCCATTTAGTCCACTTTGTTGTATTTGGTCCATTTGGGTTCACTTCGGTCCATTTAGACTACTTTGATTCATTTGTGTTCACTTTGGTCCATTTTGATCTACTCATGCTTAGGTTGAGAGTACCGATTCTAAATTCAAATATATATATATATATATATATCAAATTTGTAATATCTAAAATTTTAAGCATAACATTTATTGTTACTACTCTTTTGTTGAGCTACACTAACATAGCATTTCAGTCCACTTCGGTCCAGCTAAATTTAAGTGAAAGTCTTTCTAAACATTAAGGTTATAAATGTACAAATCTAATATTTATGGTAGTTACTCATTTATTTTAACATCATTACTTTTAAATGAATTGCATAAGGTTGATTATATATTCAAGCAAAAAATAATAAAATAAATAAACAAATATATGTGTGTAATTGGACCCAATTGACTGTATGTACCAAATTGGATCGAATAGACCTAACTGGACCAAATTGACCAAATTGCACCGAATAGATTGAAGTGAAATGAATGGATTGTATGGACCGGATTAGACCGAACAAGACTGAATTGACCAAAGTAGACCGAGTTGACTGCATGCACCGAATAGACCTAACTGGACTGAATTGTTCAAGTGGACTACATGGACCAAATTGGACCGAATATGCCTAACTAGACCGAATTGGCTAAATTGGACTGAATAGACCTAGGTGGACTGAATGGACCGAATAGGCCTAAGTGGACAGCATGGACCAAGTTGGACCAAATAGACCTAACTGGACTGTATGGACCAAATTGGATGGAATAGACCAAACTGAACCGAATTGACAAAACTGGACCGAATAGACGTAGGTGGACTGCATGGACCATATTGGACTGAATTCCACTAAATAGATAGAATAGACCAAATTGGACCGAAAAGACCAAAGTGGACTATATGGACTAAATTCGACCTAAAAGACCTAACTAGATCGAATTGGCCATATTGGACCGAATAGACCTAGGTTGACCATATGGACCTAATTGGACCGAATAGATCAAAGTGGACTGAATGGACTGACATGGACCGAATGGACCAAAGTAGACCAAATGCGTTTTTATGGATCGAACATGACCGAATAGACCGAATTGGACTGAATTGACTTAAGTAGGCTGAATGGACCTAATTGAATGGAAGTGGACTAAAGTAGACCGAATTGGACCAAAGTGGATTGAAGTATACCGAATCGGACCAAATTGATGAAGTGGACCGAATGCCAATTTGTTATTAGCATAGCCAAAATTGTGTATGAACCAACTATGAACTAAAATCAAACCAAAACTGTTCCCTCATGCATTTTAGAGGTCATTTAACTCTTTGTTCTATGATACAAAATAAATCTAAATCTAAAGCATACCCAAAAATTAATAAAACTAAATTCCATGTTTTTTTTTTCTTTCTCTAGACTAGTCTTAATTGGAGTCTTTATTTTTAATCTTTGAGATTAAGATGGTATTGGACTAGAGTTTCGATGTAAGCACCAGATTTCTCCATTTGTTTTCTATGTATCAGTATATGGTTAGTGAATGTTGTTGCAATGCAAACAAAAGTCGCAATCCAAACATGTCTTGAAGGAAACAAATTGACCCTATTTAAGATTTGATAACAACGATCTTATGGTCCAATGAATTCTTCAGAGGTTTAATGCCTAGGAATGAATCAACCCTATTTTTACTTGGAAAAGAAGAAAGAATTAATGTACGATTTGACGTTACTTCTTAACACGATAAGATATTTAATGTATCCAATGTATGCAAAGTCCATCTCACCATGTGTAAATCTTGTATGTATAAGATAATTCAAACATGTTAATTGCTGTGCTTGGTGCTTCTTGGCATTGGCTATTTTGCCTTTCCAACGATCCAATCCCTCTACATCCTTGAAAATCCTTCTAACCTACCAAAGTAGTGGCTGCTTTACTAGATAGACCGCCAAGCCACGTTTATGAAGGCAAAGTGGTGATGTTGTTGTGAAAGGATCATCAGGTTTCAACTTCAAGATATGGATTAAATATCAAACCCATCTAACAAGAAGAGGCATTAAGTGAAGACTTGCAAGCATATGAAGAATCTTAAATTTGCACACCTCTCGGAGGACAATTTGTAAAGAAATGTTTTAAAGTAGTCAATGGTCACAGTGAAATTGGAACAGGGTAATAGCATGAAGCGAAGACTAGGCTAAAGTTAACCAAGCAAAAGCTGATGACCAAGACTGAAATGTCAAAGTGTACAACACCTAGAAACACTGTAGGATCCCAATGTGAGCTCTGTCCATTATTTACTATTTAGCATGATTACCACAACAGAAGTGAATGATCCACAATCACTACAGCCAGTAGTAGTAGCAGCTATACCAGTTCCAATTCAAACCAAGAAATTAGATGGACATAATGTAGTAATCAAAGTGAATAAGGTTTCAATTAGTAAGTAAGGGTTGAAAAAGGTTTCAATTGGAAATGCAAAGCAATTTTGCATTGCTTAAGCAGTAGTGAACATATATCTTGAACCAGTAAGAAAATACTGCAGGACACTTTACCATTTTTAAACTCCAAAAATTTCCAACATCTTTTTTTTTTTTTTTTCTCTCTCTCTCTCTCTCTCCAAAATGAACCGTTTCAGTTTCCTTTCTCTTAAACCCTAAAAGACTACCAAGAAGAGCTTAAACGCACTGTATCAATGATTCCAAATCAATCATGTCACTTTCAGGCTTCTGGGTTTCAATTCTTAAAATGTGGTTTAAAAGCAAAAACACCATTAGTTTCAATTCTTCTTTGTAACTCTATGAGATTTCCATATCTGTCAAATTGATTTATGGGACTAACTTCTTTTTCGCTTTAATGGATGGAAAAATCACATGACACTAATGTAATTAGTGGTGCGAATTCATTGGTGAGCCGTCTTAATGTAATAATGTGAACTTCATGTGAGTTTCTTTCCATAAGAACTAAAGTAAGTTAGTTTCAGTGCACAATTTGGTGCACTTTTCAGATAATTGGCAATTTTAATTGGGATGAAATTTGGTAATTGACGTGAGTATTGCAAATATTTAGCTAACCAGGACAAGGTACAATCTGCTTCAGCAGATTGCATACTCCCCAGCAGCATTTTAGCCTTCAGAAAAACTAAAGAGGAAAAGCACAAAGCAGTGTCGTTCGGATCATAAAACTCTCACACAATATGATTCAATCACTGGTTACACAATCCTAGTGAAATATGTTCAACTTTATACTGCACATGTCAGTTGAGTCTCTAATCTCTTTGAACAGCCTACAATTGACACATTGAGCTTTTACTTTCCTGCAACTTTCCTGTTACTATTACTTTACATCCATTACCAGTTCTTGCTTGTAAAATGTCACTGGCTATCTTTGCCATTATAAAGTGGAGCAAGTCAAAACCCTTTTACTCTTGGCTATAATTTGATTAGTCATTCGCCTATTCCATTCTTGAATTTCCATAAACTTAGTAAAATCGTAATCTTGTAATCTGCCTGCACTTTTCAGATGGATACGCATGAGTAGATATGTCACACCCTTATCTGAACCCCGTACCTCTCGCATTCAAAGCGAGCGCTCTACCATGTGAGCTACATCCCCATGTTGATAACCTCTCTTAAACGCAATTATAAAACACTTTAGCACACATAAAATTTTGACTTGAGAAACAAGTTTCCATCTCTTGAAGATTCATTCCAATCCATTTGAAAATTCATACATTTCAAGATTTGAACAGAGTGGATTTACTGATTAGTCAAGAAAAGACGACCAATGCATGCTACGTCACCTCATGCGTATTACCACTGGTTCGCCGCTTCTCCTCATAAATACTAATAATCTTAACAATCTCCACTCACCCTTTTACTCTCGACACACTCACTCTCAAATGGATCATCCCATTCCCAAAGGCACCATCATCTTCAGCACAGTCGGTAGGTCCAATTATGGCTTCCACATCTTCTCTCTCCATCTCCAACGCACCACTCTTGACCCAGGGCACCGCCTCATTGACGGTATCTCTATCAACTTCAACTGAATAGAGGATTAGCTGTTAATTTTGTCCCCAAGCTATTAATTTATGTGTTAGTCATGTTAACGAGGAGACCTTTTCCGAAAGTTTAGGAAGTACTTGTTAATTTAATGTGCATATTCACATTCTAATGGAGGAGAGACCATGTCCAAAAGCTGGGCCCCCGATCTAGAACTGAACTAAACTCATGGTATTGTAATTTTAGCTAACCAGTTTTTGTCTTTTTTTTTTTTTCTTTTTTTGGTTTCCTTTTTTTTTGAAAAAAAAAAAGATTTTATCTTAGAAAAATGTATTATGAAGTGGTTTACTAATAAGCTTGTTGAGTTTCTTTTGGAAAACCTTCAGTAAAGGGTTCTGTGGACTTGCTTTATGAAGTGGTTTGTTTGCAAATACGGGTTGTTACAGAAGGCTTATCTTTGTGACTTGTATGTCATGTTACAAATGTACTCATTTTCTGTGCTGCATCATTTTTCTCTATACAGGTTTATGAGCCTTCTCAGTTTGAAAGTATATGCATCTGCTTTTCATTTCCCCTATTTTGGTTATGGGGGTTGCAAGCAATGTAATAAGTTCAGAACCTCATTAGGTTTTTCTGCGTGGATGTTCTCTTATTGCAGCATGCATATCGAGATGGCCGTGTAGAGGAGGTAGTTCCACGTCATCTTGGGTCTGGAGATGGAGCAACTGTGATAGCTAAAAATATTAGGTTTTGTCTGTACCTTTTGTTGTTATTCTACCTGGTCCATTTTTTTCCCCTTAAATAATTTCATATTCCCATGCTCACTGAACTTTGGTTACTGCCAAGCTGTCAGAGTTCCTTGGTAACATGCGTATAAGGTGAACAGATGCTGTTTTATAGTCTAGAGTAAGTATGAAGTTATGACTTGGATTTTGCTTTCCGTACAAGTATTTGTACATTAGGACTTGACCTGTGGATTAATTTTTTGATGTTCCTTAATTTTAGGAAATTTTTTATTCCAACAAAAACTCAAACTAATAAATAAAAGTAAATTTGTATGCGGTGTACCCGTGGTGCAAGGGTTTTACCTGACCTCTACTTGGAATGCATTAGCAGTCATTGACATGCTAGGTATATTGAGCAAAAAATATCAGTCCTTGACAAATAATGGCTTTGTTGGCCATCAGGAAAGTTTTCAATGATGGCATGCTCTCGTACTCACTGAATCTAAAGGATTTTCTTGATGGTTATAAACTTATAATACCACCTTAGCACTGTAGTTTTGCCAAAAAACTGGTTATCAGTTGCACCAGTTTCATCAATTGCAAAAAATCTCTTAATTGCTTGAACCTGTATTCATATTGCAGGATATCTAATGATATGGAGAAATCACCACTTCAATTGCTGAGTTCTTTTCAAAGGCCAGTGTGGCACTCTAGTTGTTTTTGAGGTATGATGCAATAGAGATATTTATATGCTTTTCTAAGATTTGTGTAAGTTGATTGGTTGCTCAGTTGGACCCCAGAAGTGACCTTCAATGTCTCTTTGCTTTACAAATATATATTTTGGTTCCATTGCCTCTGCTTCCTAGTTGTATTTATTCACCTTTCAATGGTGAGATGTTTGATTCTACCTGTTATGGGTGTTGGGAATATCAGGTTTCAGTATTTTTTTGGTCCAACAAAGTGATTTACAGGTTGGGTTTTGGTGCAAGGTCAAGTACCTTCGACAAAAAGTAACAAGTTGTGGGTTTGACCTTGGTATTTGACTTGATGATTGGTTTTTATTTGTAAGTTTATATTGTTAACTTGGATTTACATGAAAATATTGGGCGATTCTTACAGCTCATGCCAAATGAAATATGCAGTAATAGCTTATTATAGGTCACAAGCTTTTGTTAGGATTTACATTTACCGTATAAATCAGGTTTCAAGATTCTTCTACAAATCTGTGAATCCTAGGAATTCTTTCTCCATGTCACTTATTTTTAATTAATTTATGATTAAAAAAACACAACAGGAAAAAGTCAAGATGAAGAAATTGTTTTTTTTTTTTTTTTTAATGTAATATTTTTTAGCCACTTTCTCTGAACCTCTCAATGCCATCATAAACTCCAGATTTTCTTGTTGGAGGGGACCAGAACATGGGGTGTTGGGCAAGATATAATATTTATCAAGGTGCATCTTCTATCAAAGTAATAAAAATCGTCATGCATTCGATGGGTATGTTTGAGAGAGTTCTCATCAGCTGTCTATTTATGGGATAATGATTTTTAGTAATGGACGTGCAAATAGCCGTGCTGTTACCTAGCTGTATGGTTCCCTCACCAACAGTGATATATTTGGAACTGTTTATATAATTGTTTTTTCTGGCTTCCATTCTTGTCAATATGGAGCTGTGATGACATGTTCTGGGCAACATTGTCTGAGGTCTTTTTGTATTCTATTCTGAATTTTCCTGCTGTTTGAGGACATTGCATCTTGCGGGATGTGAATGGGGTTAAGAGCTCCCTAAAATCAATAGCATTTACAGACACATACCACTTGTTATACATGAAAGATTAGCTTCCTCTCTCGCCCTCTCCCTGCTCACTAGCTCAAAAATGGTAAGAGTTTTAAAATGAACGTTTCAGTGCAAAATGTAATAAAAACTTTAGCCGTTTTTAATTGTATAATTCTAGTCATGAAAAATATATGAATGGAGATTAAACTCTTGATAAATGTATAATTTAGGCAAAAATATTCTTATCGGCTTGAAATATAATCTAGCTAGGATTCTACATTTCTAATTTGCCCATAAAATTTATGATGTCCCTCGTCAATCTGTTTTGGTTAGGTTTTCCATCTGTCTGTTGAACGAAATGCATATCTTGGGAATCAAAATAGAAACAAAACCTTTTTTAGAAATGAAAACTTCATCTTTGTAATATGATTTTTTTTAAAACATGTAAAAGGAATTAACAAGATTTGACGAAAACACAAGATGTAGAACATTTTAATTGTGGACAGAAATAAAACCTTTTAAATCTAAAGAATGAGAATCAAAGTAGAAAGTGAGACAATCAATTAAAACCTCCAGGTGCCATTGGTTTCCAGGCTGCTTCCTTACATAGAAATCTTGAGTTGATTAGAACTGAGAAGGTGACAAGTGCATATGCAATAGTCGCAAAAGACTTGAAATGTGCTTGTTTGTGCCCTCAAATGCTCTCAAATTGTAGTTTCACAATTCGATCTTATTAGCCAAATCTATTATACATAAAAAAAAAAAAAAAAAAACTTTAATTGGGGGCTGCTTTAAGATATTACACTTTAATTAACATTGTTTTGAAAGCTATACTATAGGCCAGATATTACAAATACAAACCTTGTGAAATATTTGAAAGTTAGAATCCTCTAGACCTTAAAATCCGATGCTGTTGTGAAACAATGTATAACTTGCTGCAATTTGCCGAAACTAATTAGGCAACATCGCTCATGCATGGACTGAGAACCTGGGATCGATGTAAAAGGTGATCCTTTTTGGGCTGAAGCCGAAGCGACACTCTTGGTTGTTTCTAGTGCATTATATGCTGTTTTGGAGTTTGGACTACATCATTTTTGTTGAAGGCAACACCCCAAATGTTATTGGATCCATTCAAAATGTTATTGGATCCATTCATATTATTCAGCAATATATATATAACCTAGCCATAGAAGAGACTAAACCGTCTGCCAATTTTTATGCCATTAACAACTAACCATTCTCTATATCAAATTGAAAATATGCACACCATAACCATACTTTGCAAAATCACAAGCAACATAGGCTGTACAAACTAACATAGAAATTACGCGAGTGTGCATGGTCAGAATAGAAGTTCTATGAGTTACTCAATATCAGTAAAATCTGCATTGATTAGATTATCGCCATTTGGTTGTTTTTCCGTTTAATCTAAATGACCCAAGTGTAGTGTCAAAAGCAACCCAACATTGAGTTGGCTGGATTGGCTATAGATTGACTATTGCAGGAAAGGTTATCCGAATAGCACTCCCGCATAAGATTTATTTATAACAATATTATGTCTTTAGAAAGATCTCACACACAAATATTATGAAGAAAAAAAAATCTCGAAAGAAAAATAGCCAACCACAAACAAGAGAGAACACTAAAGATTTACGTGGTTCAGCCTTTGGCCTGCATCCACGGGCGACGACAAGAAAAAAGTTTCACTAGCAAATATGGAGAGTACAAAGGTGGTGTAGAACCACTCTCACAAACCCAAACCTCATTACACCCAAGTAACTCTATATCACAGAGTTCTCTCTCAACTCTTAATATAATTCAACGCTAAACCATAGTTGCTGTCCATGCAAAGAGGTCAATCTGAAAAAAGCTAACAGACAACCCAATTTAAAGTCACATGACTCACATCAACATTGACTATCCAAGTTACATAATTACTAGATTCAGGACAGCCATTGCATCAAGCCTCTACATTCTTCTTGTCTAGCTAGGAACATTGTCTCCCAGCTCTTTTAGTTGCTTCTGGTTTGGTACAAAGCTGAATCAGCTTGTTCTTTTTGTCTATGGCATCCCTCTTTTCCTTGTCTTCCTTTTGCAAAATTTTAAGCTTCTTTAACATACTATCCACCTGCAACATTTTTATTTTGTATATACAAACATGGGGTTTAGTAACATAATTAGGTTTGGTTTACTAGTACTAATAAAAAATGTGAATGTTTCCATTTTAAAAAATAAAAATCCAAAAACATAGATACTTGAAATGCTGAGATTTCATAAAGAAAAGAAAGATGTAGGTTCTTTGTAAAACATGGTAGCATCATTGAAGTTACAAAAATGAAGATATAAAAGCATTTTTTAGTTTATAGACAAATTAGAACAAAAACAAAGGGGGAAAGCAGCAAATTCCACTAATGGTCTAAATTTTTCTTGATATATATATATATATTAGTTATTTCTCAAATAGATTAAATAATTATAGTTAGCTAAGATAGTTTGGGTTTCAGGCTTATTCAAACTCATTCTAATAATATCTCTAGCCATAACGTCTTCAACCACCTGATTCTAATTCATGTCTTCTGTTAAGAACTAAAACTTGCTATATCTGGATTGAACAAAAACCAAATTCTCTTCAAAACAAAAGTTTTTGCAAATACATACCTCATCACTTGGCATGGTGTGATGGTGCTAGCATCGGTTTTAGTGTCTAAGCTCATTCATAAACAAAGCACTGATTTTCAAAATCTCGGAAGTAATGACAATGACTCAAAATTCAAGGATCATTTTAAGGTATATGGTAGTACAAATTGAAATTTAAAAAAAAATAAAATAAAATAAAAAAAGCATTGTACAAATTCATAAAAATAAACTTGATAGTAGAAATTAAAAAAATAAATTACACTTTATATTTAATAAGTTTGGGTTCATTTGGATTGGGATTGGACTCTAGATTTCGCCTTACTCCATGAGTGACCAACACCATATCGTTAGTTTACAAATTTTTTCTACAAAAGGGCATATATGTTATTGTGTAGTTTTAACCAATGGTTTTTTATTTTTTGTTTTTATTTTTATTTCTTAATAAAAAAATAGATTAGATCTTAGAAAAATAGTTTTCTTCTCTCTCATGGTTTTAGATTTCACTTTAATGAATCTTTCTTCTCAAATAGTAGTAGCGAGCATTGGATAGGTTGTGAAAGATCATGCTTCCAAGCCGAATCTAACATGTAATGCCAAAGTCTACCATCCTGATAGGTCTTTTGAGTTGTTGAATGCATGGGAGACCAGAGGGATAATTTATGAACATTTTTTTTTTGAAGTGACAGAAGAAACCTGCCTTGGATGAACCAGAGGAGATTTAGTTATATCTTCATTATAATTTTGAAATTGTCTTTTACATTGATTGCTATTTTGTTTAGCACCTAGGATTTTAATAGTTTGCTACATTGTGTATCTATTTCATTTAAAAATGTGTCCACATATATGCAACCTAACGAGGACTAAATATGATTCTGTATCAAAATGTAGCATTGTAATCATCAATTACTAAGTAGTGTACAAAAATATGCTTATAAGCTATAAGCTATATATAAAACATGGACTTTTTTTTTTTTTTTTTTATGATTCTCAAAAAAAAAAAAAAGTCCATGTTTTTTTTTTTTTTTTTTTGAGAATACTAAATATTTTAACACACACACACACACGGGGAGAGGGGAGAAAGTTTTAAAGAAACTGATAGTAGTGTATATCCAAAAGAACATATTTTATAAATGTTTTATAGTATGTAGAAAGAAAAGAAAAAAAAAAGAACATGAATACATTAATACCTAGAAAAGAGAACATGAATACATTTCTTGACCATGAACACGACGTTGTTTATAGGTCCCACGTGCTGAACACGTGCATTACTAAATGTCACACTTGTATTACGGTGTTGTATATTCTTTAGTTGTTGTCCTTTTATACCATATATACATATAGGTTTTTGGTCCAAGTCCCATAAAGGACTGGACTAGACCAAACAATAACTAACTATATTAAAATTTTAATATTTTATATTTATAAATTATAAAACAACCAAAAACTCTCTCATCTCCCATGATCTCACTCTCATTCTCTGTCTCACTTGTTTTTGTGGTGTTGTTATACATGAAAGACTAGGGGCTAGCTATGCTTAGTAGCTGCTTCCTATGACTCTCTCCTCGCTTAATTGCTTAAAAATGTTAAAGAGTTTCAATTGAACAATTAGATGTAAAATATAATAAAAACATTAATCTTTCTTACTTGTATAAAATTCTAGACATGAAAATAATATGAATGTAGATAATTTAAAGTCTTAACTAATATATAATTTTTGGCAAAAAAAAAAAAAAATTCTTTAAGGTCTTGAGACGTAATCTATATTTTATTCCTTTGGCTTAAAATATAAGAGGTTCTATTCCAATTCTTGAAAATTTATAATGCCCATCTATCTATTTTTGTTATGTTTTTTGCTTATGTGTAACAGAATGCATATTTTTGGGAACAAAATAGAATCAAGACTATTTTAGGAATGAACGAAATTTTATCTTTGAAATATGCTTTCAATTTTTTTTTCGTCCTTTCATTAATAAAAAAACAAAAAATTAATAAGATTGGAGGAAAATACCAATTGAAGAACATTTGAATTGTTTATGGAAGAATGAGAATGAAGATAAAACTTTAACCCAAAATGAATCATCTCCAACGTTCTTTCTATTCTAATGCTTGAGATATAGCATAAACAACAATAGAGACCAGCAGATGACAACCCCCTTGTACCATTGGTTTCACAGGCTTCTCCTTACATAGAAATCTTGAGCTCATAAAAATTGAGAAGGTGACAAGTGCATAGGCAATATTGGCAAAAGACTTGAAATTTGCTTTGCTTGTGTCATAGAAGAGACTAAACCTCCTGTCTATGCCATTAAAAACTACCCATTCTCAAAATCACATTTGAAAATATACACATCATACTTACCAAAATCACAAATCAACATGGCCGGTACAAACTAACATAAAAATTACACAAATATGCAAGTATACATGGTCAGAATTGAAGTTCTAAGAGTTGCTCGCTATTCGTGAAATTTGCATTGATCATATCATTGCCATTAGCTTTTTTCCAATTCATCCCAAGTGTAATAGCAGAAGCAACCCAACACCGAGTTGGCTGGGTTGACTATAGACTGACTGTTGCGGGAAAGAGTATTCAGATGGCACTCCCGCATAAGTTTTATTTATAAAAATATTATGGCTTTAGAAAGATCTAACAAATAATTATTATGAGCAAAAAAAAAAAAAAAAAAAAAAGGAATGAAAGAAAAATAGACAACCACACACAAGAGGGAACACCAAGAATTTACGTGGTTCGGCCTTTGGCCTACATCCACGGGCGGTGACAAGGAGAGAGTTTCACTAACAAATATGGAAAGTACAAAGGTGGTGTAGAACCACTCTCACAAACCCAAACCCCAATACACCCAAATAACTCTATATCAAAGAGTTCTCTCTCAACTCTAACATAATTCAAGGCTAAACAATAGTTGCCGTCCATGCAAAGAAGTCAATCCGAAAAAAGCAAACAGACAATCCAATTCAAATTCATATCAACATTGACTACTACAGTTGCATAATTTCTTGATTCAGGACAGCCATTGCTTCTTTAATGGCTTGGGTAGATCCACCAGAGATGGCATCCTTGATCTCATTCACTTTAGCCTCTACATTCTCCTTGTCTAGCTAGGAACATTGTCTCCTAGCTCTTTTAGTTGCTTCTAGTATGGTACAAAATTGAGTTAGCTTGGTTCTTTGTGTCTATGGCATCCCTCTTTTCCTTGTCTTCCTTTTGCAAAATTTTCAACTTCGTTAACCATCCTATCCACCTGCAAAATTTTTATTTTGTACATACAAACATGGGGTTTAGTAACATAATTAGGTTACTAATATAAAATGTGAACGTTTCCATTTATTTTTATTTATTTATTAATTGAAAAACATAGATGCTAGAAATGCTGAGATTTTAGAAAGAAAAGAAAGATATATGTTCTTCATAGAACATGGTAGCATCATTGAAATGGGTAATAAAAAATAAAAGAAAAATAAAAAAATAAGCTCCTTGTGCCACAATATAAATTATAAGAATAAAAAAATTGAAGTTACAAAAATGAGGAAATTAAAGCATTTTTCAGTCTATTACAAGTTAGAACATAAACAAGGGCGGGGGGTTTTTGGGGGGGGGGGGGGGGGGGGGGTTGGTGGGGGGGGGGGATGGGGAATTTGCAGCCACTGCCAAATGCTATGATTCTAGACCAATATAAGAAAGCAGCATATTCCACAAAGGGGGGGGAGGAATTTGCAGCCACTGCTAATGGCTATGATTCTAGACCAATATAAGAAAGCAGCATATTCCACAAATGGTCTAAATTTTCTTTATATATATATATATATATATATAGTTATTTATCAAATAGATAAATTAGTTATAGTTAGCCAAGATAGTTTAGGTTTCAGGCTTATTCAAACTCATTCTAATCATATCTCTAGCCACAACATTTTCAACCACCATATTCTAATTCATGCCTTTTGTTAATAACTAAAACTCGCTATATCGAGTTTGAGTAAAAACCAAATTCTCTTTAAAACAGCAGTTTTTGCAAATACATACCTCATCACTTTGTGTGATGGTGCTAGCACCAGTTTTGTTGTCTAAGCAAAAGCTTCCAAGGGATTTGTTGTCCCTCATGAACTCTCTCTCACCCTTTTTTCAGAGATACCCTTATAGACATTAATCTCTTCACTGGTCTGTACATCTGCTACGGTGGAGAACAACTCTGATTTGGAAGTTGGTGAAGTTATGTTCCTTGGGATAATTTTTGTCATTACACAACCCAAAGTTTCAAGTCTTTCTATGGTGAGACATCCAAGAGCACAATGTCAATAACATCTCCAGCTAAAAAACACTAGTCTAGAAATAAAAGAGACGAAAATAAGTATTGATGCCTCAACAGTTAAAAAGAGACGAAAATAAGTATTGATGCCTCAACAGTTAGTGCAGGTTCCAGTAAGTAATAAAATAGACAATATCAGAAATAGAGAGCTCTACTTGTTTTTTTATGTGAAGAAAAATAGAATGATCGCAAAACAAGAAAATCACCTTAGCTGGTGACTTGTTGCACTTGTTCATATGGTTCTGAATATGCCTCGATATATACACATTCTTTCATTCTGTGTTTCCAATTCAATCTACATCCAATTCAAAAGTGATTAGAGTAAAAAACATTACAATTTGAGTTACTAAAAAGGATTAGGATTGTTAATTAACATTTTTGTGGTATATGCATATATGAAAACATTATGATTTGAGCAGAGTAAGGCCAACCCTCCCCTTTTTGCTATCGACTTTGGAATATTTATTAGACTTTTATGTTTGATTTGGAAGCAAATTGATTAACTCAAGCACCATAGTGTTGATAAGCACAAATTAGAAATCCCAATGTGAGTAGGATTACCTCATCAATATCTTTGAAGTAGAGCTTTGTATCTCTTAAGGAAGTTTCAACTGGTGCTCAAAGCCAATGAGAAAGTTAATTGCAGTTGAAGTCCAGTGAACTTAAGCAGGCAAGTAGACTACTAGATGACAGAAAAAGAGAGTTCAAAATCAAAAGAAAGAAAACTGAAGTGATGGAGATAAAACAAATACAGTGATATTACAAAAAAAGAACTATGCATTTGATGTGAGAATTCAATTGGTTAACTCTATATTTTCATTTTATTGATCCTATCTGTGTATCCAAATATTGTGCCTAAAGTAAAATCCATCACAGCACTTCTGCATGTCCAAACTAAGTTATCATTGTACAATGAACAAAAATCAAACGCAATATAAGAACCCAAAAACCACACTGGATATTGTTGTTTGTTGATAAAAATAGGTAGTAATAATAAAGTGTTAACGCTAACAATATAACAAATACCTGAACATAAAACAGCTTCCTAGAGGGTAGTTGTCAATAATGATCATTCACTAGAATGTTATTGATATTACTCTGTTTATTCAAAATCAAGAACCCAAACAAAGAAGTGTCATTTTGTAGTTTATATAAAGGCAAAAATCATTAGAATGAACAAACAAATGTGAATCATATCTAGAATGAAATTTGTATGCAAAGGGAAAAAAGAATGAAACACAAAACAAGATAATCACCTAAGCCATGGACTTGTTGTACTTGTTCCTAAGGTTCTGAACCAATTCAAATTCACATCAACATTGACTACCACAGTTACATAATTTCTTGATTCAAGACAGCCATTGCATTTTTAATGGCTTGGGTAGAACCACCAATGATGGCATCCATGACCTCATTCACTTTAGCCTCTACATTCTCCTTGTCTAGCTAGGAACATTGTCTCCCAGCTCTTTTAGTTGCTTCCAGTTTGGTACAAAACTGAGTCAGCTTGATTTTTTGTGTCTATGGCATCCCTCTTTTCCTTGGTCTTCCTCTTGCAAACTTTTCAGCTTCTTTAACCATCCTATCCACCTACAACATTTTTAATCTGTACATACAAACATGAGGTTTAGTAATATAATTAGGTTAGGTTTACAGGTGCTAATAAAAAAAGTGAACGTTTCCATTTTTTTGTTTTTTTAGGTTCTTTGTAGAACATGGTAATATCATTGAAAGAGGTAATAAATATAAAAACAAGAAGCTCCTTGGGCTACAATATAAATTATAAGGAAAAAAAAAATTGAAGTTGAAAAAACGAAGACATAGAAGCATTTTCAGTCTACACACTAATTAGAACATAAACAGGAGGGGGGGCAGGCGGGATTCACAGCCGCTGCCAATGGTTATGGTTCTAGAACTATAATAAAACAAAGCATCATATTCCACTAGTGGTCCAAATTTTTCTTGATATATGATTAGTTTCTCAAATAGATAAATAGATTATAGTTAGCTAAGATACTTGGGTTTTAGGCTTATTCAAAATCATTCTAATAATATCTCTAGCCAAAACGTCCTCAACCACCAGATTCTAATTCATGCCTTCTGTTAAGAACTAAAACTTGCCATATCTAGTTTGAGCAAAATCCAAATTCTCTTCAAAAGTTTTTGCAAATACATACCCCATCACTTGGCATGGTGCTAGCACTGGTTGTCCCTCGCAAACTCTCTCTCACCCTTTTTTCAGAGAGACAAATACCTCTCTCTCACCCTGATAGACATTAATCTCTTCACTGGTCTGTCCATCTGCTGTGGTGGAGAACACCTCTGATTTGGAAGTTGGTGAAGTTGACACCACCCAAACTTTCAAGTCCTTCTATGGTGAGACATCCAAGAGCACAATGTCATTAACTTCTACAGCAATAAAACACCGGTCTGGAAATAAAAGTAACAAAAAAATAATAAGTTGAATTACATAATAACAAGAAAAGGACAAACCTGAACTACAGCCCCAAGAACAAAAACTTCATCCATATTTTTCAGCTCCTAAACAGCTGGGATACAAGTTGAATTACATCCATATCTTTGAAGAAAAGCTTTGCATCTCTCATGGAAGTTTCAACTGGTGCTGAAAGCTTATGAGTTGTAATGCAGTGAACTCGAGCAGGCAATTAGACTACCAGATGAGAGAAAAAGAGAGTTCAAAATCAAAAGAAAGAAAACTGAAGCAATGGAGATAAAAAAAAAAAAAAAAAAATACAGTCACATTAGATATGACTACTAATTTCAATTGTCAAAAGGCATACCTGTCTAACAAATCTGAACACAGTTCTTCAAATTTGACACTAGTCAGCGTGGTGTCAATGTGTTTTGGGCCATCCGAATGGCAATAATGAAAGGTAAACTAGAAAAGCAAATGTTTTCTCTCTGTGATTATGGAAAAGAGAGAGAGAGATCAACTTAAAGAAAGAAGGCATAGAAACAGCCACATACCTAATAGTATTGGTCTAAGTAAGAGATGACAGCTCCATCTTCGCTTTCTCAGCAGTCTCTATGACACGCTGTAGAGCTCGCCTGTCATTCAGAAGATCTATGCCTTCATCTTTCTTAAAGTTTATTCTCTATTTAAAATTATAGAATGTAAGGGTGTAATTTAGTAACAGATAACAATAAATTAGAAAACAAAGAATATAAGCTAATGATCTACTAATTTCTCTTGTTTCAACCTTGTCGAAATCATCACCTCCTAGATGAGCATCAGCCAAGGTAGGACGTACCTCAAATACTTCATCTCCAGCCTCAAGAACTGCATAGGAAAAACAAAACAGAAGTATATAAGGTTCATTACCTATTCTTTATATATTTACATGTCTCAACTCGGGATTCTTCAAATTTGATTATGGTCAAACATAATATTTTATTATAGACAAGTTTAACTGATACCTTAGCTACATCAGCTTCTCAAATCCAGAAACTATCCAAGCAATACATCCCATCATCAGATTTCCACAGAAATTTCTTCAGATTATCTGATTCTTCTTGATAATTGGCATATTCTAGATGTTTAATCCCTACAAAATATTTCTCAAGATAGTTCTTATAATTAAGTTCATATGGATGCTTTAAAGTACAGTAATGTATATAGGTAAAAGGGTTCCACTTTGAAAAGCATTTAAAAAAAAAAAAAAAATCATAACAAGCTTGTTTTGTTATTGAAACAATTACACTAAGATAAATGTTTGCAATCAGCTTAGGTTTCACAGAGGTGGCTGAAAATTCTAAGAACCAGTCACCCTGAAACTGAACTCTAACTGAAGATAGGCAGTAATCTTGTTGCTAACACCAAGGTACAATCTTCATCTGCTTCAACCTATCAAAAATAAGTTTGAGAATTAACTTGAGGAAAAGGAAAAGATAGGAAAATAATACTATTTCTACTATCTTGCAATCAAATTTCCAAAAATTCAAAACAAGTGAACGATGTAACCTAATCTATGTAATAAGATATATAAAGATAGGAGTAAGATATGCACCTATTTATCTTCTTGCATTTTCTGTAAATTCACTAAAAACTTTCTGTTTCCAAATTCAAAGTTCCTGCATACAAAATTCAATAACTGATAAATTCACTAAACTTGAAACAAAAAAGAAGAATGAAGAGAGCCAGTATTTGGTAAATTCAAAGCGAACTTAGAAAGGAGATGCACGAATGTAAGAAAGTAGTGGCGTTAAATCCCTCTGATCAACTGACCAGATCTCAAGATTTTTTTTTTCTCAATAATATTGGTGTTATGAAGCATCTACCTAAGTGAAAAACAATTTTTTTCCCTTCCCAGTTCCCAGATAACAATTTACTGAGATAAAACTAAATAAAATTTCTAGTTGCATTGTAGAGAACATGATTTTTATTACTCATTTTATGATTCATATGGTTACAAAGTGAAGTGAGTTACAGAAACTAAAGCTACAAACTAAGAATCGTGGCCTACTTGTTTTAATTAAGAAATAAATATAGTGAGTTGAAATAATTACCTGTTTAGGTTGAAAATTTTCAATGGCTTCATTAAAAAGTTGTCAAATATCCAAGGAATCAGCTGTGAGCATAATGAAGCCCTTCTTGAAAAGGAACAACTCTTCTGTTAACACCTAGTTGTGATCTTTATCCATGCCAAACTACCTGAAATAAGTTTTAGAACATAAGAAAATAAGCATATAAATGAAAGGGAAAAAAAAAGATTTTCCAACTTTTTCATTAGAGGCTTACATAATTGGAGTATTGACTCACTTTGGAGATCAGAAACTCTGGTCTGTTTTTATATTCCATACACTGCACAAAAATTATACTTCTAATTGAAGGAATACATGAGGAATTTGGATAATTTATAAACAAAGAAAACTTAATTTAAAGGAGATGAATGGACCTGTAGTAATATTGGACCAGAACATCCTTCCGAAATACATTCAATTAAGGATTCGAGCAGTCTTGGACCATTTCCCACCAATTTCTGCCTGGAATCATTCCAAAAAAGTGAGGAAAAAAACATATTATGTTTCATGTCATTTTGGTTTACAAAAAAGAAGACTAAGCATTCGATGTGAGAATTCAATTGATTTTTTTTCTCCTCTTTCAAATGACAAACTATGTTATGTATAACTCTATATTTTTATTTTATTGATCCTAACTTTTTATCAAAATATTGTGCATAAAGTAAAATCTATCACAGCACTTCTGCATGTCTAAACTCAAAATCAGAAGCCATACTTTAATCCAAACTAAGTTGTCATCGTACAGTGAACACAAACCAGCTATTATGTAAGAACCCAAAAAACCATATCTGGATATTTTGTTTGTTGATATAAATAGGTAGTAATAATAAAGAGTTGAAGCAAACAAAATAATAAATACCTGAATATAAAACCACTTCCTAGATGGTGGTTGTCAAATAATGATCTCTCACTAGATGTTATCAAAATATCAACAAGTGCCAGACTTCAATCTATTTAGTGTGATGTATGGAATATATGACAAGGGTGGAAGTCAGTAGATTTTTCCGAAGAACTGGAAGCAAAGGACTATGCCAGGGCAGGGGACAGGAAAAGAAACGGCTCCAAAGAAAGAAATTGGGGTTTCCAATGCTTCCCCTGACCATCAAACAACAAGAGAGTGCAGCTTTTTTGAAGAAGTTAAGGGCTTGAAATTGAGTTCTGCCTTCCCGAGTGTTCTTAGCCTAAAGAATGCAACATAAAAGTGTCATTTTACAATCTATATAAAGATAGAAATCAAGAGAATGAACAAACAAATGTCGATTTATGCATCTTCCCTCTTGGGTCCCCTCTTAATATGAGAATCATATCTAGAATGAACCCAAAAAAAGATAATCACCTTAGCTGTTGACTTGTTGCACATTTTCATATGTTTCTGAATATGCCCAGATACATACACCTCCTTTCATTCTGTGTTTCCAATTCATTCTACATCCAATTTCAAAGGTGAGAAGAGTCAAAAACATTACAATTTGAGTTACTAAAACAGTATAAGATTGTTAATTTTGAGCAGTGTAAGGCCAACCCTCCCCTGTTCATTTTTTCCAATTGTTAAAGACATTTTTTTATTGATTTGAAAGCAAATTGATTAACTCAAGCACCATTGCTTTGATAAGCACATATTGGAAATCCCAATGCTATTCCAAAAAATTCAATAATCATTAGATTATAAATGAGTCTAACTGAATACCTTTAGCTGTATCAACTTCCCAAATCTTGAAACTATCCAAGTGATTTATCCCATGACCATATTGCCCCAGAAACTTGTTAAAATTCTTCAGATAATTATCTCCATGAAGCTGTTAACAGAACACAAACCATGTACTTTAAAACAATAATATTAATAGTTACGATAATAATGCTGTGTTATCCAAAATATCCCCAATCGACTTTCAAATTAGGGAAATCCTTATCGATTTTATTTTTGTATTTTTCCTCTAACTGAGGACACTCCCCAATTTGCAGTTTTTGTAAAGACTTGAGACAGCCATCATCAGGTAGTGTTGTGAGATTGGGACAATCCCAAATGGAAAGCTTTTCAAGTGAGATTGGATTCCTAATTGATTCGGGGAAAGTAATCAAATTGGGAAAGTCATCAATCGACAGCCACTGTAATGAAGTGAGACAACTAATCTCAAGAAGTGATGTCAGATTAGGCTCGCAACTTTTAATATGAAGATATTCAAGTGAGGTGAGTTCCGGCAAAGTCATTAAACTGGGACAGTTTGTAATGGTGAGCTGTTTTAGGGTGGAAATACATTGAAGACCCACAGGGAGAGACGTCAGTTTCGGAATGCCTTTGAAATGTAATTTACGGAGGCAAATGAGGCATTGCCATTCCATGCCATCATCATGCATGTCTCTTAATGGATCAAACTCCTCACAATCGCCAATTGTTAGGTTACAGAGGGAGGTGAGATTACGCACCGCTCCAGACATAGATGTTAGTCTAGGGCATTCCCAAATATATAGTTCCTTGAGAGAATATAGTGCCCACTCAGCCGGAAGAGACTCTATATCTTCAATATCCAACAAAATCATTTTATTTAATTTGGAGAGAGGAGAAGAAGAGGACAATGAAGAGGAGGAAGAGGGAACTAACATTGTCTCTTGCAAAGACTTTGAGCTGACCTCCTTTAAATCTAGCGTTTCTTCGAGATTGGGAAATAGGGGCATGGAAGTCATTTTAGGGCAATTTCTAATCTCCAAATAAGAAAGAAGACAAAATAATGGCAGTGAGTTGTGAGACTGATCATGTTGATGACCAGGTGTTGACGCAGATGTTGGTGCTAAATCCCTCCCTGTTGTCCCCCACCATCCCTTCAAATCACGACAATCCCATATTGTGAGTGACTTTAAAGATGGTAAGTACGTTGTTGATAATGTCGTGGATGAAGCATGCACCTCTTTACTCATATCATTATCGGATATGTACTCCAAATCATTCATCTCACGAAGGTATAGAGATTTTAAAGAGGAGAGATGAGAGAATGGAGGCAGATATCGGCATTTCTTACATGTTACTATCTTTAAATCAACAAGATTTGTGAGAGAAGAGACCCAACTTGAAAATTTCACACCCTTGTACTGATACACTTCCAAATATTTGAGATTTTCGTGTGGCTGGAGGTCTTCTAATAACTTCTCATCTTTATTATTATCTACTTGATCTTCATGATACCATTTTAATATCAATTTTTCAAGATGTTGCTTCTCTCTTAAATTCACAACAATGGATTTTGAGTTAGATTCTTCGAACCGTTGCAAATGTGTGATCTCTAATATTCCTCGCAGGTTGTTTAGGTCCTTCAATTCACCTAATCCACCAGTGTGGGAGGAGGTGCTCACAATGAATAATGGTAATGTTTGAAGTGAAGTCATTTGCCCTAATCCACAAGGCATATGACTCAAATGAACACAACCATGATTGTAAAGATGTTTGAGGTTAACCAATTCTCTAAACTTTTTGGGTAATTCTTTAAGACCTTTACAATCATTAAGTTTTAGTACTTGCAAATTCAACAATGTAGTAATTGAATCAGGGAGAGTTTCAATATGCCAATTAAAAGAAACATCAAGATACTTTAGATGTATTAACTTCCCTATAGAATTTGGTATTGATGTAATCTTCAATGCACGTAAATCTAATGCACGCAAGCTCTTGAAACTCAAAATAATTGTATTCAACATTGACTCCTCCAGGTAACCTAAGAACATCTTATCAAATGTTGGAAGAAATGTACGTAGTTTGACTGCTTTAACCAACAACCTTAAAGTTTCAGTAAAAGACGAGTCAATAGAAAATAGACATGATACATGACGATTTTTTTCATTAATATTTTTGCCATCAAAACTAATAGGCCTGCACTCCTCGCCTACGATAGATTCTGCAAGATCATGAATTAAATCATGCATCTTGTATCTTAAGCCTTTGTAAGTCTCTACTTCTTCAAAGAAGGACCTCCAAAGTAAATCCTTGAAATACTCATCACCAACATCCTCTAATTGTTGATTATTGTTTGATGATTGGACAAACCCTTGTGCTATCCATAGTTGTATCACTGTTTCCCTATCCATCTCATAATCTTTGGGAAACAAAGAACAATAAGTGAAACAACTCTTTAAATGTGATGGGAGATGATCATAACTCAACTTTAAAATTGGTAAAATTCCATTCCCTTGAATTACGTTTGCTTCTATATTATCCTTCGCAAATGACCATTCAGACTCTTTTTCCTTGAAGTATAACACATTTCCTATGGACTTTATAGCAAGTGGTACCCCTTGACACATGTTTACAATCTCCCTTCCAATTGGCACTTAGTTCAGGATCATTGGCCTCTGGTCCATTTCTAAATGCCACTTGACTAAATAAAACCCAAGATTGATCTTTGGACAGACCTTCGAGAAAATATGGTGGAACTGTGTGTGTAATCTCTGCAACCAATCTAAGACGAGTAGTTATTATAATCTTACTGCCTTTGGAACCACCCATTAAAAGACATTTCAATTTACGCCAATTTTCAGGATCTTCAGTCCATATATCATCTAATACAAGTAAGTATTTTTTTTTATCAATTTTTTCACGAAGTTGACTTTGCAACTGATCTATTCTAAAGTTTCCAACTGGTGTATTACTAGAAGTAGATGCTATTATATTTTCAATAATTACTTTTAAATCAAAGACATCAGAGATGCACACCCACATTTTTAACTCAAAGAATTTTTGAACTTCCTCATCATTATACACATATTTAGCAAGTGTAGTCTTCCCTAGGCCCCCAATCCCCACAATGGGAATGACCGAAACATTCTCTTCTACATTAGAGTCAAATAACAGGTCTATGATATTCTTTTTGTCCTCATCCCTCCCAATAACATCATCTCCCGGAACAAAAGAGTGAGTCTCCCTCTTCCTACTCATATCATTTGTCTCTGCATGAAGTTCTTTCAGGTGAAAGTTTTTCCTATTTTCTGCTACCGCATTTAGTTTTTGTCTCATTGCCTTTATTTTACGACTCATCTGATAACGAAAAGCAAGTGGGTTTGAACATGAAAAGCAAGTGCGTACCTCTTTTGCAACTTTATTCTTACTCACCATGCTTCTCCTTGCAGCTTCAGTTGAGAACTCACTCAACAGGTCATCTGCATCATAAACTACATCGTTGAGCTTTTCGAGCCAGTGCTTGACTTGATGGTTATGACTTTGTTGGTCCGCTGCATCCTGAAGTACAGCTTGGATTGTGGAAACAGTGTCCTTAAGTTTTTCAAGCTCACCTTCGACTCCCCAGAGTGATCCAAACTCTTGGAAAGTCTGAGAGCCCAAATTTTCAATCATTTTCCGTGCAAGACCAAAGAGGATTGCTTCGGCCATTTCTTGGTAGCAGTTGAAAGGAACGCTTAGAGAGAGAGAGAGAGAGAGAGAGAGGAATGCAAGCAAGAGAGTGGGTTAGAAGTGAATTGTGAGTAAAAGTAATGGTGTAGTGAAGGGTGACCGAGTTTTAATGTGGGCAAATGTCATCGATTTCATTATATTTATTTTTTATTTTCTTGGTACAATAATGCAAAGAAAAAGCAACCAATAGTCTCAAAAGCACATGAGTCACAATGTGACTGTTGGGCCTCGGGCCGCGTTTGCATCAAAAGAAATTAAGCAGGACGGAGGATTAGCCGTTATTTTGTCACCAAGCTGTTAATTTAATGTGCCAGTCATACCATCTTCCAATGGAGGAGAATCTTATTTATCAAAATAATATAATAATAATTCTCAAAAAAAAATAATATAATAATAATAATCCAGAAGGCCTTGTCAAAGTTGCTCCCCCTCTGCACAAAATAAATAAATAAAGTGTGAGACATAATAATATTCACATTCTAATGGAAGAGAGACCATGTCAAGTTGGGCCCCTGATCGAGAACTGAACTAAACTCATGGTACTGTAATTTTAGATCGATAACCAGTTTTTGTCTACTTTTTTTTTTTTTTTTTTTTTTGGGTTGAAACAAGAGATTGTATCTTAGAAAAATGTATTCTTTTCTCTAATGGCTTTAAATTTTGCTTTAATGAAACTTTCTTCTCAAGTTGTGTTGGACTTTAGATAGGTTGTGCACTTGTGCAGTATCATGTAATGCCGAAGTCTACTGTGCTGATCAATAATAATATATTTAATTTTTATTAGATTCTTTATATATAAATTTTGCAACCATCAAGTTTTTAATTTATTTTTTATTATACAATTACAAACATTAAAGGAACCATGCATAATCCCAAAACTTATAGAATTGCTTCACTCGGTTTTGTCTTTTTCTTGGTACAATCAAAAATAGTAAGTCTAATATAAAAACCGAACCAAATATGAAAGCCCAAAAATGAGAACTTTGAAAAGAAAATTGTCTAAATAAAAATAAACCTAAGGACTAAAAATATACTTTTGTCTTTTCTTTTAACAGAAAACTTAATGTCGAAGTGCAAAATGTAACAATAGCAATAATTTAGGGTGCAAAACATACATTAAAAAAGTTTAGGGTGCAAAATGAAATATATGGTATTCTGTAGGATGATAACATGTAATTTCTCCAAAACTTGACCAGGACAAAAGGCTAGAAACATTAATTGCTAATCAAACATTATTATATATGTATAAAATATATGGTATAGATATTAGATATGGGTCCTGCTAACGAATGCCCTTAGGGTATTGGTTAACAATCTATTTTAGGAAAGCTTTTACATCACTTTTATGGGAAATGAAAAAAACTGTCAAAACATTTATAGCTTTATTTCATTTTCCCATAAAAACTTTCCTCAAATGGATTGTTAATCAATACTCTAAGGGCATTCGTTAGCATTTCCCATTAGATATTAGATATTATACAGAATGATTCAAAAAAAAAAAAATATTAACTACACACAAGAGACTGAAGGTTTGTTCGGTACGTGTGTTTAAACAATAGTTTTTAATTTTTTTAAAAATACGTGTGGGTGAAATAATGTGTAAAAATGCGTAAAATGTTGTTTAAAAATTGATAACATGTGTTTAAACACATATACTAAACATACCCTAAACCTCCAGCCAAGTTTTATGCCATGAACAAGCCACCCATTCTCCAAATCACATTGATCATTGTGGGATAACTAGGCTACCTTGAGTCATGATGTAAAATCACAGCCAACATAGCTAGAGGGTTGGCAGTTGGCTAGAAGTGAAGGGTGAGTAAAAGTAATGCTGTAGTGAAGGGTGACCTTAGTTTGTTTTTTGATAAAAGGGGTGACCGAGTTTGAATGTGGGCAAATGTTATCGCCTATCGGTATCATTAGTTTTATTTTTTATGTTCTTGGTACAATAATGCAAAGAAAAAGCAACCAATGGTCTCAGGAGCACATGAAGCACAATTGTGGGTCATGTTAACGAGGAGAAAACGAATGGAACAGAGGACGATTAGCTGTTAATTTTGTCCCCTAGCTGTTAATTTATGTATTAGTCATGTTAACGAGGACACCTTTTCTGAAAGTTGAGCCCCATCTGCACAAAAATAAATAAATAAATAAAGAGTGAGACAGAGAATTAGTTAATTAAATGTGCATTTTCACATTCTCATGGAGGAGAGATCATGTCCAAAAGTTGGGCCACCGATCAAGAACTGAACTAAACTCATTGTACTGTAATTTTAGCTAACCAGTTTTTGTCTTTTTTTTTTTTTTTTTGAAAAAAAAGATTAAGTCTTAGAAAAATGTATTCTTTTTCTCTAATGGCTTTAAATTTTGCCTCAATGAAACTTTCTATCTTAACGAGGACATTGGATTGGTTGTGCATCCATATATAGTAAAAGATAATGAATATTGGTTAACAATCCATTTAAAAATTAACTTTTTTTTGATCCTCCATTATCATATATAGTAAAAATGTATACTAGTCACATACTTGCACAGTAGATTGAAACTTTTTGTATGATTTTTTTGAAACATATTTGATTTTGTAGATTAAATAATCAATATGTATTATTTGATGAAATTGTGCTTTTGATTTTTGTATTCCTTCCTATTATTGTCATTCAAATAGTTGAAAACACACTGGGGTTTCTATCTCAATGGACAAAACAAATTTCCATCAAACTGATTATACGATGCATTTGACGTCGTGTAATTATGTTGAAAGATTAGTAGCATTATATTCTATACTTTGTATATTTGCATTTGCTTGATACTCTTTTATCGGTGTTTGAACTCACTTTTAGTCTCTTTAATAAACAAGTCAGATTTTCAATATTAAGTTGAATTCTGTAACTATAAATACAAATTCCATTATATTTAGGTTGGATTAGATATATTTATACCTTCAGATATAAATAATGTTGAGTTGAGTTGGAAAATTGCACTTACATCCACAATAATCACACTAGAAGTCATGTTATATTATTATTATTTTGTTGATATTTTTGATAGTTACAATTGAAGATGAGAATTTAAATTCTAAACGTCACCATTAAAAATATTAAGAAGTGCTAATTAAACTACATATATAGAAGAGTCGCCAAAAAGAATGAATGCATAATCAAAAGCCATCTTCAACCCTGTTTGATAAGATTATAGAGGCAAAAAAAATTTCTTAAGTACATCATAAATGTTTTGAATGATACATAAACCCTTGCGCAGTAGTTAGTAGAGCAACAAGGTCCACACTAACTAAATAATATTCAGCAACAAGACTGCATTGAATAAAACCAAACATTTGAACTATAGAAAATTGTTCAAATGACTAACAAAAGCAGAGTTGCCAGATAGAATAATTAATAAATTTCCCGTAAGTTTTTAGAAATAGCATAAAAAACCACCAAAAGGAAGAAGAAAATCAGAGAGAGAGAGAGTACTCGTATTTTTGTTGAACAAATCTTGGAATGAATAAAAGAGACAGGTGGATAAGAAGTAATAGCAAATATATGGGAAAAAATGGGTTGATTAAATGTTGAAGAAATCTTGAAATGAATAAAAGAGAGGTGCATCGAAAGTAATAACAAATATATGGGAAACACGAGATGGTATAGATATTAGATATTACACAGTCTACAGACAGTAGTCACAGTACACAGGGAAACACAAGATGCAATGTGTTCTTTAAATATTACACTGACCGGAGTGATCTTTAAGATATTAACATTATGAGATATTTGAAAAAAGGAATCCTCTTGATATTATAACTACACACAAGAAAAGGAGGACCGAGTTTCAATGTTGACGAATTTCATCGATATCATTAGTTTTATTTTTCAGTTTCTTGGTACAATCAAGCAAAGAAAAAGCAACCAACGGTCTCAAAAACACATGAAGCACAGTGGAAGTGTTAAGCCTCGGGCCCCTTCTAAATTTAAAGAAAATTAGTCGAACCGAGGATTAGCTGTTAATTTTGTTCCTTAGCTGATAATTTAATGTGCCAGTCATATCATCATTCTAACGAAGGACACCTTATTTTATAGAAATAATAATGATAATTAGTCATGTTAACGGGTGCTACAATGCTTAACAATTCATTTTGGAAAAGTTTTGTTTTGATACCATTTTTATGGAAAATTAGTTGCAGACTCACGTGATGCGTGGAAATAAATAATTATTTTGTAATTTTAATTGTAATATAATGTATAATTGTTCTCCCTAAAAATTAAACAATTGCTATTCGGTTCAATTAGGTTCAATTAGGTCTACTTCAGTCCACTTTGGTCCCATTCAATCCACCCGTTCATTTTCGGTCCATTTTGGACAAATTGGGACTTAAATTGATTATTTTGTAGGTTACCTTTTCAAGTTTAGCTCCAAAATTCATATATATATATATATATATATATATATTCTTAATTTTGGGTTGAAAAGTATGAGATTTTATTATATCTAGGCTAAACCCTTTAGTTTTGAATTAAAAAAAATACAAACAAAATAAACATTAGAAATTAGAAATATGAGCCATAAAAATGCAATAAAAATGGTAAATATTCAAAAGTATTATTTGGTCCGCATCGGTCCTATTCAGTCCATGTTGGTCCATTCTGCCCACTTTGGTTTTATTCAGACCACATTGTCCAATTCGGTCTTGGTCCTATTTAGTTGTCATTGGTCTTATTTTGGTCCACTATGGTCCTATTTGGTCTTATTTGTTCCTACTCTGTTCACATTGGTCCACTCTGTCTAATTCAATTCACTTTGGTCCCATTCGGTCCTTGTTGTTCCTAATCGGTCCTATTTTGTCCATTTAGTCCACTTTGTTCCGTTTGGTCCATTGGTGTTCACTTCGGTCCATTTTTGTACGCTTGCATATAGGGAGAAGACATGTTTAGAATGAGAGTACCGATTCTAAATTCAAATACATATATATATATATATATATATATATCAAACTCGCAATATCTAAAATCTTAAGCATAATAGAACCACATTAACATAGTATTTTAGTCCATTTCGGTCCGACTCAATTTAAGTGTAAGTTTTTCTAAATATTCAGGTTATAAATATAAAAATCTAATATTTATGGTAGTTACTCATTTATTTTAATATCATTACTTTTAAATGAATTGCATGAGGTTAATTATATATTCAAGCAAAAAAATAATAAAATAAATAAACAAATATGTGTGTGTGTGTGTAACTAGACCGAATTGACTGTATGTACAAAATTGGATCAAATAGACCTAATTGGATCGAATTGACCAAATTGCATTGAATAAATCGAATGTGAATGAATGGATCATATGGAGCGGATTAGACCGAATAGGACTGAATTAACCAAAGTAGACCGAATGGATCGAATTGGACTGAATGGACCTAATAGACCTAACTGGACCATATAGATCAAATCGGACTGAATAGACCTAACTGGACTGAATAAGCTAAATTGGACCGAATAGACCTAGGTGGACCGAATGGGCCGAATAGACCTAAATGGACAGTATGGACGAAATTGGACCGGATAGACATAATTGAACTGAATTGGCCAAACTGGACTGAATAGACCTATGTGGACTGTGTAGACTGAATTGGACCGAATAGATCGAAGTAGACAGAGTGGACCAGATTGGACCGAACATGACCACAATGACCAAAGTAGACCGAAAGGACCGAATAGACCTAACTGGACTAAATTTGCCAAGGGGACTGTATGGACCAAATTGGACGGAATAGACCAAACTGATCCTTAGATTACTTTTTTTTTTTTTTTGTATAAAAAAATATTTCTTTTTATTTTATTTTATTGGTACAACTATTCAATCATGCAAAGCAAATGGAAGTAATTTGTCAAGAATCTACTTTTACTTTGGAGCAATGTAATGATCAAGAGATTGAGAGGTTTTGAACCTGGTGGAATTCCTCCCAAGTCTCTCATACTAAATTTTTATCTCTTTAACTTTTTTACCTTTCACTTTCTTACTCTTAAAAAAAAAATAATTCAAGATTGAGATTGGAAGTTGTTTTATCAACTTTCAATCTCGTCTATTGAAAGCAATTACAACAGGTGCAATCCTAATCAATTATAAAAAAATATAAAGTGTTCTCCAAAAATAAAATCAACTGTAGTAGATAAGAAAACATAAAGGGAAAGTAAGAGTAGAAAAAGTCATAAAGAGAAGATGGCAATCAATGTTTATGAACCCCTACTTTATTTCAATGTGAATATTAGGCCTGGGCCCCTTCTGCATCGAAAGAAAATAAGTGGAATAGAGGATCACTTGGAATTTTCTTCCTTAACTGGAAATTTAGTGGGCCAGACATGTCATTAATTTCGCATTAAGTCCAAGATTGGGCCCCCAGAGAATTGCACCAAACAAGCCTTACTAATTCAAATTCCCATTTAAATTTCTACAATTTTTTTAGAAGGAAATTTCTACAATTAATTGCATGATGATTGACAAAATCATATTTGCAAAGAGTTTAGTTGCAAATATGTTTAAAGTTATTTTATTTCAACCTACTATGTAACAACTAAAGAGGGCATTCATATATAATTTAAGTCGCATTTTTAATGAGTTATGTGACTTGTTTAAATAAGAAAAGAGTTTATATGAAAATTGAGTTGCAAGAATTTTTATGCAATCAAATACGTGGTAATTGAAAAAACTATCCACATATGCTTATAGTCAACGACATTTTTAATGAATTATGTGACTTAATTAAATAATATACGTAAATAGTCTTATAAATAGCCATATAATGGATTGAATAAAATTCTTGCAACTTAAGTTTGATATAAACCTTGTACTTTAGATAATACATATGATAAATTCCTCCAAACTGGTTTTGTGAAAATCTTTCTTTATATGTGATTTTAGCCTTGTCTAAATACACTAGATAATATTCCAGTGCTCAAAGAGCTTTTTCTTAAAAAAAAAAAACAGAAGTGCTAAAAGAGATCTGAATGACGATTTATAAAACCAATCATATGTAGAAAAATGTTTATTTACAACTTGTGTTTTAGGAATTTTTATTCAACTCGGCAACACAAGTTCTCAAAGAAATTTTTTAGGGGGGAAAAAGTGCTAAAATAAAAACTGTTCTACTAGTAACATACTTACATTGTATATTACCCAAAAAAAAAAAAAACTTACATTGTAAACAATTTTTTCAAATACAAACATTGTGATATATTGAAAAAAAGGAATCCTCTTGATATTAACTAGCCATGGAAGAGACTAAACCACCTGCCAAGTTTTATGCCTTGACTAACTACCCATTGTCTAAATCACATTGATCACTATGAAGAACTGGGCTGGCAGGAGTCATGATGTACATCATAGCTAACAAAATCACTGCCAGCAAAGCCTGTACAAACTAACATAGAAAATAAACCAAGTATGCATGGTTGAAATTTTTCCCACCACCAAGTTATGTTATTTACTTCTTGTCAGTAAAATCTGCTTCAATCACATCATCACCATCAGCTGTTTTCCCAGTTGATCTTGATGACCCTGGTGCAGTAGCAGAAGCAAGATCAGCATCCAGTTGGCCAGGCTGGCTTTAGATTGATTGTCCTAGTTGCATAACTTTGATTTAGTGCAACCACTGCATTTTAATGGCTTGGGTTGATCCACCAGAGATTGCATCCTTGAGCTCTTTCACTTTAGCCTCCTTTCTCCTTGACTGGGCCAGGAACTTTGTCCCCCAGCTCTTTACGTTGCTTTTTAGTTTGGTACAATACTGAGTCTGCTTGGTTCTTTGTGTCTATGGCATCCCTCTTTTCCTTGTCTTCCTTTGCAAACTTCTCAGCTTCTTTAACCATCTTATCCACCTGCAGTTTTTTATTTTGTACATCCAAAGATGGAATTTAGGAACATAAATAGAATAGGTTTATATGTGGTAATTATAGCTTCAACAATAACAAGTAGTAGAACTTTTTATCATGGTTGATATGTGAAAAAGCATAGCTACTTGAAATGCTGAGATTCAGAAAGAAAAGAAAGATATAGGTTATTTGGAGAACATGGCGGCATCATTGAAGGGGATAACTAATAAAATTAAATATAAGAAAAAAAGACGCCAAAATTAAAGATCAAAAAAGAAAAACAAATTAGCATCATTTATCAACAAATTAGCATAAAAACAAGAAGAAAAAAAGACTATCATTTTTTTTCAACAATGGCTATGGTTCTAGGAGTATAATATAAGTAACCAGCAGATAGCTCTAACACAAATTTTTCTTGATTTACTTGGTGTGTAGTGAATCTAGTGATGTTTATTCTTTTGAGCTATTATGAAGGTTGAGGACTAGTTATAAGGGTCCTTTTGGTATGAAATATTTATTCCTCACTTTAAGGGAATCTTTGTAATGAAAATGCAATCAAACAACTAATCAGCCATAGAATAGGTATTCCATTTTTGGGTCTATTCCTATTCACCATTCACCAAACATGCAGTCAATGTGTGCACAGTGCACTAGTTAAATTGGTTACTGATGATGGAGTCAAACAAGATTGTGTTTTATGGTTCTAGCACTATAATACATGTTAGTAGCATATAGCAATAATACACAAATTATTCTAGATTTACCTGGTGTTTGGTGACAAAATCTCTCATAGTTCTGCAGTTGCATTTATTGCGTATATTCAGTTATTTATTGTGTATATTCAATTGATTATAGTCAGCTAAGATAGGTTATGCTTAGGCTATTCAAACCCACAAATTAACCACACATATTGATTTCAAACTCATTTAAATAACAAATCTAATTTGAACTACAACTAGCTATCTCAAGTTTGAAAAGGTAATGAACCCTATTCATAACAATAGTTTTTAGAAACATACCTCATCACTTGGCAAGGTGCTAGCACCAGTTATGGTTATATCTTGCTTCTTTCCGGTTCCCCTGTCAATAGCGTTGACAGAAAAGATGCCATTAGTGTCAATATCAAATTTCACCTCAATTTGAGGAACCCCACGTGGGGCAGGTGGGATTCCATCTAAGTGAAAGCTTCCAAGGGATTTGTTATCCCTCACGAACTCTCTCTCACCCTGACAGACATTAATCTCTACACTGGTCTGCCCATCTGCCACAGTGGAAAACACCTGTGATTTGGACGTTGGCAAAGTTGTGTTCTTTGGGATAATCTGTCATTACACCACCCAAAGTTTCGAGTCCTAGAGACAATGGAGTGACATCCAAGAGCACAATGTAGCTAACTTCTCCAGCTAAAACACCATCCTGAAAAAAAAAATTGGCCAAAATAAATATCGATGCCTCAACAATTTATGCAATATCAATAAGTATTACAGCAGATAGTATCAGAAATAGAGAGTTATAGTCATTTATTTTTCAAATAGACTAAGAAAAAAAATTTAGAGCACGTTAGAATAATGGTTAAATAATTAAATTCACCATTTCTAGTAGCTTAAGCTATTAAAACAAGTAGTAATTTATCTACATATCAGAGAGTTCAACTGCTCTACCTCCTATTATAGAAAATCCTACATGTTGCAACCCACTTAAGTGGTAATTTATCTCAACAAGATAAGGACAAACCTGAACTGTAGCCCCAAGAGCAACAACTTCATCAGGATTTACATTCACATTTGGCTCTTTTCCAGTCATCTTCCTCACAAGCTCCTGAACAGCTGGGATGCGAGTAGAACCATCAACAAAGATTACTTCATCTAAATCTTTGAAGGAAAGATTTGCATCTTTCAAGGCAGTCTCAACTGGTCCTCATAGCCGAAGGAAAAAATAGATTTCAGTTGTAATCCACTGAACTTATGCAGGTAGGTATTCATATTGGCAAAAACATACCATTTTAAATCAAAAGGCAGCAAACTCCAGTAATGGAAATCAAACACACACTGATATTTCATATGAGAATTATTCCATTTTGGAATATGCATAGAGGGCAACCACAGAGTAGCAGTTTTCAACTTACATACCTGTCTAGCAAATCTGAACATAGTTCTTCATATTTGACCCTTGTCAGGGTGGTGTCAATGTGTTTTGGGCCATCTGCAGTGGCGGTAATAAAAGGTAAACTGTAAAAGCAGAAAGATTTTCCTCAGTGATCATGCCAAAGAGGGAGATCCATTTATATAAAGAAGGCATAGAAATTGTCACATACCTTATACTGGTTTGAGTCAGAGATGACAGATCCATCTTTGCTTTCTCCGCAGTCTCTGTGAGACGTTGTGGAGCTTGCTTGTCTTTTAGAAGATCTATTCCTTCATCTTTATTAAAGTTTTGGGCAAGCCAATCAACTATTCTCTGTTTAAAATTATAGAACACAGACGTGTAATATAAGTAACGACTAACAGACCAAAAAACAAAGAATAACAAAGCTCTATCCATCTGTCTTGTTCAAACCTTGTCAAAATCATCTCCTCCTAGATGAGTGTCACCTGATGTAGAAAGTACCTCAAATACTCCATCTCCAACCTCAAGAACTGCAGATTTAAAACATAACAGACCACAACAATCATTGACTACCAATTTCCTTGTGCACCAAAAGAAAACAAGTGAAAGATCACATCTGATGAGTACTAGAGTGCTATTTTTAGAAAAATATAGTCCATATTTTCATAATTCTGGTAAAACCATCTCTTATACATGCTGTTTAATTGAATTAAAGGACCGGGATTCAATAGCAATGGTAACAAAAAGGTAAAAGTAGTGAAAGGGCATAGTTTTCAAATGATTGTATGCTACCTAACTACTGTTGTGTTAAATCAAAAACCTTTTAAGAGATCAGATGTTTCAAAATCATAAGGTCCAGGTCACTCTTTTAATCTATAAAGTTGCTTTTGGAAGATTCAATCTCGGGAATCACAAAATACATGTTCACTGAATGCTCATTGACACGTGTATGGATTGTCACATTACCACCTTGTGCTTGTTAATTTGTTTCATATGTATTCCTAAGAGGCTAAGAATTTCCTCAATTCTTTTTTGGCAATCTCCCCCAACATAATACCTTAATATAATACTTAAAATTACAGTTGGGGAGCAGATGCCAATGCAGCAAGATAGGTAAAACCTTTTACAACACTGTAAATAGAGCTTCCAAACTGCAGCTGAAAGAACTACATCTGAACCTGAGCTATATTTCATGCAACGGCATAATCCCACAAACTAGAAAAAATGACTATGCCTTGTAAGGATTGGCCAACATTTATCTAAAGACAATGACATCAAGAAGTTCCTGAACAAGAAATCCATTTCAGAAATTTCTCCTCAAAAAAAAAAAAAAAAGCTTGATTTCAAATTACATTAAAGGGCATAGCAAAATCAATTAAAACGTTCAAATCATTGCCCAAAAATCCCAAAATGCTATTGAGAGAAGTCCTGACTCAATTCATGAGAAAATTTGAGGCATGTTGATTATTTCTTATTGGTCCTGGTTCGTTTTTTGTAATTTGGTTGTGTCAGAAATATATATATATATATATATATATATGTGTGCGTGTGTGTGTGTGTAATTTGTAGAGGATGACGGAAGCTTTAATTGGTTCTTCTGCTAACAGCCAAGCTGGTAGTTGCTCTTTATCAACAATAAGTCCCAAGGGGCTCATTCTATTTTTGTAAGTCCCAAGTGGTCAATGCAGCCATCAAGTTGAACTAGATTGAGGAACCCAATGTACAACACCAAAGGAGCTGTACCTGTTTTATGGAATAGTTTGCAGCAAAGCTGCTAGTTCTCTGTAATCTGCCCTGAAGAATTCCTCTAGTTTGGATAAAGATCTTATTATCCCCCAAAGAACAAATGAATAAAGATAGTGAATGAGAGGAAATCTGTCATTATTAACCTATGGTCAAGCATGTAAGTTATCAACAAAGCATCTATATTATCTAATACCTAAGACAGCTAGGAATAGATACAAGAATACAAGGCACACCAGAATGTTGAGGATTCACTCACACATGTAGTCATCTCATTTGTGTTATTGCATACCCCCAGCTCTCAGATAGTCAAGCTGGGAAGAATTTCAAACATTAATATTTTTCAAACTCACTGAATTATAACACATTGAATGAGTGACTTGTGACTTATAAACCTCCAATTTAACAGACATTTGAGGCAATGACCAGAACTAATACATAGGGGATAACCCACAAGATTCTACTTCGCATATGCAAATGGAACAGCCTGACTACAATCCACAAGAATAATTCTCTATAAAATAAGTAAAAACAAACATATGAGGTGGATTAGTTGGAGAAAAGGAAAAAAGTCAATGAACACTGCCTTACTCCTCTCATAAAAAAGGCTATGGGTGAGATTTTTCAATTGGGTGTGCATGGAACCTACCAATAGCAAAGAAAAATCCAATAAGAGGAGTAACAAAGCAATTGGCATACCTGAAACGTAAAAAGTACCACCTCCAAGGTCAAAAACCCGGATGGTCTCATTGTTTTTCTTCTCAAACCCATAAGCAAGCGAAGCAGCACTAGGTTCATTGATTATTCGCAGGACGTCTAACCCTGCAATGCGACCTGCATCTTTTGTAGCTGTCCTCTGCGAATCACTGAAGTATGCCATCACTGTGATTACTGCTTTACTCACCCCATCATTCAGAAACTTGGATGCATCCTCCACAAGCTTCCTCAATACCTGTGCAGAAATCTCCTCAGCTGCAAATTGCTTGCCTAGGGCCGGACACTCGAGCTTCACATTGCCGTTTTCGTCCCACATGACCTTGTATGACACCTGTATTGGAATAATGGTTAAATGATTAAGTTCACACTAGTTTATCATAGTATCAAACAATTGATCCAAAAATCCTATCTCTAATTAGTCAACTACTAGTTAAAATATTATAAAGATTAACAATTTAAGTTTTTTCAATAAGTAGTAGTTTCTCATGATATAAGACATCATATGATCCAAATTCAAATTATCTCCAACATACTAATAATTAAATGATTTTATTAAACATTGTCTATCATGATATCTGAACATGTGATAGCATACTAATGGTTATAAGAATATAAAATTATCAAAATTTACCATTTAAGTGATAGTTTATTATGATTGCATAACAAGTAACATCTAATCCAAATTCAAATCCTATCTATAATCTACTAGTATTTAAATGATTAAATTTACAGTCATTTATAATAATAATATATGTTTGATTCCCAAAAAAAAAAAAAAACCCATTCAAGATTAATCTAAAAATTGGGTTTTGATCAAACAATACCAGAACATGTCACGGTATCCAACAAAGCAATCCTAAGTTCCTATCTCCAAAGAGCATACTAATAGTTAAAAGATCATTAAAATTCACAGTTCAAGCTCTTGTGAACACTAATCCAAATACAAATGCTGTCTCTAATCTACAAATTCTGCCTCCAATTTACAAATGGTCAAGTTAAAATACTAACTTTACAGTAAAAACTTATAAGAAAAGTGATAAATTTACCAACCTGTTTGGCCTCCTCATCAACATCAGACATTTTTCCTCCTAATAAAGCTTTTCACAGAAAAGAAAGTGTTCTCAGGATTCACCACAGCTTGTCTCTTAGCAATTTACCCCACAAGCTTATCACCATTCTTATGTACGCCACAATAGATGGTGTCATTCTCTACCCCTCAGCGTTAGTCACAATCGTTGGCTTCCCGCCTTCCATGGCTGCCACTGCACTGTTAGTTGTTCCCAAGTCAATACCAACCACTTTCTCACACACCACCACATTGTTGTTCCCATTCCTCCTCCTCCTTCTACTACTACAACTACTCCATTTCGCTTTTGGTTGCTGACCCAAGAACAAGTTTCTCACCCTAATAGACATTAACCTCTTCACTGGTCTGTCCATCTGTTGCGGTGGAGAACAACTCTGATTTGGAAGTTGGTGAAGTTGTGTTCCTTGGGATAATCTTTGTCATTACACCGCCCAAAGTTTCAAGTCCTACTGCAGTGAGCCCTGATATCCTTTCATTTTGTGTTTCCAATTCATTCTATATCCAATTTGAGTTACTAAAAACGATAAGGATTGTTAATTAACATTTTTGTGTTATATATATATATATATATATATATAAATATATGAAAACATTACAATTTGAGCAAGAGCAAAGTAAGGCCAACCCTCTCCTTTTTGTTGTTGACTTTGGAATATTTATTAGACTTTTGTGTTTGATTTGGAAGCAAATTGATTAACTCAAGCACCACAGTGTTGAAAAGCACAAATTGGAAATCCCAATGGGAGTAGAATTACCTCATCTATATATTTAAAGTAAAGCTTTGCATCTCTTAAGGATGTTTCAACTGGTGCTCAAAGCATATGAGAAAGTTAGTTGCAGTTGTAATTTAGTCAACTTAAGCAGGCAAGTAGACTACCAGATGACAGAAAAAGAGAGTTCAAAATCAAAAGAAAGAAAACTGAAGTGAGAGAGATAAAACAAATACAGTGATATTACATATGAGATTTATTCTATTTCTGAACATGCATAGTGCAAAACCATATAGTAATAATTTATATTGTTAAAAGGCTTACCTGTTTAACAAATCTGAAACAGTTCTTCAAGTTTGACACTCGTCAGCATGGTGTCAATGTGTTTTGGGATTTCTGCAATGGCAATAATGAAAGGTAAACTAGAAAGGCAAACGTTTTTTCTCTGTGATTATGGAAAAGAGAGATATATCAACTTAAATAAAGAAGGCATAGAAAAAGCCACATACCTAATATTGGTCAGAGTTAGAGATGACTGCTCCATCTTTGCTTTCTAGCAGTCTCTGTGAGATGTTGTAGAGCTTGCCTGTCATACAGAATATCTACACCTTCACCTTTAAGACGTTTTCAGAAAGCCAATCAACTGTTCTGTATTAAAAATTATAGAACGTAAGGGACTAAGGGTGTAATTTATTAACAACTAACTCTAACTCAGAAAATAAAGAATATAAGCTAAAGATGTACTCATTTCTCTTGTTCCAACCTTGTCGAAATCATCACCTCCTAGATGAGTATCAGCCAAGCTAGAACATACCTCAAATACTCCTTCTACAACCTCAAGACTGCATAAGAAAAATGTAACAGTACATAACGTTCATTACCTATTCTCTATATATTAACATGCTCACAACTAAGGATTGTTCAAATTTGATTATGATCAAACATAAGATTTGATTATAGACAAATCTAACAGGATACCTTAGCCACTTCAGCTTCTCAAATCCTGAAACTATCCAAGCGATACAATCCATCATCAGATTTCCACAGAAATTTCTTCAGATTATCTGATTCTTCTAGATAATCCTTTGCAAGATGCTTAATCCCTATAAAATATTTCACATGATAGTTCTTGTAATTAAGTTCATATGGATGCTTTAAAGTACTGTTATGTATATGGGTAAAAGAGTTACAATTTGAAAAGCATTAAAAAAAAAACTTCATCACAACCTGGTTTTGTTATTGAAACAACTAAACTGAGAAAAATGTTTGCAATAAGCTTAGGTTTCACAGAGGGTGGCTGAAAAGTCCAAGAACCAATCACCTTGAAATTTTACTTTAACTGAAGATAGGTAGTACTCTTGTTGCTAACACCAAGCTACAGTCTTCATCTGATTCAACCTATCAAAAAAAGAGAGGAAAATAATACTATTTCTACCATCTTGCAATCAAATTTCCAATAATTCAAAACAAATGAACCATTTACCCTTTTCTTTGAGATAAGATATATAAAGATAGGAGTGAGATATGCACCACTTTATGTTCTTGTAGTTGCAGTAAATTCACTAAAAACCATCTGTTTCCAAATTCAAAGTTCCTACATACAAAATTCAACAACTGATAATTCACTAAACCTAAAACAAAAAGGAAGAATAAAGGGCGCCAGTGGTAAATTCAAAGCGAACTTAGAAAGGAGATGCATGAATATAAGAAAATAGTGGCGTTAAATCCCTCTGCATCAACTGACCAGATCTCAAGATTTTTTTTTCTCAAATACATTGGAGTTATGAAGCATCTGCCTAAGTAAAAAACAATTTTTCCCCTTCCCAGTTCCCAGATAACAATGTAATGAAATAAAACTAAATAAAATTTATAGTTACACTGTAGAGAACAACTTGATTTTTATTATTCATACGGTTACAAAGTAAAGTGAGTTACAGAGTAAACTGAGAATCATGGCCAACCTGTTTTAATTAAGAAATAAATATAATGAAATAATTACCTATTTAGGTTTGAAAATTTTCAATAGCTTCACTAAGAAATCAGCTGCGCGCATAATGAAGCCATTCTTGAAAAGGAACAACTCTTCTGTTGACACCTTGTTGTGATCTTTATCCATGCCAAACTGCCAGATATAAGTTTGAGAACATACAAAAATAAAAGTATAAATGAAAGGAAAAAAACAAACAAAAGATTTACCACTGATTTTTTCATTTGAGTCTTACATAATTGCAGTATTGACTCCCTTTGGGGATTACAAACTCTGTTCTGTTTTTATATTCCCAGCTTTTCCACATTCTGCACACAAATTATACTTCTAATTGAAGGAAAACAAGAGGAATTTGGATAATTTATTAACAAAGAAAGCTGAATTTAAAGGAGATGTATGGACCTGAAGTATATCCTTTTGAAATACATTCAATTTAGGATGCAAACAGTCTTGGACCATTCCCCAACAATTTCTGCCTGGAATCATTCCAAAATAGTGAGGAAAAGAACATAAAACAAAGTTTCTAATATTATGTTTTACTGATCCTATCTTTGTATCCAAATATTGTGCATAAAGTAAAATCTATAACAGCACTTCTGCAAGTCCAAACTAAGTTATCATTGTACTGTGAACAAAAATCAAACATAATGTAAGAACCCATAAACCACACAGTGTATTGTTGTTTGTTGATAAAATTAGGTAGTAATAATGAAGTGTATTATTGTTTGTCAATAATGATCGTTCACCAGAATGTTATCGAATTTAACAAGTGCTAGATATTACTCTGTTTATTCAGAATCAAGAACCCAAACAAAGAAGTGTCATTTTGTAGTTTATATAAAGGGAGAAATAATTAGAATGAACAAACAAATGAGAATCATATCTAGAATGAAATTTGTATGCAAAGGGAAATGAGAATGAAACAAAAAACAAGATAATCACCTAAGCCATGGACTCGTTGCACTTGTTCCTAAGGTTCTGAACATGCCCAGATATTTACACCTCCGTTTGTTCTGTGCTTCCAATTAATTCTACATCAAAAATCAAAGAAAATTATAGTAATAACGCTTAAAAGTTTGGTTCCTGACAAGAAATCCTATAAGCCTCTGCAATTAAGCTGTTCCAAAATAAATAAATAAAAGTCTTTGTTTTTTTTATTACCAGAAAACCTAAACAAAATACGATTTCAATTATACCAGGGCTGAATATATATAATATTGTTTCTGATTCTAATACCAATTCAAAAAAGTGACAGATTCTAATTATATATATGGAAATCAACGTAGCATAGAGGAATATAATTGTAAAAAGCTCAGTTTCTTTGGAAAAGCAAAGAATGCGTACCACGTGAAAGAGGGGAGGGGTCGTAGCTGCTGTTGTCTCAGTCCCATCTGATTTCCAAATTAGGGAAATCCTTCTCGATTTTATTTTTGTATTTTTCCGATAACTGAGGACACCCCCAAATTTCCAGTTTTTGTAAAGACTTGAGACAACCATCATCAGGTAGTGTTGTGAGATTGGGACAACGCGACATGTAAAGCTTTTCAAGTGAGATTGGATTCCTAATTGATTCGGGGAAAGTAATCAAATTGGGAAAGTCTTCAATCCACAGCCACTGTAATGAAGTGAGACAACTAATCTCAAGAAGTGATGTCAAATTAGGCTCGCATCTATAAATCCGAAGATATTCAAGTGAGGTGAGTTCCGGCAAAGTCATTAAATTTGGACAGTTTGAAATGCAGAGCTTTTTTAGGGTGGAAATACATTGAAGACCCACAGGGAGAGACTTCAGTTTCGGAATGCCTTCGAAACGTAAATAATGGAGGCAAATGAGGCATCGCCATTCCATGCCATCATCATGCATGTCTCTCAATGGATCGAACTCCTCGCATTCGACAATTGTTAGAGAACAGAGGGAGGTGAGATTACACACCGCTCCAGACATAGATGTTAGTCTAGGGCAATGCCTAATACTTAGTTCCTTGAGAGAATATAGTGCCCACTCAGCCGGAAGAGACTCTATATCTTCTATAGAATCCAAAGTCATTTCATTTAATTTGGAGAGAGGAGAAGAAGAGGATAATGAAGAGGAGGAAGAGGGAACTAAAAAAGTCATTGACATTGTCTCTTGCAAGGGCTTCAAACTGACATTCTCTAAATCTAGCTTTTCTTCGAGACAGGGAAACAGGGGCATGGAAGTCATTTTAGGGCAATTATAAATATACAAATAAGAAAGAAGAGGAAATAAAGGCAGTGAGTTGTGAGACTGATCTTGTTGATGATCTGGTGTTGACGCAGATGTTGTTGCAACTAAACCCCTCCCTGTGGTCCCCCACCATCCCTTCAAATTAGGACAATGCCATATTGTGAGTGACTTTAGAGATGGAAAGAATGGTGTTGATAATGTTGTGGATGAAGCAGGCACCTCTTTACTCATACCATTATCGGATATGTACTCCAAATCATTCATCTTATAAAGGTATAGAGATTTTAAAGAGGAGAGATGAGACAATGGTGGCAGATACCGGCAATTCTCACATCTTTCTATCTTTAAATCAAAAAGATTTGTGAGAAAAGAGACCCAACTTGAAAATTTCACACCCTTGTAATGATACACTTCCAAATATTTGAGATTTTCGTGTGGCTGGAGGTCTTCTAATAACTTCTCATCTTCATTATAATCTACTTGATCTTGATGACTCCATTTTAATATCAATTTTTCAAGATGTTGCTTCTCCCTTAAATTCACAACAATGAATTTTGAGTTAGCTTCTTTCAACCGATCCAAATGTGAGATCTCTAATGTTCCTCGAAGGTTGTTTAGCTCCTTCAATTCGCCTAATCCACCAGAGTGGGAGGAGTTGCTCACAATGAATAATTGTAATGTTTGAAGTGAAGTAATTTGCCCTAATCCACAAGGCATATGACTCAAATTATCACAACCTTGATTATAAAGATGTTTGAGGCTAACCAATTCTCTAAACTTTTTGGGTAATTCTTTAAGGCCTTTACAATCATAAAGTTTTAGTACTTGCAAATTCAACAATGTAGTAATTGAGTCAGGGAGAGTTTTAATATCCATATTAAGAGAAAGATCAAGATACTTCAGATGTATTAGTTTCCCGATAGAATTTGGCACTCTTGTGATCTCCAATTCATGTAAATCTAATGCACGCAAGTGTTTGAAACTCAAAATAAGAGTATTCAACATTAACTCATCCAAAGCATTAGATCCATACATTTCACATGTTTGAAGAAATGTCCTTATCTTGTTTGATTTAACCGATGACTTTAAAGTTTCAATAAAAGACATGTCAATAACAAATGGACATGATACATGACGATTTTTTTTTTCATTAATTTTTTTCCCATGAAAATCAATGATCCTACACTCCTCACCTGCAATAGATTTTGCAAGATCATGAATTAAATCATGCATCTTGTATTTTAGGATTCCATAGACATCTGTTACTTCTTCAAAGAAAGACCTCCAAAGTAAATCTTCGAAGTAATCATCACCAACATCCTCTAATTGTTGGTTTTCGTTTGATGATTGGATAAACCCCTGTGCTATCCACAATTGTATCATGGTGTCTTTATCCATTTCATAATCTTTGGGAAACAAAGAGCAAAAAGCAAAACAACTCTTTAAATGTGATGGGAGATTATCATAACTCAACTTTAAAATTGGTAAAATTTCATTCCCTTGAATTACATTTGCTTTTATATTATCCTTCACCGATGACCATTTAGACTCCTCCTTTAAGTATAACACACTTCCTATGGACTTTATAGCAAGTGGTACCCCTTGACACAAGTCTACAATCTCCCCTCCAATTGTCACTAGTTTAGGATTGCTGGTCTCTTGCCCTTTTCTAAATGCCACTTGCCTAAATAAATCCCAAGATAGTTCTTTGGACAGACCTTTGAGAAAATATGATGAAACTGGGTGTGTAATCTCTGCAACCAATCTATTACGAGTAGTTATTATAATTTTACTACCTTTGGAACCACTCATTAAAATATTTTTCAAGTTAAGCCATTTTTCAGGATCTTCATTCCATACATCATCCAATACAAGTAAATATTTTTTTTCATCAATTTGTTCACGAATTTTCCTTTGTAATGTATCTATATCTAGACTTCCAGGTGCACTACCTGTAGCAGATGCTAATATTTTTTCAAAGATTATTTTCAACTCAAAGATATCAGACACACATACCCACATTTGCAACCCAAAATAATTTTTGACTTTCTCATCATTGTAGACATATTGAGCAAGTGTTGTCTTCCCTAAGCCCCCGATCCCCACAATGGGAATGATCGAAACATTCTCTTTTACATTAGAGTCCAATAATAGTTTTACGATAGCCTCTTTTTCCTCTTCCCTCCCAATAACTTCTTCTTCACGTACAAATGAGTGAGTTGGATCCCTCTCCCTTATCACAACATTTGTCTCTACATGATTTTCTTTCAGGTTAAATTTTTCCTCTTCTGCTATCGCATTTAGTTTTTGCCTCATCGCCTTTATTTTACGATTCATTTTACTACGAAAAGCTACTTGGTTTTTTTTTGAAAAGAAAGTGCGTACCTCTATTACAACTTTATTCCCACTCACCATGCTTCGCCTTGTAGCTTCAGTGTAAAACTCGCTGAACAAGTCATCTGCATCATAAACTGCATCGTTGAGCTTTTCGAGCCAGTCCTTGACTTGTCGGTTATGACTTTGCTGCTCTGCTGCATCCTGAAGTACAGCTTTGATTCTGGAAACAGTGCTCTCGATTTTTTTAAGATCATCCTTGACACCCCAGAGCGATCCAATCTCTTGGAAAGTTTGAGAGGCCAAATTTTCAATCATTTTCTGTGCAAGAACAAGGAGGATTTCTTCGGCCATTTCTTGGTAGTAGCTGAAAGGAACGCTTAAAGAGAGAGATGAATGCTGGCTAGAAGTGAAGTTTTGAGTAAAAGTAATGCTGCAGTGAAGGAAGACCGAGTTTTAATGTGGGCAAATGTCATGGATATCATTCGTTTTCAATGGTCATTTTCTTGGTACAATCATGCAGAGAAAAAACAACTAAAAGAAAACAAGTGGGACAATCCCAGAGGCTTAGCTGGAAAGTTATTGTGACAGTCATACCATCATTCTAATGGTAGACGTGTCCAAAAGTTGGGCCCCTGTGAGAACTGCACTATAAAGTATAAACGCAAGGACTGTGATTTTTAGCTGGGGAATGTTAACGAGTACCGTGCGGTACTTGTTAACTTTTTTTTTTTTTTTTTGTGTTTCACTTAAAATGAGAAAAAAATTTGTCAAAATAAATAAAAAGATAGCTAAAATCTGAAAAACTACCAAACAAAAATATTTCTTAGATAAAAGTAGTGTAAGACATTAGATTGGTTGTGCAAGATCATGCCTCTCAGCCGAAGTATATCAATTAATTATATACTTAAATTTTTATGCACTTATAAATTTTCGCAAATGCAAATATTAACTTTTAATAATTTTGTGTGTGTTTATATATTATACAAATAATAGAGGAACCATAATCCAAAAACATATCTATATATATATATATATATAGATATAAATTAAAACTAAAATAAAGAAAAAATTCAATTAGATTCTTAATTAAATTTAAATTATTGTCTAATTTTGCATTTTATGTCCTATTTTAAGTTTTTTTTTTTTTTAGTTTTTGTTCTACGTGAGTTAATATTGTGCAAAAGAAAAAAAATCTAAAATAAATAAATCCTCAAAAATTCAATAAACAAAAAAAAAGAGTAAACTCATGTCTATATCCAAAATCTCTATATATATATATATATATATATATATATTCACACACACTTATATTTTAAGCCAAAGTTGAGAAAAATTTAATTAGATACTAAATTAGTTTTCATTTGTGAGCTAATTTTGTGTCATGTGTCCACTACATTTTTTTAATCTTTGTGTTAAGTGAGTTAATGAATGCAAAATATATACTAAGTAGTATTAAACTTAGGCAAAAATTTTAATATGTTAACATAACCATTGTAGTGTTGATTAGCACAAATTGGAGTGTAACTTATCACATCTACTCCCCAAATCCTATATTGCCTAAGAAAATTAAGAGGTTCTATTCCCTTTCTTGTAGTGTTATTCTAAACCTCCACATAATCTATTTCATTTCTCTCTCTTAAAATTTAAGAGGTTCTATTCCCTTTCTTAAAAATTTATAATGATCATCTATCTATTTTCATTATATTTTTTGTCCTTTCATTAATTAAAAAAAAAAAAAAAGTAATGATCCAGTTAAGAAGGACGGAGTTTTAAAGTGTACTATAGATGTCGCTACTTTTCTTTTGTCAATGTTACATATCCCAGAGCACATGCAGCATAATAATAAATAATTATGCCAGTCATATATCATCATGAATTCTAATGGTAGACCATGTCCAAACTTATGGTACACTAAACTTAGAAAAAAGTTTTCTTTTCTTTAATGGCTTTAAATTTTGGATAGGTTGTCCAAGATTCTGTGCCAAGGCCAACATGTAATGCCAAAGTCTGCCGTCCTGATCAATAATTTTATATTTAACATTTTTTTCTTTTTTAATTTTCAATATATAAATTTTTGCCTATTAAATTTTTTTAATTTTAAAGTTTGTTTGATAGTGTTGTTCTAGTGACGTTATTTTTTTAAGACAATTTTAGTAACATTATTTAAGTATTGTAAAAATATATATAAATAAAAGAATATTATAAAAATACGTGTTATATTATTTAAACAATAAAAATTATTACTTAAATATTCTTATTAAACACTCTATTAATATATATATATATATATATATATATTTGTGTGTTTATATATTATCATCTCGCTGACTTTCACTCCTTCAAACATTACTTTTTGTGTTTATCCTATACGTCTTCACATCCCACCCACTCCCAGACGACATTTATGAAAGACTCAGTTTTGTTTTCACACTTCAGCCAAACCAACCTTTTTGGCTAAAAAAAGAAAGCAACACTTGACCAAACTAAGAGCCCTATAGTAAAAGTTATTGGCTCTTTTTATATAGTTGGTAGAAGTAGAAGTAAAAGTAGATACAACCAAAACAAAAACTTATAGAACAAAATGAAAGCGCTCCAGTAGGTTTTGTCCAACTGCTTAATTCTATTTTGAAATCTCATATATGACCACGGGGCTTATTAGGAATAAATCTCACTTTTCAAAGGGAATATTTGGGCTTAAATAACTATATTTTAATACGTGTAAAAGGGTAAGTAAAATGAGTTTGTGAAGAAAATGGGAAGAGAAATGAGTTGGAGAAGAAAATTACAGAATCATCTCTCCATCTTACCGTCATTCAACTGAATAATAAGGATAATAATAATTTACTCTCCATCATTTCAATTTTTATGTCTCTGCCAAATATACACGATAGAAGGCTAATATTTTCTACCATCCCATTATTTTTTTTTTTTTTATCAAATATACATGATGGAAGGCAAAATAATAATAATAATAATAATAATAATAATAAATAAAAAATAAAAAAAAACATGTGGTGATTGATGCATATAGAATTCTTGTTAACGGTAAATTCATGAAAAAGTGATGTTGCTCCACTTATAATTTACCTTCTTAATGAGATATGTTGTAAAAAGAACTGTCTTTAGTATTACTTGTTTAAAAGTCACCTTCTAATAATGATGATAAAAGCATAAAATTAAAAGAAATATGGTCATCAAATTAAAGTGAGAAGCTTGAGAATTGAACTAACACCAAAATATCAAATAAGCAAGGAAAATATAAACCCATGGAATGCAAAAGAAGGGAATTTTTATGTCTTACTCCTCCCATTTCCATCAACAACTCTCATATGCCAAAATGACTTTTGTTAATGATAAAAGGAAATCTATTTAAGAAGGAAGAATGGTCAGCAATATTGATCCCCTTAATATCGAGAGAAAACCGTGTTGACCTTTATACCTTACATTATTTTCATTTTCCCGTCTTGAATTAAAATTTGAAAGTGATCTTTATCCAAATTCTTAAATTTCAGTCATCTTTACTTATATTTTCATGTGAAGATAAGGCCTTAGTCCCTTTCTACACCAGAAGAAAATTGTGTGTACTCTATTATTTTCGTGCATTATTTTTGTTTCTCCATCTTATATAAAAAATAGTCTTAAACATTGAACTTGTGATGTGAACATAAGCCTTAGGCTTCTATAAAACAAAGAAAACAATGTGTACCTCCATTCTTTCCTCGCATTATTTTTATTTCCCCAGCTTAAATTGTCCAAACCCACTAGATATTTTAGTGGGCTTTGTTGGGCCAGATACATATTCCTCAATAGAAGTTCACAAAAAAAAGTCCACCCAATCTCATTCATAAATGGAGTACTGATTTTGAAAATCCCGGAGACAATGACTCAAAATTCAATGATCATTTTAAGGTATACAGAAGTACAAATTGAAATTAGAAAAAAAAAAAAAAAAGCATTGTACAAATTCATAAAATAAACCAAAACAAATGTAGATTTCTTTTTTGAAAATTTTCAGGTTTGTAGTCAACATTTAAATGCTTGTACAATGATTTATTTTCTCAATTATGTTAATGAATATGTTTTTTTTTTTTTTGTTAACATCTATTAATTGATACTTGAAATGAAGAAATAAATTACAATTTTTATATTTTTTTGCTGAATAAATTACGATTTATATATAACAAGTTTGGGCTTATTTGGAATAAGAATGCTCAATCTTGGATTTCACTTTAATTCAGGAGTGACCAACGTAACAGTCACCAGATCATTATTTTTCAAATTTTTCTTACAAAAGAGTATATAAGTTATTGTAGTTTAGCCCACATTTTTTTTTTTTTTATATATAAGAAATAGCTAGATTAGATCTTAGAAAAATATTTTTCTTTTCTCTCATGGCTTTAGATTTTTCTTTAATGAAACTTTCTTATCAAATAGTACTAGGCATTGGATAGGTTGTGAAAGTCATGCTTCTAAGCCGAATCTAACATGTAAATGAAAAGACAAAGTATACCATTCTATTAAATAATCATATATTTAATTTTTTATTAGATTCTCTAAATATAAATTTTCCAACATCAAGATTTTATAATTTTTTGTGTGTGTTTATATATTACATTAATTAAAGTGCAGGCCAAGTGGTTTATCTCTTTAAATTTTAAACCTTGATATATTCAAAAAGAAAAATGCTACCCTATGTATTCAAATTGTTCTCATGTCAATTGAAAAATATGTTTCAGACCCTTTTATTAAATATGTAACAAAATGATTAATTAATTATCAATTTATCTCAATTATATGATCAACAAGATAATTGTATTTTATCACAATTACATACACCAAATCATAAAGTAAGCAATATAAATAATAATAAAAATAATAATGATACTGGATTTGGCGAGGGCTTGTAAAACCAAATTTTGCAAATACAAACATTATGATATATTTTTTTAAAAAATTAATCCTCTTGTCATTAACTAGCCATAGAAGAGACTAAAAAAAAATGAGTCATGAGACTTGTTTAAATAAGCTCATGACTTATGTGACTTAATACACATGAATAATTTTATGAATAACAATTTAATAGGTTGGAGGAAATTCCTTCAAAGCCTTTTGTAGGTAAACTATAATAAACTTTTTGTTGTTTTTGAATAATTCTAGGTTTAGAGGAATCCAGTGCTTTGGGAGGATTAACTCCACGAACCAATGTGCTGAACGAGGCCCATCCAATCCTTCAAATTGTTGATAGAACCATTTCATTTTGTCAAAGCCCACATAGCCACATTGTCTTTTCCTTATCATAAATCTCAAAACAAACGAAAAGGTTGAATTGAAGCAAATAAGATCGCAAAATATATTGAACTGGTAATAATTAGTTAGTTTCCAGTCCACTAATTTAAATATTTCTACTGCTCATTAAAACTTGAAAGTAAGACGTTTGATGCACTTGTATGGCGCTAAAAACTTATTTCACATACACTGTTGATGCAAAATCATCATGGAAAACTAAAGATAAATACACCTTGGTGGCACTGATTATACAAATTAACCACCTACCTGACCAAATGTAGAAATTAAAAAAAAAACGTACAAACTCCAATTTTTTTAGTTAATTATTTCAAGAGGATGCCCCATAGACTACCCATTTTCAAATACAAACATTGTGAGATATTGAAAAAAGGAATCCTCTTGATATTAACTAGCCATGGAAGAGAAAACCACCTGCCAAGTTTTATGCCTTGACTAACTACATCGTCTAAATCACATTGATCGCTATGAAGAACTGGGCTGGCAGGAGTCATGATGTACATCATAGCTAACAAAATCACAGCCAACAAAGCCTGTACAAACTATCATAGAAAATAAACCAAGTATGCATGGTTGAAATTTTGCCCACCACCAAGTTATGTGATTTACTTGCTGTCAGTAAAATATGCTTCAATTACATCATCACCATCAGCTGTTTTCCCAGTCGATCTTGATGACCTTGATGCAGTAGCAGAAGCAAGATCAGCATCCGATTGGCCAGGCTGGCTATAGATTGATTGTCCTAGTTGCATAACTTTGATTTAGTGCAGCCATTGCATTTTAATGGCTTGGGTTGATCCACCAGAGATTGCATCCTTGAGCTCTTTCACTTTAGTCTCTACTTTCTCCTTGACTGGGCCAGGAACTTTGTCTCCCAGCTCTTTAAGTTGCTTTTTAGTTTGGTACAATACTGAGTCTGCTTAGTTATTTGTGTCTATGGCATCCCTCTTTTCCTTGTCTTCCTTTGCAAACTTCTCAGCTTCTTTAACCATCTTATCCACCTGCAGTTTTTTATTTTTTATTTATTTTGTACATCCAAAGTTGGGATTTAGGAACATAAATAAAATAGGTTTATATGTGGTAATAATAGCTTCAACAATAACAAGTAGTAGAACATCCTTTTATCATGGTTGATATGTGAAAAAGCATAGCTACTTGAAATGCTGAGATTCAGAAAGAAAAGAAAGATATAGGTTATTTGGAGAACATGGTAGCATCATTGAAAGGGATAACTAATGAAATTAAATATAAGAAAAAAAGACCCCAAAGTTAAAGATCAAAAAAGAAAAACAAATTAGCTTCAATAATCAACAAATTAGCATAAAAAAAAAATATATATATATATATATATCATTTTTTGCCAACGATGGCTATGGTTCTAGGAGTATAATATATGTAACCAACAGATAGCTCTAACACAAATTTATCTTGATTAACTTGGTGTGTAGTGAATCTAGTGATGTTTATTCGTTTGAGCTATTATGAAGGTTGAGGAATAGTTGAGGGTCCTTTTGGTATGAAATATTTATTCCTCACTTTAAGGGAATCTTTGTAATGAAAATGCAATCAAACAACTAATTAGCTATAGAATAGGTATTCCATTTTTGGGTCTATTCCTATTCACCAAACATGCAGTCAATGTGTGCACAGTGCACTAGTCAAATTGGTTACTGATGATGGAGTCAAACAAGATTGTGTTTTATGGTTCTAGCACTACAATACATGTTAGCAGCATATAGCAATAATACACAAATTATTCTTGATTTACTTGGTGTTTGGTGACAAAATCTCTCATAGTTCTGCAGTTGCATTTATTGTGTACATTCAGTTATTTCTTGTGTAGTTAATAGATTATAGTCAGCTAAGATAGGTTATGCTTAGGCTATTCAAACCCACAAATTAACCACACATACTGATTTCAAACTCATTTAAATAACAAATCTAATTTGAACTACAACTAGCTATCTCAAGTTTGGAAAGGTGACAAACCCTCTTTGTAACAATAGTTTTTAGAAACATACCTCATCACTTGGCAAGGTGCTAGCACTAGTTATGGTTATATCTTGCTTCTTTCCGGTTCCCTTGTCAATAGTGGTGACAGAAAAGATGCCCGTCTCTCTCACCCTGACAGACATTAATCTCTACACTGGTCTGCCCATCTGCCGCAGTGGAAAACACCTCTGATTTGGAAGTCAGCAAAGTTGTGTTCTTTGGGATAATCTTTGTCATTACATCACCCAAAGTTTTGAGTCCTAGAGACAATGGAATGACATCCAAGAGCACAATGTAGCTAACTTCTCCAGCTAAAACACCATCCTGAAAAAAAAAAATGGCCAAAATAAATATTGATGCCTCAACAATGTATGCAATATCAATAAGTATTACAGCAGATAATATCAGAAATAGTTATACATAGTCATTTATTATTCAAATAGGCTAAGAAAAAAATTTAGAGCATGTTAGAATAATGGTTAAATAATTAAATTCACCATTTCTAGTAGCTTAAGCTATTAAAACAAATAGTAATTTACCCTCATATCAGAGAGTTCAACTGCTCTACCTCCTATTAAAAAAAATTAAAAAATCTTACATGTTGCAACCCACTTAAGTGGTAACTTATCTCAACAAGATAAGGACAAACCTGAACTACAGCCCCAAGAGCAACAACTTCATCAGGATTTACATTCACATTGGGCTCTTTTCCAGTCATCTTCCTCACAAGGTCCTGAACAGCTGGGATGCGAGTAGAACCACCAACAAGGATTACTTCATCTAAATCTTTGAAGGAAAGATTTGCATCTTTAAAGGCAGTTTCAACTGGTCCTCGTAGCCTAAGGAAAAAATAGATTTCAGTTGTAATCCACTGAACTTATGCAGGCAGATAGGCATTCATATTGGCAAAAACATACTGTTTTAAATCAATAGGCAGAAAACTCCAGTAATGGAAATCAAACACACACTGATATTTCATATGAGAGGGCAACCAGAGAGTAGCAGTTTTCAACTTACATACCTGTCTAGCAAATCTGAACATAATTCTTCAAATTTGACCCTTGTCAGGGTGGTGTCAATGTGTTTTGGGCCACCTGCAGTGGCGGTAATGAAAGGCAAACTGTAAAAACAGAAAGCTTTTCCTTAGTGATCATGACAAAGAGAGAGATCCATTCATAGAAAGAAGGCAAAGAAATTGTCACACACCTAATACTGGTCTGAGTCAGAGATGACAGCTACATCTTTGCTTTCTCTGCAGTCTCTTTGAGACGTTGTAGAGCTTGCTTGTCTTTCAGAGGGTCTATTCCTTCATCTCTTTTAAAGTTTTGGGCAAGCCAATAAACTATTCTCTGTTTTTAAGATTATAGAATATAGTCGTGTAATTTTAGTATCAACTAACAGACCAGAAAACAAAGAATAGCAAAAGCTCTATTCATTTGTCTTGTTCAAACCTTTGTCAAAATCATCTCCTCCTAAATGAGTGTCCCCTGATGTGGAAAGTACCTCAAATACTCCATCTCCAACCTCAAGAACTGCAGATTTAAAACATAACAGACCACAAACTAGAAAAAATGAGCTATGCCTTGTAAAGATCGGCCAACATTTATCTAAAGACAACGACATTAAGAAATTCCTGAACTTGAAATCCATTTCAGAAATTTCTCCTAAAACAAAAATAGCTTGATTTCAAATTACATTTTAAGGGCATAACAAAAAAGAATCCAATAATTAAGAGGAGTAACAAAGCAATTGGCATACCTGAAACGACAAAAGTACGACCTCCAAGTCGAAGGTCAAAAACCAGAATGGTCTCATTGTTTTTCTTCTCAAACCCATAAGCAAGCGAAGCTTCATCTAACCCTGCAATGTGACCTACATCTTTCGTAGCTTCGTTTAAGCACACGGCGTCGTTTACAGGTCCCATATGCTGAACGCGCTTTCAATTACGGCGTCGTTTGTTCTTTTGTTTAGTTGTTGCCCTTTTAGGCTTTTAAAAAATCCAACGCAACCATATAGGTTTTCGGTCCAGGTCCCAGACTGGACCGGTCCGGACCGGAACAAAAAGTGACTACATATAATTTTTAATATTTTATATTAAAAAAAAAAAAAAACCCCAAAAACACACTCTCTCTCTTGTGGTGTTGTTATACATGAAAGACTTGGGGCTAGTTATGCTTAGGCAGCTATTTCCTCTATGGCTCTCTCCTCACTTAATTACTTAAAAATGGTAAGAGTTTCAATTGAAAAATTAGAAGATTGGTCTTTCTTACTTGTATAAAATTCTAGACATGAAAATAATATGAAAGAAGATGATTTAGTCTCTTGACTAACATATAATTTTGGCAAAAATATTCTTTTTAGTCTTGAAATATAATCTATATTCTATTCTTTCCCTTAAAATTTAAGAGGTTTTGTATCTGTTCTTGAAAATTTAAAATGTCCACTATCTATTTTTGTTATGTTTTTTGTTTGTGTGTAATGGAATGCATATTCTAGGGATCAAAATAGAATCAAGACTATTTTTGGAATGGAAAAAAGTTTATCTTTGAAATATGGTTTAGATTTTTTCTTTTTCTTTTTGTCCTTTCATTAAATTTTAAAAAAAAAAAAAAACTTAATAAGATAAAACTTTATTATATTTTAACCCATAATGAATTATCTCCAACATTCTTTCTATTATAATGCTTGAGATATAGCATAAACAACAATAGCGACCAGAAGATGACAGCCCCCTGGTATGATTGGTTTCAAAGGCTTCTCCTTACATAGAAATCTTAAGCTCATAAAAACTGGGAGAAGGGAGGTTCAAGATTTTTAAAATCGGGTCGAGGTTCAACCGATGTAGAACAATGATGACATTAAAATTAATTTAATATTAATTACAATACAAATAAATGTATTACATGTGTTAAAATATGAAAATTTACCCTTAAAAAAATATTAAGAAATTTAAACAACTTTCAAATGTATTTTCGTTATATTTATAAAGTGAATAGAAAATAATAAATATAAACAAGCTTTAAAAAATTGTATTTATTAATCTTTCAAATAAAAAATGCATTTTAATTTAAAATAAAATCATTTTTAACATAAATTTACAATTTTCATATTCATATTCATATTTATTGATGTGAAAGAATAATTCTTGAAAAAAAAAAAAATACAAGTAAATAGTGATAAAATTAAATTGAAAACTATTAATCTTGTAAAATTAAAATAAAAAATATATAAATTTCAAGTAGGACACAAGGTAGCCAACTAGTTCAGTGGTTAGTGTGATGGACAAAGCTCCAAAACATCAAGGAAGTCGCTGGTTCTTTACCTAGAGAACGCGTTTTACCCCTTTTATTTCTGGACCCGCATTCATTTGCTAAAGAACCAGGCTGGGGCACAGGAAACACGAGTAATGTGATCTTTTAAGATATTACACTTTAATTAACATTGTTTTGAAAGCTATATACAATAGTCCAATCTTTTATACAGAAACAGCTTTAATTGGAGGGCTGCTTTACCCAATTTGAAATGTTCCCCTCCAAATTAACATTACTTCAGCCATAAAAGAGTACACGATAGGAAACACCAGGTGTAAATATTACACTTCAATAAACATTGTTTCGAAAGCTATATACTATAGGCCAAATTTTGCAAATACAAACCTTGTGAAATATTTGAAACACGGAATCCACATAACCTCAAAATCAGATGTTGCTATGAGACCAAACAATGTATACCTAGCTGCAATCTGCTGAAACCATTTAGGCAACAACATTCATGCATGGACTGGGATTGATGTAAAAGGTGATCCTCTTTGGGCTGAAGCCTAGGCGGCACTCTTGGCTATTTCTAGTGCAAATATACAAGTGTGCATGGTCAGAATTGAAGTTCTATGAGTTTACTCGCTATCAGTGAAATCTGCATTGATGAAATCATCGCCCTCAGCTGCTTTCCCAGTTGATCTGAATGACCCAAATGTCATACTAGAAGAGATCTCACAAATAAATATTATGAGGAAAAAAAAAGAAAGAAAAATAGATAACCACACACAAGAGAGAACACCAAGGATTTACATGATTCAGCCTATGGCCTACATCCACGAACAGTGACAAGGAAAAAGCTTCACCAACAAATATGGAGAGTACAAAGGTGGTGTAGACCCAATCTCACAAACCCAAACCCCAATACACCCAAATAACTCTATATCAAAGAGTTCTCTCTCAACTATAACATAATTCAAGGCTACACAATAGTGGCTGTCCATGTAAAGAATTCAATCTGAAAAAAAGCAAATAGACAATCCACTTCAAATTCACATTAACATTGACTACCACAGTTACATAATTTCTTGATTCAGGACAACCATTGCATCTTTAATGGCTTGGGTAGATCCACCAGAGATGGCATCCATGACCTCATTCACTTTAGCCTCTGCATTCTCCTTGTGTAGCTAGGAACATTGTCTCCCAGCTCTTTTATTTGCTTCTAGTTTGGTACAAAACTAAGTCAGCTTGGTTCTTTGTGTCTATGGCATCCCATTTTTCCTTGTCTTCTTTTGCAAAATTTTCAGCTTCTTTAACCATCCTACATACCTGCAACATTTTTATTTTGTACATACATGGGGTTTAGTAATATAATTAGGCCAGGCTTATAGGTACTAACAAAAAAGTGAACGTTTCCATTTTTTTTAAATCGAAAACATAGATGCTTGAAAGTTGGAATGCTGAGATTTTTGAAAGAACAGAAAGATGTAGGTTCATTGTAGAACATGGTAACATCATTGAAAGGGGTTATATATATAAAAACAAGACGCTCCTTGTGCTGCATATAAATGATAAGGAAAAAATGAAGACATAAAAGCATTTTTCAGTCTTCACATTGAGTACAAAATAAACAGGAGAGGGGGGGGGGGGGTTCACAGCCACTGCCAATACCTATGGTTATAGAACTATAGTATAAGAAAGCAGCATATTCCACTAGTGGTCTAAATTTTTCTTGATATATAATTAGTTATTTCTCAAATAGATAAATTAATTATAGTTAGCTAAGATAATTTCGGTTTTAGGCTTATTCAAAATCATTCTAATTATATCTCTACCAACATCATCCTCAACCACCAGATTCTAATTCATGCCTTCTGTTAAGAACTAAAACTTGCTATATCTAGTTTGAGCAAAATCCAGATTCTCTTCAAAACAACAGTTTTTGCAAATACATACCCTATCACTTGGCATGGTGCTAGCACTGGTTCTCCCTCATGAACTCTCACTCACCCTGATAGACATTAATCTCTTCACTAGTCTGTCCATCTGCTGCGGTGGAGAACGCCTCTGATTTGGAAGTTGGTGAAGTTGACACCACCCAAAGTTTCAAGTCCTTCTATGGCGAGACATCCAAGAGCACAATGTCATTAACTTCTCCAACAAAAAAACATGACTCTGGAAATAAAGTAACAAACAAATAATAAGTTGAATTACTTAATAACAAGAAAAGGAAAAACCTGAACTACAATCCCAAGAAAAAAAACTTCATCCATATCTTCCAGCTCCTAAACAGCTGGGATATGAGTTGTAACCCAGTGAGCTTAAGCAGGCAACTAGACTTCCAGATGAAAGAAAAAGAGAGTTCAAAATTAAAAGAAAGATCTTCTCAAAAAAAAAAAAAAATCAAAAGAAAGAAAACTGAAGCGATGAAGATAAAGAAAAAAATACAGTGATATTACATATGAGAGTTATTCTATTTCTGAACGTGCATAGTGCGAAACCATAGAGTAATAATTTCTATTGTTGAAAGGCTTACCTGTCTAACAAATCTGAACATAGTTCTTCAAATTTGACACTAGCCAGTGTGGTGTCAATCCGAAAAAAACTAATAGAAAATCCAATTCAGATTCATATCAACATTGACTACCATAGTTACATAATTTCTTAATTCAGGACAGCCATTGCATCTTTAATGGCTTGGGTGGATCCACCAGAGATGGCATCCTTGACCTCATTCACGTTAGCCTCTACATTCTCCTTGTCTAGGTACATTGTCTCCCAGCTCTTTTTGTTGTTTCTAGTTTGGTACAAAACTAAGTCAGCTTGGTTCTTTGTGTCTATGGCATCCCTCTTTTCCTTGTCTTCCTTTTGCAAAATATTCAGCTTCATTAACCATCCTATCCACCTGCAACATTTTTATTTTGTACATACAAACATAGGGTTTAGTAACATAATTAGGTTACTAATATAAAATGTGAACGTTTCCAATTATTTTTATTTATTTATTAAATGAAAAACATAGATGCTAGAAATGCTGAGACTTCAGAAAGAAAAGAAAGATATAGGTTCTTTGTAGAACATGGTAGCATCATTGAAATGGATAATAAATTTAAATAAAAAAAACAAGATAAAAAGGAGAAGTTCCTTGTGCCACAATATAGATTATAAGAAAAAAAAATTGAAGTTACAAAAATGAAGACATAAAAGCATTTTTCAGTCTATTTACAAATTAGAACATAAACGCACCCGGGGGGGGGGGGGGGGTGGTGAGGGAATTTGCAGCCACTGCCAATGGCTATGGTTCTAGACCAATATAAGAAAGCAGCACATTCCTCAAATGGTCTAAATTTTTCTTTATATATATATATAAGTTATTTATCAAATAGATAAATTAGTTATCATTAGTTAAGATAGTTTGGGTTTCAGGCTTATTCAAACTCATTCTGATAATATCTCTAGCCACAACATTTTCAACCACCAAATTCTAATTCATGCCTACTGTGAAGAACTAAAACTTGCTATATCTAGTTTGAATAAAAACCAAATTCTCTTCAAAACAATAGTTTTTGCAAATACATACCTCATCACTTTGTGTGATGGTGCTAGCACCAGTTTTGGTGTCTAAGAAAAAGCTTCCAAGGGATTTGTTGTCCCTCATGAACACTCTCTCACCCTTTTTTCAGAGAGATAAATACCTCTCTCTCACCCTAATAGACATTAATCTCTTCACTGATCTATCCATCTGCTGCAGTGGAGAACTCTGATTTCAAAGTTGGTGAAGTTGTGTTCCTTGGGATAACCTTTCTCATTACACCACCCAAAGTTTCAAGTCCTACTGCAGTGAGACATCCAAGAGCACAATGTCAATAACTTCTCCAGCTAAAAAACACCAGTCTGGAAACAAAAGTGACAAAAATAAGTATTGATGCCTCAACAGTTAGTACCACCTCCAAGGTCAAAAACCAGGATGGTCTCATTGTTTTTCTTCTCAAACCCATAAGCAAGTGAAGCAGTAGTGGGTTCATTGATTATTTGCAGGACGTCTAACCCTACAATGCGACCTGCATCTTTCGTAGCTGTCCTTTGCAAATCATTGAAGTATGCCAGCACTGTGATTACTGCTTTACTCACCCCATCATTCAGAAACTTGGATGCATCCTCCACAAGCTTTCCTCAATACCTGTGCAAAAATCTCCAGTTGCAAATTGCTTGTATGGCCGGACACTCGAGCTTCACATTGCCATTTTCGTCCCGCACAACCTTGTATGACACCTATATTGGAAGATTGGAATAATGGTTAAATGATTAAATTCACACTAGTTTATCATAGTATCAAACAATTGATCCAAAAATCCTATCTCTAATTAGTCAACTACTAGTTAAAATATTATAAAGATTAACAATTTAAGCTTTTTCAATAAGTAATAGTTCCTCATGATATAAGACATCAAATGATCCAAATTCAAATTTTCCCCAACATATTAATAATTAAATGATTTTATTAAACATTGTCTATCATGATATCCGAACATTTGATAGCTTACTAATGGTTATAAGAATATAAAATTATCAAAATTTACCATTTACGTGATAGTTTATTATGATTGCATAACAAGTAACATCTAATCCAAATAGCATACTAGTATTTAAATGATTAGATTTACAGTCATTTATAACAATAATATATGTTTGATTAAAAAAAAAAAAAAAAAAAAAAAAAAAAAACCCATTCAAGATTAATCTAAAAATTGGGTTTTGATCAAACAATACCAGAATAGCATACTAATAGTTAAAAGATCATTAAAATTCACAGTTCAAGCTCTTGTGAACACTAATCCAAATACAAATGCTGTCTCTAATCTACAAATTCTGCCTCCAATTTACAAATGGTCAAGTTAAAATACTAACTTTACGGTAAAAACTTACAAGAAAAGTGATAAATTTACCAACCTGTTTGGTTTCCTCATCAACTTCAGACATTTTCCTCCCAATAAACCTTTTCACAGAAAAGAAAGTGTTCTCAGGATTCACCACAACTTGTCTCTTAGCAATTTGCCCCACAAGCTTATCACCATTCTTAGTGTACGCCACAACAGATGGTGTCGTTCTCTGCCCCTCAGCATTAGTCACAATCGTTGGCTTCCCACCTTCCATGGCTGCCACTGCACTGTTAGTTGTTCCCAAGTCAATACCAACCACTTTCTCACACACCACCACATTGTTCTTCCCATTTCTCCTCCTCCTCCTACTATTACAACTACTCCATTTCGATTTTGGTTGCTGACCCAAGAAGTTTCTCACCCTAATAGACATTAACCTCTTCACTGGTATGTCCATTTGCTGTGGTGGAGAACAACTCCGATTTGGAAGTTGGTGAAGTTGTGTTCCTTGGGATAATCTTTCTCATTACGCCACCCAAAGTTTCAAGTCCTACTGCAGTGAGACATCCAAGAGCACAATGTCAATAACTTCTCCAGCTAAATAACACCAGTCTGGAAATAAAAGTGACAAAAATAAGTATTGATGCCTCAACAGTTAGTGCAAGTCGTTCCAAGAAGTATTACAATAGACAATATCAAAAATAGAGAGCTCTACTTCTTTTCTTTTCTTTTTTTTTTATGCGAGGAAAAATAGAATGATCCCAAAACAAGAAAATCACCTTAGCTATTGACTTGTTGCACTTGTTCATATGGCTCTAAATATGCCCTGATATCCTTTCATTCTGTGTTTCCAATTCATTCTATATCCAATTTCAAAAGTGAAAAGAGTCAAAAACATTACAATTTGAGTTACTAAAAAGGATAAAGATTGTTAATTAACATTTTTGTGCTATATATATATATATGAAAACATTACGATTTGAGCAAAGTAAGGCCAACCCTCCCCATTGTTGTTGACTCTGGAATATTTATTAGACTTTTTTGTTTGATTTGGAAGCAAATTGATTAACTCAAGCCCCACAGTATTGATAAGCACAAATTGGAAATCCCAATGGGAGTAGAATTACCTCATCTATATCTTTGAAGTAAAGCTTTGCATTTGTTAAGGATGTTTCAATTGGTGCTCAAAGCATATGAGAAAGTTAGTTGCAGTTGTAATTTAGTGAACTTAAGCAGGCAAGTAGACTACCAGATGACAAAAAAAAAAGAGTTTAAAATCAAAAGAAAGAAAACTGAAGTGAGAGAGATAAAACAAATATAGTGATATTACATATGAGAGTTATTCTATTTCTGAACATGCATAGTGCGAAACCATATAGTAATAATTTATATTGTTAAAAGGCTTACCTGTCTAACAAATCTGAACACAGTTCTTCAAGTTTGACACCAGTCAGCGTGGTGTCAACGTGTTTTGGGATTTCCGCAATGGCAATAATGAAAGGTAAACTGGAGAGAAATGTTTTTTCTCTGTGACTATGGAAAAGAGAGATCTATCAACTTAAATAAAGAAGGTAAAGAAAAAGCCACATACCAAGTATTGGTCAGAGTTAGAGATGACCGCTCCATCATTGCTTTCTAGCAGTGAGATGTTGTAGAGCTTGCCTGTCATACAGAATATATATGCCTTCATCTTTAAGACGTTTTCTTAAAGCCAATCAACTATTCTGTATTAAAAATTATCGAACGTAAGGGTGTAATTTATTAACAACTAACTATTACTCAGAAAATAAAGAATATAAGCTAAAGATGTACTCATTTCTCTTGTTCCAACCTTGTCGAAATCATCACCTCCTAGATTTGTCAGCTCCTCAAATCCTGAAACTATCCAAGCAGGGTCACCCTTACCCAAATTTTGACTACTCCTATTGTACCTCAAAGCCAAACACATACTCCTACTACAATTGTCTCTACCCCAGAGACCCCTGTCCCAACCTGTGTGACTAGTGTTGGGCTTAAACGTCTAAGGGGATCGAATTCCAAGCAGTCCCAAACAATTCCTGATTCAGAGAACTCCCCTCCAAACTTGGGCAATACCCACGTGGAGGTTATGGATGCACCAGCCTACATAAAGGCTTTTATGGTGGACGGGGAGGCTCTCCTGCCACAGACAGAGTAAGGCCGTGGAGAGATGGCCGTGAAGGAAAAGTCGCTGAGTGTGTGGGGAAGGCTCTTCTACTTCCCGAGGACATGTAGCACTGGGCAAAATGGGATGATGACAACTTGCTATTGAACATGAAAAGGGAAGCCATCATGGTAATTCACAATCTCATTGCATTTCTTATTTCTTTTTAAAGGATTTTGCAAGCTCAATCAATCTTTTCTTTATAACTCTTGGCAGGGCTATCAATGCTCCGCGGTCATTGAGGAGAGGTTTCTTGCTATCAAGGCTAAGGCTGAAGAGCTGAATGCTAATAATGAAGATCTGTTAAAGAAAATTTGTGACACAATAAACAAAGTTTTTGAATTCGAGAAGCTTAGAGCTGAGGCGGAGGAGAAGACCAAGGTCATTTCTGAAAGGAAAGAAGTTTTAGAGAAAGAGCTCGAGGAAACGAAGAAAGCGCTTGTGGAGAAAGATGCTGAGCTGAATGGCTATGTGGCAAATGATGAAGCCAGAATTCAAGAGTCTTATGAACAAGGTCAGCTCGACTGCATTTCCTCCGCGAGGTCTGAAGTACAGCGAAACCTTCAAGTCTACTTTTTGAAAGGATGATTTGATGCGCTTGATAAGATGCAAGTGAATTCTTCCTCCTCTCTTAGGCAAAAAAGCAGCATCCCAATTCCTGAAGAACTCATCATCATTCCTGTTACGGGATCAGGAGGAGAGGTGACCAACTCAGCAGCCGCACCCGCTACTGAGGAACTGCCCCGTGCTTAAATTTTTTCTTTTGGAACACTTTTCTACTTTGCCGCACCCACAATCGAGCAAAGTAGAAAAGTGTTCCAAAAGAAAAATTTAAGCACGGGGCAGTTCCTCAGTAGCGGGTGCGGCTGCTGAGTTGGTCACCTCTCCTCCTGATCCCGTAACAGGAATGATGATGAGTTCTTCAGGAATTGGGATGCTGCTTTTTTGCCTAAGGGAGGAGGAAGAATCCACTTGCATCTTATCAAGCGCAGCAAACCATCCTTTCAAAAAGTAGACTTGAAGGTTTCGCCGTACTTCAGACCTCACGGAGGAAATGCAGTCGAGCTGACCTTGTTTATAAGACTCTCGAATTCTGGCCTCATCATCTGCCACATAGCCTTCCAGCTGAGCATCTTTCTCCGCAAGCGCTTTCTTCGTTTCCTCGAGCTCTTTCTCTAAAGCTTCTTTCCTTTCAGAAATGGCCTTGGTCTTCTCCTTCGCCTTAGCTCTAAGCTTCTCAGATTCATAAACTTTGTTTATCGTGTCACAAATTTTCTTTAACAGATCTTCATTATCAGCATTCAACTCTTCAGCCTTAGCCTTGACATCAAGAAACCTCTCCTCAATGACCGCAAAGCATTGATAGCCATGCCAAAAGTTATAAAGAAATAATTGATTGAGCTTGCAAAATCCTTTAAAAATAAATAAGAAATGCAATGAGATTGTGAATTACCATGATGGCTTCCCTTTTCATGTTCAACAGCAAGTTGTCATCATCCCATTTTGCCCAGTACTTCATGTCCACCGGAAGTAGGAGAGCCTTCCCCCACACACTCAGTGACTTTTCCTCCACGGCCATCTCTCCACGGCCTTACTCTGCCTGTGGCAAGAAGAGCCTCCCCGTCCACCATAAAAGCCTTTATGTAGGCTAGTGCATCCATAACCTCCACATGGGTATCACCTAAGTCTGGAGGGGAGTTCTCTGAATCAAGAATTGTTTGGGGTTGCTTGGAATTCGATCCCCTTAGACGTTTAAGCCCAGCCCTAGTCACACGGGTCGGGACAGGGGTCTTTGTGGTAGAGACAGTTGTTGTAGGAGGATGTGTTTGGCTTTGAGTACAACAGGAGCAGCCAAAATTTGGGCGAGGATGACCCTTCAAAGAAGGGCGTTGATAATGTTGTGGATGAAGCAAGCACCTCTTTACTCATATCATTATCGGACATGTACTCCAAATCATTCATCATATGAAGGCTTAAGTGTTGCACACCCTAAATCAAATCCATTTCATCTAGAGAACAAAATATTAAAATCAAAATGGCTTGTACATAATCAGAACAATGATAAGACAAGTTCATGAACTGCATATGGTTGCTTCTATTCACAGCATCCCTTTTCCAATTTCTTTTAAAAACAATACATCTAACACAGCATCTTGTAAAGGTCTTCTGATCAATGTAGTCATTTGCATTTCCCCCAGGGCAACCCGGCTAGTAAGATCATATGTTTCCAGGTCAAATAAATCAATCCTGTTTGCTCCCTTGATACCAGCAATTCCTATGACCTATTAATGCAGGGGAGAAGATGTGAGCAAAAGAATTTCACAGCACCCTTAAATTAACACAGAAAATCAGTGCTATTGCTATTAGTATTGGGCAAAAAATAACACAATGAACCATTTACAAGTTTGAGAAAATCAAGGAATTACAAACACAACTCACACAAACCTAGGAGATTTGAACTCATGACTTCACCTTCTAAACCTTATATATGGCGTGGGAGAAGGTGCTATCTAATCACAACACAATGAGCATATTATGAGATGCCAACGACAATGATAATGTTCTACAGTGAATTAGCCATGCCAGAGATATGTCATATCTAAAACAATGAATAAATTATAGGTATCTGCCAAAAAACAGTTCTAATAAATTTAGCCAAGAGCCTTATAACTTAATTAGTGACCCCTAAAGGTGACGTCCGAAGTTCAAATCTCCCTCCCCTAACTATTGAATTATCAACCAAAAAAAAAAAAAAGTAACTAGGAATAATTACAGTGATAAACTGACACCTTATGAATTTAAGAGGCGATTATAGTGGAAGGCAACAATGTAGCTATTCAACATGTGAAAAGAAAAACCATTTGTACACTGATCAGTTCAGCAGTTTCTCACCCATATTTTTTCCATTTTTGATTCAGCACCCAAAGCGTATTATGAATTTACAAGGAAGCATGAGTTCAAACATCATTCATATGGGTGTAAAAGGTTTCTTTTGAAAAGTTTAGATGGATAGATAAGCTGTGAACAACAAAATTAATAATAGTGACAGAAAAAAGACTGAACCAAAAGCTAAACTTGGCACCATTTACTAAAAGATTTAGAAAATGAAGTACTAGAACATATATTCTCCATTTGATGTTGTCAACTTGTCATATTTTTCAACTCCACATAAAGAACAAATCAACTAACTAAATGAATCCTTTGAAAAGAACAACCGGCAGAGCAATACAGGGGATCCACAATACATAGAAAGCATAAAAAAATTTCATAACTCAAAAGAAAAAGCACACAAGAATCATGATTTTGAGCCGAAATAAAAATCGTAAGAACCCAGGCTAGCTGGGAAAAAAAAAAAAAAAACTCAATCAGATTTTTTTTAGGGTTTGAACCTACCACTTAAAAATCCAATCAAAACCCGTGAAAATACCAAAATCCAGCAAAATCCATACTAAATCAAGTGATTGATATTAAAAAAAAAAAAAAACCCAAACCCATTAAAATTTCGAAATTCAAAATTTGGGGAAACAAAAAGTCATAAAAGAACACACCTTGAGGTTCGGTGCGGCAGCCCCAGCTCCAGAAACGATGTGTGTGGCGGCGTATGTAAAGGGGTGGAGCTCCGGTGCTAAGAGGAGAGGAGGAAATGAGATTTGGGGTTTAGGCGCTTAGGTCTTCAGGTCTGTCGTGTATTCATGTTTGAGGATTGTAAGGTTTAATTAAGTTATGTTTGTGTGTTCTAACGTGTATTGAACAAAGTGATGACGTGTCGTTTCTTCATTGGTGGCGTAAAACCTCATTTTAATCTCTTCATTAAAATGTTGAAGAAATCTTGAAATGAATAAAAGAGAGGTGCTTCGGTTTAGTGAAAAAGAATAAAAAAGAGGTGCATCGAAACTCGAAAGTAATAACAAATATATGGGAAACACGAGATGGTATAGATGATATCATGTTACAGAGTCCAGACAGTACACTGCTGAGAAACAGTGAAACACGAGATGCAATGTGTTCTTTAAATATTACACCGTCTGGAGTGGTCTTTTAAGATATTAACATCATGAGATATTTGAAAAAAAAGGAATTCTCTTCATATTAACTACACGCAAGAAAAGTAGGACTAAGTTTCAATGCTGACGAATTTCATCAATATCATTAGTTTTATTTTTCAGTTTCTTGGTACAATCAAGCAAAGAAAAAGCAACCTATGGTCTCAAGAACACGTGAAGCACAACAGAAGTGTTGGGCCTCGGGCCCCCTCTGTATCTAAATAAAATTAGTGGAACTGAGGATTAGCTGTTAATTTTGTGGCCTAGTTGATAATTTAATGTGCCAGTCATATCATCATTCTATCAAAGGACACCTTATTTTATAGAAATAATAATAATAATAATAATAATAATAATAATAATAATAATAATTATGGGTCATATTAACCGGTGCTACACTTAACAATTTATTTTAAAAAAATTTTATTTTGATACTATTTTTATGAAAAATTAGTCGTAGACCCATACGATGCATGAGAATAAATAATTATTTTATAATTGTAATTGTAATATAATGTATAATTTGTTCTTTCTAAAAATTAAACAATTGCTAGTAGGTCTAATAAGGTCTACTTCAGTCCACTTTGGTCTACTCAATCAGTTTCGGTCCATTTTAGACAAATTGTGACTTAAATTGATTTTTTTGTAGGTTGTATTTTCAAGTTTAGCTCAAAAATTAATATATATTTTTTCTTAATTTTTGGTTGAAATGTATGAGATTTTATTATATCTGAGCTAAGCTCTTTAGTTTTGAATTAAAAAATACAAACAAAATAAACATTAGAAATTAGAAATATGAGCCCTAAAAATGATAAATATTCAAAAGTATTATTTGGTCCACATCAGTCCTATTCGGTCCACGTTGGTCCATTCTTCCCACTTTGGTTCTATTCAATCTACATTTTCCTATTCGATCTTGGTCCTATTTAGTCAATATTGATCCTATTTGGTCCACTATGGTCCTATTCGGTTCTGTTTGTTCCTACTTGGTTCATATTGGTCCACTCTATCCTATTCAGTTCACTTTGGTCCTATTCGGTCCTACTTGTTCTCATCCGGTCCTATTTTGTCCGTTCAGTCCACTTTGTTCTATTTGGTCCATTTGTGTTCACTTTGGTCCATTTAGACTACTTTGATTCATTTGTGTTCACTTCGGTCCATTTTGATCTACTTTAGTCCATTTTTGTACACTTGCATATAGGGAGAAGACATGTTTAGGTTGAGAGTACCAATCCTAAATTCAAATATATATATATATATATATATATATCAAACTCGTAATATCTAAAATCTTAAGTATAATATTTATTATTGCTACACTTTTTTAAGCCACATTAATATAGCATTTCAATCCACTTCGATTTAGCTAAATTTAAGTGAAAATCTTTTTAAACATTAAGGTTATAAATGTACAAATCTAATATTTATGGTAGTTACTCATTAATTTTAACATCATTACTTTTAAATGAATTGCATGAGGTTGATTATATATTCAAGCAAAAAATAATAAAATAAATAAATAAATGTGTGTGTGTGTGTGTGTGTGTGTGTAACTGGACCAAATTGACCATATGTACCAAATTGGATCGAATAGACCTAATGGGATTGAATTGACCAAATTGCACCAAATAGATTGGAGTGAAACGAATGGATCATATGAATCGAATTAGACCGAACAGGACTGAATTGAGCAAAGTAGGCCGAATGGACCAAATTGGCTAAATTTGACTGAATAGACCTAGGTGGACCGAATAGGCCTAAGTGAACAATATGGACCAAATTGGACTGAATAGACCCAAGTGGACCTTGTGGACCAAATTAGACCGAATAGGCCTTTATGGACCATATAGACCGAATTAGACTGAATAGATCGAAGTGGATAGAATGGACCGGATTGGACTGAAAGGACCGGATTGGCCGAACATGACAGCATTGAGTAAAGTATACCAAAAGGACTGAATAAACCTAGCTGGACTTAATTGGCCAAGTGGACCGTATGGACCAAATTGGACGGAATAGACCTTTTTTTTTTTTTTTGAGAAACTGGACGGAATAGACCTAACTGAACCGAATTGCCCAAATTGGACTGATTAGACCTAGGTAGACTGAATAGACCATATTGGACTGAATAGACCTAAATGGACAGAATGGACCAAATTGGACTGAAAAGACCAAAGTTATATGGACCAAATTGGACCTAAAAGACCTAGCTGGACCAAATAGGCCATATTGGACCAAATAGACCTAGGCTGATTGTATGGACCTAATTGGACCAAATATATCAAAGTGGATGGAATGGACTGAACTAGAAAGAATTTTCCAAAGTAGAGGGAATGGGTTTGAATGGACCAAACATAACCAAATAAACCGAATTGGACTGAATTGACTTAAGTAGGCCGAATGGACCTAATTGAATTGAAGTGGACTAAAGTAGACTGAATTTGACCAAAGTGGACTGAAGTATACCAAATCAGACCAAATTCATGAAGTGGACCGAATGCCAATTTGTTATTAGCATAGCCAAAATTGTGTATGAACCAACTATGAACTAAAATCAAACCAAAACTGTTCCCTCATACATTTCAGAGGTCATTTTAGCTCTTTGTTCTGTGATACAAAATAAATCTAAATCTAAAGCATACCCAAAAATTAATAAAACTAAATTCCATGTTTTTTTTTCTTTCTCTGGACTAGTCTTAATTAGAGTTTTTTTTTTTTTTTTTTTAATCTTTGAGATTGAGATGGTATTGGACCAGAGTTTCGATGTAAGCACCAGATTTCTTTATTTGTTTTCTATGTATCAGTATATGGTTAGTGAATGTTGCTGCAATGCAAACAAAAGTCGCAATCCAAACATGTCTTGAAGGAAACAAATCGACCCTATTTAAGATTTGATAACAACGATCTTATGGTCCAATGACTTCTTCAGAGGTTTAATTCCTAGGAATGAATCAACCCTATTTTTACTTGGAAAAGAAGAAAGAATGCACGATTTGACGTTACTTCTTAACATGATAAGATATTTAATGTATCCAATGTATGCAAAGCCCCTCTCACCATGTGTAAATCTTGTATGTATAAGATAATTCAAACATGGTAATTGCTGTGCTTTGTGCTTCTTAGCATTGGCTATTTTGCCTTTCCAACGATCCAATCCCTCTACATCCTTGAAAATCCTCCTAATCTACCAAAGTAGTGGCTGCTTTACTAGATAGACCGCCAAGCCACATTTATGAAGGCAAAGTGGTGATGTTGTTGTGAAGGGATCATTAGGTTTCAACTTCAAGATACGGATTAAATATCAAACCCATCTAACAAGAAAAGGCATTAAGCGAAGACTTGCAAGCATATGAAGAATCTTAAATTTTCACACCTCTCGGAGGACAATTTGTAAAGAAATGTTTTAAAGTAGTCAATGATCACAGTGAAATTGGAACAGGGTAATAGCATGAAGCGAAGACTTGGCTAAAGTTAACCAAGCAAAAGCTAATGACCAAGACTAAAATGTCAAAGTGTACAACACCTAGAAACACTGTAGGATCCCAATGTGAGCTCTGCCCATTATTTTACTATTTAGCATGATTACCACAACATAAGTGAATGATCCACAATCACTATAGCCAGTAGTAGTAGCAGCTATACCAGTTCCAATTCAAACCAAGAAATTAGATGGACATAATGTAGTAATCAAAGTGAATAAGGTTTCAATTAGTAAGTAAGGGTTGAAAAAGGTTTCAATTGGAAATGTAAAGCAATTTTGCATTGCTTAAGCAGTAGTGAACATATATCTTGAACCAGTAAGAAAATAAAACTGCAGGACACTTGTACCATTTTTAAACTCCAAAAATTTTCAACATCTTTTTTTTTCTCTCTCTCCAAAATGAACCGTTTCAGTTTCCTTTCTCTTAAACCCTAAAAGACTATCAAGAAGAGCTTAAAACGCACTGTATCAATGATTCCAAATCAATCAACATCACTTTTAGGCTTCTGGGTTTCAATTCTTAAAATGTGGTTTAAAAGCAAAAACACCATTAGTTTCAATTCTTCTTTGTAACTCTATGAGATTTCCATATCTGTCAATTGATTTATGGAACTAACTTCTTTTTAGCTTTAATGGATGGAAAAATCACATGACACTAATGTAATTAGTGGCGCGAATTCATTGGTGAGTCATCTTAATGTAATAATGTGAACTTCATGGGAGTTTCTTTCCATAAGAACTAAAGTAAGTTAGTTCAATGCACAATTTGGTGCCCTTTTCAGATAATTGGCAATTTTAATTGGGATGAAATTTGGTAATTGACATGAGTATTGCAAATATTTAGCTAACCAGGACAAGGTACAATCTGCTTCAGCAGATTGCATACTCTCCAGCATCATTTTAGCCTTCACAAAAACTAAAGAGGAAAAGCACAAACCAGTATCGTTTCGATCATAAAACTCTCACACAATATGATTCAATCACTGGTTACACAATCCTAGTGAAATATGTTCAATTTTACACTGCACATGTCAGTTGAGTCTCTAATCTCTTTGAACAGCCTATAATTGACACATTTAGCTTTTACTTTCTTGCTACTTTCCTGTTACTATTACTTTACATCCATAACCAGTTCTTGCTTGTAAAATGTCACTAGCTATCTTTGCCATTATAAAGTGGAGCAAGTCAAAACCCTTTTACTCTTGGCTATAATTTGATTAGTCATTCGCCTATTCCATTCTTGAATTTCCATAAACTTAGTAAAATCGTAATCTAGTAATCTGCCTGCACTTTTCAGATGGATGTGCATGAGCAGATATGTCACACCCTTATCTGAACCATGTACCTCTCTCATTCAAAGCGAGCACTCTACGATGTGAGCTACATCCCCATGTTGATAACCTCTCTTAAACACAATTATAAAACACTTTAGCACACATAAAATTTTGACTTGAGAAACAAGTTTCGATCTCTTAAAGATTCATTCCAATCCATTTGAAAATTCATACATTACAAGATTTGAACATAGTGGATTTACTGATTAGTCAAGAAAAGACGACCAACACATGCTAGGTCACCTTATGCGTATTACCACTGGTTCGCCGCTTCTCCTCATAAATACTAATAATCTTAACAATCTCCACTCACCCTTTTAGTCTCAACACACTCACTCTCAAATGGATCATCCCATTCCCAAAGGCACCATCATCTTTAGCACAGTCGGTAGGTCCAACTATGGCTTCCACATCTTCTCTCTCCAACTCCAACCCACCACTCTCGGCCCAGGGCACTGCCTCATTGACGGTATCTCTATCAACTTCAATGGAATAGAGAATTAGCTGTTAATTTTGTCCCCAAGCTGTTAATTTATGTGTTAGTCATGTTAACGAGGAGACCTTTTCCGAAAGTTTAGGAAGTACTTGTTAATTTAATGTGCATATTCACATTCTAATGGAGGATAGACCATGTCCAAAAGTTGGGCCCCCGATCTAGAACTGAACTAAACTCATGGTATTGTAATTTTAGCTAACCAGTTTTTGTCTTTTTTTTCTTTTTCTTTTTCTTTTTTTTTTTCTGGTTTCCTTTTTCCTTTTTTTGAAAAAAAAAAAAAAAAGATTTTATCTTAGAAAAATGTATTCTTTTCTCTAATGGCTTTAAATTTTGCCTCAATGAAACTTTCTATCTTAAGTTGTGTTGGGCATTGAATAGGTTGTAAATCTGAGATGACATTAGGTAAATAACTTTTGATCCTCCATTATCATATATAGTACAAACTAGTCACATATTTGCTCAGTAGTTGAAATTTTTTGTATGAATTTTTAAAAATATATTTGATTTTATAGATTAAATAATCAATAAGCGTTATTTGAAATTTCACTCCAACAAACTTTACTTGTTTCAAACCACTTTCCTCAGAGTTGACTAAAAAGTGCCGAAACCATCACTAAAAATTGGGGCGTGTAGTTTGATTAGCTATATTCCGAGGGTCATTAAAATCCTCGAAATAAACCTATACAACCCTCACAATAATCTATTAAAATTAGGCACACTCCAGTGCTAATTTTACCTCCGTATTTAAACATGGATCCGGTTAACGTGTGCCTTTGAACAATTCATTTTTGGAAATATTTTCTCGAGAATTGAAAAAGCTGTCAATACTTTTTCAATTCCCGAAAAAATATTTCCAAAAATATTTACTTATTGTGTGCCCTTAAGGCACGCATTAACAAAATCCTTTAAACATTTGTCAACGCATCCTATCACATCCTTTGATAGAAGGTATCTCAAAATTTCCAACCCTTGAAATAAAGTCCAAAATTAAAATACAAAAGGGAAACTCATTTTTGTTCAAGCTCCACACTCAGAAACCGCTCACACAATCAGAAAATTCTCACAAAATCGATCTAAGCTCATCTCAGAAAACTCAACGATCGAAGCGAGCCGTTGATAGACTTAGCACTCTTCAACACTCCATTTCCGATTACAGGTCTGTCTTTCTCTGTTTGTTTCCTGAGAAATTATGGAAATTACATAGCAGAATTATCCAAAAAAAATTTGGTATTCTCTCTCGTTTTCTCTCTCCCTCCATCGGTAGATATTTCTCTTCCTCACCATTGGTATAATTTGGGGGCTAGGATTTGGATTACATGTCCTTTGGTATAATTTGGGGGCTAGGGTTTGGATTACATGTCCTTTGGAATCTGAAGTATGGATTGGATCTAAGAGGCTTGAACATATTATATTGAAGAAATTCTTAAAAAGGAGTTTCTAAGTGTCAATGGTGTGGTATAGCAATAGTACAAATTTAAGTGTTGGTTGGATCTTTGAGGTTTTTGGTGGTGCTATGTTTGTTATTTTTTGTTTTCCAGTATTTTATCTGAGAGTTTGATGCTGATTTTGAAAATTCTATGTGTATGTTAATTATTGAAAATCAGCTATAACATAGGTTTCCCCAATGGATATATTGATTATACCAGTGCAGTGTAAGTCTTTGTGTTTCTGAAGCTATTAAAGCTAAAATCAATGCAATTTGATTATCCATTTTTATTGGTTTTTTGAGTTCCCTAATTTTGAAAGGACTGGACTATGTGATATCAAGAAGTTGCTACAAATTTATAGTTTAGACATTTGAAACTTGTGTTAAAGAATACTCTTCTCTGTAGGAAAGTCGGAGTATACACAAAAGCTTTTGTGGCTGGACTTCCAAAAATCATTAACAATGTCATATCTAGCTCATCTCCTACTGTTATCTACTATTAATTCGCAAAACAATCTTCATTTGTTTGTCACACATGATTCAGATCATAGACAAAGCCCTTTAGATTTTAATCATTTTGCCAACAGATTAACTTATACAATACGGATAGATTATTTATGGCAGATAATGAAGATCAATCTCAAATAGAAAATCCCATCAGGAAGGTCAAGGATTTAGCTGAGGAACAAAATGAGCATAACCTCTACGCATTCACTCCCAAAGGAAAGTGAGGAAGATAATGTGTCTCAAAATATCATATATGGTATATTTTTCCCTTAACTTCTGTTTCGTTTTGTTTGATTGTTGAATCCATAGTTATCGCTGCTTCTCATTTAAATAAAGTGTTTGGTAGCTCCGTTTTATTGTAGGAAATAAAAATGATATTTTTTGGGTTATTCTTATGTGATACTATTGCGGCTGGTATTGAAGCTCGTGATGGTTTTCTTAGCTGATCCAAATGATATCTTCTTGACAGATGGAGCAAGCCCAGCTGTAAATTTTGACTTCACTTTCTTTTTGTTTCTATAACTGCCAATATTTTCCATTTCCAATTGATACATTTATAACAGATTGTGTTTCTCTCTTACCAGGTGCATATAATGATTCAATTACTGATAAGATCAGAAAATGACAGAATTTTTTGTCCCATTCCTCAGTACCCTTTATACCCTGCTTCAATTGATCTCCATGGTGGCACACTGGTATGCTTCTAATTTGTAGCACTTTATTCAGAAGCTCAAGATTGGTTATATTCAACTGCTAAGTGAAAAGACTTTATTTTATTTTTTCAGCATAGATTTAACACTGACCTGACTTGGTAACTTGGAAGTTGGAAAATGGAATTTTGATTTGTTCTTTTTTTTTTTTTTTTTTTTTTAATTTTCATTCAATCTTGAAGTATGGTCATTTCAGGTTCCTTACTATCTCAATGAAGACAGGGTGGGGATTGGAAGTCTCTTCACTTAAGAACCAATTGGAGGCTGCCAAGTCCCAAGGCATCATAGTTAGGGATTTGGTTGTTATAAATCCCAGAAACCCAACAGGGCAGGTTTGCTATTAGTAGGTTTGAAGAAGTAGAGATTTGACTAGCAAAGTACCTAATGTTCACGTAAAAGAGAATGCATTGCTATGTGTCTATTTTTGTCCCTGTACATTATATGATTTTTCTGTTGTACCTGTAGGTTCTTGGTGAGGAGAACCAGCGTGACATTGTGGAATCTGCGGGAAAGAAGGTCTTGTGATACTGCCAGATGAGGTTGGTAAATTCTTACTAGCAAAAGATGTTGAAACATCATGCAACGCTAGTAATAAATAGAGATTTGAGTACTTGTAGGGAACTAAATTTGGTTTTGTTTGCTCTTTATAGACTCCCTTTGCTTGCTTGGAGCCCTACCAAATAGATCTGATTTGATTTGCTATGTTAAAGTTACAACTAATATCCAATGAACTTTATATAGGTATATCAGGAAAATGTTAATTGTGAACAGATTCTGTGTAATGTATTTGAGCCGATTTTTGTGGAATTTGAAATTTGGATCAAGTGTCAGGTGTTAATACCATGTTCTATTACTTGGAGATTTAAACTGGATAATAAGGTGTTCACTTGTTTGTAAACTTGGTTCAAAGCCATTATGAACTACTTAACAGCTGTGAAAATATTATTTTCTAATTGAATCATTTGTCTTTAAGATCGACAAGACTATTCTGGCGCTCATACATATGAAAGGATTGATGTGGAGGGATCTTTCCATACTGAATGGTTCAAGCTTGCCAAACAGTGTAAGATAAGTTTTGGAGGTATTCGACTTGAATGAAACTCAAAATAATCCTAATAAATTTCTGCCCAGGACTCTGCTGGGCAGAGCTGACACCACCTCTACCTGTTAAAATGTATCTCAATTATTCTGTTTAATTGCTTGAAGTTTGTTTATGTTGTTTTTCATTGTGTTTTGGAAGATTCTACTACTTCTCTTTATATTTTTTCTTGTTTTTTGCAGGGAGGTTGGGTTTCAAGACTGAACATGGAAGTGGACAGAGGAAGTCATTAGTACCAAAGAAAACCTTAGTAAATCTTGGTTGTGTATAAACTGCACAATTTATAATCATATTAATTGATGAGACATTATTTGTATAGTCAATGGAAAAGAGTAGGCATTGACATTATTTGCCTCAAGCACATGGGATGAAGTACCACTTAGTTCTTCATGATGTTCTGAAATTTGAAAGAGTCTGTTAATAAGTAGAAACTAATTCGCTTGTAAGTGCTTAATGTATTTGTTTAAAAGAATATGTATGTTACTAACCATTAAGATCGAATAATTTTTGTTGGTTGTTTCAAATTTTGAGTACTTGAGGCTTGACACTAATTGCGTATTTGGGCTCAAGTTTGGAAATGTGTATTTTGTCCATTTGTTTGTTTAGTGCAGCTATTTGCACTGTGTTTGTGTGTTTTTGTTGAGGAGGTCACTTAGATTTTTTATAGGAACTTTGGTTGTGTTTTGTGCAGCCACAAGGCTGATCTGGGTGTTGTATGGCTACTGGCCTTTTGTTCCTGCACAAAGTAGTTTTTTTTCTTGCGCGTGATTTAAATTATTGTATTTTGAAGCATCTTCTAATCTCTTGAAATGGCCTTGAGAAATCTTTCTTGAGCTTTTCAAGCATCTTTTAATCTCTTGAAATGGCCTTGAGAAATCTTTCTTGAGCCAACACTCTTAGCATGCTATTAAAGGTATTGGGTAAAATAATTTATTAGTTTCAAAATTCTATAGTTAAAATACCAAGTTCCTTTAGGTTAATGTGAAAGTGTCTCCATAAACTTCAAAAATGAAGGATTTAGTGATTTAGAAAGCTAATTGAATTTTGTTTTGATATTTGTGTTTTGTTATAATATAGATTTTGTAATATGTGGTTCTTTAAAGTCTATGTGCATGGTTGTGGAGTTTTTTTTTTTTTTTTTTTTTTTTAAGGAGAAAAACCTTATTTTAAGGGTCGGGAGACCCTCAAAAAAGGTTATTGTGCTTTTATTTATTTTTGAATTTTTTTAGGGTTGCCAATCCTCCATAAAGATGAAACTTTTTTTTCAAGGGTCATGTAGGTCGTTGAAATTTCTGTTTCAAGGATCATATAGGCCATCAAAATTTTTGTTTTGAGGGAATTTGTTTCAAAGGTTATCAAGGGCCTTCTAGACCCTCAAAATAATCTTTTTTGAGGGCTTTTAAGGGTTTTGACCCTCGAAACAAACCAACTTTGTTGTAGTATATTGTGTTTTTAATTTTTGTATTCCTTCCTATTACTGTCATTCAAATAGTTGGGAAAACACATTGAGATTTCTATCTCAATGGACAAAACAAATTTCCATTCAACTGATTATATGATGCATTTGACGTAGTATAATTATATTGAATGGTAAGTAACATTATATTCTATACTTTGTATATTTGCATTTGTTTGATACTCTTTTATCGTTGTTTGAACTCACTTTTAGTCTCTTTAATAAACAAGTTAGATTTTCAACATTGAGTTGAATTCTGTACCTATAAGTAAAAATTTCAGTATTTTTATGTTGGATTAGATATATTTATACCTGTAGATATTGTTTGTTTGTTTAGACTCCTGAAAACCAGTTTTGTTTAATCTAATTAATTGACCAAGTACTTACTTAGATTGATTTTTCAAATCTAGGTTAAACATAGACAATTATATCACAAAGTGCGGAAAAATAAAGACGACAAGCAATATAATGACTTAGGAAAACCAAATGAAATGAACAATTTCAAGGTAAAAAAACCTGGCGTGGATTTAACCTAACTATCCTCAAGGTAAACAAATTCACTTTGATAGAGTTTGATAGAGTGGAAGTTTTACAATAGATTTTCTCCCTAAAATCTAAAACCTGTAATACTTACTCATATGACCATGTGCAGCTTCGACTCCACTGACTAATCTATCTAAAATTGTTGAACACAAACACCAATGTTTGCGACTTTGAAATTTCACTCAAAGGTTTAGATCACTGTCAGTAGTAGATATCTTTATGCAGTAACTCACTAGTTCATGATTGCAAATCTTGTTCCGATAGATGCTTGTTGAGTTAGAATGTTACAGAAACCTCACAAATTTCACAGGAGTAAATCACAAGACTTCCAAGAACTTGTAAAACGTAGTTAGGGTTTTCCTTTTTTACCAAGTAGTGTTTAACTCAAACCATAAATGTTTTTGTGATCTTTGGGCCTACTTAAAATTTTACAGACTACAATTTTCGATCAGTCGAGCCTTTCTTTCGATCGGTCAAGCTTCACAGAAACTAACTTCTTCTTTTTGCAGCTTTACAGTTCTTGAATCTTGACCAATGTAACACCTAATCTAGACATGTTTTTGTTCTCGGTTTGCCAACATACATAAGTTTAGAATCTAAACATTTAATTCTAAATATTTAGAACCTAACAGATATAAATAATGTTGAGTTGAATTGGAAAATTGCACTTACATCCACAATAATCACACTAGAAGTCATCTTTTTATATATATATATATATATAAATATATTCAATAGTTACAATTAAAGAGGGGAATTTAAATCTTAAATGTCACTATTGAAAACAGTGGGAGGTGCTAATTAAACTACATAGCAAAGTTGCCAGAAAGAATGAATGCATAATCAAAAGCCATCTTCTATCCTGTTTGATAAGATTGTAGAGGCAAAAAAATTTCTTAAGGACATCATATATGTTTTGAATGATATATAAACCCTTGCGTAGTAGTTAGTAGAGCAACAAGGTCCACACTAACTAAATAATATTCAGCAACGCATTGAATAAAACCAATCATTTGAAGTTTTTAACAATAGAAAATTTTGTCCCAAATTTGTTAATTTAACTAGTGGTAGACCCACTTTGTAATGTGATATAATGTATAATTTATTTTCTAAAATTTATTGAAGATAATTTCATTAATATATATTATTTATTTTTTGAAGTGTTTTGTACTTTACATTATTCAAATTTTTGTTATAGTGTGTTATGTTTTCCTTTTATTTTATTTTTTGGTACAACTAAACTTTTTTAAGTTTCAAATTAATGATTTAAATTTCTTATTCTTTTGAGGAAATTAATATGATATATCAAAACTCATTAGAAATTAACAATTTATGTTACTCAAATAATTTATAGGCACATCCAAATACACAGACATGTAAATCACTAAATTGTATTTTGATATAAACTCAAATTCTCATTTCAAATTCAAATAAAAAATATAAGAGGGGGATAGATATGATGGGCAACTCAAAAAACACATCATCAAAATGTATCAACCCAAAGTAGAGATTAAAAAAAAATCATCGATCTAAAATAGAGTTGAAAGAAAGAATAAATAAGAGAGAGAGAGAGAGAGAGAGAGAGAGAGAGAGAGAGAGAGAGAGAGAGAGAGAATATTCACATTTTTTGGGTGAGAATGTGAGATAAATAGAAATTTATATAAAAGAAAACAAGAAAAAGATTACTCAAAAGAAAATGTATGGTTGTAAACACCAAATAAACCAAGTCATGCTGCATAATAGAATAACATTATACCATTATATACTAGATAATGTCTCATGATAACATCTATCAATCAAAGAAAAGAAAAAAAGATAACAAATCAAAAGACAACCAGATCACATCAATATCCAAAGTAGAATTTAATACAAAAATTTATCAACTTAGAGTAGGATGCGATAAAGAATAAAAAAATCCACCAAAAGAGAGAAAGAGAAATATTCACCATTTTTTGTGTAGGAAAAATATGGATAAAATAAAAGAGAATGACAAATTTTTATAGTAAATAAAATGAGGAAAGGAATAATCAAAATAAAAGGAAGATAAAAGGACGGAAGAATTGTCACATTAAAGTATAGTGTAGTAGGGAGATAAAAAGGTAAAAGTGAGGGAAAATGTTAAAGGAAGTGTAATTATAAGGTGAGAAATTAATAAGAAGAAAAATAGTTAAAAATGAGAGAGAAAGTGTTAAAAATAGATAGTTGATGCAGCCTTTGACGTAGCTTGACAAAAAACTGTAATAAACTCATGATACTATAATTTTAGCTAACCGGTTTTCACCTTAAAAATAATTTAAAAAAAGAAGAAGAGATTATGTTCTCTAATGCTCTAAATCTTGCCTTAATGAAACTTTGTTCTCTAGCAGCAGGGATAAACCCACGTCGGGCTGGAGGGCGCCATAGCCCCCCATGGTCCCATGCCTCCCTTTATAATTTCTTAAAATCAAATTTTTTTTTTTTAGTGTAACGGCCCAAAGTTGCCCCCCTCCCCCCCCCCCCCCCCCCCCAACGACGCCCACATCTGCTCCTCATTCATCTTAAAATAAATTTTTTTGTGATAAAATTTAAATTTTATCTTCTTAAAAATTTTTTTAGTTCAAATGCTTAAAAAAAAAGTAAGCTAATCGATAACTTGTCTTTTAACATAAAACATTAAAAAAAAAATCGTATTCTACATTATTTGGTATTTTAAGTGGCTAAATCTTTAGGAGGAAAAAAACTAATGACAAAACACAAAACACAAAAAAAAAAAAAAAACTATTCTTTAAGATAAAATTATTCTTTTATTTCTATTTTAAATTAGCTTCTTACTTTGTGTGTGCGCACGCAAGCACGCTTTCAAAATGCACACATGTCATCATTCTTCTTAATTGTTTCAAATGGTTGGTAAAAATTAAAATAGCAATAACTTGCCATTTTGTATATTTTCTTTTATTAATATTTTGTTAACATTGGACGGATATTAGTTTTTTTTTTTTACATAGGATATAGTCTTCTATTTTAACATATTTTTCATTCTTGAATTTTAAATTTCTTTGGTTTATGCCTTGGACCCGCTATCCTAATTTTTATTTATTTGTTATAGTATATAGTCTTCCATCAGCTGTTTTCCCGTTAGTGGAAGAGGGTTACCAATAAGCTTGTTGAGTTTCTTTTGGAAAATAGGGAGGATAGAAAATAGAGAGTGAAAAATAGGGTGGAAAATGGTATTTTTCATTATTTGGTTGAGAGGGAGAGGGGGAGAGAAAAGTGGTGGGGCCCACAAATTTTCTTTCCTCCCTATTCAAAATATAATATCTCCAAATTAAAGAGAAAATTGGAGTGAAAAGTGAGAAAATTTTTTTGACAAAATTGCCCCCGCTTTTCTTCTTCTTCTTCTTCTTCTTGTTGTTGTTTTTTTTTTTTTTTTAACGTAGGAACCTTTTTTTTCTTTTGCCTTTTGCACTGTGACATTTTTTTTTTTTTTTTTGCTCTTTTGACTTTTCCACTGAAACAGTGAAACGTTGGGTTTTTTTTTTTTTTTTTTTTTTTTTTTTTTTTTTTCTACTGTAACGCTTCTTCTTCTTCTTTTTTTTTTTCCTCTTAATTTTGTTTTTATTCTTTAAGAAAATACTTTTAAATAATTTCTTATGCTATTTTTTTGAAATATTCACTTTCATCTATACACAAATTTTTTTTAAAGTATAATATATTACTTTTTCTTTTATTTAAGAGGGACATAATGGTAAATTTATACAAACCTTATTTTTAACCAAACCAAAAAGTTTTTCATCCCTCTCTTTTTCCACCCTCTCAACCAAACACAACTGAGGAAAACTAAAAACTTTTCTATCCTCCCACTTTTCCATCCTCCCTCTATTTTCTATCCTCTCACTTTTCCATCCTCCCAACCAAACAGACCCTTAGTAAAGTGTTCTATGGACTCGCTTTATGAAGTGGTTTGTTTGCAAATGCGGGTTGTTACAAAAGGCTCATCTTTGTGACTTGTATGTCATGTAACAAATGTACTCATTCTCTGTGCTGCATCATTTTCTCTGTACAAGTTTATGAGCCTTCTTAGCTTGAAAGTATATGCATCTGCTTTTTATTTCCCCTATTTTGGTTATGGGGGTTGCATGCAATGTAATAAGTTCAGAGCCTCATTAGGTTTTTCTGCGTAGATGTTCTTTTATTGCAGCATGCATATCGAGATGGCCGTCTAGAGGAGGTAGTTCTACGTCATCTTGGGTCTAAAGATGGAGAAACTGTGATAGCTAAAAATACTAGGTTTTGTCTGTACCTTTTGTTGTTATTCTACTCGATTCATTTTTTTTCCCCCTTAAATAATTTCATATTCCCTTGCTTACTGAGTTTTGGTTATTGCCAGGCTGTCAGAGTTCCTTGGTAACATGCGTATAAGGTGAAGTTATGACTTGGATTCTGCTTTCCGTACAAGTATTTGTACATTAGGACTTGACTTGTGGGTTAATATTTGGATGTTACTTAAATTTAGAAATTTTTTATAGGTTGTGCTGGTACCACATAATTGGGCACAATTTTGTGTTACAACTCATCATGTGCTGGTATCACATAATTGAACACAATTTTGTGCCACAACTCGCTACATGACGAGTTGTGATTAGCAAAAGTGTGTCTCTCATATAGCCTACTGACATACCTTTACTAATCACAACTTGTTATATGACGAATTGTGACACAAAGTTATGCCCATTTATATGATCCTAGCATAATTCATTTTTTATTCCAACAAGAGCTCAAACTAATTAATAAAAGAAAATTTTAGAGTTTTGAAAAGTTTAAAAAACAAGTTATGTAAAAGAAGAAGAAGAAAAAAATTAGAGTTTTAAAAAGCTCTATATTGAATATCTATTAAGGAACTGATATTAAAAGGTTTTGATAGGAGATGTTGTTTCTATGACTTCAATTGTTTTACTTTTATCCCACTTGCTTTGTCTTTGGACCGCTAAGTCCATGATTATGGCGCTTTGTACTGCTTTGCTTGTTCGTCTTCCTTGCCCCTCTTTCTGTAGCGTACGATGCACTCTTTCCTCGTTCTCCGTTACCTGCCAAAATCAAAATCAACAGCCATGGCAGAAAATTTTAGAGCGAGCGAGAGCAGGAGAGAGAAAATTACAGTGAATTGAGTTTGCTTCATATCTCGGGAGAGATAAGCGATCTTTTTGTGGAGATTGAGGAGGTCAGAGTCGAGCAAAGCAAGCCAATTGGCTATGGCTGAAGTGAGCTCTTGGAGAGAATCGCAAAGCGATCGGCAATTGACGAGGACGAAGATCTTGCTACGTTTGGAGTAAAGCGAAGCCGCATCGGTGACTATAGAGAAATCGATAGCGATTCCTTTGAGTGCAGTGAGTGCGGCGACGACGAGGGACTCAGGCGAAGGGGACGAGAGAAGGAGCTGTTGGAGAATGAACTGGAGACGGCTTCCAGTGGCAGCGAGAGACTCAGGCGAAGGCGAAGTTCCATGTTTTTTTTTTAAAAGTTTTTTTAAAAATTTTCTTTTAATTACAAAAATTAATTAAAAAAAAAAGTCAAACTTAACAGTAGCAGTAACTGAAATCTAACAAAATACTACATTGACAAAAATTGAAATTTAGAAGACTGAAATGACAAAACTGAAAGTTAGAGGACTGAAATGACAAAAGCTAAAACTTAGAGGGTTAGTTTTGCATTTTTGTCTTTTTTTTTTTTTTTTTTTTTGGTTATGGGGTCTTACTTAAAAAAAGTGAAAAAAAATTATCAAAAAAATTACTAAAAAAAAAAAAAATTGTCAAAGGCTGCAAAAAGCTACCATAAAGTTGTAAAAAAAAGTTGTTATTAACGAGTACCTTCTGATAACCGCTAACACAACCCCTTTTTATAAAGTAGAAGTAGGTGTAGAAGTAGAAGTAGAAGTAGAAACTTATAGAACATAATAAAAGCATTCTACTAGGGTCTGTTTGGTCTGCATGTTTAAACAACAATTTTTAGGTTTTTTGGAAATAAGTGTGTGAGAATACGTGTAGTATTTTTTAAAAACTGAAAACATATGTTTAAACTCATGTACCAAATGAGGTCTATAGGATTTTGTCCAACTGCTTAGTTTCATTTTGAAAATCTCATACATGGCCACCGGGCTTATAAGGAATAAATCTCATTTTTCAAAGGGAATATTTGGGCTTAACTGACTATATTTTAATACGTGTAAAAGAAGAGAATGAAAAAAGGGAAGTAAAATAAGTTTGAGAAGAATATGGAAAGAAAATGGGAAGAGAAATGAGTTTGAGAAGAAAATTACAAAATCATCTTTCCATTTTACAGTCATTCCACTTAATAATAAGGATAATAGTAATTTACTCTCCATCATTTTAATTTCTATGTCTCTACCAAATATATATGATAGAAGACAAATATTTTCTACTATCCCAATATCTTTTTATCCTCCCAACCAAAGAGGGTTACAAGAAGGAAAAAAAAAAATCAAATTTCAGACCAAGTGGATTTTTTTATTATTATTTAAATTTGAGAAAAAGCAGCATAGGCCAAGTGGTTATCTTTGTTTGCTTGAGGTAAGTGTTATATAAGCCCTGAGATATTATTAAATGAATGAATAAATTTCTTTTCCACTACTAATTAGGTAGAGAGAAAAACAAACGGACAAAGTCATAAATTAGCCCATAAGAGAGAATAAATACCATATGCTCAAAATCCAATTAAGTAGGCCTGGCTTTTAGTATGATGAAATAGTTCTTGCATGGATTATAACTCTAAAGAAATATACGAAAAAAAAAAAGGGTTTTGAGTCTCCTATTTTGCAAACGATAATGTGTGTTAAAGACAAACTTATAATTTTACCTTTCTCAGTACTCGCTTTTTTTTTCCCTTTTTTACAATTTCTCGGTAACCAAACACAACTACACATAAAATTTCACAGTTTAGAAAGAAAAAAAATTAATAATAATAGCAGAGAGTCAAAGAACTTTATTATGTCTGGCAAAAATAAAATTTATTGAGCAGTGGCTAAATGATTTGCAAACGGAAGTGATGGTGTTGTCGTTGGAGTCTTGAACCCCTTTGATGGTGTTACGTACAAGTGCATGCAGGTCGGCTCCCTTGCCCGGCACCTGCTTCTATACTGCTCACAAGCCTTGCTTGAGTGGTGGCTCAACGACATCATCATCATGTTCTATTCTTCCTCTTCAAGTCTAGTCAAATACGCTAAGCTATGTCTATCTAACCGCATGCACTATGTATACAGAAAAGAGTATTGCTATAGGGACATAAACAATAGCGTGAAATATTTCGGATATGTTTAGAAATAATTTATTTAGCTAGGACTGTAAACTTTTTGCTAAAAATATTAAAAATAAAAAAGTTAAAAATTAGGTAAATAATATAGTAAGACCAATGAATATGAATAGAACTAAAAAAATATAATAAAACTCATAAATAATAATAAAAATAAACTAAAAATTCTAATAAAATGTGAGTTTTATCACTTCCAAACACACTCCTCATATCCTTCTTATAAGCATTCACCTCCCTTTAGTTCCACTATAATACAAAAGTAACATGAAGTGAAATATTGGGTCATTTTTTATATACCTAAAGCATCAAACTTATCAAAATATAAATGACACGTTAAATTTTAACTAAAATCATATCTAAAAACACGAATACGATTTTAATAGTATGGAACTATCACCAATCTATTTTTAAAATAAAGCATATTAATAAAGTGTTGGGTTGAATGTAAAAAGAAAAAAAAAGTTGAATAAACTCTCCCACTAGACCACTATAATTATCTTTACCAAAACAGTACGAACGTCATCAATGTCATTAATTTTCTTTTGTCATTTTCTTAGTGCAATCATAATGGGAGTTGGACAGAGGCTTAGTTGGACAATTTATTGTGCTATTCACTTCGTCATGAATTTTAATGATAGACCAGTCCAAAAGTTGGGCCCCCTGAGAATTGCACTAAACGTATGGTACATCAATTTTAGCTAACCAATTTTCGTCTTAAAAAAAAAATTATATCTTAGGAAAAAATGTTTTCTTTGCTTTTAATGGCTGTAAATTTTGGATGGGTTGTACAAGATCATGCCTCTACGCCGAGGCCAACATGTAATGCCAAAGTCTGCCGTCCTGATCAATAATTTTATATTTAACTTTTTTTTCTTTTTAATTTTCAATATACAAATTTTTGCACATGCTATCTTTTAATTTTAACATTTTTTGTGTGTGTTTATATTAGACATAGTAAAACAGGTGAAAATTTTCTAATCCGATCCAAAAAATATCTGACCTAAACCTGATTTTTTTTACCCGAAGCAAAAACGAATTGATCCATGATCCGACTCAATTTTTTTGTGAGTTAACTCGATCGGTATAATCTGTGACTTAATCCATTAAAAAAAACTTACTAAAAAAATATTTAAATTACATGCTAGATGCATAAAATATAAAGTACCAAAACTAAACTAATAGTCAATAAATTATATGACAAGACAGTAACTTTAAGTATAATTTGACTATTTAAGTTTCAAAACTATCGACCAATAAAGCTTCACCTCTACTGCCTTTACAGAAGACATGACATGAAAGAAGAAGACAGGACAACACAACACAACAATTACAAAAACGAAAAAAAAAAAAATCTCTTTTATTGACTAGCTGACTTACTAGTTACTAGCTACAACACAACACAACAATTAAAAAAAGAAAAAATCTTATTCATTGACTAGCTTAGCCGTAGTCCAAAGCCAAAGCCCAAATGCACAATTCACAAACGTGAAAGACAGAGTGAATGTGACAACTGACATCCACAACCACAACCACAACCACAATGTTTATTTTTATAATATGATACGTTTATTTTTAAATCCTTTTTTATTTATGTATTGTTTGTTTCAATATAAACGTTTTTTAAAAAATAGTTTATTTTTTAAAGAGTATTTTTTAGAAAATTGTATCATTTTTTAGTATTTAGTAACGACCTATAAACGAGCTTGAGAATGTTTTTTGGTATTTGATATGTAAATTTTTATTTTTATTTTTATTTTTATTTTTTATTTTTCCTGTGTAATTTAAAACATGTATATTATGTAAGCCAACTAATGTATCAATATAAATAAAAAACCAAGAATGAATTTGGTTTTCATACTGAAATTTTGACAATAAATACAATTAAAATTAATTGTCAAATTTTCATGATCTCTGTCACTCATCTTGCTCATATATATAGATAGTAACGTCCATACATACATACATACCTACCATTTGTCTATATACATAAAATTGACATGAGAATGCATCTTTAATAAGTACAAATAACAATAACTTTTAATTGTCTATTCTTTTTGCTGGTACACTAATTGTCTACTATGGTCAACCACAAGTTTTTAATGTTACTCGAAATTATGTATTTATATAATGTATCTACATAGTATATTATCACGGCATAATATCTGCATAATGTATCTACCAACAAATACATTTCCCCTAAACAATTATCATTCATTATATAACAATATTATTAATTTACCGTAAAGATTATCCAATATAAAAACAATTTAGAGCTGGCATTATGTTTAAAATTTTCGTCTTTTACTTCATTCATTCATTCTTCTTCTTTTTTTATTTTTTACATTTTTTTAGCACTTTTATGTGCAAAAAAGAATAACTTGGAATCCATCAAACCAAAAATCTCTTAGAGAAAAAAAAATAAAATCAAGTTTGAAATTCAAAGTAAAGAATTAAGATTTTGGTAGAAATGAATGGAATAATTACCGCTGCAAATATGTTTTCCTTTGCAAGTTGATAGAGAGGAATGAAATAATTACTGAGCAATGAGGGGGAAAAAAATCTAATCAGAGAACTGTGTTATAAAGGGGAAGAGAAACATGGAGAGAGAGAGAGAGAGAGAGAGAGAGAGAGAGAGAGAGAGAGATCTATAGAAGAGGGGAGACCAGAGTTAGTGATAGTGAGGGTGTGAGGAAATAAAAAGAAAAGGGAAGAGAGAAAGAGTAAGAGAGTGTATCGTGAGAGAGATTGTTTTCCAAAAATTTTTTTGGAAAACAACCTATAGAAAACAAGCCTTATTTTTATTAGAATTTTTCATTGATTAAAGATAGTTTTCCGTTGACCAGTTTTTTTTGTATTACCAAATACTGGAAAATGTAGAAAACTATCTTTACAGAAGGTTTTTCAGCGAAACAAACAGAGTATTAGGATCCGTTTGGATAGAATTTATTGCTGAAAACTGAAAACTGAAAATATTGTAACAAAATAATTTTAAAATGTGTGAATAGTGCCGTGGGACCAAATTTTAATGAAAAAATTGCTGAAAAGTCAACAATTGCGGCTGAAAAAAAAAAACGCATAAAGGAAATGCAACGTGTATCCAAACAGATACTTAGTTTATTTTTCAAAAGTAATCTAATTTTACTATTATTTTAAATGCAACAGGAATATGTGCACTTAAGAAAGCCGATAACTTAACATGGTCCATGACATGTAGTTTTTTTTTTTCCTTTTGTGTGAATGATATTATTAGTAATGTAAACTAAAAATATACTTTTTACAAGTTTGCTACCATGTATGTGAATGTAGAAGTAAACTCTGCTTACTAGCAGGATTCCCCTTCTAACGCTCATTTTGTTTTGGTGGTCTTTAAAGTTGATTAAGCAGGTGTTGCTAGCTACTACTGGATGGATTTTCTATATACTGGTGCAGGACAATGAATTGTACAGCCGTATATCAAAATGAATGAATGGAGGATCTAGAGACTAAGCACATGAATTGTGCTTTTGATTAGTTCACATTAGCATCGTAATGTCCTTTCGCTTTGGTGAGGAGCAAGGGAAATCCCAATTCTTTAATATTAGTGTACAATACATGTGCATGTTATACGTGTTGGTAAAGCTTCTAGAAAAGCTGGAACAAGATTTGCACCAAATTTGGGTATCATGTGTTTAGTGGTAACTGGTAAGTGGTAACAATATCACCAGTGAGAATCTAATCACAGTTAAGGAACTTATAAACAATGACAGATTGCATCTATTTAAAAAAAAAGACTTGTTTGAAATATATGGGTCAACCCGACCCAACCCGACCCGACCCGCGACCCGATACCCCGTTGACTTGCAAACCCGATTGACCCGACCCGACCCACTCATTTTGCCACATCTAGTTTATAAATTATCATCTCACTACATTTCTCTTCCTTCTTTTTCTCCATAATCCTATTTTGTTTTCATAATTCAACCAATCGAACAGTTTTGGCTCAACAAAAAGCAACACTTGACCAAACCAAGAGTACTATAGTTAAAGCTATTGGCTCTTTTTATATAATTAGTAGAAGTATAAGTAGAACTAGATACAACCAATATAGGAACCATAATCAAGGAAGTCAATACCATATCGGAAGTTATTTCGGTTTGATCATAAGTCCAAAATATTTCGGTACCAATTAATACCGGTGTACTGTTTTAGAATTATCGCTAATTATATATATACATATATATAATATTACATTCTAACCTAATCCAACATTGTAATTGTAAAATTATAATAATAATATAGATATTCAGGTATATATATATATATAGATCTTTTTTTTTTTACCTTGGATTAATTCCTAAAAAAATGTAGTTTTATAATGAAAAATATATAAAAAGTAACAAAAAAAAAATGAAGGCTTAATTCTTGAACAACAAGCAGAAATGTCATATCATATGAGTACAATTCAATCAACTAAAAAAAGAAAAAAAAAAAAAAAGCTTAGGGGGTGTTTGGAAGAGAAGTTTTAGTTATGTTGTTTGAGTATTTTTGTTATACGTGTGGGTGAAAAAAAGTGTGTAAAAATATGTATAATGTTGTTTAAAATGTAAAAATGTGAGTTAGAATTCACTCACCAAACAAGACCTTAAATTTTAAATTCTAAAAAGACTATGACTGTCATTCACATTGAAAGAGGCAAAACCCAAAGCTTTTTTCAAACTCTTAACACTCTCCTATTAACCACTTGTCCTAGAAACTCACTTTTAATATATATTTTTTGAAAAAGTACGGTATCACAACAAAAGATACAATTTGTGCCACAACTCGCTTATAGGGCAAGTTGTGGTTGGTGAAGGGGTGTCCCCACATGGATCCACTATTATCTCTTCACCAACCACAATTCGCTATATGACGAGTTGTGACATAAATTGTACATTTTGTTGTGGCATTATAACTACTCATATTTTTTAACTTTTGCATTGAGAAGAGTGGTCAGCATACAAAACAAGAAGGAAATAAAGTTGGCATGCCCTCCAGCCAGATATTCAGTACACCCACAAGAAAAACACGTAAAAGAGAGGAGAAGAAGGAGTAGGGGTGAGAGAAGAAGGCATAAAAACTAAAACAGTGCTTTACACGTTACATTTTAACTGAAATTATGTCTTAACAACACAAATACAATTTTAACACTGCGCGACTATCACCAATCTTTTTTTTTTTTAAATAAAACATAAATAATAAAGTATTGGGTTGAATGTTAAAGGGAAAAAAAAAGGGTTGAATAAACTCTCTCAACAGACCACCAAGAGGCCATTTGGCATGGTTATTTGAGCAACATTTTTCAATTTTTAAATAACCTATACATATTTTACACACTTTTTTACCAACACATATTTTTAAAAAATACAAACAACATTATTAGAACAACATCACTAAACTACTCTTAATTATCTTTACCAAAACAGTCCGAACGTCATCAATGTCATTAGTTTTCTTTTGTCATTTTCTTGGTACAATCATAATGGGAGTGTCCGGCCTTGGCCCCTTCTGCACCAAATAAAATCAGTGCGACAGAGGTTTAGTTGGAAAATGAATTGTGCCATTAATATCGTCATGAATTCTAAACTTATGGTACATCAATTTTAGCTAACCAATTTTCGTCTTAAAAAAAAATTATTTCTTAGGGAAAAGTTTTCTTTGCTTTAATGGATTTAAATTTGGGATGGGTTGTCCAAGATTCTAATAATTTTATATTTAACTTTTTTTTCTTTTTTAATTTTCAATATATAAATTTTCGCACATGCAATTTTTTAATTTTAATTTTTTTTTTGTGTGTTTATATATTATCATCTCATTGTCCTCTTCTTCAAGCAGTACTTTATGCTGAATTAATTTTACTATTCTAACAAATTTTCTTTTAACTAAAGAACATTTTTGGCTCCGGGGTAGTTTTTAATTTAAGCCTGTTGCAAAATCTTGCAAAATATAAAAAGTAGTCCATTTTACGCTTTTTGAGCAAACAAAATTAACATCAGTGAGTGTAAAATTGTACATAAATATACAAGTACTACAGTAACCATTCATATATGCACAATTACTATAGCTTGTGCATTTAATATTTTAGCATTTTTTGGTAGTGTTGGGTCTATTAGAGAGAGGGGTAGTGAGTGAGGAAATAATAAAAAATTGTAAAAAATAAATATTTTATTAAATAGATATGTAGAATATATAAACTAACGTAGATGTTTTGTAAAAAAATAAGTGTGTAAGATATTTTTTTTTTTTTTTTTTTTTTTTGTGCGTGAAATTGACGGAAAGTTTGCCATTGCAGATGTGGTTACTCCATCTCACTGTTATTTTGGTTTTGTCATCTATTTCCACTAGACACTAGTAATCTGGTGACAATTAGTATAATACCAGTGATGTGACACAATAGACACCACTAATTTGATAGTAAATTTTCTAACAGAAATAAACGGCAAGGCTAATATGATGAAAATATAATGTACTAGATACATGGCTAGGCTTTGTTGGGCCAGATACAAATTCCTCAATAGAAGCCCATAACAAAGTCCACCCAATCTCATTCATAAATGGAGCACTGATTTTTAAAATTCTGGAGACAATAACTCAAAATTCAAACATCATTATAATATATACGGTAGTATAAATTGAAATTAAAAAAAAAAAAAAAGTCATTGTACAAATTCATAAAATAAAACAAAACAAATGTAGATTTTTTTGAAAAATTTCAGGTTGATAATCAACATTTAAATGTTTGGACAATGATTTATTTTCTCAATTTACTCTTAAGTAGTCTAATTACTTGTTTAAATTTCTTTTATTTGAATTTCTCTTTTTAAGTTATTATGTTAACGAAAATGTATAAATTTTTTTTGTTAATATCTTTTTTTTTTTTTTTTTTTTTTGAGAATGTTGTTAATATCTATTAGGATTGGGTTAGGATTGGCCTCTGAATTTTGCTTTAATCCAGGAGTGGCGTGACAGTCATCATATCATTATTTTACAATTTTTTATTACAAAAGAGTATATATGTTATTGTAGGTTTAGCCCCCCTTTTTTTTTAATAAAAGAAATAGATTAGATCTTAGAAAAATATTTTTCTTTTCTCTCGTGGCTTTACATTTTGCTTTAATGAAACTTTCTTATGGAATAGTACTGGGCATTGGATAGGTTGTGAAAGATCATGCTTCTAAGTCGAAACTAACATGCAAGGTTGTCAAAATTGGGATCCTACGTAAGATCGTGGGAGGTAGGTAGGATCGAAGATCGTAGGATCGAAGATCGTAGGATCGGATCGTGGATCGTAAAATCCTACTTATTTTCAGATTTTAAGTAAAAAACATATTGATAGTGACTTTGTATATTATATAATTACTTAAAATATGAATACATCTATTAAAAAAAAAATTGCATCATAAAATGTAATTTGCACGCATTACATCGTTCTTATGTCATTCTAATGAAGCAAAATATATTTAACTTTTGACATAATGTATTTAAAAGTTTAGTACATGTTTAATTAGCAACTAAGTACCAAAATATTATCTACACATATGGAAAGTTTGCTTAATTTTCTTTCTAGCCAAAGTAGACACTGCATATTTGTACTACAACTGCAAAAAAAAAAGACTCCAAGATACAGAGCTTGCTCAAAAAATCACACAGAGAATTCATTAAACAGGTTGTGTGCAATTCTAAACTACTAAAATCATATACACAACACAACAATATGGAATCAAACTATCAAAGTACAAATAAATGATAAACTACTAAGTCCTAACTACCATTAACAGGGCTGAGGAGGCGCGGGACTGAGGTGCTGGGTTTTTGACTGGGTTTTTTTTTTTAAAAAAAAAAAAAAAAAACGTTAAACTTAAGTTAAGAAAGCTTAAAGGCAATGATGGCTCACCATTAACAGGGCTGAGAGGTGCTGGGTTTTTGACAGAGGGTTGAGGAGGCACAGGATAGAGGTGCGTGCTGGAGCTTTGTGTTTCTAAATGGTTTAGGTTTTGTTTTTGAAAACGTTAAAATTATACCATAGGTTTTTTTGAGATTTTAGGTTGACATAGGGGTAAATTTAGGACTTCAATTCATTATTGGGCTTCTAAAACCTGTTGGGCTTGTGGGTTTAGGTTTACCCAAATGAATCCCATTTAAAAAAAAAAAAAAAAAAATTCAAGCCAAATGGTAGGATCGGTAGGATCCTATATGATCTTACGATCCTACCTATGATTCTAACATTTTTGCGATCCTGCTACGATTTTAAACTTTTTGGTGAGGTAGGATCGTAAAATCGTGCAATTTTATGATCCAGATCGCGATTTTGACAACCATGCTAACATGTAAATGTAATGACAAAGTCTACCATCATATTAAATAATTATATATTTAATTTTCTATTAGATTCTCTAAATATAAATTTTCCAACATGTAAACATCAAGATTTTATAATTTTTTGTGTGTGTTTATATATTACATTAATTAAAGTGCAGGCCAAGTGGTTTATCTCTTTAAATTTTAAACCTTGATATATTCAAAAAGAAAAATGCTAAAGCTAAAAATCTGGTTTTGAACCCTATGTATTCAAATTGTTCTCATGTCAATTGAAAAATATGTTTTAGACCCTTTTATTAAATATGTAACAAAATTATTAATTAATTATCAATTTATCTCAATTATATGATCAACAAGATAATTGTATTTTATCAGAATCACATACACCAAATCATAAAGTAGGCAATAAAAATAATAATAACACTGGATTTGGTGAGGGCTTCTAAAACCAAATTTTAGAAATATAAACATTGTGATATATTTTTTTAAAAATTAATTCTCTTGTCATTAACTAGCCATAGAAAAGACTAAAAAAAAAAAAGAGTCACGAGACTTGTTTAAATAAGCTCATGAGTTATATGACTTAATACACATGAATAATTTTATGAATAATAATATAATAGTTCGGAGAAAATTCCTTCAAAGCCGTTTGTAGGTAAACTATAATAAACTTTTTTTGGAGATAATTCTATGTTTGAAGGAATCCAGTACTTAGTGAGTATGAACTCCACGAACCAATGTGCTGAAGGAGGCCCATCCAGTCCTTCAAAGTGTAGACTTTTGTCCAAGCCCACATGGCCACATTGTCTTTTCCTTACCATAAATCTCAAAGCAAACGAATAGGTTGAATTCAAGCAAATAAGATCTCACAAAAAATTATAGAACTGGTAATAATTAGTTAGTTTCCAGCCCACTAATTTAAGTAGTTATATTGCTAAATAAAACTTGAAAGTAAGACGTTTGATGCATTTGTATGGCGCTAAAAACTTATTTCATATACACTGTTGATGCAAAATCATCATGTAAAACTAAGATAAATAAGCCTTGGTGGCACTGATTATACAAATCAACCAACTACTTGACCAAATGTAGAAATTAAAAAAAAAAAGCTCAAACTCCACTTTTTTTAGTTAATTCTTTCAAGAGGATGCCCCATAGACTACCCATTTTCTAAATCATATTGAAATTATACACAACGTACTTTGCAAATTCATAGCGAACATAGCGTGCACAAACTAACATAGAAAATACAAATATGCAAGAAGTTCTATCAGTGAAATTTGCATCAATCACATCATTCCCACCAATTGTTTTCCCAGTTGATCCAAATGACACAAGTGTAGTGCCAGAAGTAACCCAGCATCGAGTTGACTAGATTGGCTATAGATCGACAATTGTGGGAAAGGTTTCCAGAAAGCACGTTCACATAAGTTTGAATGTCAAAATATTATGGGTTTTAAAAAGAACTCAAAAAAAAAAACTAATCGAAAAAAAAACCATAGATAAATAGACAATCACACACGAGAGAACGCCAAGGATTTACGTGGTTCGGCCTTTGGCCTACATCCACGGGTGAAGACAAGGAGAAAGTTCCACTAACAAATATGGAAAATAGTGACATAATTCTCACAAAACCCAAACCCCAATACACCCAAATTACTCAATATAAAAGAGATATTGTCATATTACAACTACAACAGCAACAAAGCTGTAGTTCTAAAATTTAGGATAGACAATTGTTGCAGTGCATGCAAAGAACTGAAGAAGTCAATCCGGAAAAGTTAATAGACTTTTAATAGGAATCCAATTCAAAGTCACGTCATGTTGACAGCTCCAGTTACATAATTTCTTGATTCAGGTCAGCCATTGCATCTTTAATGGCTTGGGTTGATCTACCAGAGATGACATCCTTGAGGTCTTCCACTTTAGCTTCTACTTTCTCCTTGATTGGGTCAGGAACTTTTGTCTCCCTGCTCTTTAAGTTCCTTCTCAATTTGGTACAAAATTGAGTTAGCTTGGTTCTTTGTGTCTATGGCATCGCTCTTTTCCATGTCTTCCTTTCCAAAATTTTCAGCTTCTCTAACCATCATATCCACATGCAATTTTAGCAAACATAATTAGGTTAGGTTTACAAGTGCTTATAAAAGCTCCAATTCTTCAACCATAACAAGCAGTAGAATATAAAATGTGAATGTTTCTTTTTATCTTGGTTCACATTTTGATACAGTATAGATACTTAAATCGCTGAGATTTCAGAAAGAAAAGAAAGATACAAGTTCTTGAAGACCATGGTAGCATCATTGAAAGGGGTAACAATAGAAAAAAAGAAGCCCTAAGGCTATAAAATTAAAATTAAAGACTAAGAAATAAAAGATTTTTTTTTTTAATTTCAATTTTTATTTAGAAAATACAAATTAGCATATAAACAAGAAAAATCATTTTCTGCCAACAATGGCTATTGTAATAGGACTATGAAATATCTAAGTAGTATAATGCACTAATACAGAAATGAGCCTTGATTTACTTGGAGTTTGGTGATGCAATCCCTTATAGTTCTATAGTTGCATTTGTTATATATATTCAGTTATTTCTTAGATGGTTAGATAATTATAGTCGGTTCAGATGGGTTGGATTTCAGGATCATTCAAGCCCACAAATTAACCAAAAATTCTAATTTCTAACTCATTCTAAAAATATCTCTAGCCATAACAAGCTTCAACCACCAGATACTAATTCATGCTTTCTGTTGAAAACTAAAACTTGCTACTTCTAGTTTGAACAAATACCAAACTCTCTTCATAACAATAGTTTTTCGAAACATACCTTATCACTTGGCAAGGTTCTAGCACCAGTTATGGCAATATCCTGCTTCTTTCCAATTCCCTTGTCAATTGAAGTGACTGAAAGGATACCATCGACATCAATATCACATTTCACCTCAATTTGAGGAAGCCCATGTGGCATATTTGGGATGACATCTAAGTGAAAGCTTCCAAGAGATTTGTTGTCCCTCACAAACTCTCTCACCTTGATAGAGGTTAATCTCTACACTGGTCCATCCATCTGCAGCAGTGGAAAAGAAAACAGCCATGATTTGGAAATCGGTAAAGTTGTGATCCTTCAGATAATCTTTGTCAGTACGCCATCGAAAGTTTTAAGTCCTGAAATTAAAGTCACAAAGATCAATATTGATGCCTCAACTATCTCAACAATTAATGCAAGTTGTTAAATACTACAGTAGACAATATCAAAAATAGAGAGCTCTGAAATGAAAGTAATAACTAATAAGTGACATCCAAGAGCACAGTGTCACTAACTTCTCCTGCTAAAACACTAGCCCTGAAATGAAAGTCACTAAAATAAATATTGATGCCTCAACTGTCGCAACAATTAGTGCAAATTTTAAAAAGTACTACAGTAGGTAATATCAGAAATAGAGAGCTGTACGTTTTCTTTCATAAAGAAAGAGGAAAAAAGAACAGGACAAACCTGAAGAATAGCTTCAAGACCAACAACTTCATAAGGATTTAAAGTCACATTGAGCTCTTTTCTGGTCATTTCCTCATGCTCCTAAACAGCTGGGATGCGAGTTGAACCATCAACGAGATTACTTCACCTATATCTTCAAAGGAAAGCTTTGTATCTCTCAAGGCACTTTCAAAAGGTGAAAAAAGCCATGAAAAAGTAGATTGCAGTATTAATCCACTGAAGTGATGGAAATCAAACATTTATTGATATTTCATATGCGAACAATTGTTAGTAGGCATACCTGTCTAGCAAATCTGAACACAGTTCTGCAAATTTGACCCCTGTCAGTGTGGTGTCAATGTGTTTTGGGCCATCCGCAGCAGCAGTGGTAATGAAAGGTAAACTGGAAAAGTAAATGGTTTTTCTATATGATATGGAAAATAGAGAGATCAACATAAAGAAGGCATAGAAATAGGGACATACGTAATATCAGTCTAAGTCAAAGATGACAGCTTCATCATGGTAAATGCTTGCTTGTCTTTCAGAAGATCTATCCCTTCATCTTTCTTACAGTTTTCAACAAGCCAATCAACTATTCCTATTAAAAATTATAGAATGTAAGGGTGTAATTTAGTAACAACGAACGAAAAATCAGAAAACAAAGAATATAAACTAAATGTCTACTAGTTTCTCTTGTTCCAACCTTGTCAAAGCCATTGCTTCTTGGATGAGTCTCCAACCTCAAGAACTGCATAGTACAGACATAGCAGAAGAATATAAGGTTCATTACCTATTCTTGAAGATCATGGTAGCATCATTGAAAGGGGTAACAAATAGAAGAAAAAAAAAGCCCTTAAGCTAAAAAATTAAAATTAAAATTAAAGACTAAGTAATAAAGTTTTTTTATTTTATTTAGAAAATACAAATTAGCATATAAACATGAAAAAACATTTTCTGCCAACAATGGCTATGGTAATAGGACTATAAAATATCTAAGAAGTATAATGCACAAATAAAGAATTGAGCCTTGATTTACTTGGAGTTTGGTGATGCAATCTCTTCTAGTTCTATAGTTGCATTTGTTATATAAATTTAGTTATTTCTTAGATGGTTAGATAATTATATTCGGCAAAGCTATAGGTTGGATTTCAGGATCATTCAAGCCCCAAATTAACCAAAAAATTTAATTTGAACAAATACCAAATACTCTTCATAAAGACAGTTTTTTCAAAACATACCACATCACTTTACAAGGTACTAGCACCAGTTATGGTGATATCTGGCTTCTTTCCAATTCCCTTGTCAGCTGCAGTGACCGAAAGGGTACCATCAGCATCAATACCAAATTTCACCACAATTTGAGGAACTCCACATGGCACATGTGGAATGCCATCTAAGCAAAAGATTCCAGGACATTTATTGTCTCTCACAAACTCTCTCACCATGATACTGGTTTATATTCATCTGCTGCAATGGAAAAGAAAACAACCCTGATTTGGAAATTGGTAAGGTTGGGTTCCTTCAGATAATCTGTCATTACACCACCTAAAATTTCAAGTCCTGAAATGAGAGTCACAAAATAAAATATTGATGCCTCAACAATTAATGCAAGTTCTAATAAGTACTACAGTGGACAATATCAAAAGTAGAGAGCTCTAAAATGAATGTAATAAGTGACATCCAAGAGCACAATGTCACTAACTTCTCCAGCTAAAACACTAGCCCTGAAATGAAAGTCACTAAAATAATATTGATGCCTCAACTGTCTCAACAATTAGAGCAAATTCTAATAAGTACAACAGTAGATGATATCAGAAATAGAGAGCTTTAAGTTTTCTTCCATAAATAAAGAGGAAAAAAGAAGAAGAACACGACAAACCTGAACTATAGCCCCAAGAGCAACAACTTCATAAGGATTTACAGTCACATTTGGCTCTTTTCCAGTCATTTCCTCATGCTCCTAAACGGCTCGGATGCGAGTTGAACCATTGCTTCATCTATATCTTTGAAGGAAAGCTTTGTATCTCTCATGGCAGTTTCAACAGGTGATAAAAGCCTATGAAAAAGTAGATTGCAGCATTAATCCACTGAAGTGATGGAAATCAAACATTCATTGATATTTTATATGCAAGTAACAATTGTCAGTAGGCATACCTGTCCAGCAAATCTGAACACTGTTCTGCAAATTCGACCCCTGTCTCTGTGTTGTCAATGTGTTTTGGGCCATCCACAACAGCAGCAGCAATGAAAGGTAAACTGGAAAAGCAAATGGTTTTTCTATACGATCATGGAAAATAGAGAGATCAACTTAAAGAAGGCATAGAAATAGCCACATACCTAATATTAATCAAAGTCAGAGATGACTGCTTCATAATGGTAAATGCTTGCTTGTCTTTCAGAAGATTTGTGCCTTCATCTTTCTTATAGCTTTCAGCAAGCCAATCAACTATTTTCTATTAAAAATTATAGAATGTAAGGGTGTAATTTAGTAACACCTAACAATAAATCAGAAAACAAAGAATATAAACTAAAGATCTACCAGTTTCTCCTATTCCAACCTTGTCAAAACCATTGCTTCTTGGATGAGTGCCACTCAAGGTAGAAAATATCCTAAATACTCCATCTCCAACCTCAAGAATGGCATAGTAAAATTGTAACAGAAGAAAGGTTCATTACCTATTTTGTATATATAAATATTCATGCATTTGATCACAACTCAAGATTCTTCAAATTTGATTATAATCAAATGTGACATTTAATTATAGACAAGTCTAACTGACTTCCATACCTACATCAGCTTCTCAAATTCTGAAAGAATCCAAGCAATACATCCCATCATCATATTTCCACAGAAGATTCAAATTCTTCAGATAATCATCATTTGCTAGAAGCTTAATCCCTATAAAATATTTCTCATGATAGTTCTTGTAACTAAGTTCAAATGGATGCTTTATAGTACTGTTATATATATAGGTGAGAGTGTTACAATTTGATAATAAAAAAAAAGAAAAGAAAATGACAATGAGTTTATTTTGCTGTTGAAAAAACTACACTAAGATTAAAAAAAAAAAAAAAACCGTTTGCAATAAGCTTAGGTTTCCCAGAGGGTTGCTGAAAAGTCCAAGAGCCAATCACCGGGAATTGAACTTTAACTGAAGATAGGTGGAAATATTGTTGCTAACACCAAGCTACAATCTTCATCCAATTCAACCTATCAAAAATAAGTTTGAGAATTAACTTAAAAAAAAAAGGAAAAGAGGCAAAAATAATACAATTTTTACCATCTTGCAAAACCTAATCTTTGAAATAATATATATAAAGATAAGAGTGAGATTTACACCAGTTTATCTTCTTGTAGTTGCAGAAAATTCACAAAAACACTCTGTTTCCAAATTCGAAGCTCCCACATTCAGGATTCAATAACTAATGAATTCACTAAACCTGAAATAAAAAGGAAGAATGAAGAGAGCCAGTATTTGGTAAATTCAAAGTGAATTTAGTAAGGAGATGCCTGAATTTAAGAAAGTAGCAGTGTTAAATCCCTCTGATCAACTGACCACAAAATTTTTCTTTTCTCAATAATATCGGTGTTATGAAGCATCTTCCTAACAATATAATGAGATAAAACTAAATAAAAATTTATAGTTAGATTGTAGATAACAACTTGATTTTTATTACTCATTTTATGACTCATATGGATACAGAGTAAAGTGAGCTACAGAAACTAGAGCCACAAACTGAGAATCATGGCCAACTTGTTTTAATTAAGAAATAAATATAGTGAATTGAAATAATTACCTGTTCAGGTTTGAAAATTTGCAATAGCTTCACTAAGAAATCAGCTGTGCGCATAATGAAGCCATTCTTGAAAAGGAACAACTCTTCTGTTAACACCTTGTTCCGATCTTTATCCATGCCAAACTGCCAGATATAAGTTTGAGAACATACAAAAATAAAAGTATAAATGAAAGGAAAAAAATCAAAAGATTTACCCCTGATTTTTTTCAGGGGTCTTACATAATTGCAGTATTGACTCCCAGCTTTGGAGATCACAAACTCTGGTCTGTTTTTATATTCCCAGCTTTTCCATATTCTGCACACAAATTATACTTCCAATTGAAGGAATTTGGATAATTTATTAACAAAGAAAGATGAAATTAAAGGAGATGTATGGACCTGTAGTATATCCTTCTGAAATACATTCAATTTGGGATGCGAACAGTCTTGGACCATTCCCCAGCAATTTCAGCCTAGAATCATTCCAAAATAGCGAAGAAAAGAATATAAAACAAAGTTTCTAATATTATGTTTTATGTCAGTTTGGTTTAAAAAAAAAAAAAAGAACTATCCATTTCATGTGAGAATTCAATTGGTTAACTCTATATTTTTAATTTATTGATCCTATCTTTGTATCCAAATATTGTGCATAAAGTAAAATCCATAACAGAACTTCTGCAAGTCCAAACTAAGTTATCATTGTACAGTGAACAAAAATCAGACATAAAGTAAGAACCCAAAAACAAATAACAAATACCTGAATATAAAACAGCTTCCTAGAGGGTAGTTGTCAATAATGATCATTCACCAGAATGTTATCGAATTTAACAAGTGCCAGATATTACTCTGTTTATTCAGAATCAAGAACCCAAACAAAGAAGTGTCATTTTGTAGTTTATATGAAGGCAGAAATCATTAGAATGAACAAACAAATGAGAATCATATCTAGAATGAAATTAGGGATCTACCACGTGAAAGGGGGGAGGGGCCGTAGCTGGTGTTGTCTCAGGGCCAAAAGATTTTCAAATTAGGGAAATCCTTCTTGATTTTATTTTTGAATTTTTCTGATAACTGAGGACACCGCACAATTTGCAGTCTTTGTAAAGACTTGAGACAGCCATCATCAGGTAGTGTTGTGAGATTGGGACATCTCCAAATGCCAAGCGTTTCAAGTGAGATTGGATTCCTAAATGATTCGGGGAAAGTAATCAAATTGGGAAAGTCTGCAATCCGCAGCCGCTGTAATGAAGTGAGACAACTAATCTCAAGAAGTGATGTCAGATTAGGCTCGCATCTATGAATCTGAAGATATTCAAGTGAGGTGAGCTCCGGCAAAGTCATTAAATTTTGACAGTTTGAAATGCGGAGCTCTTTTAGGGTGGAAATACATTGAAGACCCACAGGTAGAGACTTCAGTTTCGGAATGCCTCCAAAACATAAACAACGGAGGCAAATGAGGCATCGCCATTCCATGCCATCATCATGCATGTCTCTTAATGGATCGAACTCCTCGCAATTGGCAATTGATAACTCACAGAGGGAGGTGAGATAATGCACCGCTCCAGACATAGATGTTCGTTTAGGGCAATTCCAAATTTGTAGTCGCTTGAGAGAATATAGTGCCCACTCAGCCGGAAGAGACTCTATATTTTCTATAGAAGCCAAAGTCATTTCATTTAATTTGGAGAGAGGAGAAGAAGAGGATAATGAAGAGGAGGAAGAGGGAACTAAAAAAGTCATTGATATTGTCTCTTGCAAAGGCTTCAAACTGACATTCTGTAACCATAGAGGTTCTTCGAGATTGGGAAACAGGGGCATGGAAGTCATTTTAGGGCAATTTATAATCCGCAAATGAGAAACAAGAGGAAATAAAGGCAGTGAGTTGTGAGACTGATCTTGTTGATGATCTGGTGTTGACGCAGATGTTCTTGCAACTAAATCCCTCCCTGTTGTCCCCCACCATCCCTTCAAATTAGGACATGCCTCTATTGTGAGTGACTTTAGAGATGGAAAGAACGGTGTTGATAATGTTGTAGATGAAGCAGGCACCTCTTTACTCATATCATTATCGGATATGTACTCCAAATCATTCATCGTGTTAAGCCTTAGAGATTTTAAAGAGGGGAGATGAGACAATGGTGGCAGATATTGGCATCTCTCACAACTCTCTATCCTTAAATCAACAAGATTTATGAGAGAAGAGACCCAACTTGAAAATTTCACACCCTTGTACTGATACACTACCAAATATTTGAGATTTTCGTGTGGCTGGAGGTCTTCTAATAACTTCTCATCTTCGTTATAATCTACTTGATCTTGATGACTCCATTTTAATATCAATATTTCAAGATGTTGCTTCTCCCTTAAATTCACAACAATGAATTTTGAGTTAGCTTCTTTCAACCGATCCAAATGTGAGATCTCTAATGTTCCTCGAAGGTTGTTTAGCTCCTTCAATTCGCCTAATCCACCAGTGTGGGAGGAGTTGCTCACAATGAATAATTGTAATGTTTGAAGTGAAGTCATTTGCCCTAATCCACAAGGCATATGACTCAAATTATCACAACCCTGATTATAAAGATGTTTGAGGTTAACCAATTCTCTAAACTTTTTGGGTAATTCTTTAAGACCTCTACAATCATAAAGTTTTAGTACTTGCAAATTCAACAATGTAGTAATTGAGTTAGGAAGAGTTTTAATATCCTGATTATAAGAAAGATCAAGATACTTTAGATGTATTAACTTCTCTATAGATTTTGGCACTCTTGTGATCTCCAATTTATGTAAATCTAATGCACGCAAGCGTCTGAAACTCAAAATAAGAGTATTCAACATTGACTAATCCAAAGCATTAGATTTATACCTTTCACATGTTTGAAGAAATGTACGTATCTTGTCTGGTTTAACTGATGACTTTAAAGTTTCAATAAAAGACAAGTCAATAAAAAATGGACATGATACATGACGATTTTTTTCATTAATATTTTTCCCATGAAAATCAATGAGCCTGCACTCCTCGCCTGCGATAGATTCTGCAAGATCATGAATTAAATCATGCATCTTGTATTTTAGGAGTCCATGTGCATCTATTACTTCTTCAAAGAAAGACCTCCAAAGTAAATCTTTGAAGTACTTATCACCAACATCCTCTAATTGTTGGTTTTTGTTTGACGATTGGATAAACCCTTGTGCTATCCATAGTTGTATCATGGTGTCTTTATCCATTTCATAATCTTTGGGAAACAAAGAGCAAAAAGCAAAACAACTCTTTAAATGTGATGGGAGATTATCATAACTCAACTTTAAAATTGGAAAAATCTCATTTCCTTCAATTACATTTGCTAGTAAATTATCCTTCATGAGTAACCATTCAGATACTGTTTCCTCACAATACAACACATGTCCTATGGACATTATGGCAAGGGGTACCCCTTGACATATTTTTACAATCTCCCTTCCAATTGTAACTAATGTAGGATTATTGGCCACTTGCCCTTTACTAAATGCCACTTGCTCAAATAAAAACCATGATTGTTCTTCAGAAAGACCTTTGAGAATATATGGTGAGACTGTGTGTGTAATCTTTGCAACCAATTTACTACGAGTGGTTATTATAATCTTACTTCCTTTTGAACCACCCTTTAAAATATCTATCAAGTTAAACCATTTTCCACGGTCTTCATTCCATACGTCATCCAATACTAGTAAGTATTTTTTTGAATTAATTTTTTCACGAAGTTTCATTTGCAATTGATCAATGTCCAGATTTCCAAGTGCATTACCTGTTGCAGATGCTATTATCTTTTCAATAATTATTTTCAACTCGAAGTCATCTGAGATGCATACCCACATTTTTAACTCAAAACATTTTTTGACTTTCTCATCATTGTACACATATTGAGCAAGTGTAGTCTTCCCTAGTCCCCCTATCCCCACAATGGGGATGACCGAAACATTCTCCTCTACATTAGAGTCGAATAATAGGTCTATGATTGCCTTTCTATCATCTTCCCTCCCAATAACTTTTTCTTCACTTACAAACGAGTGAGTTGGTTCCCTCTTCCTACTCGCAACATTTGTCTCTACATGGTATTCTTCCAAGTGAAAGTTTTTCCTATCTTCTGCTATCGCATTTAGTTTTTGCGTCATTGCCTTTATTTTACTACTCATCTTACCACGAAAAGCTAGTTGGTTTGACTTTGAAAAGAAAGTGCGTACCTCTTTTGTGACTTTATTCCCACTCATCGCTCTTCGCCGCATAGCTTCAGTGGAAAACTCACTCAACAAGTCATCTGCATCATAAACTGCATCGTTGAGCTTTTGGAGCCAGATCTTGACTTGATGGTCATGACTCTGTTTCTCCGCTGCATCCAGAAGTACAGCTTGAATTGTGGGCACAATCTCCTTGATTTTTTCAAGCTCACCTTTGACACCCCAGAGTGATCCAAACTCTTGGAAAGTCTGAGAGCCCAAATTTTCAATCATTTTCTGTGCAAGACCAAAGAGGATTGCTTCGGCCATTTCTTCTTAGTGGCTGAAAGGAATGCTGAGAGAGAGAGAGAGAGAGAGAGAGAGAGAGAGAGAGGAAAGCTAAGAGAGGATTGGCTTGAAGTGATGAAGTGTGAGTGAAAGTAATGTTGCTGTGAAAGAGGACTGAGTTAATGAAGACGAATGTCTTTAGTTTTCTTTTTCATTTTCTTGGTACAATAATGCAAAGAAATAGCAACCAATACTATCAAGAGCACATGAAGCACAATGTGAGTATTGGGCCCCTTCTGCACCGAAAGAAAATGAGTGGGTCAGAGGCTTAGTTGGAAATTTGTCCACTAGCTGGAAAATTTTTGTTGCAGTCTTATCATCATTACCATGTCTAAAAGTTGGGCCCTTGAGAACTGTACTAAACTCATGGTTCTGTAATTTTAGCTAACCAGTTTTTGTTTTTTTAAAAAATAAAAATTATATTTTAGAAAAAAGTTTTCTTTTTCTTTTAATGGTTTGAAATTTTGATTTAATGGACATTGGATAGGTTGTCCAAGATCAATAGAAGTAATTATTAAGGGATTGAGAGGTATTGCACCTGGAGGAATTCCTCCCAAGTCTCTTAAACTAAAATTTTATCTCTTTAACATTTCACCCTTCACTTTCTTACTCTTTTTTATTCAAGGATTGAGATTGAATTTTCTTTTTACAACTCTCAATTTCAGTTATTGAAAGAAATTGCAACTGGTGCAATCTCAATCTATTATAAAAAATATTAAGTGTTCTCCAAAAATGAAACCAACAGTAATTCTGTAATTGATTAGAAAACATAAAGAGAAAGCCGGAGTGGAAAAAGTCATAAAGAAAAGATAGCAATCATTGTTTATGTATTTCTACTTTAGTTCAACTAGCTGCGAACTTGCATGTTGTGCATGATAATTATTTTTATTGTGATTTTATTAAATTTTTTTATACAATTTAAACTAATTTAATAAAGAGTAATGTATTTTGTAATTATATTTTTATTTTTTATAATAATAATCATAAATGTAATATAGAAACAATCATAAATCATAAATTTAATAATTTTTGTCATACTAAACTGAAAAAAATACAAATTTTCTCATAAATTTAAAAGGCAAGTTAACGAAAATATTTATTTTTTAATAAAAGTTATTTATAACATTTTGTGAATCATTAAAAAAAATATAAAATTTGAAAATTATTCTTTTGATTTTAAACAAACTTTCTCAAACTTATTTTTTTTACCTACAATTCAAAACACTAAAAAAAAGTAACGAAAAAAATTAATAAAACTTAACTATGATTAATTGGACCAATTAAGAAAACAATTTGTTATTTATAATCTCCTAAGATTATTTTCGTTGCAAAAATTATAATTTCGTCTACCTAAAATATATTATCAAATAAATAATTATTAGCAAAATATAAAAATTAAATTTCAATATATGCATTGTTATAAAATAATAATAATAATAATTAAAGTAAAATTGTGAAAGATAAAATTTGTCCCTCATCCAATAATTTTTGTTTAGCCAACCTTTACCTTTCTCTAAATAAATAGCATTATAGAGTATTTCTAATACAATTAGTAAGAGTTTCTCTAAATAAATAACATTATAGAGTATTTCTAATACAATTAGTAAGAGTACTTTGTCCACCACTAAGGATTAAAAAATAAACAAAAATAATTAAAGTCTCATAGTTTAACATCTAAATTGAGCACTATAAAAATCATGCTATCAAATTATAATAACTACCAATCTCTTGGAAAGTCTGAGAGCCCAAATTTTCAATCATTTTCTGTGCAAGACCAAATAGGATTGCTTCCGCCATTTTTTTCTTAGGGTGTGTTTGTTTCGACTGAAAATCACTTTCGAAAATTGTTTTCCGTAAAATAGAGTGTTTGGTTGGCTTGGAAAATTCGGTCAAACTGAAAATGTTTTCAGTTTGACCGAAAATTAGGCTTGAAACGGTGGAAAATGATTTCAGTTGGAATTTTCACTTCAAACTGAAAAAAGCACGCGAGACAGAGAAAGAGAGAACACGAAGAGAGGGAGACAGAGAACGACAAGAGAGAGCACGAAGAGAGAGAGAGCACGACGAAGAGAGAGAGAGAGAGAGAGAGAGAGAGTACGACGATCTCATGCCGGCGATCACGAGGCGGCGATCGCGAGATCGCGCCGCCTCGCGATCGCGACGCAATTTGGCCGCGCGATCTTCCCTCCCTCTCTCAGTTTTGACCGAATGGGTTGTTCCTTGTTTTGATTTTTGTTTGTTTAAAAGTTGATGGATTGTAATTTTGTATTATAAAATTTGTTTGGAATGTGAGAAAATGGCTGAGAAAATGTGAGAAATCAGTGAAAAATTTACATTTTCAGAATATTACCAATCACTTGAAAATATTTTCCAAAGTATTTTCTAAAATGCTACCAAACACCTAAACATATTTTCCTTTCCTGAAAATATTTTCCTTTCCAGAAAATGATTTCAGTTGAACCAAACGCAGCCTTAGTAAGCAAAAGGAAAGTTGAAAGAGCAAGGGGAGAGCTACAGAGGGTTGGTTTGAAGTGACGAAAGTGGGAGTGAAAGTATTGATTCAATGAAGGAGGACTGAGTTTTATGGCCTGTTTGGAAGTTTAGAGAGGGAGGAGAGTAGAAGGGAGTAAAGGGGAGGAGAGTAGTGAGAAGGAGAATCGAGGGGAATGGTTATCATCCACCTTATTTGGATGTTTTTAAAATTAAGTAAGAGGAATGAGAGTAATTAGTTTTTTCATTTGTAATTTTGTTAATATAATAAGGGCAAATTTAGTAATTTATTTGGTCAAGCATTTTTATCCTCCACTTTCCCTCCAAATCTCTCTAATTTGAGGGAATTAAAAATAAGAGATTAGAAGTAGTTCAAACTCCTCCAAAGCCCTCCAAATATCTCTCCCTCATTCCTTAAAATACATCCAAACAAAGTAATTTAATTATTCTCTCTCCCTCTGCTATGCTCCCCTCCTCTTTTTTTTCAACATCCAAATATAGCATTAAAGTGTACAAATGTCATCAATGTCATTAATTTTCTTTTGTCATTTTCTTAGTACAATCATAATGGGACTTGTTGGGCCTTCGCTGCTTCTTCCCCAAATAAAGTGAGTGGGACAGAGGCATAGTTGGAAAAATTTATGGAACGATGTCTCCCCCCCCCCCCCCCCCCCCTGGTAGAAGTGCACTAAACTTATGGTACATCAATTTTAGCTAACCAATTTTTGTCTTGAAAAAAAATTATATCTTAGAAAGAGGTTTCTTTTCTTTATGTCTTTAAAACTTGGATGGGTTGTCCAAGATCACGCCTCTATGCCGAGGCCAACATGGGATGCCAAGGTCTGCAGTCTTGATCAATAATTTTATATATTTATTTTAATTTTCAATATATAAATTTTCACACCTGCAGTCTTTTAGTTTATGTTCCGCTTGGTAAAAAATTTCTAACAACGTTATTTACATTTATTAAATACTTGTATAATATTCTTTAAATACTTGTTTAAATAAATCTAACAAACGGGTCTTAACATTTTTTTTGTTGTGTGATTATATATTATCATCTCACTGCATTTCTCTTCTTCAAACAGTACTTTTTGTGTTTATCCTATACGTATTCACTACCCACCCATTCCCAGACGATATTTATCAAAGTATCAGTTTTGTCTTTGACTTGGTCTCCCCGTTCCTCCTTTTCTCCCTAGTCCTATTTTGTTTTCACACTTCAATCAAACCAACCATTTTGGCTCAACAAAAGGCAACACTTGACCAAACTAAAGAGCACTATAGTTAAAGCTATTGGCTCTTTTTATATAGTTAGCAGGAGTAGAAGTACAAGTAGAAGTAGATACAACCAATAGAGGAATCATAATACAAAAACTTATAGAACATAATAGAAGCGCTCCACTAGGTTTTGTCCAACTTCTTAATTCCATTTTGAAAATCACATATATTGCAACTGGATTATAAGGAATAAATCTCAATTTTCAAAGGGAGTATTTGGGCTTAACTAACTATATTTTAATATATGTAAAAGAGGAGAATGAAAAAGGAGAAGTAAAATGAGTTTGAGAAGTAAAATGAGTTTGTGCAGAAAAAGGAGAAGTAAAATAAGTTCGAGAAGAAAATGGAAAGCAAATGGGAAGAGAGATGAGTTTGAGAAGAAAATTACAAAATCATATCTCCATTTTACTGTCTTTCCAGTTTATAATAAGGATAATAATAATAAGGATAATAGTAATTTATTCTCCACAACTTCAATTTCTGTCTCTACCAAATATACATCATGGAAGGCAAACATTTTCTACTATCCCAATATTTTTTATCCCCCCAACCAAATAGGGCTATAAGAAGAAAAAAAAATCAAATTTCAAACCAAGTAGATTTTTTTTTTTTTTTTTTATATTTAAAATTTCAGAAAAAGCAGCATAGACCAAATGGTTATCTTTGTTTGCTTGAGGTAAATGTTATATAAGCCCTGAGATATTATTAAATGAATGAATAAATTTCTTTTCCACTACTTAGGTAGGGAGAAAAACAAATGGACATTAAAGTCATAAATTAGCCCATAGGAGAGAATAAAGACCATATGCTCAAAATCCTATTTAGCAGGCCTGGCTTTTAGCGTGATGAAATAGTTCTTGCATGGATTATCACTCTCTGAGGCTCCGCTTGGAAGTTCATAAAGGAAGAGAATAGAATGGAATGGAATGATTACAGGGGAATAGAAAAGAATGGAATGGAATAGAATGGAATAAATTTAAGTAAAGGAAAATAATGGAATGGAATGGAATGGAATTAAGTAACCTTGATTGGATGTTTTAAAATAAAAGAATGGAAAGGAATGAAAATGAATGGAATGTAAGTAATCTTGTTTGGGAGTAACATGGAGGGAATGGAATGGAATCATTTTATTGCAATATTACTATTAGACCTCTGTTTTAAAATAAATGGTTGAATAAATAGGGGTATTTTGGGAGTTTTAATAAAAAAATTCATTAAATCTAATTTCATTCCCTCTCATTCCTCCCAATTTCGGGGGGAATGAAAATTTGAGGTTTTAAGGGAATAGAGAGGAATGGGTGTTCCCTCCTATCCATTCCATTCCCTCCCACTTAAACTCCCAAACGAGGGAATGGACTTTCCATTCCCTCCATTAAAACTCCCAAACAAAAGAAGGGAAGAATATTCTAAAATTATTCTTTTCATTCCTTTCCATTCCATTCCATTCCATTCCCTCCTCCCAAGCGAGGCCTGAAGAAATATACGCAAAAAAAAAAAAAAAAGGATTTTGAGTCTCCTATTTTGCAAATGATAATGTGCGTTAAAGACAAAATTATAATTTTGCCTTTTTCAGTATTCCGTTTTTTCTCCTTTTCTTACAATTTTTCGGCAACGAAACACAACCGCATATAAAATTTCACAGTTTAGAAAGAAAAAAACAATAATAGCAGAGTCCAAGAACTTTATTATGTTTGGCAAAAATAAAATTTATTGAGCAGTGGCTAAAGCCTAAAAGCTTTGCAAATGGAAGTGATGGTGTTGTCCTTTAACTCTTGAAACCCTTTGATGGTGTTACGTACAAGTGCATGCAGGGCGGCTCGATCCCTTGCGCGGCACCTGCTTCTACAGCTCACAAGCCTTGCTTGAGTGGTGGCTCAACGACATCATCATCACGCTCTATTCTTCCTCTTCTAGTCTAGTCAAATACACTCAGCTATGTCTAGCTATCTAATCAAATGCACCATGTACACATAAAAGAGTATTGATATAGGAACATAAACAATAGCGCGAAATATTTCGGATTCGTTTGGAAATTATTTATTTAGGTAGAACTGTAAACTTTTTATTAGAAATATTATTAAAAAAAAATTAAAAGTTAACTAAATAGTATAATAAGACTCATAAATAAAATAAAAAATATAATAAAACTTATAAATAATAACAAAAATAAGTTTAAAATTCTAATAAATGTGAGTTTCAACACTTCCAAATTCACTCCTCATATCCCTCTCACGAGCATTCACCTCCCTTAGTTCCACTACAATACAAAAGTAACATGGAGTGAAATATTGGGTCATTTTTTATATACCTATAGCATCAAATCTATCAAAATATGAAAAACACGTTACATTTTAACTGAAATACTGCCTTAAATATCACCGATCCTTTTTTAAAAATAAACGTAATAAAGCATTGGATTGAATGTAAAAAAAAAAAAAAAAAAAACTCTCTCAACAGACCACTTCATCTTTATCAAAACAGTACGAACGTCATCAATATCATTAATTTTCGTTTGTCATTTTCTTGGTACAATCATAATGGCAATTGGACCGAGGCTCCGTTGGAAATTTTATTGTGCCATTCACATCGTCATGAATTCGATTACCTATTTTGTAGACAAATATTCATGCATTTGATCACAACTCAAGATTCTTCAAATTCGATTATAATCAAATGTAACATTTAATTATAGACAAGTCTAACTGACTTCCATACCTACACCAGCTTCTCAAATTCTGAAAGAATCCAAGCGATACATCCCATCATCATATTTCCACAAAAGACTCAAATTCTTCAGATAATCGTCATTTGCTAGATGCTTAATCCCTATAAAATATTTCTCATGATAGTTATTGTAACTAAGCTCAAATCGATGCTTTATAGTACTGTTATGTATATAGGTGAAAGAGTTACAATTTTGATAAGCAAAAAAAAAAAGAAAAAAAGAAGAAGAAAATGACAATGAGTTTGTTTTGTTATTGAAACAACTAATTAGCTATAGAATAGGTATTCTATTTTTGGGTCTATTCCTATTCACCAAACATGCAGTCAATGTGTGTACAGTGCACTAGTCAAATTGGTTACAGATGATGGAGTCAAAACAAGATTGTGTTTTATGGTTCTAGCACTATAATATATGTTAGCAGCATATAGCAATAATACACAACTTATTCTTGATTTACTTGGTGTTTGGTGACAAAATCTCTCATAGTTCTGCAGTTGCATTTATTATGTATATTCAGTTATTTCCTGTGTAGTTAATTCATTATAGTCAGCTAAGATAAGTTATGCTTAGGCGATTCAAACCCACAAATTAATCACACATATTGATTTTAAACTCATTTAAATAACAAATCTAATTTGAATTACAACTAGCTATCTCAAGTATGAAAAGGTAACAAACCCTCTTCACAAAAATAGTTTTTAGAAACATACCTCATCACTTGGCATCAATATCAAATTTCACCTCAATTTGAGGTACCCCATGTGGGGCAGGTGGGATTCCATCTAAGCGAAAGCTTCCAAGGGATTTGTTATCCCTCACGAACTCTCTCTCACCCTGACAAACATTAATCTCTACACTGGTCTGCCCATCTTCCGCAGTGGAAAACACCTCTGGCTTGGAAGTTGGCAAATTTGTGTTCTTTGGGATAATTTTTGCCATTACACCACCCAAAGTTTCGAGTCCTAGAGACAATGAAGTGACATCCAAGAGCACAATCTCACTAACTTCTCCAGCTAAAACACTAGCCTGGAAAAAAAAATGACCAAAATAAATATTGATGCCTCAACAATTTACACAATATCAATAAGTATTACAACAGATAATATCAGAAATAGAGAGTTATAGTCATTTATTTTTCAAATAGACTAAGAAAAAAATTTAGAGCATGTTAGAATAATGGTTAAATAATTAAATTCACCATTTCTAGTAGCTTAAGCTATTAGAACAAGTAGTAATTTATTTTTATATCAAAGAGTTCAACTGCTCTACCCCCTATTAAAAAAATCCTACATGTTGCTACCCAATTAAGTGGTAATTTATCTCAACAAGATAAGGACAAACCTGAACTGTAGCCCCAAGAGCAACAACTTCATCAGGATTTACAGTCACATTGGGCTCTTTTCCAGTCATTTTTCTCACAAGCTCCTAAACAGCTGGGATGCGAGTAGAACCACCAACAAGGATTACTTCATCTAAATCTTTGAAGGAAAGATTTGCATCTTTCAAGGCAGTTTCAACTGGTCCTCATAGCCTAAGGAAAAAATAGATTTCAGTTGTAATCTTTTGAACTTATGCAGGCAGATAGGTATTCATATTGGCAAAAACATACCGATTTAAATCAAAAGGCAGCAAACTCTAGTAATGGAAATCAAACACACACTGATATTTCATATGAGAATTATTCCATTTTGGAACATGCATAAAGGGCAGCCACAGAGTAGCAATTTTCAACTTACATACCTGTCTAGCAAATCTGAACATAATTCATCAAATTTGACCCTTGTCAAGGTGGTGTCAATGTGTTTTGGGCCATCCGCAATGGCGGTAATGAAAGGTAAACTGTAAAAACAAAAAGCTTTTCCTCAGTGATCATGCCAAAGAGAAAGATCCATTTATATAAAGAAGGCATAGAAATTGTCACATACCTTATATTGGTCTGAGTCAGAGATGACAGCTCCATCTTTGCTTTCTCTGCAGACTCTGTGAGACGTTGTAGATCTTGCTTGTCTTTCAGAAGGTCTATCCCTTCAACTCTTTTAAAGTTTTGGGAAAGCCAATCAACTGTTCTCTGTTTAAGATTATAGAATATAGACATGTAATTTTAGTGACAACTAACAGACCAGAAAACAAAGAATAGCAAAAGCTCTATTCATTTGTCCTGTTCAAACCTTGTCAAAATCATCTCCTCCTAGATGAGTGTCCCCTGATGTGGAAAGTACCTCAAATAATCCATCTCCAACCTCAAAGAACTGCAGATTTAAAACATAACAAAGGACAACAATCACTGACTAACAATTTCCTTAGGCATATAAAAATTAGTTTTTCAGATCTGATTTCACGCATATACATGTGTATTTGTATAGGGTTTCTTTTCTCACAACCCTAGACATATATAAGAATTATTTTAAAGGCCGTCTTAGTTGATGAAACTTGATGCAAATGTTTTGTTCAAGCATATTATGACCAGAGAAATATGCCCTAGTTCATTTTTCTCTTGAAGAAGCTGCTGCGTTTGTACGCCGTAAGGTTTTGTAACCAAGAAGCTTCTTGATCTTCATCTTGTGGATGAACTGAAGAACTTTGCAGCCAACATCCTTCTCAAGTTGGTGTGTTAGTCACATACTTGGATCCGTGCATAGATTGGTTAGTCACATACTGGGAGTCGTGCATTGAAAAGGAGAGATTGTCACTACAGAATAAGTCCAATTATGTATTGGGATAAAGGTTCAACTGTAGGTTGGTATAAGGTACTGGGATTTCTTTACTTGTAACCACTTATTTTGATAATAATGGATAGGGGTGTGTCGGTTCGGTTTCGGTCAGTTTTCTAAGTGTTGGCCAATCGAAACCGAAAATTTCGGTTTGTGAAATTCTCAACAGAAACCAACCGAAGTAATTGGAAATCAATCGGTTTCGGTTGGATTTCGGTTTCGGTCGGTTTCGGTGGTTTTTTCGGTTTCCTTATCATTTATTTTCTAAGAAAGCAAACAAAGAAAAAAAAAAACCCATAATATAAACAAGAAAGAGGAAATTATGGAGGAATTAAAGAGAGAGAGAGGGTCACCGTGACTCCGTGAGAATGAAAATATCAAGTCAGTGTGGGGAGGCCGGCGTGTGGAGGTGGCAATGGAGGCCGATTTGTGTGGAGGTGGCGACAGAGGTAGATCGAGGCGGCGGCAAAGGAAGATTCATGTGGAGGCCAGCATTTGAAGGCGGCGGCAGAGGCAGAGGCAGAGGCAGATCGAGGCAGCGATAGAGGCAGATTCTTGTTGAGGCCGGCGTGTGGAGGCGGCGCAGAGGCAGATTGGCATGGAAGACGGCGTGGAGTGGAGGCTGTGAGAGGAGACTGTGAGAGCTGAGAGGGACTGGAGTGGGGGTTGAGAGTGAGAGTGAGAACTTAGAATGTGTGGGTTGTAGGGTTTTGAACTTTTGTTTTTATAGTTTAATTAGATATCTAATTAGTAATTAGTTTAATTATAGTTACTTAATATAATGATAAAATGCAAATTGAATCAATGCTATCTAATGATAAAAGTAAAGGCCGGATCATATATAAAAAAGATAGGCCCAAATGTTCCAAAAAAAAAAATGAAAAGGCCCAATATGTATATTGTATAGGAGGCCTAAATATTTATAAAATTTATATTATATTATAAAATATATTATAATATGAACCGAATATTCACACCTGCCACCGAAAACCGAACCGAATATTTTCGGTTTTAAAAGTTCAAAATCGAAACCAAACCGAACCGAAAATTTGGCATCGGTTCGGTCGGTTTCGGTCGGTTTGTTCAGTTCGTCGGTTTTTTGCACACCTCTAATAGTAGATTTTCGGGAATAGTGACCTTAAATTCACCCGGTGAGGTTTTAGCCATGGAGGTTTTTCCCATTCGTAAACAAATCACTGTGTTAACTTTATTTTCTGCTTCATTTAACTGAGTTGGTGATTTGTTTGTATTACCACGTATATTGCATGTTAATTGACTTAATTAATTAACTTGACTAATTAATTTGTTAATTTACCATAAGGAGTCAACACATTCTTAGCCTATCAAAATCAAATATGTAAAGAGCATTAATACATAAACTACTCCCTAGTCTCCCCCTATCAAAATAATTTAGTGCACACATGAACTCCCCATTATCAGATAGCATATAGCCATGTGCTGTACTCCCTTTAAAGCTGAGCAAGCTTAGATCTAAGTATGTATGCATGGTCAGAAAATATACCAATATTAATGCTCTAATTAGTTGCTTCTCAGTTTGGTACCAAACAGAGTCAGCTTGGTTCTTTGTGTCAATGGCATCCCTCTTTTCTTTGTCGTTTGTTCTTTAGATTAGTTGTTGAAAAATTCTAGATGGGGGTTAATATGCCCTTATGGTATAAATTAATTATCCATTTTAGAATTTTTTTTAATAGAAAATTGAAAAATCTATCAAAATTGTTGGTTAGGGTATATATTAATTATCCATTTTAGAAATTTTTTTTATAAGAAACTGAAAAATCTATCAAAATTATTGGTTACTTTTTAATTTTCCCAAAAAATATTTCCTAAAATGGTTTACTAATATATGCCTTAAGTGCATACATTAGTAAAACCTATACTATAATCTATATCTATATAATACTAAAAGCTGAAGCGTAGCAATTAATGTTGCTACGCTCACGTTGGGCCATGTCAGCAGCCATATCATTATCATCTTTTTTTCTTAAATTTCTCTTATAATTTTAAAATAGTTTTCCTAAATTTTAGAATACTAAAAATATGAAAATAATTCTCAGCCTTATCTTCATTATAAAGCACAATTATAGCTTTAATTCCACAATAAAGCTGAAGCCCAAGCCCAATCTTATGTCTTACAGTTTCAAATTCTCAGCCTTGGTTTACTGTGTTTCACAAATTCTGTCTCTTCACCTTTTAAACGGCAACCCTTCATCAGTGTTAATTTTTTAGCGGTTTCAATTCCTCAATGACAACCCTTCAGCTTTTGCTAAAGCCAGCCTATAACAGTAGTCTCTCTGTCTTCCCTCCTTTGTCTCTTCCTCTCCTCACCTCACAATATATTAATATTAACAAAAGGTGGATGATTCAGTTCAGGTATCTCTACTCTATTCTTGTGACTGCCCTGCATAATGATTCAATGTAGGGATTAGATTATTTTGATTGATTTTTTTTCTTTTAATAATTTGTTATTGCCTCTTTCGTGCTATGATATGGATGATTGTTATGTTGATTAATCTTTGTATTTGATTTTTTTTAGGATGCTGAATTTTTGATTGATGGGTTTTCTAATTGGAGCTCTAGCTCTTTTGTATTGTGGGTCCTATATGGGTTAGTGTGATTCTGATTTCTTCATGTAGTGTTGTTGTGTGGATACCTCAACAATTTGGTTTGGTTAACATGTGCGGAAGTTCTTGCTAGGGATATGCCAATTGGGTGTTTTAATTGGAGTTCTACCTCTTTTGTGTTGCAGGTCATATATGGGTTTATGTATATATTGTTTAATGAGAGAGGCTGAATAATATGCTATGAAGGGTTGCCCCAAATTAATAAAAAGTGAATCAGAGTGGTTCGAAATTTCCCAAATTCGATGATTTGTTAATGACGCTATTAAAATTTGTCCCTAGCTGCGTAGATTGGTCCAAGACAGATCCCAGCCATAAGTTTTCTCATATTGAATCAACCAAACAATTATCAAATATTGCCAAATTCCCTTTCAGTTTTTTTTTTTTTCTCTCTTTAATTTCCAGTTATACTTTAAGAAGTAATAATAAAATGGAATGTTCGGTTCTATTCAGCTGCAAATAATCGAAATTCAAGAGCTGCATGTGATAACAAACCAAATAAGAGAAGCTTCAGATTTGTTTGCACAATAGTAATACAAAAACAATGTGGTTAGTCCATCTTCTATTCTCTCTTTTCTTTTATTGATTTTTTTTTCTGTTTTATTTCCAAGTGTAATTCCCAAATTCTGAATGTGCTTGTAGGGTTATTCGATGATTATCCAGTTGGGGAGAGGTAAGAAATTTTTTTACCTGCAAACAAGTTCAGGTATTTCAATTTCTCCTTCTGCCCAAGTCATTATTTTCTTTCTCAGCATAACATAAATACAAGACTAATGCAATGATATATTTTTCTAGCTTAGATTATTGGGAGAATTTATGTGAAACAATCTTGGACAATATTAAGGGTCTACTTAGATCCATAGGAAATTTTAGGAAGCATATGCATAATTTTTCAGATCTGTAAAATTTTCATTTGCCCAAACTCAAACACTCAAAAACACCTCATACAGTCTAAGTTTCATAGACTGCAATTTTTTTTTTTTTTAACAAATTCCTGATGCAATAAGCTATTCTTGGTATAAAGTATGCATAATAAAAGAATACCAAAATTTGCTTAAAGTTCTGCAGGGCAAGGATTATGTCATTATAAAGAAAACAAACTTTTCCCTATCCTAGCTGCCTTGACTAAGTTAAGCAGGAAGTATCTTATTCTTTTTTCCTTTTCCCGTCTTGGATTTGTTCATTTTGCATGATAAGTAATGTCTGTAATTCCATTTATCAAAAGCAAAAAAAGAATGTCTCTAATTCCACTGTTTTACTATTTCATTTTTCCATCTACTCTACTTAATAGAGTGGAGAGTGGCCCCATTTATGATGACTCAATTCTTGACAGAGTCTTAAGCAGGAATTGGAGTCTCAATTCTAATATCCCTTAAGTCCAAGTAATGGAATGGACTGGATTCATCTATATAGTTTTGTACAGGTGATTTTGCTATAATTTGGGTTCTCCTTTGTTGTAACAGTATCAGTCTCTGTGTTGTATATGGAGGTTGCAGGTTGCAGCTAAAGCTACAATATGCTGTACAGAATGATGCAAAGCTTGCTCTGCTATCTGGTTGCTTGGCTTGCGCCGGTGTTTTTTTTTTTGTTAGATAGGGATTAATTTAAAGATTTTGAGTTTATTTACATTGCATGCATCATGTGAGCCTAGATTTTTGGGTTGGGTCTTCTCCTGTGTGATTTCAACAACTACGTGTTTAGGTATGTGTAAGTATTTTCTGTCATTTTTGTTTGAAAGTATTTGGGATGGGTCTTATCCTGTGTGATTTCAACGAACATGTAGTGTGAGAGTATAACTTTTGCTGTCATATGTTAACCACTTTGTTTTATGGCTACTGAAATTGTTGTATAACTTCATCTGGTCCTTTGAATTGATTCTGTTGTGGACGTATTTTAGGTGTAATTTAATAATTTTATAGAATTTGAGTTTGATTCATTTCTATCTGTTTAAAAGATTCAGTTTTTGGAAATTTTGAGAATTGGGGTTTTATATATCAATTTTTTTTTTTTGAGATGTGGGATTGTTTATAAATCTATTAAAGGATGCTGTGTCTTATGTATTAATATTTGAATTGTTGTAATCTAGGACTTTCTAGGGATTTTTATAGATTTGGTGTCATTGGGAAGATGGGTTTGATTGAATAAAGAAAAGGGGCTGTTTGGCACAATATTTGTGAATTCATTAGATTTTACCAATAATTATGTTTTGTTTAGTTTTTGTGATAAGGTAGGAATAGAAAATTAATTTGGGCTTTTGACTGTGTATTGATTTTGATGTTCAATGTAATAGAACCTTGTGCTATTAGGGAGCTTGGCACAACTTATCATTTTAGACCTACAGTGGCTGTATAGCTTGGGGACTGAAACAAAATAAGTAGTAAGATTAAAGATTTTTTTTTTTTTTTTCAAGCGCTTTTCTCATCAACCAGAGGGTTGTTGTAGTTTGATTCAATGGACCACCTTATGCTGGTTGATGACACATTGGGCGACAGTTTGGATTTAGAAGTTGATGACTTAATTAAAGTGAGACAACATACGGATAAAGATGTGAGTGATGAAGAGATTGAAGCAGAAGAATTGGAAAGGCGAATGTGGAAGGATCATATGAAACTCAAGAGGCTTAAAGAAAGAATAAAGATTGCAACCCAACAAGCTGCAGAGAAGCAAAAGCCCAAGTAAAGCACTGAGATCAGGCTCGGAGGAAGTAGAGCACAGGATGGGATTCTCAAGTAAATGCTAAAGCTGATGGAAGTTTGCAAAACTCGCAGCTTTGTCTATGGTATCATTCCTGAGAAGGGTAAACCAGTGAGTGGTGCTTCTGACAACATTAGAGCTTGGTGGAAAGAAAAGGTGAAGTTTGATAAGAATGGCTAGCAGCCATAGCCAAGTATGAAGCAAAATGCCTTGCCATGAGTGAGGCAGAAAATAATCAAAATGGGAACTCTAAAAGCATTCTCCAAGACTTGCAAGATGCTACTCTTGGGTCACTTTTGTCTTCTTAAATGCAACATTGTGACCCCCGTCAAAGGAAGTACTTTCTAGAAAAAGGAGCTCCGCCACCTTGGTGGCCAACAGGAAATGGAGATTGGTGGGTAAAGTTAGGGCTACCCCATGGTCAAAGTCCTTATAAGAAGCCACATGATTTGAAAAAGATGAAGAAAGCTAGAGTATTAGCATGCTGGATCTGAATGAATGTAATCACATACTACAATCTTATAAAACAAAAGTTGTGCACATCACATCTAAGGATTCTGCAATCACATGCTGCTGAATGCAAATTAAACTTGTAATGTCATATTTACATGTTTGCTCATACCAAATTAAAAATGTCACATTAAGTTTGATTGCTGATATGCATATTTATTCTTGATGAGCTACTACTTTAAAGTAGTGAGAAGGGAAGTTGAATTGTGCATGTCAATCTATAGAACAAATGGGGTTTGATGGATAGCTTATGTTCTGGGCTTTTGCTTAGTGTCATAGTGATTGACTTTGCATGGATTGTAGAAGGATTCACATTTCTAAGATATTTCTAAAGGCATTTTTTTAACTATTTGCTTTGTCTTTGCCCATTAAACAATAAGTTAGATCAAGAGTAGCACTTATCAAGTTAAAAAAAAGGATCAACAGCTGCATATTGAGAAATTGATTCTTTCTATCTTTGATGTTAAAAAAAAAGAATTAGATTCAATTCCAGTTGCATTAACAAATTCTATTATTTTATATGGATTGTAAATAATATAAAATGTCTTTTTTAATGAATGTTTTATGAATTATTATTTATATTAGTTTAAAATATTATTGATTGATGATTGTGAAAGGGGATTTTTATTTTCACTCTGTTTTATGCTTTGTAATTGGGTATCATGACAACAATCTAAAATCAACCTACCTTTGCAAGTAGAAAATTTGAATGGAAAAACATTTGTTTTCCAAATATAATTAAATGAATATAATCTCAAATTTGGATGGGAATTCTACATAGTTAAGAAGGTTTTTGACTCTGTTATAGAAACTGACAAAAATAATTAGCTTGAGAAGTGCATATTTTTTTAATATAGCAAAATTACAAATTTGATATCTAACTTCTACATGTTGCAATACATTTCTCAACGTGTTTTATTGACAAGCTTATATTAGTGGTACTTCAAATGAATGTAAGAACAACAAAGGAAGAAAATACAAAAAGTATTTTAAAGTTGTCTTTCAATTTATTGGAAATTGATATTTTAGCATTTATTGGATATTGAGGATGTAAAGGATTGAAATCCTAATTTTAATTTTAATTTAAGTTTGATTTATATTTTCCATTTTGTAATTTAATGTTTCATATCAGGGATAGGAATCCTAATGTGAAATCAAAGATGAAGAAACAAATAATTGTTTAAATCTTCGTACACAATACCGTGCATCGCACGGGTTAGCGACTAATTTATATATTAAAAGCCCAAAAACTCTCTCATCTCACCACGTCTCACTCTCATTCTCTCTCTTCTCTCATTTCTACTCTCTCTTTCTTAGACTGTCTGACTATTTATGGGATAATGATTGTTAGTAAGGGATGTTCAAATAGGTGTGTAGCTGTATGGCAATAGCTCCTTAAAATCAATGGCTTTTACAGATACTCATATCACTTGTTATACATGAAAGACTAGCATCCTCTCTCGCTTTCTCCTTGCTTATTAGCTCAAAAATAGTAACAAGAGTTTCAAATGAACGTTTAGATGCAAAATATAGCAAAAACATTAGCCATTTTTAATTGTATAATTCTAGCCATGAAAAACATGAATGAAGATTAAACTCTTAATCGTTGTATAATTTGGGTGAAAATATTCCTTTCAGTCATGAAATATAATCTATGTTCTATTTTTGTGCTTAAAATTTGTAATGTCCCTCGTCTATCTACTTTTGTTATGTTTTCTATTGGTGTGTATTACAGAATGCATATTTTGGAAGTCAAAATAGAATCAAGACTATGTTTTAGAAATGAAAAGCTTACTTGAAATATGGTTTAGAGTTTTTTTTTTTTTAAACCTGAAAAAAAAAAAATAACAAGAGTGGATGAGAACACCGGTTGTAGAACATTTTAATTGTTTATGGACAAAGATAATACCTTTTAAATTTTAAGAATGAGAATGAAAATATAACTTGAATTATATTTTAACCTATAATTATTATCTCCCACGCTCCTTCTAATGCTTGAGTTCTAGCATAAAGCCAAAAACAACAATAGCAACCAACAAATAACAGCCCCAGGTACCTTTAGTTTCACAAGCTTCTCCTTAGAAATCTTGAGCTCATAAAAATTGAGAAGGTGACAAGTGCTTGGGCAATAGTGGCAAAAGACTTGATTGTGCCTGTTTGTTCCATCACAATGCTCTCAGTTTGTAGTTTCATAATTTGCTCTTAATGGGAGGGCTACTTTACCTAATTCATAGTTCGCCTAACATTACTTCAACCACCCATTTTGATCTTTCAGCAAACAGTGAAGCTCAAAAAGAAAATTAAATTCACTATGATAATGGGCTCTAAAGAGTTTAGAGCAAGAAACACACGAGGTGTAAACGGCACCCTTTTAAGATGTTACACTTTAGCCTCTACTTTCTCCTTGACTGGGCCAGGAACTTTGTCTGCCAGCTCTTTAAGTTGCTTCTCAGTTTGGTACAATACTGAGTCTGCTTGGTTCTTTGTGTCTATGGCATCCCTCTTTTCCTTATCTTCCTTTGCAAACTTCTCAGCTTCTTTAACCATCTTATCCGCCTGCAGTTTTTTTTTTTTTTTGTACATCCAAAGTTGGGATTTAGTAACATAAATAGAATAGGTTTATATGTGGTAACAAGAGCTATGTGGTAATAAGAGCTTCAACAATTACAAGTAGTAGAACATCCTTTTATCATGGTTGATATGTGAAAAAGCATAGCTACTTGAAATGCTGAGATTCAGAAAGAAAAGAAAGATACAGGTTCCTTGGAGAACATGGTCGGATCATTGAAGGGGATAACTAATAAAATTAAATATAAGAAAAAAGACCCCAAAGTTAAAGATCAAGAAATAAAAACAAATTAGCATCATTTATCAACAAATTAGCATAAAAACAAGAAGAAAAAAAAAATCATTTTTTTGCCAACAACAGCTATGGTACTAGGAGTATAATATATGTAACCAGCAGATAGCTCTAACACAAATTTTTCTTGATTTGCTTGATGTGTAGTGAATCTAGTGATGTTTATTCTTTTGAGCTATTATGAAGGATGAGGAATAGTTATGAGGGTCCTTTTGGTATGAAATATTTGTAATGAAAATGCAATCAAACAACTAATTAGCTACAGAATAGGTATTCCATTTTTGGGTCTATTCCTATTCACCAAACATGCAGTCAATGTGTGCACAGTGCACTAGTCAAATTGGTTACTAATGATGGACTCAAACAAGATTGTGTTTTATGGTTCTAGCACTATAATATATGTTAGCAGCATATAGCAATAATACACAAATTATTCTTGATTTACTTGGTGTTTGGTGACAAAATCTCTCATAGTTCTACAATTGTATTTGTTATGTATATTCAGTTATTTCTTATGTAGTTAATTGGTTATAGTCAGCTAAGATAGGTTATGCTTAGGCTATTAAAACCCACAAATTAACCACACATATTGATTTCAAAATCTTTTAAATAACAAATCTAATTTGAACTACAACTTGCTATCTCAAGTTTGAAAAGGTAAAAAACCCTCTTCATTAATCATTACAATAGTTTTAGAAACATACCTCATCACTTGGCAAGGTGCTAGCACCAGTTATGGTGATATCCTGCTTCTTTCCAGTTCCCTTGTCAATAGCAGTGACAGAAAGGATGCCATTAGCATCAATATCAAATTTCACCTCAATTTGAGGAACCCCACGTGGGGCAGGTGGGATTCCATCTAGGCGAAAGCTTCCAAGGGATTTGTTATCCCTCATGAACTCTCTCTCACCCTGACAGACATTAATCTCCACACTGGTCTGCCCATCTGCCGGAGTGGAGAACCCCTGTGATTTGGAAGCTGGCAAAGTTGTGTTCTTTGGGATTATCATCGTCATTACACCACCCAAAGTTTCGAGTCCCAGAGACAATGGAGTGACATCCAATAGCACAATGTCACTAACTTCTCCAGCTAAAACACCAGACTGAAAAAAAATTTTTGACCAAAATAAATATTGATGCCTCAACAATTTATGCAATATCAATAAGTATTACAACAGATAATATCAGAAATAGAGAGTTATAGTCATTTATTTTTCAAATAGACTAAGAAAAAAATTTAGAGCATGTTAGAATAATGGTTAAATAATTAAATTCACCATTTCTAGTAGCTTAAGCTATTAAAACAAGCAGTATTTTATCTTCATATCAGAGAGTTCAACTGCTCTACCTCCTATTAAAAAAATCCTACATGTTGCAACCCACTTAAGTGGTAATTGATCTCAACAAGATAAGGGCAAACCTGAACTGCAGCCCCAAGAGCAACAACTTCGTCAGGATTTACAGTCACATTGGGTCTTTTCCAGTCATCTTCCTCACAAGCTTCTCAACAGCTGGGATGCGAGTAGAACCACCAACAAGGATTACTTCATCTAAATCTTTGAAGGAAAGATTTGCATCTTTCAAGGCAGTTTCAACTGGTACTCGTAGCCTAAGGAAAAAATAGATTTCAGTTGTAATCCACTGAACTTATGTAGGCAGATAGGTATTCATATTGGCAAAAACATACCATTTTAAATCAAAACTCAAAAGGTAGCAACTCCAGTAATGGAAATCAAACACACACTGATATTTCATATGAGAATTATTCCATTTTGGAACATACATAGAGGGCAACCATGGAGTAGCAGTTTTCAACTTACATACCTGTCTAGCAAATCTGAACATAATTCTTCAAATTTGACCCTTGTCAGGGTGGTGTCAATGTGTTTTGGGCCATCCACAGTGGCGGTAATGAAAAGTAAACTGTAAAATCAGAAAGCGTTTCCTCAGTGATCATGCAAAAGAGAGAGATCCATTCATAGAAAGAAGGCATATAAATTGTCACATACCTAATACTGGTCTGAGTCAGAGATGACAGCTCCATCTTTGCTTTCTCCGCAGTCTCTGTGAGACATTGTAGAGCTTTGCTTGTCTTTCAGAAGGTCTATTCCTTCATCATCTCTTTTAAAGTTTTGGGCAAGCCAATCAACAATTCTCTGTTTAAGATTATAGAATACAGACGTGTAATTTTAGTAACAACTAACAGACCAGAAAACAAAGAATAGCAAAAGCTCTATTCATTTGTCTTGTTCAAACCTTTGTCAAAATCATCTCCTCCTAAATGAGTGTCCCCTGATGTGGAAAGTACCTCAAATACTCCATCTCCAACCTCAAGAATTGCAGATTTAAAACATAACAGACCACAAACTAGAAAAAATGAGCTATGCCTTGTAAAGACAACGACATTAAGAAATTCCTGAACTAGAAATCCATTTCAGAAATATCTCCTAAAACAAAAATAGCTTGATTTCAAATTACATTAAAGGGCATAACAAAAAAGAATCCAATAATTAAGAGGAGTAACAAAGCAATTGGCATACCTAAAACGACAAAAGTACGACCTCCAAGTCGAAGGTCAAAAACCAGAATGGTCGTAGCTTCATTTAAGCACATGGCTTACAGGTCCCACATGCTGAACGCGCTTTCAATTACGGCGTCGTTTGTTTAGCTGTTGCCCTTTTAGGCTTTTAAAAAATCCAACGCAACCATATAGATTTTCCGTCCAAGTCCCAGACTGGACCGGTCCGGACCGGAACAAAAAGTGACTACATATAATTTTTAATATTTTATATTTAAAAAAAAAAAAAAAAACCCAAAAACACACACTCTCTCTTGTGGTGTTGTTATACATGAAAGACTTGGGTCTAGTTATGCTTAGGCAGCTGTTTCCTCTATGGCTCTCTCCTCACTTTATTACTTAAAAATGGTAAGAGTTTCAATTGAAAAATTAGAAGATTGGTCTTTCTTACTTGTATAAAATTCTAGACATGAAAATAATATGAATGAAGATGATTTAGTCTCTTGACTAACATATAATTTTGGCAAAAATATTCTTTTTGGTCTTGAAATATAATCTATATTCTATTCTTTCCCTTAAAATGTAAGAGGTTCTGTACCTGTTCTTGAAAATTTAAAATGTCCACTATCTATTTTTGTTATGTTTTTTGTTTGTGTGTAATGGAATGCATATTCTAGGGATCAAAATAGAATCAAGAGTATTTTTGGAATGGAAAAAAGTTTATCTTTGAAATATGGTTTAGATTTTTTCATTAAATAAAAAAAAAAACTTAATAAGATAAAACTTTATTATATTTTAACCCATAACAAATTATCTCCAACATTCTTTCTATTATAATGCTTGAGATATAGCATAAACAACAATAGCGACCAGCTAATGACAGCCCCCTGGTATAATTGGTTTCAAAGGCTTCTCCTTACATAGAAATCTTAAGCTCATAAAAACTGGGAGAAGGGAGAGGTTCAAGGTTTTTAAAATCGGATCGAGGTTAAACCGATGTAGAACCGTGATGACATCAAAATTAATTTAATATTAATTAAAATACAAATAAATGTATTAAATGTGTAAAAATATGAAAATTTACCCTTAAAAAAATATTAAGAAATTTAAACAACTTTCAAATGTATTTTCGTTATTTTTATAAAGTGAATATAATAATAAATATAAACAAGCTTTAAAAAATTGTATTTATTAATCTTTCAAATAAAAAATGCAGTTTAATTTAAAAAAATCATTTTTAACATAAATTTACAATTTTCATATTCATATTCATATTTATTGATGTGAAAGAATAATTCTAGAACAAAAAAAAAAAAAATACAAGTAAGTAAATAGTGATAAAATTAAATCCAAAACTATTAATCTTGTAAAATTAAAATAAAAAATATATAAAGTTCAAGTAGGTCACAAGGTAGCCAACTAGTTCAGTGGTTAGTGTGTTGGACAAAGCTCCAAAACACCAAGGAAGTCGCTGGTTCTTTACCTAGAGAACGTGTTTTTCCCCTTTTATTTCTAGACCTGTATTCACTTGCTAAAGAACCAGGTTGGGGCACAGGAAACACGAGTAATGTGATCTTTTAAGATATTACACTTTAATTAACATTGTTTTGAAAGCTATATACAATAGTCCAATCTTTTGTACAGAAACAGCTTTAATTGGAGGGCTGCTTTACCCAATTTGAAATGTTCCCCTCCAAATTAACATTACTTCAGCCATAAAAGAGTACACTATAGGAAACACAAGGTGTAAATATTACACTTTAATAAACATTGTTTCGAAAGCTATATACTATAGGCCAAATTTTGCAAATGCAAACCTTGTGAAATATTTGAAACACGGAATCCACATAACCTCAAAATCTGATGTTGCTATGAGACCAAACAATGTATACCTAGCTGCAATATGCTGAAACCATTTAGGCAACAACATTCATGCATGGACTGGGATTGATGAAAAAGGTGATCCTCTTTGGGCTGAAGCCTAAGCGGCACTCTTGGCTATTTCTAGTGCAATTATACAAGTGTGCATGGTCAGAATTGAAGTTCTATGAGTTTACTCGCTATCAGTGAAATTTGCATTGATCAAATCATCACCCTCAGCTGCTTTCCCTGTTCATCTAAATGACCTAAATGTCATACTAGAAGAGATCTCACAAATAAATATTATGAGGGGAAAAAAAAAAACAAAAGAAAAATAGACAACCACACACAAGAGAGAACACCAAGGATTTACATGATTCAGCCTATGGCCTACATCCACAAGTGGTGAGAAGGAAAAAGTTTCACTAACAAATATGGAGAGTACAAAGGTGGTGTAGACCCAATCTCACAAACCCAAACCCCAATACACCCAAATAACTCCATATCAAAGAGTTCTCTCTCAACTATAACATAATTCAAGGCTACACAATAGTGGCTGTCCATGCAAAGAAGTCAATCTGAAAAAAGCTAATAGACAATCCACTTCAAATTCACATTAACATTGACTACCACAGTTACATAATTTCTTGATTCAGGACAGCCATTGCATCTTTAATGGCTTGGGTAGATCCACCAAAGATGGCATCCATGACCTCATTCACTTTAGCCTCTGCATTCTCCTTGTGTAGCTAGGAACATTGTCTCCCAGCTCTTTTATTTGCTTCTAGTTTGGTACAAAACTAAGTCAGCTTGGTTCTTTGTGTCTATGGCATCCCACTTTTCCTTGTCTTTCTTTTGCAAAATTTTCGGCTTCTTTAACCATCCTATATACCTGCAACATTTTTATTTTGTACATACATGGGGTTTAGTAATATAATTAGGCCAGGTTTATAGGTACTAACAAAAAAGTGAACGTTTCCATTTTTTTATTTTTTTTAAATCGAAAACATAGATGCTTGAAAGTTGGAATGTTGAGATTTTTGAAAGAACAGAAAGATGTAGGTTCATTGTAGAACATGGTAACATCATTGAAAGGGGTTATAAATATAAAAACAAGAAGCTCCTTGTGCTGCATATAAATGATAAGGGAAAAAAAATTGAAGTTAAAAAAATGAAGACATAAAAGCATTTTTCAGTCTACACATTAAGTACAACATAAACAGGAAAGGGGGGGGGGGAGGGGGGTTCACAGCCACTGCCGATGCCTATGGTTCTAGAACTATAGTATAAGAAAGCAGCATATTCCACTAGTGGTCTAAACTTTTCTTGGTATATAATTAGTTATTTCTCAAATAGATAAATTAATTATAGTTAGCTAAGATAATTTGGGTTTTAGGCTTATTCAAAATCATTCTAGTTATATCTCTAGCAACATCGTCCTCAACCACCAGATTCTAATTCATGCCTTCTATTAAGAACTAAAACTTGCTATATCTAGTTTGAGCAAAATTGTAACACCCCATAATTTTTTTTTTTTACATATTTAATTATTATACGTAAATCAAATAGGAGGCCCACAATTAAGTGGATTTAATTGGTTTGGGCCTAAGATATAAAAAATAATAATAATAATAATATGAAACCCAAGTGAGGTGGCATAAGTAAATACATGGGCCTTGATAAGTTTAATTAAAAAAAAAAAAAAAGAATAAGGGAGGTGGAGGTGGAAAACCCTAGCCTTTTATTTGAGTTATACGTAGGAAAGCAGCACCAAGCAGTCTTTTTTTGTTTTAATCTTCTCTGCGGCTGTGTAGGAGTATCAGGTCAGCTCTCCTCTTTGTTTGAGTTCTTGTATTTATGTGATACCTAGCATGTGTCTATCTAGTTTAAGGTCTATTTTGATATATATATATATATATATATATATATATATATATATATATATCACACACCTAGGATGGAGGATTCTAGGTATATCACTCTTTGTGCCGCACAGTATATATAGGGGTAGGTGTGGACTTGAAAAATCAATGTTGTCATCATGAAAAAAAAAAAAAAAAAAAGATCATGGCTGGAAAATCGTCCCACACCTTCAGGAAGGAGTTGTGCATGAACTACTTTACTAGCTAATAGGACATGGGCATGACTTCATAAAACCTAACCTATCAATATAGTCAAGGAAAAAGGACTTCTAGGCTTCTAGGCATATGTTCTAATCTCAACAATTATCCTTATATCATGGGAAAGGATGTTATATGGTTACTATTATATTAGACTAGGAGTGATGGATATAGCTACATGACAAGAAAGGATGTGAATTGTAGATTGAGGAGTTTTTCCTTATTCGACCATTATGAGGTTCTTAAATATCCGTGACTATATCAACGGAAAAATTAGTTTTGGGTAGTAATATTTTTTAGTGAATAAATGAAAATTTTTGGATTTATCAATAATGTCTAGGATAAAACCGTTTAAGCGTGAAAATAGATTTTTTTTCTTTAGGTGAGAAATTGTGTATTGATGAACCTGTTTTTGGTGTTACTAGGTTCTAATTCGACTGAATTGTTGTGATTCAAGGGAGGTTGATTTCCTTTATATTTGCAACTAAGAGGTAAGTGGTGTTTGCTAATTTTGGGTATTTTTCCCAAACAGTGTTGATTTATTTAAACTATTTTATATAAAAGGAATATGTTGTTATTCTATGTATATGGATATTTTATAATTGCTTGGTGTGCATATTAATTATTCATTTTATGAAAAACATGTGGGACAACCTAAATTTATTTAAATTTGTATGTGTGAATATATCCTTGCATTTTTGAGAATTATGAATGTGATATTTTATGTGAGCATCTAGAATGGATTATTTATGTAAGCATCTTGAATATGTTTTGAAAACCTATGGCAAGTCGTGAATAAAAAGCTCAGTATTGTGTTAGTCCTTAGTAAGGGACAATCATACTGTAGCTAGTCCTTAGCAAGGGACGGTCCTAGAAAAGAGGACAGTGCACATTTGATAGCTCCTTAGTAAGGGAGTATACTAATGAGGATCCAAAAAGGAAGCTCCTTAGCAAGGGAGTGCACCTTTAGGTTCCAAAGGAACCATCCTTAAGAAAGGGGATGAAAAGGAGGTTCCAGTCCCAGAAAAGGGGATAGCACAACCCTGTCAACGAGGCGTAAATGTTGACCACGAGTAAGGCCTAGGATTTGTGTTTGTGATGGTATTGATATATATACACTATGATGGCTCACTACATAAAAATTATTATTTCTTTTATATGAAATATTTGAAGATAAAATATTGATGAGGTATGAGTAATGAATTGTTTGTAAGAATTACTTTTTTTAAAGGTTGTTCCTACACCCTAACGTTAGTGAATACCACTTATTGAGTTATCTCACCCCCCTTTATTTCCCCTTACAGATACATTAGAGAGATTATTGGAGTAGAGATTCCTGGAAGCCAACAATTACAAATTGTTTTGGGGAAACTGAAGATTTTATTTTTATTTTTATGGTATTAAACTGTATTGGAGAATTATTTTGAGTATATTTTAATTTTTGGTGGATTAGAGCTCTGACATTTGTGATGAAAATTTTTAGGTTGCTGGATTCTTTTATTTAATATTTTTATGGATTTTTCAGACTAGATAGAATTTTATTGCTTATGTTTTTGGGGAGTTACAAAAATCCAGATTCTCTTCAAAACAACAGTTTTTGCAAATACATACCCTATCACTTGGCATGGTGCTAGCACCGGTTCTCCCTCATGAACTCTCACTCACCCTGATAGACATTAATCTCTTCACTAGTCTGTCCATCTGCTGCGGTGGAGAACGCCTCTGATTTGGAAGTTGGTGAAGTTGACACCACCCAAAGTTTCAAGTCCTTCTATGGTGAGACATCCAAGAGCACAATGTCATTAACTTCTCCAGCAAAAAAATATGACCTTGGAAATAAAGTAACAAAAAAATAATAAGTTGAATTACATAATAACAAGAAAAGGAAAAACCTGAACTACAGTCCCAAGAAAAAAAACTTCATCCATATCTTCCAGCTCCTAAACAGCTGGGATATGAGTTGTAATCCAGTGAGCTTAAGCAGGCAATTAGACTTCCAGATGAAAGAAAAAGAGAGTTCAAAATCAAAAGAAAGATCTTCTCAAAAAAAAAAATCAAAAGAAAGAAAACTGAAGTGATGAAGATAAAGAAAAAAATACAGTGATATTACATATGAGAGTTATTCTATTTCTGAACGTGCATAGTGCAAAACCATAGAGTAATAATTTCTATTGTTGAAAGGCTTACCTGTCTAACAAATCTGAACACAATTCTTCAAATTTGACACTAGCCAGTGTGGTGTCAATCCGAAAAAAGCTAATAGACAATCCAATTCAGATTCATATCAACATTGACTACCATAGTTACATAATTTCTTAATTTAGGACAGCCATTGCATCTTTAATTGACTAACATTCAGATTCATTCACTTTAGCCTCTACATTCTCCTTGTCTAGGTACATTGTCTCCCAGCTCTTTTTGTTGTTTCTAGTTTGGTACAAAACTGAGTCAGCTTGGTTCTTTCTGTCTATGGCATCCCTCTTTTCCTTGTCTTCCTTTTGCAAAATATTCAGCTTCGTTAACCATCCTATCCACCTACAACATTTTTATTTTGTACATACAAACATAGGGTTTAGTAACATAATTAGGTTACTAATATAAAATGTGAACGTTTCCATTTATTTTTATTTATTTATTAAATGAAAAACATAGATGCTAGAAATGCTGAGACTTCAGAAAGAAAAGAAAGATATAGGTTCTTTGTAGAACATGGTAGCATCATTGAAATGGGTAATAAATATAAATAAAAAAAAAAACAAGATAAAAAGAAGAAGTTCCTTGTGCCACAATATAGATTATAAGAAAAAAAAATTGAAGTTACAAAAATGAAGATATAAAAGCATTTTTTAGTCTATTTACAAATTAGAACATAAATGCGGGGGGGGGGGGGTGTGAAGGAATTTGCAGCCACTACCAATGGCTATGGTTCTAGACCAATATAAGAAAGCAGCACATTCCTCAAATGGTCTAAATTTTTCTTTATATATATATATATAAGTTATTTATCAAATAGATAAATTAGTTATCGTTAGCTAAGATAGTTTGGGTTTCAGGCTTATTCAAACTCATTCTAATAATATCTCTAGTCACAACATTTTCAACCACCAAATTCTAATTCATGCCTCCTGTGAAGAACTAAAACTTGCTATATCTAGTTTGAATAAAAACCAAATTCTCTTCAAAACAATAGTTTTTGCGAATACATACCTCATCACTTTGTGTGATGGTGCTAGCACTAGTTTTGGTGTCTAAGAAAAAGCTTCCAAGGGATTTGTTGTCCCTCATGAACACTCTCTCACCCTTTTTCAGAGAGATAAATACCTCTCTCTCACCCTAATAGACATTAATCTCTTCACTGATCTGTCCATCTGCTGCGGTGGAAAACAACTCTGATTTCGAAGTTGGTGAAGTTGTGTTCCTTGGGATAATCTTTCTCATTACACCACCCAAAGTTTCAAGTCCTACTGCAGTGAGACATCCAAGAGCACATTGTCAATAACTTCTCCAGCTAAAAAACACCAGTCTGGAAACAAAAGTGACAAAAATAAGTATTGATGCCTCAACAGTTAGTACCACCTCCAAGGTCAAAAACCAAGATGGTCTCATTGTTTTTCTTCTCAAACCCATAAGCAAGCGAAGCAGCAGTAGGTTCATTGATTATTTGCAGGACGTCTAACCCTACAATGCGACCTACACCTTTCGTAGCTGTCCTTTGCGAATCATTGAAGTATGCCAACACTGTGATTACTGCTTTACTCACCCTATCATTCAGAAACTTGGATGCATCCTCCACAAGCTTTCCTCAATACCTGTGCAGAAATCTCCTCAGCTGCAAATTGCTTGTATGGCCGGACACTTGAGCTTCATATTGCCATTTTGGTCCCGCACGACCTTGTATGACACCTATATTGGAAGATTGGAATAATGGTTAAATGATTAAATTCACACTAGTTTATCATAGTATTAAACAATTGATCCAAAAATCCTATCTCTAATTAGTCAACTACTAGTTAAAATATTATAAAGACTAACAATTTAAGCTTTTTCAATAAGTAATAGTTCCTCATGATATAAGACATCAGATGATCCAAATTCAAATTTTCTCCAACATACTAATAATTAAATGATTTTATTAAACATTGTCTATCATGATATCTGAACATGTGATAGCTTACTAATGGTTATAAGAATATAAAATTATCAAAATTTACCATTTACGTGATAGTTTATTATGATTGCATAACAAGTAACATCTAATCCAAATAGCATACTAGTATTTAAATGATTAAATTTACAGTCATTTATAACAATAATATATGTTTGATTCAAAAAAAAAAAAAAAAAACCCATTCAAGATAAATCTAAAAATTGGGTTTTGATCAAACAATACCAGAATATGTCACGGTATCCAACAAAGCAATCCTAAGTTCCTATCTCCAAATAGCATACTAATAGTTAAAAGATCATTAAAATTCACAGTTCAAGCTCTTGTGAACACTAATCCAAATACAAATGCTGTCTCTAATCTACAAATTCTGCCTCCAATTTACAAATGGTCAAGTTAAAATACTAACTTTACGGTAAAAACTTACAAGAAAAGTGATAAATTTACCAACCTGTTTGGTTTCGTCATCAACTTCAGACATTTTCCTCCCAATAAACCTTTTCACAGAAAAGAAAGTGTTCTCAAGATTCACCACAGCTTGTCTCTTAGCAATTTGCCCCACAAGCTTATCACCATTCTTAGTGTACGCCACAACAGATGGTGTCGTTCTCTGCCCCTCAGCATTAGTCACAATCGTTGGCTTCGCACCTTCCATGGCTGCCACTGCACTGTTAGTTGTTCCCAAGTCAATACCAACCACTTTCTCACACACCACCACATTGTTCTTCCCATTTCTCCTCCTCCTTCTACTATTACAACTACTCCATTTCGATTTTGGTTGCTGACCCAAGAAGTTTCTCACCCTAATAGTCATTAACCTCTTCACTGGTCTATCCATTTGTTGCTGTGGAAAACAACTCTGATTTGGAAGTTGGTGAAGTTGTGTTCCTTGGGATAATCTTTCTCATTACGCCACCCAAAGTTTCAAGTCCTACTGCAGTGAGACATCCAAGAGCACAATGTCAATAACTTCTCCAGCTAAATAACACCAGTCTGGAAATAAAAGTGACAAAAATAAGTATTGATGCCTCAACAGTTAGTGCAAGTCATTCCAAGAAGTATTACAATAGACAATATCAAAAATAGAGAGCTCTACTTCTTTTCTTTTCTTTTTCTTTTTTTTTATGTGAGGAAAAATAGAATGATCCCAAAACAAGAAAATCACCTTAGCTATTGACTTGTTGCACTTGTTCATATGGCTCTGAATATGCCCTGATATCCTTTCATTCTATGTTTCCAATTCATTCTATATCCAATTTCAAAAGTGAAAAGAGTCAAAAACATTACAATTTGAGTTACTAAAAAGGATAAAGATTGTTAATTAACATTTTATATATGAAAACATTACGATTTGAGCAAAGTAAGGCCAACCCTCCCCTTTTTGTTGTTGACTCTGGAATATTTATTAGACTTTTTTGTTTGATTTGGAAGCAAATTGATTAACTCAAGCACCACAGTATTGATAAGCACAAATTGGAAATCCTAATGGGAGTAGAATTACCTCATCTATATCTTTGAAGTAAAGCTTTGCATCTATTAAGGATGTTTCAACTGGTGCTCAAAGCATATGAGAAAGTTAGTTGCAGTTGTAATTTAGTGAACTTAAGCAAGCAAGTAGACTACCAGATGACAGAAAAAAAAGAGAGTTCAAAATCAAAAGAAAGAAAATTGAAGTGAGAGAGATAAAACAAATACAGTGATATTACATATGAGAGTTATTCTATTTCTGAACATGCATAGTGCAAAACCATATAGTAATAATTTATATTGTTAAAAGGCTTACCTATCTAACAAATCTGAACACAGTTCTTCAAGTTTGACACTAGTCAGCGTGGTGTCAATGTGTTTTGGGATTTCCGCAATGGCAATAATGAAAGGTAAACTGGAAAGACAAATGTTATTTCTATGTGGCTATGGAAAAGAGAGATATATCAACTTAAATAAAGAAGGCAAAGAAAAAGCCTGATGCAGGACAACCTAGGCTTCCCACCTAAGGTGTTTGGAATCACCACCAAACAAATCAATGTAATCTCTGCAAATAATCTCAATAATAATAATAATAGTCTATCTACAAAAGAAATCATCTGGAGCTTTATATACAGCTTCCAAGAATCATAAAGATAAGGATAAACTCTCCTAAACAAATCCTAAACAATTTCAAATACTAATCTGATAATTCTAAATAATTTCAAACACTAATCCGATAAATCCTAAATAAAGGATAATGATGAACTAATCCTAACCAAACTCAAATATCAATCCAAACTAAACAAATAACTGCGTTACAATCTGAAATTATCCACTGAAAATCTAAAATGAAATATTGAAATAACTTTTGGTTATGCTCCTGCATTAAAGCCACATACCAAGTATTGGTCAAAGTTAGAGATGACCGATCCATCTTTGCTTTCTAACAGTCACTGTGAGATGTTGTAGAGCTTGCCTATCATACAGAATATATACGCCTTCATCTTTAAGATGTTTTCAGAAAGCCAATCAACTATTCTGTATTAAAAATTATCAAACGTAAGGGACTAAGGGTGTAATTTATTAACAACAAACTATAACTCAGAAAATAAAGAATATAAGCTAAAGATGTACTCATTTCTCTTGTTCCCACCTTGTCGAAATCATCACCTCCTAGATTTGATTATAGACAAATCTAACAGAGTACCTTAGCCATGTCAGCTCCTCAAATCTTGAAACTATCCAAGCAGGGTCACCCTTACCCAAATTTTGGCTGCTCCTATTGTACCTCAAAGCCAAACACATCCTCCTACTACAATTGTCTCTACCCTAGAGACCCCTGTCCTGACCCTTGTGACTAGGGTTGGGCTTAAATGTCTAAGGGGATCGAATTCCAAGCAGCCCCAAACAATTCTTGATTCAGAGAACTCCCCTCTAGACTTGGGCGATACTTACGTGGAGGTTATGGATGCACCAGCCTACATAAAAGGCTTTTATGGTGGACAGGGAGGCTCTTCCTGCCACAGACAGAGTAAGGCCGTGGAGAGATGGCCATGAAGGAAAAGTCGCTGAGTGTGTGGGGAAGGCTCTTCTACTTCCCGAGGACATGTAGTATTGGGCAAAATGGGATGATGACAACTTGCTGCTGAACATGAAAAGGGAAGCCATCATGGTAATTCACAATCTCATTGCATTTCTTATTTCTTTTTAAAGGATTTTGCAAGCTCAATCAATCTTTTCTTTATAACTTTTGGCAGGGCTATTAATGCTCCGCGGTCATTGAGGAGAGGTTTCTTGTTGTCAAGGCTAAGGCTGAAGAGCTGAATGCTGATAATGAAGATCTGTTAAAGAAAATTTGTGACACGATAAACAAATTTTCTGAATCCGAGAAGCTTAGAACTGAGGCGGAGGAGAAGACCAAGGCCATTTCTGAAAGGAAAGAAGCTTTAGAGAAAGAGCTCAAGGAAACGAAGATAGTGCTTGCGGAGAAAGATGCTGAGCTGAAAGGCTATGTGGCAAATGATGAAGCCAAAATTCAAGAGTCTTATGAACAAGGTCAGCTCGACTGCATTTCCTCCGTGAGGTTTGAAGTACAGCGAAACCTTCAAGTCTACTTTTTGAAAGGATGGTTTGCTGCGCTTGATAAGATGCAAGTGGATTCTTCCTCCTCCCTTAGGCAAAAAAGCAGCATCCCAATTCCTGAAGAACTCATCATCATTCCTATTACGGGATTAGGAGGAGAGGTGACCAACTCAACAGCCGCACCCACAATCGAGCAAAGTAGAAAAGTGTTCCAAAAGAAAAAATTTAAGCACGGGGCAGTTCCTCAGTAGTGGGTGCGGCTGAGGAACTGCCCCGTGCTTAAATTTCATCTAGAGAACAAAATATCAAATCAAAATGGCTTGTACACAATCAGAACAATGATAAGACAAGTTCATGAACAGCATATGGTTGCTTCTATTCACAGCATCCCTTTTCCAATTTCTTTTAACAACAACACATCTAACACAACATCTTGTAAAGGTCTTCTGATCAGTGTAGTCATTTGCATTTCCCCCAGGGCAACCTGGCTAGTAAGATCATATGTTTCTAGGTCAAATAAATCAATCCTGTTTGCTCCCTTGATTCCAACAATTCCTATGACCTATTAATGCAGAGGAGAAGATGTGAGCAAAAGAATTTCACAGCACCCTTAAATTAACACATGCAAATAGCTGTGTTGTTGCCTAGCTATGTGGTTCCCCCTCACCAACAATGATATATTTGGAATTGTTTATATAATTGCTTTTTCTAGCTTCCATTCTTGTCAATATGGAGCTGTGATGACGTGTTCTGGGCAACATTGTCTGAGGTTTTTTGTATTCTAATCTGAATTTTCCTGCTGTTTGAGGACATTGCATCTTGCGGGATGTAAATGGGGTTAAGAGCTCCCTAAAATCAATAGCTTTTACAGATACTCATATCAGTTGTTATACATGAAAGACTAGCTTCCTCTCTCGCTCTCCCCTTGTTTACTAGCTCAAAAATGGTAAGAGTTTCAAATGAATGTTTTGGTGCAAAATATAATAAATTAGCTGTTTTTAATTGTGTACTTATAGTCATTAAAAATATACGAATGGAGATTAAACTCTTGATTAATGTATAACTTGGGCAAAAATATTATTTCCGGTCTTGAAATATAATCTATGATTCTATAATTATATATTTTTCCTTAAAATTTATAATTTCCCTCATCTATCTATTTTTGTTATGTTTTCCATCAGTGTGTATAATAGAGTGCATATTTTGAGAATCAAAATAGAATAAAGACTATGTTTTAGAAATAGAAACTTTGTCTTTGTAAATTGGTTTACATTTTAAACCTGTAAAAAAAATTAACAAGAGTCAATGAGAACAACAGTTGTAGAACATTTTAATTGTCCGTGGACAGAAATAAAGCCTTTTAAATCTTAAAAATGAGAATCAAAGTAGAAAGTGAGATAATTAAATAAAACCTGCAAGTGCCATTGGTTTCACAAGCCGCTTCCTTACATGGAAATCTTGAGCTGATTAGGATTGAGAAGGTGACAAGAGCATATGCAATAGTGGCGAAAGACTTGAAATGTGCTTGTTTGTGCCATCAAAATGCTCTCAGTCTGTAGTCTCACAATTCGATCTTATTAGGCCAATCTTTTATACATAATAAACTTTAATTGGAGGGTTGCTTTAAGATATTACACTTTAATTAACATTGTTTTGAAAGCTATACTATAGGCCAAATTTTACAAATACAAACCTTGTGAAATATTTTAAAGATAGAATCCTCGACCTTAAAATCCAATGCTGCTGTGAAACAATGTATAGCTTGCTGAAATTTGCCGAAACCATTTAGGCAACATCACTCATGCATGGACCGAGCATCTGGGATCAATGTAAAAGGCGATCCTTTTTGGGCTGAAGTCAAAGCAATACTCTTAGTTGTTCCCAGTGCACTATATGCTGGTTTGGAGTTTGGATTACATCATTTTTGTTGAAGGTAACACCATAAATGTTATTGGATCCATTCAAAATTCATATTATTCTGCAATATATATATATATATATATAACTAGCTATAGAAGAGACTAAACCTTCTGGCAACTTTTTCGCCATTAACAATTAACCATGCTCTAAATCAAATTGAAAATATACCCACCATAACCATACTTTGCAAAATCACAAGCAACATAGCTTGTACAAACTAATATAGAAATTACACAAGTGTGCATGATCAGAATAGAAGTTCTATGAGTTACTCGCTATCAGTAAAATCTGCATTGATTAGATCATCGCCATCTAGTTGTTTTTCCGTTTAATCTAAATGACCCAAGTGCAGTAAGAGAAGCAACCCAACACTAAGTTGGCTAGACTAGCTATAGATTGACTATTGCAGGAAAAGGTATCCGGATAGAACTCCAGCATAAGATTTATTTATAAGAATATTATGGCTTTAGAAAGATCTCACAAACAAATATTATGAAGGAAAAAAAAATCTAGAAAGAAAAATAGCCAACAGCACATGAGAGAACACAAAAGATTTACGTGGTTCAGTCTTTGACTTATATCCACAGCAACGACAAGGAAAAAGTTTCTCTAACAAATATGAAGAGTGCAAAGGTGGTGTAGAACCACTCTCACAAAACCAAAACCCAATACACCCAAATAGGTTAGGTTTATAGTACTAATAAAAAATGCGAATGTTTCCATTTTTAAAAAATAAAAATCCAAAAACATAGATACTTGAAATGCTGAGATTTCAGAAAGAAAAGAAAGATGTAGGTTCTTTGTTGAACATGGTAGCATCATTGAAGTTACAAAAATGAAGATATAAATTCATTTTTCAATTTATATACAAATTAGAACAAAAACAAAGGGAGAAAGCAGCTAATTCCACTAATGGTCTAAATTTTTCTTGATATATATATATATATATATATATTAGTTATTTCTCGAATAGATTCAATAATTATAGTTAGCTAAGATAGTTTGGGTTTTAGGCTTATTCAAACTCATTCTAATAATAACCCCCTATTTATACTTTTGGGCTCTTCATGTCTTCTGTTAAGAAATAAAATTTGCTATATCTGGATTGAACAAAAACCAAATTCTCTTCAAAACAACAATTTTTGCAAATACATACCTCATCACTTGGCATGGTGTGATGGTGCTAGCACCGGTTTTAGTGTCTAAGCTCATTGAAAAATAGAGCACTGATTTTCAAAATCCCAGAGACAATGACATGACTCAAAATTCAAGGATCATTTTAAGGTATATAGTAGTACAAATTGAAATTAAAAAAAAAATGATAAAAAAAGCATTGTACAAATTCAAAAAATAATTTGATAGTAGAAATGAAAAAAATAATTTACGCTTTATATTTAATAAGTTTGGGTTCATTTGGATTGAGATTGGACTTTAGATCTCGCCTTACTCCAGGAGTGACCAACACCATATCGTTAGTTTACAAATTTTTTCTACAAAAGGGCATATATGTTATTGTAGTTTTAACCAATGGTTTTTAATTTTTTTTTGTTTTTTTATTTTTTAATAAAAAAATAGATTAGATCTTAGAAAAATGTTTTTATTTTCTCTCATGGTTTTAGATTTCGCTTTAATGAAACTTTCTTCTCAAATAGTAGTAGTGAGCGTTGGATAGGTTATGAAAGATCATGCTTCTAAGCCGAATCTAAAATGTAATGCCAATGTCTACCATCCTAAAAGGTCTTTTGAGTTATTGAATGCATGGAAGACCAGAGGGATAATTTATGAACTTTTTTTTTTTTGAAGTGACAGAAGAAACCTGCATTGGATGAACCATAGGAGATTTAGTTATATCTTCATTATGATTTTGAAATTATGTTTTACATTGATTGCTATTTTGTTTAGCACCTGGGAATTTTAATAGTTTTCTATGTTGTGTATCTATTTTTTTAGGAGTTTCCTTTTTGAATTTAAAAGGATAGTAGCTATAGGTGTTGTACAAAGTATAGATAGATTGGTTATTTGTTTGACATTTATGACCCAATTTTTAAGAGAAGTTACCCATCATCAATGAGGGTAATTTTGAACGACATAAAAGTTCAATTTAAATAAGGGAATCCTCTTATATATAATATACATTAAGTTCATGTCCATGTTTTATAAATATTTTAATAGTGTGTGGAAAGAAAAAAAAATAAAAAAAAGGAACATGAATACATTGATACCTAGAAAAGAGGACATAAATACATCTCTTGACCATGAACACGACTTTGTTTATAGGTGCCTCGTGCATTACTAAATGTCACACTTGTATTACGGCGTTGTATGTTTTCGGTCTTGGTCCCATAATGGATTGGACCAGACTTGACTGAATCGGACCAGACAAAACAGTAACTAACAATATTTAAAATTTAATATTTTGTATTTATTAAAAAAAAAAAAACCAAAAATCTCATCACCCATGATCTCACTCTCATTCTCTGTCCCACTTGTTTTTGTGGTGTTGTTATACATGATAGACTAGGGGCTAGCTATGCTTAGGCAGCTGCTTCCTCTATGGCTCTCACCTCGCTTAATTGCTTAAAAATGGTAAGCTTTTCAATCAAACAAATTAGATGTAAAATATAGTAAAAGGATTGGTCTTTCTTACTTTTATAAAATTCTAGACATGAAAATAATATGAAAGTAGATGATATAAACTCTTCACTAACATATAATTTTAACAAAAATATTCTTTTCGGTCTTGAAATATGTGGGGGGTAAAGGTGTCAAAACACCATGTGAGCCTTGGGCCTGGTTCGAGAACGTGGACTCCGCCAAGGGGCCGTAAGTCGAGAATAGGGCCTCCTAAAACAGGGGCCCAAAGGCCCGCCGACCAGGGCGTCGGCCAGTTAGGAGAGAGTCCGAGGAGAAGGTCTCCTCGGACAGCAGGGTCAGGGACCGAAGAGCGCAGCGCAACGCCCAAGGAAGAGCTCTTAAAGCTCAGCAAGTCATACCAAGCTTCAATGGGACGCTGAGGAGGGGGACAAGGGGAACGTGCACTGCATAAAGCTACTGCCACCACATTAAAGGCATCTCACCTACCCGCTTGGCCGCATAAATGGGGAGGTGACTTCTGAGGGGACGGCAGTCAGCTTTATAGCCATTAGGGAGCGTTTTCTGAGAAAAGATGGATGGGAAAGGGACCTAATTTGATGGCTCCATGAATGGGAAACAGGCATGGGGAGTATAAATAGAGAAGGGGAGGCCATTGGAAGAGGATCCAGATTTTTTGCTAAAGAGAAGACTCCCTCCCCTCCCAGTTAACAGAGGGGAAGCCAGGACAGAAGCTCCTCAGCCCACGTCCGAGGAAAGTGAAAGTCACTCCATCAGCTCGTTGCATGTCAGTAGTGAATTTAGCCCATACGCCATTGCTTTCTAGAGCCCTAGGAAGTCTAGGCTTCGAGTCCACTCTCTACAAATTTTATTGTGTAAGCCACTTGGGCCGGCCCGGTCACATATTTAGGCCTAAGCCCGCATCCAGGCTCTTCCTCTCAGTTTGCTCCGAGGCTAGTTTGGCAGCCAGGTCAGCCTTCTCTGCCTCGGCGCGGCCCAGCTTCTTCTCAACCTCCGCCTTGGCCGACTGCTCGACACCGACCTGGTTTTGGTAGTGCTCTACCAGTGCATCGGCAGCAAAGGCCTCCTGGATGGCCTGCGGGGGAAAGTTCCAACGGAAACGAAAGTTAGCATACACGAAGACTAAAATGACAACAGCAAACTAAAGGTATAGCGCGTACTAGGCCCAGGTTCCTCTTGAGGGAAAGAAAGAGGCGCGTCTAGCCCATCCTCCCTAGGTCCTCCATGTCCCTAGGCAGGAGAAGGGGCTGCTCCAGGGCATTGGCTAGGTGAGAGGCGCGACCTTTCTGGAAATCCCGAATGCTCGCCTAGAGAGATACCGGAGCCCCGTCCACCTCTAGAGCGGGGGACCAGCTAGACTCCCCTCGGCGGACCTCGGCTTATCCACGGATCTCCCCGCTCTCGACGGATGAGGCTCGCCCCCCACCCTTAGCAGCTTGCTGTTATTGCTGCTGCAACTGCTTCTGGTGCTTTTGCTTCTTCTCCCTCTCCTTGTCCGCCTCCTCATTCTCATTTCTCCTCTTCTTCGGCAAGATAGAGGCAGGAGGGAGTGGGTCGAATGGAGGGGGAGGGGGAGGCGGGGGCAATTTTGGCTGGGACCCGGAGGTGTCTGCTCTGGAGACTTGGGCACCCTTCTTCTTAGCAAAGAGTGTCCTTAAACTCGACATGTCGTCGTCGTCGTCGTCCTCTGAGCTGTCTTCTGGTTGGGCAACCACAAGGCCTTTAACGCCCGAGCCTCTATCTGAGGTGCCTTCCTCGTCCGAAATTTCTACTACGCTATCCTTCAGGGGTCTCTCGGCCTCCTCAAGGTGAAACCGATCAATTTCTTTGCCGAGAGATGACGGGGAGGCTGCGGAATCTTCTCAGACAGTCTGGTCCTCCTGCTTCACTGCCAAAGGGATGGCTTCGATGGTCCGACCGTACAGGATGGTGAATGGCGCGTCTGGTATAGCGCGAGGGGCAAGGAATTCTGGGTAGCGGACGTCTATCCTCAAACGTCTCCGGTGACCGGCGAGGATAACGTCATCAACTTCACCAAAAACCTTCGATATGGGTTCGTACCCCAGTATAAGGTGGGCGGCCCTCACCTGCAGGTCTTCGTTCACAAAGATATCGAATCTCAGAACCCTGTTGAGGCCCGAGACGTTGACTTTGCCTAAACGAGGAGACGTATGCTGTTTGTCTGCAGGAAAGACAGCAGAGAAACCAAACATGGTTAGATACCCACGACGAATCGAGTAAAGAAGACATCAAATAGCAGTAAAACTACCAAGGGGAGCAAAAAGGGGCAAAACTTTAAAAACCGAAACTCCTAAATCCTAGGGAGTCACACCTGGCTACCCCTCCCTCACTGGGCAATGGAGACCGTCATACCACCTCCCGGTGACGATGAGATAATCGTCCTTCATGCCTTTATTGGACTTGGGCAGACAGGAAATGAGCTTGACGACTGTAGACCTCGATTTGAGGTAATAACCTGCGTCTCTCATCCGGTGGCACTCGTACATGTAAACGACGTCATGCCATGTGAGGTGCAGACCCATCTGCTCGTTCAGAGCATCAACGCAACCTAATATCCTAAACATGTTGGGTGTACACTGGTTTGGACACAACCTATGGTTACGAAGGTACTCACTGGTCACGTCCTTCATGGGGAGTGTCATCCCACCCTCTAAGAAGGCGATTATAGGGATGACGACCTGCCCCTCTTTCCTAGAATCCGCTACGGCCCCGAGGGTGTAGTATTCCAAACCCACATCCCGAGGAATGTGATACTTGGCCCGGAATCCTTCCATGTCGGAGGCCGTATCTACTGGACATTTAAGCCTACCCATGGAATCGAAGCTCAAGGCAAAGATTCACAAAGAAAGGAAAGAAAAGTTGACAGCCGAGGAGAAAGGGGTTCGGGAAAAGGAGAAACTTACAGAAGAGAGATGTGCGTGCTATGAGAACTTCTTGAAAGAGAGAGAGAGATTGAATAACTCTGCAATAAGTTTGCTTTTTGGAAGAAATGGTGTATATCGCGACTACCGAAGCGTTTTAGATGATTGAGGGGAGGCGGTTCGTGAGAAACATCCCGCTCAAATTTTCGAGAATAAACCCAAGTCGTTGGATCCCCATCTCACCGTTGAACGTGCGCGACAGGAAGTTACTCAGTGCAATTAATACAAGCGTTGCGTGTTACGAAACGTCAAAGGTCTCCCAGAAGATGCGTGTGGATTTTGCACGTGCGACAATTAAGAGGTCACGTGGAGGAAGGATTCGCAGGTCAAAAATTCATCTGCCTCCTCGGATCAGAGTCAAATGACTTTTTGAGGGGCTATTGTGGGGGGTAAAGGTGTCAAAACACCATGTGGGCCTTGGGCCTGGTCGGAGAACGTGGACTCTGCCAAGGGGCCGTAAGTCGGAATAGGGCCTCCTAAAACGGGGGCCCAAAGGCCCGCCGACCAGGGCGTCGGCCAATTGGGAGAGAGTCCAAGGAGAAGGTCTCCTCGGACAGCAGGGTCAGGGACCGAAGAGAGCAGCACGACGCCCAAGGAAGAGCTCTAAAAGCTCAGCAAGTCATACCAAGCTTCAACGGTACGCCGAGCAGGGGGACAAGGGGGACTTGCACTACATAAAGCTGATGCCACCACATTAAAGGCCTCTCACCTACCCGCCTGGTCGCATTAATGGGGATGTGACTTCTGAGGGGACGGCAGTCAGCTTTATAGCCATTGGGGAGCGTTTTCTGGGAAAAGATGGATGGGAAAGGGACCTAATTTAATGGCTCCATGAATGGGAAACTGGCATGGGGAGTATAAATAGAGAAGGGGAGGCCACTGGAAGAGGATCTGAATTTTTTGCTAAAGAGAAGACTCCCTCCCCTCCTAGTTAACAGAAGGGAAGCCAGGACAGAAGCTCCTCGGCCCACGTCCGAGAAAAGTGAAAGTCACTCCATCAACTCGTTGCACGTCAGTAGTGAATTTAGCCCATACGCCATTGCTTTCTAGAGCCCCAGGAAGTCTAGGCTTCGAGTCCACTCTCTACAAATTCTATTGTGTAAGCTACTTGGGTCAACCCGGTCATGCATTTGGGCCTAAGGCTTACTTTGTGTCCTTAAAAAATATAATCAATATTTCTATTCTTTCCCATAAAAGTTAAGAGGTTCAATTCCTGTTCTTGAAAATTTATAATGTCCATCTATCTATTTGTTTATTTTTATTTTATTTTTTTGTCTATGTGTAATGGAATGCATATTTTAGGGATCAAAAATCAAAATAGAATCAAGACTATTTTAGGAATGAAAAAAAGTATATCTTTGAAATATGGTTTAGATTTTTTTTTTTTTTTTTGTCATTTCATTAATTAAAAAAAAAACGTAATAAAGTTGGAGGAAAACACCAATTGTTTATGGAAGAACGAGAATGAAGATAAAAATTGATTATATTTTAACCCATAATGAATTATCTCCAACGTTCCTTCTATTGTAATGCTTGAGATAGGAATCTTGAGCTCATAAAAACTGAGAAGGTGACAGGCGCATAGGCAATAGTGGCAAAAGACTTGATATTCGCTTTGTTTGTGCCATCACAATTCACAATGCTCTCAGTTTTTACTTTCTTTCATAATTTGATCTTATTAGGCTAGTCTTTTATAAAGAAACAACTTTAATCAGAGGGCTACTTTACCCAATCTATAATGTTCCACTGCAAACATTACTTTAACCACAGAATAGTACACTATAGGGAACACGAGGTGTAATGGGATCCTATAAGATATTACACTTCAATTAACATTTTTTTGAAAGCTATAGTGATATACTATAGCCTATAGGCCAAATTTTGCAAATTCAAACCTTGTGAAATATTTGAAAGATGGAATCATCATGACCTTAAAATCCAATGTTGCTGTGAGACCAAACAATGTATACCTGCAATCTGCTGAAACCATTTAGGCAACATCATTCATGCATGGATTGGGATCGATGTAAAAGGTGATCCTATTTGGGCGAAGCCAAAGTGGCATTCTTGGCTATTTCTAGTGCAATTATACAAGTGTGCATGGTTAGAATTGTTCTATGAGTTTACTCGCTATCAGTAAAATCTGCATTGATTAGATCATCGCCATCAGCTACTTTACCGATTGATCTAAATGACCCAAATGTACTACTAGAAGAGTTCTCACAAATAATTAAAATGAGTGAAGAAAAAAAAAATAGACAACCACACACGAGAGAACACCAAGGATTTACGTGGTTCGGCCTTTGGCCTACATCCACGGGCAACGACAAGGAGAAAGTTTCACTAACAAATATGGAGAGTACAAAAGTGGTGTAAACCCACTCTCACAAACCCAAACCCCAATAAACCCAAATAATTAACTCTATATCAAAGAGTTCTCTCTCAACTATAACATAATTCAAGGCCACACAATAGTGACCGTCCATGCAAAGAAGTCAATCCGAAAAAGCTAATAGACAATCCAATTCAAATTCACATCAACATTGACTACCACAGTTACATAATTTCTTAATTCAGGACAGCCATTGCATCTTTAATGGCTTGGGTAAAACCATCAGAGATGGCATCCATGACCTTTTAGCCTCTACATTCTCCTTGTCTAGCTAGGAACATTTTCTTCTAGCTCTTTTAGTTGCTTCTAGTTTGGTAGAAAACTGAGTCAGCTTGATTCTTTGGGTCTATTCCTTGTCTTCCTTTTGCAAATTTTTCAGCTTTTGTAACCATCCTATCCACCTGCAACATTTTTATTTTGTACATACAAATATGGGGTTTAGTAAAATAATTAGGTTACTAATATAAAATGTGAACGTTTCCATTTATTTTTTATATATTTATTAATCGAAAAACATAGATGCCTGAAATGTTGATATTTTAGAAATAAAAGAAATATGTAAGTTCTTTGTAAAACATGATAGCATCATTGAAAGGGGTAATAAATAAATAAATAATAGAAAAAAAGAAGCTCCTTGTGCTACAATATAAATTATAAGAAAAAAAATTGAAGTTAAAAAAATGAAGACATAAAATCAATTTTCAGCCTATATACAAATTAGAACATAAACAGGGAGGGGGGGGGGGGGGTGGGGAGGAATTCGTAGCCACTACTAATGGTTATTGTTCTAGAACTACAATATAAGAAAACAGCATATTCCACAAATGGTCTAAATTTTTCTTGAGATATATATATATATATATATAAAAGTTATTTATCAAATAAATAAATTAGTTATAGTTAGCTAAGATAGTTTGGGTTTCAGGCTTATTCAAACTCATCTATATATTACTAAAAGCTGAAACGTAGCGTTTAATGTTGCTGCTCTCACGTTGTGCCACATAAGCTGCCACGTCATCCTTTTTTTTTTTTCTTTTTTTTTAAATATAATTTGTCCTACAATTTTAAATTGATTTTTACAATTTTTAGCCCTATAAATCTTAGCCCTATAAATGCAACCCACTACTTATTTATTTACTTCTACCACATCATTATCCTATTTCTTTCCAATTTTTCTCTAATTTTTTTAACATTTACTTCTTCTTTTTTTAATATTTACACTTACTCCAACCTTTCTTTTTCCCTTACCTTTTCATCTTCCCACATTACCTTTTCATCTCCCCACTACCATTTACTTTAATTTCACTCTTCATCTTTCCTTTCATCTTCTCTTATTTTGTCTCTTCTTATTCACACTATTTCACTATAAATTTGTCATTCTCTTCCATTCTTTGCATAGTTTTTTCTCATAAAAAAAGGTTCTCTCTCTGTCTCTCTCTGTCTCTCTCTGTGTTGATTTTTTTTTTATTTTACTTGCATCTCTGCTTTAGGTTATTTAATTCTTAACTAATTTTCATAACTTCTTGGAATCAATGTTTGGTCTGTATGATGTCTTGATAAATCTTTGTTGTAGAAAGGATATGATGGTGAAATATTTCAGTTCCCTAGGATTGCTTGTGCGTAGTTGTGTTCAACCTTGTACCTATAGAAGGCCAATGATGCTTAAAGTGTGCATGAAACCAAAGGCTATTGGGAAGAGAGATGGCCTCGCTGTAAAAGAAGATTTTGAGGTACCAATGCAACCTAAATTTGTCGCTGCTATCATTGAAGAGGATGTAATTGTTACAATTCATAACAACTGACGATGCTTGAAGTGTGCATGAAATTAAAGGCTATAGGGGGAGAGATGCCTCACTGTTAAAGATGATATTAAGTTACTAATGCAACCTGAAATTGCCGCTACTATCATTGAAGAGAATGTAATTATTACAGTTCATACCAATTGACCATGAATCATGTATATATCATGTATATGTTGTAAATGAAATACTAATATCACGTATATACTCTTGCAATTTTGCACAATTAATCTCTTTGTTTTTGTGTTTCAGTGTTTTTTGAATATAAAAGATGTCAACAACATTGATTTTATGGGAAAAGTTACATAAAATATTGAGATTTATATATATATATATTAAAATATACTAAAAATGCTTTTTAAATATTTAAAACCTTTCTATTTTTTATATTACTGATGTGTTTAACAAAAAAATATAAATAGATTATTGACTTTATATATTCATCTTTGGTTGTTTAAAATTATATATAATTTTAGCTTTACATATTAATCTACTTTGATTTAGATGTTTATAACTAAATTATATTATCAATGAAGAATAAAAAAACCAAAATTAATGTCTATACATATCTATACTATATATAATAATGGAGTTTTGTAATAAATTTTATAAAGTTCTTTATGCACTACACCTTTAGCATCTTTTACTTATTTATTTATTTTTATTTTCAATTCTTACTTTGTTCAACTTTTCATCTTCTTCAATTATTGTCTTTTTAGTTCAATATTTCATCCCCTCCAATAATTTTATTTTTTTAATTTTCATTTGATTTTCTTTAGATTTTAAAAAATTTTCCATTATATCTTCTTAAATTCAATAGTTTCATTTCATTCAACCTTTCATCTACTTCCACCCTTTCTCTTCCATCTTAATTATCATATAGATTTCTTCTTGCTTCATTTACACCTCTCTCCCCTATTTTTTCCAAGTTATCCACAACAACAAGGTCAATACTCTCTCTCTGTCTTTCTCCAATTTTGTTTCTCTTTTGGTTGATTTTTTTTTTAAATTGTTTCAACCACTTTTTTTCTACTGATGGTTCTTTTTGTTATTGCTGTATTATTCTTATTATTTATTTATTTATTTATTTCCATCTCAATACTAGAAAAAAAAATGTAATTCAATTTTGGGATTTCATGATGAATGAGTTTGAGTTTTCATGATCTCAAAACTATTCAAGTATGTTTTTTCTTTTTCAAAATTGATTTGAATTGAGCATTTGTTCATGTTTTTTATAAATTGCTTTATGGTTGCCCTTCTCTAGGTTGCAGGAATGTTACTTTCAACATGTTTGCCATAATGTTTTTCTGTATGATAATTAACTTCAATGTGATGTTTTCCATTTGGGTCTTTATTTTATAGTAAGCGTGTTATTCATTTTTATCAAAGATAAATTGTTATTGTTCTCCTTTTCCTATCGTTTTATATGTTGACCTAAATTTCATTTTTTTCTTTGTTTTGTTTGTCAATTTCTTGACAGATATCAACAATTAAGCCTTACAATCACTGAAAGCTTTTTATTCTATTGAAGTTCATACCAATCAATTGGTAATTATTTTTTTTCTTAGAACCTTTTGAAGGAAAGGGGAATATTTTTTTTTTTCTTGGGTGGTGCTTGATAATTTGCTCTTTATGGTTCAACACACATTAGTTATATAAGATTTATCTTTCCTTATATTAATAATTTGTTGTTTATTATTTAATTGGACTGTTTGGTGTCCCAGAAATTGTAGGCCAATGGAAGAGAAAACAAAGTAGAGTTTGAAGCTTAATTTTTTTTTTTGTATAGAACTTGGGGTATAACAATTTAAATCTTTTTATCTTAACTTTTTTAAATGAAACTCTAATTCTTCAAAGCACACCAGCTTAAGTAGATTGTTGTGTTGTGGCTGGAATTTTTGTGTTTTGGACCTTAGTTGGCCTATTTGGTTGATGAACAACTTTGGGGATTGTTTAGATTTTGAGAAATTGTTTGGGATTTTAGGAGTGAGGAAATTCAAAGAATTGAATTCTTTTAAAATTCCATTAGTATCTAGCTTTAAGCTAATTGTTATATGAATGGAGAAACTAATTGGTTCTTGATTCTTGAATATATATCTATAATATTGTGTACATGAACAACAGTTGGGTTTTTAGTTTTAGATTTTGGATTATGCTACTTTCTTTCCACTACTTGATTTTCTTTTGGAATTATCTCGTATTGAAGGTCTAGAATATTGTGTACATGAGTTTTAGAAAAAACATAACAATACTCCTATACTTGAGTTTTAAATTTCATATTTTTCTATTTCTTTTCTTATTAAACATAATATGATATAGCTAATGTGATGCAATAAAGGTAGGAGCAACTGCTATTTTTGGGGCATAGCAGCTGATGCATTATGATAATATCCCATAGCCATTTAAACTTCATGACTTGGAATGCTAATAGCCATCTTCTCTGAGGCAAAAACAATTGGTTGAGTTCAATAAGTTTGCCACAAACTTTGACCACAACATCATAATAATATAGGTGACTCACACACTTACAATTCATATATGCACTATTTTGATTCTTTGTGGAAATTCAAAACATTGATAAAATGAATGTAATGGCAAGTAGGTGATTTGTATATAGACATGTTGATGAATGTGTGTAGTGGACTGAGTAGAATCAATGGCATGTGTTTTAGAATTTGGTCTTTGATGGAAATTAGTATAAGTGAGGGTCTATAATTTTTTCCTCTTTATCTCCCCAATATTCTCTACTTTACTGTCTTTATCTTCCCACTACTCTCTACTTTACTGTCATACTTCCTTCATCATTTTCTCTGTTTTATATTTTGACTCTTCTTCTCCCCATTTTATTTTGTATAAATTCGATATCATTTATTCCATTCAATCCATATTTTCCCCCACAAAAAAATTGTAAATACTCTCTTTCTCCCTCTCTTGTGGATTTTTGTTCTTTCTTATAATTCTGATTAACGTTGATGGTTTTTATTTTTAAATATGTGTTTTGGTTTTTTTTTTTTTAATTTCCCATTACAGAGTCTTCTCTCTCCCTTTTAAAGCTTTGGTTGAATTTTGATTTGGGTTAATACTTAGTTTTTTAGAAATAGGAATTTGAGTTTATGTCAAAACACATTCTACATGGCTATGAATTTGAATATACTTACCGATTTTAAGTAATAAATTATATAAAGTATGTCTTTTATTCCTTTTGTTTCATTTTAATTTTTGTTAAGATAACATTGTAATTTTGTGATGAATAATTATTATTATGATAATCTCATTATTCCTTAAGAGATGAAAATTTTGAATAATAAATTTGAAACTATAAAGTTTACTTGTATATCAAATATAACACACTACGACAGAAGTTAGAAAAATATAGTTCATCTTAAAAAAATATTAATCAAACATACAAAATATAATTGTATGATATATTTGTACTTTGTAGATATGAAAAGATGAAAAATACTTGTAGAATTTTTTTAAAAAATAAATAATATTTGAAGTAATTGTTAATTTTTATATATTACACCTCATTACAAAATAATTATATATTCCCACGCATCGCGTGGGTCTACGGCTAGTTATAATAATATCTCAAGCCACAGCATTTTCAACCACCGGATTCTAATTCATGCCTTCTGTTAAGAACTAAAACTTGCTATATCTAGATTGAATAAAAACCAAATTCTCTTTAAAACAACAGTATTTGCAAATACATACCTTATCACTTGACATGGTGTGATGGTGCTAGCACCTGTTTTGGTGTCCTAAGCAAAAGCTTCCAAGGGATTTGTTGTCCCTCATGATCTCTCTCTCACCCTTTTTTCAGAGAGATAAATACCTCTCCCTCACCCTAATAGACATTAATCCCTTCACTGATCTGTCTTGAAAGTTGGTGAAGTTGTGTTCCTTGGGATAATCTTTGTCATTACACCACCCAAAGTTTCAAGTCCTTCTACGGTGAGACATTCAAGAACACAATGTCAATAACTTCTCCAGCTAAAAAACACTAGTCCAAAAAGAGACAAAAATAAGTATTGATGCCTTAACAATAAGTGCAAGTTCCAATAAGTATTAAAATAGACAATATCAAAAATAGAGAGCTCTACTTGTTTTTTATGTGGAGAAAAATAGAATGATCCCAAAACAAGAAAATCACCTTAGCTGTTGACTTGTTGCACTTGTTCATATGGCTCTGAATATGCCTCAATATATACACATCCTTTCATTCTGTGTTTCCAATTCAATCTATATCCAATTCAAAAGTGAAAAGAGTCAAAAACATTACAATTTGAGTTACTAAAAAGGATTAGGATAGTTAATTAACATTTTTGTGGTATATGTCTATATGAAAACATTATGATTTGAGCAGAGTAAGGCCAACCCTCCCCTTTTTGTTGTTGACTTTGGAATATTTATTACACTTTTTGTTTAATTTGGAAGCAAATTGATTAACTCAAGCACCATGGTGTTGATAAGCACAAATTGGAAACCTCGATTTGAGTAGATTTACCTCATCAATATCTTTGAAGTAAAGCTTTGTATCTCTTAAGGAAGTTTCAACTGGTGCTCAAAGCCTATGAGAAAGTTAATTGCAGTTGTAATCCAGTGAACTTAAGCAGGCAAGTAGACTACCAGATGACAGAAAAAGAGAGTTCAAAATCCAAAGAAAGAAAACTGAAGTGATGGAGATAAAAACAAATACAGTGATATTACAAAAAACGAACTATCCAATTCATGTGAGAATTCAATTGGTTAACTCTATATTTTCATTTAATTGATCCTATCTTTGTATCCAAATAGTGTGCTTAAAGTAAAACCCATCACAACACTTCTGCATGTCCAAACTAAGTTATCATTGTACAATGAACAAAAATCAGACATAATGTAAGAACCCAAAAACCACACTGGATATTGTTCTTTGTTGATAAAAATAGGTAGTAGTAATAAAGTGTTAAACCTAACAAAATAACAAATACCTGAATATGAAACAGCTTCCTAGAGGGTAGTTATCACCAGAATGTTATTGATATTAAACTATTCAAAATCAAGAACCCAAACAAAGAAGTGTCATTTTGTAGTTTATATAAAGGCATAAATCATTAGAATGAACAAACAAATGTGAATCAAATCTAGAATGAAATTTGTATGCAAAGGGAAAAGAGAATGAAACACAAAACAAGATAATCACCTAAGCCATGGACTTGTTGTACTTGTTCCTAAGGTTCTGAACCAATTCAAATTCACATCAACATTGACTACCATAGTTACATAATTTCTTGATTTAGGATAGCCATTGCATCTTTAATGGCTTGGGCAGAACCACCAAAGATGGCATCCATGACCTCATTCACTTTAGCCTCTACATCCTCCTTGTCTAGCTAGGAACATTGTCTCCCAGCTCTTTTAGCTGCTTCTAGTTTGGTACAAAACTAAGTCAGCTTGATTCTTTGTGTCTATGACATCCCTCTTTTCCTTGTCTTCCTTTTGCATAATTTTCAGCTTCTTTAACCATCCTATCCACCTGCAACATTTTTATTTTGTACAAACAAACATGGGGTTTAGTAATATAATTAGGTTAGGTTTACAGGTACCAATAAAAAAAGTGAACGTTTCCATTTTTTTTAAATTGAAAAACATATATGCTTGAAATGCTAAGATTTCAAAAAGAAAAGAAAGATGTAGGTTCTTTGTAGAACATGGTAACATCATTGAAAGAGGTAATAAATATAAAAACAAGAAGCTCCTTGTGCTACAATATAAATTATAAGAAAAAAATATTTGTAAGTTAAAAAAATGAAGACATAAAAGCATTTTTCAGTCTACACACTAATTAGAACATAAACAGGAGGGGGGGGGGGGGGGATTTGCAGCCACTGCCAATGGCAATGGTTCTAGAACTATAATATAAGAAAGCAACATATTCCACTAGTGGTCTAAATTTTTCTTGATATATAATTAGTTATTTCTCAAATAGATAAATTAATTATAGTTAACTAAGATAGTTGGGTTTTAGGCTTATTCAAAATCATATATATATTACTAAAAGCTGAAGCGTAGCATTTAATGTTGCTACACTCACATTGAGCCACGTCAGCAACCATGTCATTCTCATCATCTTCCCTAAATTTATCCTACAATTTTAAAATAGTTTTTATCAATTTTAAAATACTAATAAAACTAAAATTATTTTCATCCTATCTTCACCATAAAGCCCACTTCTTTTAAATTTAATTCCACCAACCCACTTCTTCTAAATTTAATTCTAACTTAAAGTTCAAACCCAAGTCTTCTAAACTGAAAACCTTAGAAAACCACGATTACAACCTCTAGATTTCCTTCCCTTTTGTTTCTCATGTGTTCCTTCCCCTTCCCCTTCCCACCTTCTAATGACATCATCCACTTATTTTTTACATCTTCTTTACTCACTTTTATTCTCCCTATTTAAAAAAAAAAAACTCTTACCCTCCCTATTAATCCACATTTGCTGTTACACTTCTTCTAACCTTTCCCCTCCCTCTTTGCCTTTATATCTCTCCACTACTCTCTACTTTACCGTTATTCTATGATTTTCTCTTTCTTATATTTTCATTCTTCTCTCTACTTTACCGTTATTCTATGATTTTCTCTTTCTTATATTTTCATTCCTCTTTTCTCTATTTTATTTTGTATAAATTCAATATCACTTCTCACATTCAATCCATATTTTTCCAACAAAAAAACTGTGAGTACTCTCTCTCTCTCTCTCTCTCTTTGGATTTTTGTTCTTTCTTATAACTTTGATTAAGCGTGATGGTTTTTTTTTTTTTTTTAATTTTAAATACCAGCTATTAACCCATGTGATGCACGGTATAGTTTAACAAAAATAATATTTTTTACATTTACAAAGACACATTTTTTTAGACAAAACTGTTTAAAAACAAATAAAATTTCACTTCACTTTAAAATTATATTTGTATGTAAACCTTTCAAAATTCAAATCTTACTATCTTAGGCTGAAATAAATAGACAGATGTCAAAATATATGCTAAAATTTAAATTTTGGTTAGATCGCATACTTGAGCAATTCATGCCTATTTGAAAGCATTGAATATGGGCAGCAGGTAGTAAGTGGTCATAGTTTTATATTCCACTTAGAATAGAAACTGATGTGACTTACATTTAGCTCAAATAACACATTATCTTCTTGAGTATGTGGATTTCTATGATGCATTGCTTTTCATACACGTTCTTCATACCACAATAATGCACCACAATATAGGCATTTGCATGATGGTTGGCCAAAGCCCAAAGTTGCATGGTTCATAATATTTTCCTGTACTATAATTAATGTAGAGTTTTAGATTGACATCCGATGTCTAAATAATTAACAAAAAATATGATTTAATGTAAAAATATGTTTATCACTAAGATGAAGCCTTTGTTTTTTGTTAGTTGCTGGAAATTATAGCTGAATTGTTTGGTATATTATCTGCATAAACATGATTATGTTACTTTTTCTCCAAAAAAAAAATATATAAATAAATAAAGCTACTATAAAACAATATATGTTGTATTTATTGCAAAATAATTAGAAACATAAATGTTTATAAAAAATAAAAATAAAAAGTAGAAACACTTCTTATGCCAGTTGTATTTCTAACATTGTTGAGATCTTCTCTTCTAAATTGTAGTCAGTTATTAGTTTAAAATGAATAAAGCAAGTTAATTTTAGATACTATTGGAAAATACAATTTTATATTTATTCATAATGAAAAGAAAAAAGTACCTGCTATACCTTCTCTGCTTTCTTATTTGCTTAAATTGACATTGTTGTTGGACATGCATATATTGGGGAATGTGGGTAGCAATTTGTTGCTTTTGAATTCATTTTGCAACTTTGCCTCTTTATCTTTTTTGCATTGTTTATAAAATTCTACCAAAATATGGAGAATTAATGCAATACTTCTTGCAGTCAAACCGAAGACTAAAGACCCCATTAAATTAAAATTTTAAATTCTAATAATATATTAATATTATCTAATTAAAACGTTAAACAAAGAGAAAAAAAAAATTAAAGCTTACCTTCCTTGAAGCCCAAAAACTCATATTTTGTCCGGATATTACCTTGCTTAATCTTAGTTAAAGTCTAAACCCATTTAATTTAATGGGTTTTGGTGGTGTAGAGCATGAATCAGGTATTTCATTAATTCATCCAACAATTTGAGTGGGAGTAATGATACAATAAAATTAGAGATAGAGATGATTCCATTCAAATATTGTAAACAATCCAAATGACTCTAAAATTCAAGGGCCAATCAAATATAAATTTAAGCAAATATTGTGATGCAAAGATGATACCTGAGTCTTTTCCAATTCCAGGCGGATGTGGTTTCAACTCTAAAAGCGAAAAACAAAATAATAATTAATTAAATTACATTTAAGTGAAGAATGGAATGTGTAATTGGAGGTTTTAGGGGTCACGATGGGAATTTGAAATGGCAACAAACCTTAATGAATCACACCCTAAAAGTAATTACACATTTTGATTGGAGCACATTATGGAACATTTCCCACACCATGGAATCCATACCAAAATGACGTTTTGTTAGGAGCAATTTCAGGGGAAATTACACTTATTTTCATTTTTATGAGTGATATAATTATGGTATTAGATAATAACCAGCCCATAAGTATGGTATTAGACTTTTATTATACCTATTCCTTTTTAATTATTAGTCAATTAAGTCTCTACAATTTTTGTGTCATTGAAGCGTAGCATTTATTGTTGCTATGCTTCTGTTGAGCCACATCAGCATCCATATCATTATTTTCTTTTCATTAATAAACTAAATTATTTTTTCCATTATTTTTCTATTAGTCTTTTAACAATTTCACAATTTTCACTTCGGCTTCCAAAACACCCCTGAGATTATTATAATAGTATAAATTCATCACAAATTTACAACATTATCTTAACCAAAATTACTGTGAAACAAAAGAAATAAAAGATAGTCTTTATAATAATTTATCACCCAAAAAACTGGTAGGCATTTTCAAATTTATAGCTATGTAGATTGTGTTTTAACATAAACTCAAATTCTTATTTCCAAAAGAACTAAGTATAAGCTTTATGTTGGCGAACTATATATTTTTGATTAGTCTGGTGCGTTGGGGTTCTTCGAATTGTTCTTCTATCATTGAGTTTCTTTCTACTCTTATAATTGTCCCTTGAGTTATTTTTTCTTTGATGTTGTTTGTTGTTGTTGTTGTTTTTTTTTTTTTTTTTTTTTTTTTTTTTTTATGTTCACCATCATGTATTTTCTTTCTTTGTTTTTATTTCATCATGATTAATATTACTCTTATTGCCTAAAAAAAAAACTAAGTATTAACCCAAATCAAAATTCAAGCAAAGGGAGAGAGAAGACTTTGTAATGGGAAATTAAAAAAACACAATACCAAACACATTATAAAAAAAATCATCAACCTTAAACAGAACTATAAGAAAGAAAAAAAAAATCCACGAGAGAGAGAGAGAGAGATTTGGAAGAATATAGCTCACCTTAGAAAAATGTTAATCAAACATACAAAATATATATATATATATATATATGATATATTTGTAGAGATAAAAAGATAAAAAATACTTATAGAAACATTTTTTAAAAAATACTCGAATTAATTGTTACTTTTTATATACTACACCCAATTATACAATATTTATATATTCTCACGCATTGCGTGGGTCTGCGACTAGTTCTAATAATATCTCTAGCCACAACATTCTCAACCACCAGATTCTAATTCATACGCCTTCTATTAAGAACTAAAACTTGCTATATCTAGTTTGAGCAAAAGCCAAATTCTCTTCAAAACAATAGTTTTGCAAATACATACCCCATTGTGCTAGCACTGGTTATCCCTCACGAACTCTCTCTCACCCTGATAGACATTAATCTCTTCACTGGTCTGTTCATCTGCTGTGGTGGAGAACACCTCTGATTTGGAAGTTGATGAAGTTGACACCACCCAAAGATTCAAGTCCTTCTATTGTGAGACATCCAAGGGCACAATGTCATTAACTTCTCCTGTAAAAAAAACCAGTCTGGAAATAAAAGTAAGAAAAAAATAATAACAAGTTGAATTACATAATAACAAGAAAAGGACAAACCTGAACTATAGCCCCAAGAATAAAAACTTCATCCATATTTTTCAGCTCCTAAACAGATGGAATCAAGTTGACTTACGTCCATATCTTTGAAGGAAAGCTTTGCATCTCACAAGGAAGTTTCAACTGGTGCTCAAAGCTTATGGGTTGTAATCCAGTGAACTTAAGCAGGCAATTAGACTACTAGATGAGAGAAAAAGAGAGTTCAAAATCAAAAGAAAGAAAACTGAGGTGATGGAGATAAAAAAAAAAAATACAGTCATATTACATATGACTAATAATTTCAATTGTCAAAAGGCATACCTGTCTAACAAATCTGAACACAGTTCTTCAAATTTGACACTAGTCAGTGTGGTGTCAATGTGTTTTGGGCCATCCGAATGGCGATAATGAAAGGTAAACTGGAAAAGCAAATGCTTTTTCTCTGTGATTATCGCAAAGAGAGAGAGATCAACTTAAAGACAGAAGGCATAGAAACAGCGACATACCTAATATTATTGGTTTGAGTCAGAGATGACAGCTCCATCTTCGCTTTCTCAGCAGTCTCTATGAGAAATTGTAGAGTTTGCCTGTCATTCAGAAGATCTATGCCTTCATCTTTCTTAAAGTTTATTCTCTATTTAAAATTATAGAATGTAAGGGTGTAATTTAGTGACAGCTAACAATAATTCAGAAAACAAAAAAAATATAAGCTAAAGATCTACTAATTTCTCTTGTTTCCACCTTGTCGAAATCATCACCTCCTAGATGAGTGTCAGCCAAGGTAGGACATACCTCAAATGCTCCATCTCCAGCCTCAAGAACTGCATAGGAAAAACATAACAAAAGTATATAAGGTTCATTACCTATTCTTTATATATTTACCTGTCACAACTCAGGATTCTTCAAATTTGATTATGATCAAACATAATATTTGATTATAGACAAGTTTAATTGGTACCTTAGCTACATCAGCTTCTTAAATCCTAAAACTATCCAAGCAATGCATCCCATCATCAGATTTCTACAGAAATTTCTTCAGATTATCTGATTCTTCTTGATAATTGGCATATTCTAGATGTTTAATCCCTATAAAATATTTCTCAAGACAGTTCTTATAATTATGTTCATATGGATGCTTTAAAGTACAGTTATGTATATAGGTAAAAGGGTTTCAATTTGAAAAGCATTAAAAAAAAAAATCATCACATGCTTGTTTTGTTATTGAAACAATTACACTAACATTAAACGTTTGCAATCAGCTTATGTTTCACAGGGGTGGCTGAAAAGTCTAAGAACCAGTCACCCTAAAATTAAATTTTAACTAGCATTAGGCTCGCATCTTTTAATATGAAGATATTCAAGTGAGGTGAGCTCCAACAAAGTCATTAAATTGGGACAGTTTGAAATGCTGAACTTTTTTAGGGTGGAAATACATTGAAGACCCACAGGGAGAGACTTCAATTTCGGCATGCCACTGAAACATACATAACGGAGGCAAATGAGGCATCGCCATTCCATGCCATCATCATGCATGTCTCTTAAATAATGGATCAAACTCCTCACACTTGTAAATTAATAGCGCACAGAGGGAGGTGAGATAACGTACCGCTCTAGACATAGATGTTAATCTAGGGCAATTCCAAATTCGTAGTTCTTTGAGAGAATATAGGGCCCACGTAGCCGGAAGAGACTCTATATCTTCTATCGAATCCAATTCCATCTTATTTAATTTTGAGAGAGCAGAAGAAGAGGACAATGAAGAGGAGGAAGAGGGAACTAAAGAAGTCATTGACATTGTCTCTTGCATAGGCTTCAAACTGACATTCTTTAAATATAGCTCTTCTTCGAGATTGGGAAACAGGGGCATGGAAGTCATTTTAGGGCAATTAAAAATCTCCAAATAAGAAAGAAGAGGGAATAAAGGCAGTGAGTGGTGAGACTGATCTTGTTGATGATCTGGTGTTGACGCAGATATTGTTGCAACTAAATCCCTCCCTATTCTCCCCCACCATCCCTTCAAATTAGGACATTCTTTTAGTGTGAGTGACTTTAAAGATTGGAAGAAGGTTGTTGATAGTGTTGTGGATGAAGCAGACACCTCTTTACTCATATCATTATCGGATATGTACTCCAAATCATTCATTGTATTAAGCCTTAGAGATTTTAAAGAGGGGAGATGAGACAAAGGTGGCAGATATCGGCATTTCTTACAATTTTTTATCCTTAAATCAACGAGATTTATGAGAGAATAGACCCAACTTGAAAATTTCACACCCTTGTACTGATGCACTTCCAAATATTTGAGATTTTGGTGTGGTTGGAGGTCTTCTAATAACTTCTCATCTTCATTATTATCTACTTGATCTTGATGATACCATTTTAATATCAATTTTTCAAGATGTTGCTTCTCCCTTAAATTCACAACAATGGATTCTAAGTTAGCTTCTTCCAACCGTTCCAAATGTGAGATCTCTAATGTACCTCGCAAGTTGTTTAGCTCCTTCAATTCACCTAATCCACCAGTGTGGGAGGAGGTGCTCACAATGAATAATTGTAATGTTTGAAGTGAAGTCATTTGCCCTAATCCACGAGGCATATGACTCAAATTATCACAACCATCATTATAAAGATGTTTGAGGCTAACCAATTCTCTAAACTCTTTGGGTAATTCTTTAAGACCTTTACAATCAAAAAGTTTTAGTACTTGCAAATTCAACAATGTAGTAATTGTAGCAGGGAGAGTTTCAATATCCTCATTAAAAGAAACATCAAGATACTTTAGATGTATTAACTTCCCTATAGAATTTGGTATTGATGTAATCTTCAATGCATGTAAATCTAACGCACGCAAGCTCCTGAAACTTAAAATAATTGTATTCAACATTGACTTATCTAGCAAGACACTCAATTCATGCCCCTTAAGTGTAAGAAGAAATGTACGTACCTTGACTGCTTTAACCAACAACTTTAAAGTTTCAGTAAAAGATGAGTCAATAGGAAATGGACATGATACATGACGATTTTTTTCATTAATATTTTTGCCATCAAAACTAATGATCCTGCACTCCTCACCCGCAATAGCTTCTGCAAGATCATGAATTAAATCATGCATCTTGTATTTTAGGTCTCCATATACATTTATTTCCTCAAAGAATGACTTCCAAAGTAAATCCTTGAAATACTCATCACCAACATCCTCTAATTGTTGGTTTTTGATTGATGAATGGACAAACCCTTGTGCTATCCATAGTTGTATTACTGTTTCCTTATCCATCTCATAATCTTTGGGAAACAAAGAGCAATAAGTGAAACAACTCTTTAAATGTGATGGGAGATGATCATAACTCAACTTTAAAATTGGTAAAATTTCATTCCCTTGAATTACATTTGCTTCTATATTATCCTTCACGAATGACCATTGAGACTCTTTTTCCTTGAAGTATAACACATTTCCTATGGACTTTATAGCAAGTGGTACCCCTTGACACATGTTTACAATCTCCCTTCCAATTGTCACTAGTTTAGGATTGTTGGCCTGTTGCCCATTTCTAAATGCCACTTGCCTAAATAAAACCCAAGACTGTTCTTTGGACAGACCTTCGAGAAAATATGGTGAAACTGTGCATGTAATCTCTGCAACCAATCTAATACGACTAGTTATTATAATCTTACTGCCTTTAGAACCACCCATTAAAAGACTTTTCAATTCACGCCAGTTTTCAGGATCTTCATTCCATATATCATCTAATACAAGTAAGTATTTCTTTCCATCAATTTTTTTACGAAGTTGACTTTGCAACTGATCTATTACAAGGTTTCCAACTAGTGCATTATCAGAAGTAGATGCTATTATCTTTTCAATAATTATTTTTAAATCAAATACATCTGAGATGCATGCCCACATTTTTAACTCAAAGTATTTTTGAACTTTCTCATCATTGTACACATATTGAGAAAGTGTAGTCTTCCCTAAGCCCCCGATTCCCACAATGGGAATGACCGAAATATTCTCTTCTACATTAGAGTCGAATAATAGGTCTAAGATATTCTTTTTGTCCTCATCCCTCCCAATAACAACTTCTCCCCGAACAAAAGAGTGAGTCTCCCTCTTCCTACTCGTAACATTTGTCTCTACGTTGTCTACTTTCAAGTTGAAATTATTCTTATCTTCTGCTATTGCATTTAGCTTTTGCCTCATTGCCATTATTTTACGACTCATCTTACCACGAAAAGCTAGTTGGTTCGACTTTGAAAAGAAGGTGCGTACCTCTTTTGTGAGTTTATTCCCACTCACCATGCTTCGCCTTGTAGCTTCAGTTGAGAACTCATTCAACAAATCATCTGCATCATAAACTACATCGTTGAGCTTCTGGAGCCAGTCCTTGACTTGATGGTTATGACTTTGTTGCTCCGCTGCATCCTGAAGTACAGCTTGGACCGTGGAAACGGTGTTCTTGATTTTTTCAAGCTCATCTTTAACACCCCAGAGTGATCCAAACTCTTGGAAAGTTTGAGAGCCCAAATTTACAATCATTTTCTGTGCAAGACAAAAGAGGATTGCATCGGCCATTTCTTGGTAGTAGCTGAAAGGAAAGCTTAGAGAGAGAGAGATGAATGCTGGCTAGAAGTGATGAAGTGTGAGAAAAAGTAAAGCTGCAGTGAAGGAAGACTGAGTTTTCTATGGTCATTTGATTCGTTTTCTATGGTCATTTCCTTAGAACAATCGTGCAGAGAAAAAACAACCAAAAGAAAACAAGTGGGACAGAGGCTTAGCTAGAAAATTATTGTGATAGTCGTACATCATTCTAATGGGCCCCAGTGAGAACTGCACTATAAAGTATAAACGCAAGGACTGTAATTTTTTGCTAACCAATTTTCAGTCTTCAAAAAAACAAAATATATATATTTCTTAGGAAAAAGTAGTTTTAGACATTGGATTGGTTGTGCAAGATCATGCCTTTCAGCCGAAGTATATCAATTAATTATATACTTAAATTTTTTAATACACTTGTAAATTTTCACAAATGCAACTATTAACTTTTAATAATTTTGTGTGTGTTTATATATTATACAAACAACGGAGGAACCATAATCCAAAAACACACACACATATATATAATTAAAACCAAAATAAAAAGAAAATTCAATTAGATTCTTAATTAAATTTCAATTATTGTATAATTTTGTATTTTATGTCCTATTTAAGTTTTTTTAATTTTTATTCTAAGTAAGTTAATATTGTGCAAAAGACAAAGAGTCTAAAATAAATAAATCCTTAAAAACTCAATAAACAAAAAGAAGAGTAAAGTCATGTGTGTATCCAAAATCTATATATATATATATATATATACATGCACACTTATATTTAAAGCCATAGTTGAGAAAATTTAATTAAATACTAAATTAGTTTTCACTTGTGAGCTAATTTTGTATCATATGTCCACTATATTTTTTTAATCTTTGTGTCAAGTGAGTTAATGAATGCGAAATATATACTAAGAGTCCAATATTAATGAAATATTATTAAAAAAAAAAAAAACTAATCATATATCTACTCAACAAAAATCATCACACTTTCTACCTTATTAAAAATAAGAATAAAAATTATCATAAGTTGTATTACACTAAGGCAGGAATTTTAATTTCCATCCGAAAATTTATTAACATAACCATTGTAGTTTTGATTAGCACAAATTGGAGTGTAACTTAGTCACATCTACTCCCCAAATCCTATATTGCCCAAGAAAACCTTCACATAATCTATTTTCAATTCTCTCCCTTAAAATTTAAGAGGTTCAATTCCCTTTCTTAAAAATTTATAATGACCATCTATCTGTTTTCGTTTTTCTTTTTCCCTTCATTTATAAAAAAAAAAAAAGTAATGATCCATTTAAAGAAGACCAAGTTTTAAAGTGTACTATTGCTGTCACTAGTTTTCTTTTGTCAATACTACACGTCCCAGAGCACATGCAGCATAATGGTAAATTTATTATGCCTGAAGCTTAGTTGGAAAATTTATTATACAGTCATATAATCATGACCCCCCCCCCCCCCCCCCCCCCCCCCCCCCCCCCCCCCCCCCCCCCCCCCCCCCCCCCCCCCCCCACGCGCGGCGGGCGGCGAGAAGTGCACTAAACTTATGGTCCATCAATTTTAGCTAACGAATTTTCATCTTAAAAAAAAAAAAATATATCTTAGAAAAAAGTTTTCTTTTCTTTAATGGCTTTAAATTTTGGATAGGTTGTCCAAGATTCTATGCCCAGGCCAACATGTAATGCCAAGGTCTGCTGTCCTGATCAATAATTTTATATTTAACTTCTTTTTTTTTTAATTTTCAATATATTAATTTGGATCAGGTTAAATGTATGCCCTTAGTTAGGGCATACATTAACAAATTTATTTTTGAAAAAAATTTATTAAAAATTAAAAAAATTGTCAAAATTTTTTTAATTTTTGATAATTTTTTTTTTAAAAAAATAGTATACTATTGTGTGCCTCTAAACACATATTAATAAAATCCTATTAATTTTTGCACATGAAATCTTTTAATTTTAATATTATTTTTTTGTGTTTATATATTATCATCTCACTGCCTTTTTGTGTTTGTCCTATCCATCTTCACATCACATCCCACCCACACCCAAACGATATTTATGAAAGTCTCAGTTTTGTCTTTGACTTGGTCTTTCCTTTCCTTCTTTTTCTTCCTAATCCTATTTTGTTTTCACACTTCAGCCAAACCAAGAGCATCTATATTACAAGCTATTGGCTCTTTTTATATAGTTGGTAGGAGTAGGAGTAGGAGTAGGAGTAGAAGTAGATACAGCCAATACAAAAACTAATAGAACGTAAATATTATTAATGTTGTTTTGAAGATTAGGGTTTTATGTTGTTTTTTAGAGAGAAAACTGTATTGTCGTATCTTGTATTCTTTTCTTGAGAATTGTGAAATCCTTGCAACTCCGTGATTGTAGGTAAATTGCTGAATCACGTAAATATTATTTTGTGTGTATGATTATTTTCTTTGTTATATATTTTTTCTCTATTGTTGCATCTCACAAATCTGAAAATTTTGTGAATATTCTCTACATTTATAAGGAAAAATCTCATTTCTTCAAGGGAATTTGGGCTTTAACTAATGTTTTGTTTCGTTGGGGTGTAAGGCAGAGAATGAAATGGGGAGAAAAAAAATGTGATTTTTCATTGTACTTGACATATCATTAGCTTCCTTCCATTTTGGAAAGAAAATAGAGGAAATGAATTTGACAAGAAAGTTACCAAACTATCCATCTACTTTCTATCATTTCACATAATAATAAGAATATGATAGTAATTTACTCTTTATCATTATATTTTTCCATCTTTACAACATATACAAGTAATTTCTTTTTTATGTTATTGGTACAATCATTCAATTATGCAAAGCAAAAGGAAGTAATTTGTCAAGAATCTACTTTACTTAGGAGCAATGTAATTATTAAGGGACTGAGAGGTATTGCACCTAGTGGAATTCCTCCCAAGTCTCTTAAAATAAATATTTACCTCTTTAACTTTTTACCTTTCACTTTCTTACTTTATTAAAAAACTTTTTTTATTCAAGGATTGAGATTGGATTTTTTTTTTCAACTCTCAATTTGAGCTATTGAAAGAAATTGCAACAGGAGCAATCTCAATCTATTATAAAAAAATATAAGTGTTCTCCAAAAATGAAACCAACTATAATAGATTAGAAAACATAGAGAGAAAGCAGGAGTGGAAAAAGTCATAAAAAAAAAAAAAAAAAAATAGCAATCATTGTTTATGTGCCCCTACTTTGTTTCCATGTGAATAGAATGCCTTGGGCCACTTCTGCACCGAAAGAAAATAAGTGGGATATAGGATTGCTTGGAAATTTCTTCCCTAGTTGGAAATTTAGTGGGCCAATCGTATCATCAATTTGGCATTAAGTCCAAGAGTTGGGCCCTTGGGAATTGCACCAAACAAGCTTTACTAATTCAAATTCCCTTTTAAATTTCTACAATTTTTCTTATAATGAAATTTTAACAATTAATTGCATGATGATTGAAGGAATCATATTTGCAAAAAAGTTTATCAACAAATATGTTTAAGGTCATTTTATTTCAATCTATATAATAAGCAAAAAAGTCATTTATATATAATTTAAGTCGTATAACATTTTTAACGAGTTATGTGACTTGTTTAAATAAAAAAAAATGTTTATATAAAAATTGATTTGCAAGAATTTTTATGCAATTGAATACATGATATTTGAGAAAACTATCTATGTATACTTATAGTTAACGATATTTTTAATGAATTATGTGACTTGATTAAATAATATACATGAATAGTCTTATAAATAGCCATATGATGGATTGAATAAAAGTTCTTGCAACCCAAGTTTGAGATAAGCCTTGAACTTTTAAATAATACAAATGTTAAATTCCTCCAAACCAGTTTTGTGAAAATATTTCTTTGCATGTGATTTTAGCCTTGACTAAATATACGGGATAATATTCAAGTGCTCAAAGAGCTTTTTCTATAATTAAAAGAGTGCCCTCTGAATGAGGATTCATAAAACCAATCATATGTAGGAAAATGTTTATTTACAACTTGTGTTGTAGGAATTTTTATTCAACTCGGCGATACAAGTTCTCAAAGAGATTTTTTTTTGGGGGAATAAGTGCTAAAATAAATACCATTCTAGTAGTAACATACTTACATTGTATACTACCAAAATATTAACATACTTACATTGTAAACAATTTTTTCAAATACAAACATTATGAGATATTGAAAAAAGGAATCCTCTAGATATTAACTAGCCATGGAAGAGCATAAACCGCCTGCCAAGTTTTATGCTTTGACTAACCACCCATTGTCTAAATCACATTGATCACTATGAAGAACTGGGCTGGCAGGAGTCATGATGTACATCATAGCTAACAAAATCACAACCAACAAAGCCTGTACAAACTAACATAGAAAATAAACCAAGTATGCATGGTTGAAATTTTTCCCACCACCAAGTTATGTGATTTACTCGCTGTCAGTAAAATCTGCTTCGATCACATCATCACCATCAGCTGTTTTCCCAGTTGATCTTGATGACCCTGGTGCAGTAGCAGAAGCAGGATCAGCATTCGGTTGGCCAGGCTGGCTATAGATTGACTGTCCTAGTTGCATAACTTCTTGATTTAGTGCAGCCATTGCATCTTTAATGGCTTGGGTTGATCCACCAGAGATTGCATCCTTTAGCTCTTTCACTTTAGCCTCTACTTTCTCCTTGACTGGGCCAGGAACTTTGTCTCCCAGCTCTTTAAGTTGCTTCTCAGTTTGGTGCAAAACTGAGTCTGCTTGGTTCTTTGTGTCTATGGCATCCCCCTTTTCCTTGTCTTCCTTTGCAAACTTCTCAGCTCCTTTAACCATCTTATCCACCTGCAGTTTTTTTAATTTATTTTGTACATCCAAAGTTGGGATTTAGTAACATAAATAGAATAGGTTTATATGTGGTAATAATAGCTTCAACAATAACTAGTAGAACATCCTTTTATCATGGTTGATATGTGAAAAAGCATAGCTACTTGAAATGCTGAGATTCCAAAAGAAAAGAAAGATATAGGTTCTTTGGAGAACATGGTAGCACCATTGAAGGGGATAACAAATAAAATTAAATATAAAAAAAAAAAGACCCCAAAATTAAAGATCAAAAAAGAAAAACAAACTAGCATCATTTATCAACGAATTAGTATAAAAACAAGAAGAAAAAAAAAATCATTTTTTTGCCAACAATGGATATGGTTCTAGGAGTATAATATATGTAACCAGTAAACCAGCAGATAGCTCTAACACAAATATTTCTTGATTTACTTGGTGTGTAGTGAATCAAGTGATGTTTATTCTTTTGAGCTATTATGAAGGTTGAGGAATAGTTATAAGGGTCCTTTTTGGTATGAAATGTTTATTCCTCACTTTAAGGGAATCTTTGTAATGAAAATGCAATCAAACAACTAATTAGCTATAGAATGGGTATTCCATTTTTGAGTCTATTCCTATTCACCAAACATGCAGTCAATGTGTGCACAGTGCACTAGTCAATTTGGTTACTGATGATGGAGTCAAACAAGATTGTGTTCTATGGTTCTAGCACTATAATATATGTTAGGACATATGAAGTTGTTCAAGCTTGTGAACATATGTCGCTATTTTATGTAATTGGCTTATCCTTAGACAAAACGCACTTTACTTGTAATTGGGTAGATCTAGGATGTGTTAAACACTTCAAGAAACAGTGGTTCAAGATTAAGTGTTGAAGCCGTCAAAGTCTGTCCAAGATACAAGCCAGGAAGTGCAGGATTTTAAAGCTCAATAGATACCTCGACAGATACATCTATCGAGATTTAAAGAAGCTGTTAAGCCCGAGCCTCGACAGCTGTCTCGACACCTCTCGACACCTTTATCTGTCGAGAATTAAAGAAAACAGATTTCCAGGTCTGTTTCAAGTCCAATCCGTGTGTGTGTCTTTGGGACTTCTTTTCTCCTAACCCTAGACATATAAAAGGATTATTTTAAGGGCCGTCAAATAGAGCAACAAGCAGAAATCACAAGATACAAGTTGCTTCTTCTCTTTCATGCAATTTGTGATCTGTGAGAAAAAGTTCGTGCCCTAGTTCATCTCTGATGATCTGAAGAACTTTGCAGCCAACATTCCTTCTTCCTTAAGTTGGTGAGTGAGTCACGTACTTGGATTCGTGCAAAGGAGTAAGACGCGTACTGGGATCCGCGCATCACATTGGTTAGTCACGTACGGAGCCGTGCATTGAACTGGAGAAATTGTCACTACAGAACAAGTCCAATTGGGTATTGGGGTAAGAGTTCAACTGTAGGTTGGTGAGGTACTGGGATTCCTTACTTGTAACTGCTTGTTGTGATAATAGTGGAGTTTCGGGAGTGGTGACCTTAAATCACCCGGTGGGGTTTTTACCTTAGGGTTTTCCTCATTCGTGAACAAATCACCGTGTTATCTATTTTCCGCTGCATAACTTAGTTTCGGTGATTTGTTTGTGCTGCCACGTAAATTTGCATGTTAATTTGATTAATTAATAACTGGGCTAATTTAATTAATCTAAATTATCACAAGGGGTCAACGCGTTTGTGGCCTGTCAAGTGGTATCAGAGCAAGCACACTCTGATTAGGTTTAATCTTTAATGTGTGATCCATTGACCCCTGTTGTCATGGAAACTCTTGATTGTTTTGATTTGCATGATCTTGTGTTGAATGATGATGATGGTATTCATGATGCCTATTGCAAGCTTTATAATTTTTGTATGAAATCTCTTGAGTGTTCTACAAAATTAAAAGCTAAATTTAAAAAGGTCAAGCTTGAAAAAGATGAATTGATTGCAAAATTGGATGAAGCTACTAATTTGAATGAGAATTTTAAAAATCAAATTTCATCTCAGGTGGACAAAATTAAGAGTTTGGAAGAGCAACTAGTTGAATTTAAAACTGAAGTTGAAAAATTAACTAGTGCCAAACTTGTTGTTGAGCCTAACTCAAAAGAAAAAGATTTTTATATTCCCCCATTTAAAAGGAATAATGAAGAGTTGAAGGCTAATATTGCTAGGATAGACAAAGGTAAACAATCTGATTTTAACGCTGAAGTTTCTAAACCTATGTCTAAAATTCCTCCTAGGTTGAATAAAAATTCTGAATTTGTCTCCACTTGTCATCATTGTCATATTGTTGGTCATATTAGGCCAAATTGTCCTAAGCTGAGGACTCTGTCAACCTCTAAGGTTCGACCTCCTTCTAGGAAGCCGAGTAGTTCTAAAACTGCTCATGTTTGTCACCATTGTGGTGTTTCTGGACACACTCGTCCTAATTGCTTTAAGTTGTATCCTCATAAGCAATTGTCCAAACGATCACAGGTTTCCTCTCAAGAACCTACACCGTTGTTTGGAGAGTTATTAAAAGTCTTGAGCTTTTTAACTCAATTTCAGGAGAATTTTAATTCTTCTATGTCCTTTAGTAGTCATACTAGGACACGTGCCTTTTCATCTTCACGGCCAAAGACTCGTGCTGTGTGGGTGAGAAAGGAGCCTAAGACTTAATTGTCTTTTCTGTTTGTCCTTTGCTTCAATTCTTTCTATCTAAAGCAGGACTCTCTTTGCTTGATTTCTTATCTTCTGTTGAAATCATGCCTTCATGCATATGCATCTTTCTTTCATGCATTCATGTTGTTTGTCTGTTTTTGTGTGGTTGTTTAGTTTTTATTTTGTTTTGTTTTCAAAATAAAAAAATTGAAAAATTGAAAATTACAAAAACAGTGTGTGTTTGTGTGCATTAGTTCATGCAAACTTTTGTAATGGCCATTGAAACAGAGTTTTCTAAACTTTGTATCATCTATAGCTTAGATGAGCACTCTTTTGCACAACTAAGCGAGTGAGCTTTGTAGCTCTTTGTTTGTAATGAGTAAGGTTAAGTAATCTCTTCTTCTTAACACTCGTATCACTCTTTTTGACGGGTTGAACTAGAAAATCCTAAGAGAAAGGCATAAATAACCATCTCACCACTGTTACTCGCCAATCATAATATGACATCTGTATGCTTCGGCATAGCAAAAGTGCAATGTCAAGGACACCTGTATGCTTCGGCATAGCAAAAGTGCAGTGTCAAAAGCTTAACATCATTGGGTATTTCTTTTCTTTCTCTTGTATGCCCATGCATGATATGCTTGTTAAAAAGAAAATATGCAAAGAAATAAAAAGCAAAAAAAATCAAAAATGCTTTAAAATATGGTTGCAAGCGTGTTTTCTAGGAGATGTGGGAGTTATAGGATGTACCTCGAAGGTGATAGTCCCCATCAAACGGTTATGATTGTGTGTGAGTTAAAGTGATTTTCTCATATCTCAAATCGTCATAACATTGAGACACATATGCAATCTTGCGATATTTTCACACACGACACGCAATACTCTTTGCTATTCTTGATACATGTGCAGGTACAATGTGATTTGGCCATCACAAGGCTTACATGCGTTAATGTATGCTCACTAAACTGTCTGAACTTGTTTTTGAAATATAAAATTGGTTAGACTTGTTGAGTGTGTGTGTGTGTTTTTGAGATATATGAGCATCATATTTCTTGTTGAGAGATGTTTTGAGAGCTTAATGTGTTGGTTGTATCTTGGGTTGAGCTGCATGCATGATTGCATTCATGTCTGTGTTTTTCTTCTTTTGAAAAACTGTTTTGAAAGGCATCTCGACACCTCCTCGATACCTCTCGATACATAGCTATCTGTCGAGATCCCCAGACTCTTTCTTATCGCAGTCTCGACAGATACCTCGATAGCAGCTGGATCGATCGAGAAACTTTCTGTTTGCTCGATAGCTCCTCGACAGCTGCTGGATCGATCGAGGTTCCCTCTTGGTTGTTTCTTCTCCCTCGATAGCTGACCTCGATAGCTGCATCTGTCCACGTGCTTTTCTCGATAGCTTCCCTCGACAGCTACCTCGACAGTTCTCGACACCTTCAGCTGTCGAGAATTACTGATGCTCTATAAGAGGGGCCTTCGCGATTTTTTTCAGACATTCTCTCGATCTCTCTCGCTCGAAAACTTTCTGATCTCTCTCAAAAACTTTTCCCTCTCCCTCCAAACCTCTCTCAAGGCTTTCTCAAGAGATTCTTCGTGTACTTCATCTTTTGGTAAGCTTTCTATCCCTCATTTTCATGCATTGCATTGTTTTTAAAACCCTAGGTTTGTGTTTTTGAAAAATTTTTGGGAGTTTTCAAAATTGTTGGGGTTTTCATAAAATTTTTGGGTTGGTTTTCTAGTTTTGATCTTCAAAACCACATGCATTGCATCACATTAGCATTCTCATTGTATTTTCATGCATTTAGATGTGTGCAAATCTATTGTGTGCTGTTAGGTTTGGATTGGGCTGAGCCCATGATGTTTTTGAGTTGCATGTCACATACTCATGCATTTTCATGCATACGTTCTTTCCATTTCAATATTCCATTCTGCCAATATTGATTTGTTTGGGACTTTTCTGTTTGTCTCCTCTTTCCCCTCTTCTATGTTTGCGTTAGTAGCATCTATGGCTCCTAAACGTAAGTCCATTCCGTCCCAGAACCCTCTGCGTTCTAAGGGACAGTCTTCTTCTGACTCTACCCCTCTCTCTGTTCGGTTCCGTGATGAGAAAGCCCACAAGGACTTCTCGGAGAACTTTTTTAAACGCGGTGTTCATTCGGAACGCCACGTCGTCCTGGCAGACTTTGCCGACACTGACCTACCCGATGTCATTCACACTCGGGGTTGGGAGTCACTGTGTGACGTCCCGGTCACATCTCCTCTCGTGTTGATACAGGAGTTTTACTCCAACATCCACGGGATAGATTCTTCAGTACCTTCTTTCTATTCTTGCGTTAGAGGTACGCGCTTCTGTGTCACCCCAGAGCTAGTTTCTGAGGTTCTCCATGTACCTAGGGTGGATCATCCCGATTACCCTAGCTGTGAGCGTCTCTGGACTGTGTCCAAAGACGAGGTGATCTCGGCGTTCTGTGAACGTCCTACCTCTTGGGGAGATCACATGTACACACCATGTAGACCTTTTGCTAAAGGTCCTAGATTCCTTAACATGGTGATGACTTTTGTTTTGCACCCACTCTCTCACTACAACTCGATCACAGAGCCTCGTGCTCGGTTCTTGTTGTCCCTCCTTGAGGATCTCTCTATAGACTTTCCTTCTCACTTTATTTGTTCCATCATAGATGTCTATAGAGATACGGCCACCCGTGATAAGCTCATTTTCCCTTCCGCTATCACGAGGATTCTGAGTCGTTTTTCCATTCCCTTCCCTTCGTCCGATCATTACCGCGTCATGTCCGCCATAGATGCCGCTACCGTAAAACGTAGCGAGGCACAGTTCCGATCGCGACTGTCCGATGATGCCACTCCTTCCACCGTCCTACCACCTCCAGATCCGCTCGAGCTTCTGCTTCTACTTCTTCGAGCGATGTCAGCTTGGGAGACATCATGGCGCAGCTACAGCGCATGGATGCTCGCCTCGATACACTCTCCACGGAGTTGTATCAGGTGAATGTCCGTGTTGGTCGCATCGCCAGGCGACAGGCGACCATGGGCGGCTTTGCTGCAGAGGCTTCTCCTCCGCCACCTCATGTGTCGACTGAGACCGAGGCTGATGATGATGGCGATGATGATGATGCTTCCAATGATGATGATGGAGATGCTAGCTCTTCAGATGAGATGTCTACTTGACACTCTACCCTTTGTCACTCGTGACAAAAAGGGGGAGTAGTTTTGTATGAGAGTAGTCATACTTAGGGGGAGTGTTAGCATAGGACATAGGACATTTTTGTTAGGGGGAGTGTGGATTGAGGGATGTAGTGAGGTGATCTATGTATTTTCTTCTTTTCTTATCTTTTAGAGATACATTGATCATGTACTTACATACATTGTACTTATTCTCCTTCTCTATATGATGATGTATGTTTTCTTTTTTCACCTATCTCTACATGTGTTGTTTCTTTTCTGTCTTTATACACATGTTTCTTTACTTGTATGCAATCTATTATTTCTGTTTCACACAAAGATGCCTTGATGTGTTTTGTTTATAAGTGTTTCAGAAATACAGGTTGTCAAAGTCTTCTTGCCATGAACTCTCTTCTTGCAAAGTTTTTCAAGAGTTTGTGTTAGGATAGATTTTACTATATGTAACAAGTGAATATGAGTTGAGTGATTTATGACTTCTCTCATATCTTCATTTGTGTGTTGTGGTTTTGTCACGGATTGCCAAAGGGGGAGATTGTTAGGACATATGAAGTTGTTCAAGCTTGTGAACATATGTCGCTATTTTATGTAATTGGCTTATCCTTAGACAAAACGCACTTTACTTGTAATTGGGTAGATCTAGGATGTGTTAAACACTTCAAGAAACAGTGGTTCAAGATTAAGTGTTGAAGCCGTCAAAGTCTGTCCAAGATACAAGCCAGGAAGTGCAGGATTTTAAAGCTCGATAGATACCTCGACAGATACATCTATCGAGATTTAAAGAAGCTGTTAAGCCCGAGCCTCGACAGCTGTCTCGACACCTCTCGACACCTTTATCTGTCGAGAATTAAAGAAAACAGATTTCCAGGTCTGTTTCAAGTCCAATCCGTGTGTGTGTCTTTGGGACTTCTTTTCTCCTAACCCTAGACATATAAAAGGATTATTTTAAGGGCCGTCAAATAGAGCAACAAGCAGAAATCACAAGATACAAGTTGCTTCTTCTCTTTCATGCAATTTGTGATCTGTGAGAAAAAGTTCGTGCCCTAGTTCATCTCTGATGATCTGAAGAACTTTGCAGCCAACATTCCTTCTTCCTTAAGTTGGTGAGTGAGTCACGTACTTGGATTTGTGCAAAGGAGTAAGACGCGTACTGGGATCCGTGCATCACATTGGTTAGTCACGTACTTGGGAGCCGTGCATTGAACTGGAGAAATTGTCACTACAGAACAAGTCCAATTGGGTATTGGGGTAAGAGTTCAACTGTAGGTTGGTGAGGTACTGGGATTCCTTACTTGTAACTGCTTGTTGTGATAATAGTGGAGTTTCGGGAGTGGTGACCTTAAATCACCCGGTGGGGTTTTTGCCTTAGGGTTTTCCCCATTCGTGAACAAATCACCGTGTTATCTATTTTCCACTGCATAACTTAGTTTCGGTGATTTGTTTGTGCTGCCACGTAAATTTGCATGTTAATTTGATTAATTAATAACTGGGCTAATTTAATTAATCTAAATTATCACAAGGGGTCAACGCGTTTGTGGCCTGTCAATATATGTTAGCAGCATATAGCAATAATGCACAAATTATTCTTGATTTACTTGGTGTTTGGTGACAAAATCTCTCATAGTTTTGCAGTTGCATTTATTATGTATATTCAGTTATTTCTTGTGTAGTTAATTAATTATAGTCAGCTAAGATAGGTTATATGCTTAGGCTATTCAAACCCACAAATTAACCACACAAATTGATTTCAAACTCATTTAAATAACAAATCTAATGTGAACTACAACTAGCTATCTCAAGTATGAAAAGGTAACAAACCCTCTTCATAACAATAGTTTTTAGAAACATACCTCATCACTTGGCAAGGTGCTAGCACCAGTTATGGTTACATCCTGCTTCTTTCCAGTTCCCTTGCCAATAGCGATGACAGAAAGGATGCCATTAGCATCAATATCAAATTTCACCCCAATTTGAGGAACCCACGCAAGGCAGGTGGGATTCCATCTAAGCGAAAGCTTCCAAGGGATTTGTTATCCCTCACAAACTCTCTCTCACCCTGACAGACATTAATCTCTACACTGGTCTACCCATCTGCCGTAGTGGAGAACACCTCTGATTTGAAAGTTGGCAAAGTTGTGTTCTTTGGGATAATCTTTGTCATTACACCACCCAAAGTTTCAAGTCCTAGAGACAATGGAGTGACATCCAAGAGCACAATGTCACTAACTTCTCCAGCTAAAACACCAGCCTGAAAAAAAAAAATAATAAATATAAATAAATAAATAAAAAGAGACGAAAATAAATATTGATGCCTCAACAATTTATGCAATATCAATAAGTATTAAAGAAGATAATATCAGAAATAGAGATACATAGTCATTTATTTCTCAAATAGACTAAGAAAAGAAATTAGAGTGCGTTAAAATAATGGTTAAATAATTTAATTCACCATTTCTAGTACCTTAAGCTATTAGAACAAGTAGTAACTTATCTTCATATCAGAGAGTTCAACTGCTCTACCTCCTATTAAAAAAAATTAAAAAATCTTACGTGTTGCAACCCACTTAAGTAGTAGTTTATCTCAACAAGATAAGGACAAACCTGAACTGCAGCCCCAAGAGCAACAACTTCATCAGAATTTACAGCCACATTGGGCTCTTTTCCAGTCATCTTCCTCACAAGCTCCTGAACAGCTGGGATGCGAGTAGAACCACCAACAAGGATTACTTCATCTAAATCTTTGAAGGAAAGATTTGCATCTTTCAAGGCACTTTCAACTGGTCTTCGTAGCCTAAGAAAAAAATAGATTTCAGTTGTAATCCACTGAACTTATGCAGGCAGATAGGTATTCATATTGGCAAAAACATACTGTTTTAAATCAATAGGCAGCAAACTCCAGTAATGGAAATCAAACACACACTGATATTTTTCATGTGAGAATTATTCCATTTTGGAACATGCATAGAGGGCAACCACAGAGTAGCAGTTTTCAACTTACATACCTGTCTAGCAAATCTGAACACAATTCATCAAATTTGACCCTTGTCAGGGTGGTGTCAATGTGTTTTGGGCCATCTGCAGTGGCAGTAATGAAAGGTAAATTGTAACAAAAGAAAGCTTTTCCTCAGTGATCATGACAAAGAGAGAGATCCACTCATAGAAAGAAGGCAAAGAAATTGTCACATACCTAATACTGGTCTCAGTCAGAGATGACAGCTCCATCTTTGCTTTCTCCGCAGTCTCTGTGAGACGTTGTAGAGCTTGCTTGTCTTTCAGAAGGTCTATTCCTTCATCTCTTTTAAAGTTTTGGGCAAGCCAATCAACAATTCTCTGTTTTTAAGATTATAGAATATAGACGTGTAATTTTAGTAACAACTAACAGACCAGAACACAAAGAATAGCAAAAGCTCTATTCATTTGTCTTGTTCAAACCTTGTCAAAATCATCTCCTCCTAGATGAGTGTCCCCTGATGTGGAAAGTACCTCAAATACTCCATCTCCAACCTCAAGAACTGCAGATTTAAAACATAACAGAGTACAACAATCACTGACTAACAATTTCCTTGTGCACCAAAAGAAAACAAGTGGAAAATCACATCTGATGAGTATTATTGTGCTATTTTTAGAAAACTATAGTCCATATATTCATAATTCTGGTAAAAATATCGTTTATATATGCTGTTTAATTGAATTAAAGGACCGGGATCCAATAGAATTGTAACAAAAAGGTAAAAAGTAGTGAAAGGGCATAGTGTTCAAATGATTGTATGCTGCCTAACTACTGTTGTATTAATTCAAAAACCTTTTAAGAGATTAGATGTTTCAAAACCACAAGGTTCAAGTCACTCTTTTAATCTATAAAACTGCTTTTGGAAGATTGAATTTCGGGAATCACAAAATACCACATGTTCACCGAATGCTCATTGACACACATATGGATTGTCACATTACCACCTTGTGCTTGTTAATTTGTTTCATAATTCATATGTATTCCTAGGAGGCTAAGACTTTCCTAATTCTTTTTTGGCAATCTCCCCCAACAAAATACCTTAATGTAATACTTAAAATTACAGTTGGGGAGCAGATGCCAATGCAGCAAGATAGGTAAAACCTTTTACAACACTGTAAATAGAGCTTCCAAACTGCAGCTGAAAGAACATCTGAACCTGAGTTATATTTCATGCAACCGTATAATCCCACAAACTAGAAAAAATGACTATGCCTAGTAAAGATTGGCCAACATTTATCTAAAGACAATAACACCAAGAAATTCTTGAATTAGAAATCCAATTCAGAAATTTCTCCTAAAACAAAAATAGCTCGATTTCAAATTAAATTAAAGGGCATAGAAAAATCAATTAAAACGTTCAAATCATTGCCCATAAATCCCAAAATGCTATAGAGAGAAGTCCTGACTCAATTCATGAGAAAATTTGAGGCATGCTAATTATTTCTGATTGGTCCTGGTTTGTTTTTTGCAATTTGGTCGTGTCAGAAATGTGTGTGTGTGTGTGTAGATGATGATGGAAGTTTTAATTTGTTCTTTTGCTAACAGCCAAGCTGCTAGTTGCTCTTTATCAACAATAAGTCCCAAAGGGGCTCATTCTATTTTTGGAAGTCCCAAGTGGTCAATGCAGTCATCAAGTTGAACTAGATTGAGGAACCCAATGTACAACACCAAAGAAGCTGTACCTAAATTTTAAGGAATAGTTTGCAGCAAAGCTGCTAGTTCTCTGTAATCTGTCCTGAAAAATTTCTCTGGTTTGGATAAAGATCTAATCATCCCCCAAAGAACAAAGGAATAAAGAGAGTGAACGAGAGGAAATCTGTTATTGTTAACCTATGGTCGAGCATGTAAGTTATCAACAACGCATCAATGTTATCTAATACCTAACACAGCTAGGAATAGATACAAGAATAAAAGGCACACCAAAATGTGGAGGAATCACTAACACATGTAGTCATCTCATTTGTGTTATTGCATACCCCCAACCTCTCAAATAGTCAAGCTGGGAAGAATTTCAAACATTAATATTTGTCAAACTCACTGAATTATAACACATAGAATGAGTGACTTGGAGCTTGTAAACCTCCAAATTAGCAGGCATTTGAGGCAATGACCAGAACTAATACAGACAAAAGATTCTACTTTGCATATGCAAATGGAACAGCCTGACTACGGTCCACAAGGATAATTCTCTACAAAATAAGTAAAAAAAACATATGATGCGGACTAGCAGGAGAAAAGGGAAAAAGTCAATGAACTCTGCCTTACTCCTCTCATAAAAAAGGGCTATGGTTGAGATTTTTCAACTGGGTTTGCATGTAACTTATAAATAACAAAACAAATCCAATAAGAGGAGTAACAAAGCAATTGGCATACCTGAAACATCAAAAGCACCACCTCCAAGGTCAAAAACCAGAATGGTCTCATTGTTTTTCTTCTCAAACCCATAAGCAAGCGAAGCAGCAGTAGGTTCATTGATTATTCGCAGGACGTCTAACCCTGCAATGCGACCTGCATCTGAACACAGTTCTTCAAGTTTGACACTAGTCAGCGTGGTGTCAATGTGTTTTGGGATTTCCGCAATGGCAATAATAAAAGATAACCTGGAAAGACAAATGTTTTTTCTCTGTGACTATGGAAAAGAGAGATATCAACTTAAATAAAGAAGGCAAAGAAAAAGCCACATACCAAGTATTGGTCAGAGTTAGAGATGACCGCTCCATCTTTGCTTTCTAGCAGTGAGATGTTATAGAGCTTGCCTGTCATACAGAATATATATGCCTTCATCTTTAAGACGTTTTCAAAAAGCCAATCAACTATTCTGTATTAAAAATTATCGAACGTAAGGGTGTAATTTATTAACAACTAACTATAACTCAGAAAATAAAGAATATAAGCTAAAGATGTACTCATTTCTCTTGTTCCAACCTTGTCGAAATCATCACCTCCTAGATTTGTCAGCTCCTCAAATCCTGAAACTATCCAAGCAGGGTCACCCTTACCCAAATTTTGGCTGCTCCTATTGTACCTCAAAGCCAAACACATACTCCTACTACAATTGTCTCTACCCCAGAGACCCCTGTCCCAACCCGTGTGACTAGTGTTGGGCTTAAACGTCTAAAGGGATCGAATTCCAAGCAGCCCCAAACAATTCCTGATTCAGAGAACTCCCTTCCAGACTTGGGCAATACCCACGTGGAGGTTATGGATGCACCAGCCTACATAAAGGCTTTTATGGTGGACGGGGAGGCTCTTTTGGCCACAGACAGAGTAAGGCCGTGGAGAGATGGCCGTGAAGGAAAAGTCGCTGAGTGTGTGGGGAAGGCTCTTCTACTTCCCGAGGACATGTAGTACTGGGCAAAATGGGATGATGACAACTTGCTGCTGAACATGAAAAGGGAAGCCATCATGGTAATTCACAATCTCATTGCATTTCTTATTTCTTTTTAAAGGATTTTGCAAGCTCAATCAATCTTTTCTTTATAACTTTTGGCAGGGCTATCAATGCTCCGCGGTCATTGAGGAGAGGTTTCTTGCTGTCAGGGCTAAGGCTGAAGAGCTGAATGCTGATAATGAAGATCTGTTAAAGAAAATTTGTGACACGATAAACAAAGTTTTGAATCCGAGAAGCTTAGAGTTGAGGCGGAGGAGAAGACCAAGGTCATTTCTGAAAGGAAAGAAGCTTTAGAGAAAGAGCTCGAGGAAACGAAGAAAGCGCTTGTGGATGCGGCAAAGTAGAAAAGTGTTCCAAAAGAAAAGTGCTTTTGGAACACTTTTCCACAAGCGCTTTCTTTTGGAACACTTTTCTCCACAAGCGCTTGAATTTTTTCGATGTAAGCACCAGCCGCACCCACTACTGAGGAACTGCCCCGTGCTTAAATTTTTTCTTTTGGAACACTTTTCTTTTGGAACACTTTTCTACTTTGCCCGAAAACTCTCACACAATATGTTTCACTCACTAGTTACACAATACTGGTGAAATATGTTCAACTTTATACTGCACATGTAAGTGAGTCTCTAATCTCTTTAAACAGCCTACAATTGACACACTTAGCTTTTACTTTCCTGGTACTTTCCTCTTACTATTACTTTACATCCATAACTAGTTCTTGCTTGAAAAATGTCACTGGCTATCTTTGCCATTATAAAGTGGAGCAAGTCAAAACCCTTTTACTCTTGGCTATAATTTGACTAGTCATTTGCCTATTCCATTCTTGAATTTTCATAAGCTTAGTAAAATCGTAATCTAGTAATCTGCCTGCATTTTCAGATGGATGCGCATGAGCAGATGTGTCATACCTTTATCCAAACCCGGTACCTCTTGCATGCAAAGTGAGCGCTTTACCATGTGAGCTACATCCCCATGTTGATAACCTCTCTTAAACACAATTATAAAACACTCTAGCACACATAAAATTTTGACTTGAGAGACAAGTTTCGATCTCTTGAAGATTCATTCCAATCCATTTGAAAATTCATACATTTCAAGATTTGAATAGAGTGGATTTATTGATTAGTCAAGAAAAGACGACCAATGCATGCTACGTCACCTCATGCGTATTACCACTGGTTCGCCGCTTCTCCTCATAAATACTAATAATCTTAACAATCACCACTCACCCTTTTACTCTCGACACACTCACTCTCAAATGGATCATCCCATTCCCAAAGGCACCATCATCTTCAACACAGTCGGTAGGTCCAACTATGGCTTCCACATCTTCTCTCTCCATCTCCAACCCACCACTCTCGACCTAGGGCACCGCCTCATTGACGGTATCTCTATCAACTTCAACGGAATAGAGGATTAGCTGTTAATTTTGTCCCCAAGCTGTTAATTTATGTGTTAGTCATGTTAATGAGGAGACCTTTTCCGAAAGTTTAGGAAGTATTTGTTAATTTAATGTGCATATTCACATTCTAATGGAGGAGAGACCATGTCCAAAAGTTGGGCCCCCGATCTAGAACTGAACTAAACTCATGGTATTGTAATTTTAACTAACCAGTTTTTGTCTTCTTCTTTTTTTTTTTTTTTTTGGTTTCGGATTTTATCTTAGAAAAATGTATTCTTTTCTCTAATGGCTTTAAATTTTGCCTCAATGAAACTTTCTATCTTAAGTTGTGTTGGACATTGAATAGGTTGTGCATCTGAGATGACATTAGGTAAATAATTTTTGATCCTCCATTATCATATATAGTACAAACTAGTCACATATTTGCTCAGTAGTTGAAATTTTTTGTATGATTTTTTTAAAATATATTTGATTTTGTAGATTAAATAATCAATATGTGTTATTTGAAATTCACTACAACAAACTTGACTTATTTCAACCCACTTTCCTCGGGATTGACTAAAAAGTGCCGAAACCATCACTAAAAATTGGGGCGTGTAGTTTGATTAGCTATATTTTGAGGGTCATCAAAATCCTCGAAATAAACCTATACAACCCTCAGAATAATCTATTAAAATTAGGCACACTCCAGTGCTAATTTTACCTCCAAATTTAAACATTTGTCAACGCATCCTATCACAACCTTTGATAGAAGATATCTCAAAATTTCCAACCCTTGAAATAAAGTCCAAAATTAAAATACAAAAGGGAAAACTCATTTTTGTTCACGCTCCACACTCAGAAACCACTCACACAATCAAAAAATTCTCTCAAAATCGATCTAAGCTCATCTCAGAAAACTAAAAGATCGAAGCTCATCTTATCTCCGACGAGCTGATTTACGGTGGTAAGCTATCTCATCTCTGACGACAAGCAAGCCGTTGATAGACTTAGCACTCTTCACCATCCCATTTTCGATTATAGGTTTGTCTTTCTCTGTTTGTTTCCCTAGAAATTATGGGAATTACATAGCAGAACTATCCAAATTTTTTTTTTGGTATTCTCTCTCATTTTCTCTCTCTCCGTCGATAGATATTTCTCTTCCTCACCATTGGTATAATTTGGGGGCTAGGATTTGGATTACACGTCCTTTGGTATAATTTGGGGGCTAGGGTTTGGATTACATGTCATTTGGAATCTGAAGTATGGATTGGATCTAAGAGGCTTGAACATATTATATTGAAGAAATGCTTAAAAAGGAGTTTCTAAGTGTTAGCGGTGTGGTATAACAATAGTATAAATTTAAGTATGGGTTGGATCTATGAGGTTTTTGGTGGTGCTATGTTTGCTATTTTTAGTTTTCGTGTGTAAATGCTCTAAATTATAATGAATGCAAATTATTAACCTTTACAAAAAAAATTGAAGAGCCTTTGAGCACGTGCTCACACGCACTCAAAGGCTAGTTATTCTTTATCATTATGCTAAGACACAAACTTTCACATTAAAAAAAGGACAATATTAAATTTCATATAGTAGGATATTTACAAAAAATGTTCATTAATTACTACTTGATAGATTAACTACCACTTCGCTCTCCTGAATTCATCCAATGTGCCTTCCATGCAATCTAACAAAATTGTTGATATATCACCCTAAAAAAATACAAAAAAATAGAGAGTAAGGCTTAAATGTAAGAAAAACAACAAACAAAAATAATAGAAGGAAGACAAAGCACCACTTAAAACACATACACTAAAATAATTAATCAAACCCAATAACTACAAAAAAAAAAACAAAAAACATAGACAAAAATATATATCATTCCCACTCTTTAAAAAAGAGTCATTAATTAGAGAAAATATTAATCAATTATCAAACTGACCAAATAAAAGAAAATATTGAAAAAGAAAAGTATTGTCCTATATTGTAGGCAGTATTTCGAGGGAGTTAAAAGATTTTATTTTTCTTTCAAACTCTAAATTACATAAGAGAATAAGGTTTTTTGTTTTTTGTTTTTTTCCTAAACTCTAAGTTAGCATTCAAATAAATATTTTGTTGAAAAAAAAATCAAAAAGTAATTTGAGTTCAAATAGAACTCATATTTTTTCTTTGAAATATTCACGTTTAGAAATATGAGTTCAAATAGAAAATTCACTTTTAGAAATATAAGAAAATTACGTTTAAAAATACGAACTCATATTTAAATATTTTAGTCCAAATAGAAATCAAATAGTTTTATATTCAAGTTTTCAATGTGAGTTCTAACATAAGTTCAAAACGTTTTCATGCTAATATGAGCTATATGACTTCAAAAGGTGAATATAAGAAGTTATATTTGAACAAAACAGTAGGAATATAAGAAAATGTGACGTGAAAGTGTTTATTTATTTATTTATTTAAAGTTAAGATAGTGATATGGAAATGATAATGATAACAAAGTAAGGAAACCAAATATAGGAAAACAAATACTAAATGACAACTCATGAAAGCAAACGTAATACAAAGAATTCAATGCGCATGAGGCGTTCTAAATAGAGGTCATAAAAGATACTTACATATTTGTTGTTGACTACACTTCAAGTCCAAAGTCCAAATAGGTTGTTGAAGATGGAGGACAGAACAAAATCTTTAAGATCAACACCCTAGTGCAAGTTCGTTGAAGTTGTACCAAAATGTTGAAAATAAACACCCCAGTGCATGCTCCTTGAAGTTTAAATACCAAAATCTTAAAGATAGGCACCCCAATGCACGTTTATTGAAGAAATATGTGAAAGAAATTAATGGTGAGGTTGAAATATAAGGGCTATTTTACACAAATATTTGATTTGTTTCTAGAAAATAAGAAGTTGTTTATGAATTAGAAAATCAAAATAGAAGAGACCAAAGTATATTGACATACACATACCGTTGAGCTGAAGTAAATTTGAGTAGAGCAAATAGAAAAAATGATGATAATGGTGAAAAGAAGATTAACAGAATTGAGAGAATTAGAGAACTGAAGAAGAAGCAATTTGAGTTTGAAAATCAACGTGAATGTACCAGAAGTGTGGTCCTATTTTGTAGATAGTGTTTTACGTGGGAGTTTTCATTTAGAAGTGTGGTTCTATTGTGGTGATACGGTTAGCAATTTGAAAACCAACATGAGAATAGTAGTGTCTAAATTTAAGGGATATGGATGAAAAGTTATAGTCATAGTTTTATTGTATGAAAACTAAAGAAGAACTTTTATAATTAAAAAATAATAATTGTTATAAAAAATAATAAATAAAGAAGAATTGGTTTGAAAGAAAAAAAAAACGTGAAGGGAGCATGAGTTAGATACGTGTATTCAAAAGAGGAAAAAAAAAGGAGTGAAAAAAAAAAAAAAAAAAAAAACCAACTTAGGTGAAGTTAGACATGGGTTTAAAAAAAATGAAATAGATAACCAAAAAAATGAAATAGGTTGTCTCTTTTTACTTTTTAAAAAGAAGTTAAGAAAATAGTTTAAATAAATTGTAATATATATATATATATATATATATCTATTTAGTTTTTTTTTTTTTTTTGGATAAACTTGAGGATGTTTAAAAAAAAAATTGATTTGAAGATAACTTTTTTTGAAAGGAAAAAAATAATAACAAACGTTTAGTTGATTTAAATAAGTGGGTTAGTGGGAGAATAATTCTATTTTGTAGGTAATGTTTTAGTGGGAGTTAAAGATGTATTTTCACTTTATTGCCCTTTAGTTCTGTCTCTACTTAAATTTAAGGCTATAGGAATATTTTGGAACAAAAAAAATCTGGTCCAAATAGATGCAACTGCTTAAATAATAGTATAGATTACTTTCTGTTTAACTTAATTAATTTAAGTTAACTAGTTTAATTTTAGTTAGTTAATCTAACTTATTGAATGGGCAATGGGCTACTGGGCTTCTTTCACAAAAAAAAAATGAACAGTGGGCTTCAATAATTTTGGCAAGGTCAAGCCCAGTTTCAAACTTTATATTATATATTTAATATAAAATATAATATAATAATATATTTCGGTTCAGTTTGGTCGGTTCGGTGCATTCAAATTTGCCATCGAAAACCGAACTGAAATTTTTGGTTTTTTATATAATAAAACCGAAATCAAACCGAATCGAAACTGAAATTTTTGCAACAGTCCAGTCAGTTTGAAGCAATTTTTTTGGTTCCTTGGTTTTTTGCACACCCCTAATTTGGCATTTTAAGTGGCTAAATTCCTTTAGGAGGGAAAAAAAATTAAGGACAAAACCAAAAAAAAAAAACTATTCTTTAAGATAAATTATTCTTTAAATTAGTTTCTTACCTTGTGTGTGAAATGCACACATGTCATCATTCTTTCTTAATTGTGTGAAATGTTTGGTAAGAATAAATATAACTATAACTTTCCATTTTGTGTATGTTCTTTTATTAGCATATTGTTAACATTGGAAGGATATTTGTTCGTTTTACATAGTATATAGTCTTCTATTTTAACATATTTTACATTCTTGAATTTTAAATTTCTTACGTTCATGCCTTGGACCTGCTATAATTTTTTACTTTTTATTTATTTATTTATTTTAGTATATAGTCTTCCATCAGCTGTTTTCCCGTTAGTGGAAGAGGGTTACTAATAAGCTTGTTGAGTTTCTTTTGGAAAACCTTTAGTAAAGGGTTCTGTGGACTTGCTTTATGAAGTGGTTTGTTTGCAAATATGGGTTGTTACAGAAGGCTCATCTTTGTGACTTGTATGTCATGTTACAAATGTAGTCATCTTCTGAGCTGCATCATTTTTCTCTATACAGGTTTTTGAGCCTTCTCAGCTTGAAAGTATATGCATCTGCTTTTTATTTCCCCTATTTTGGTTATGGGGGTTGCATGCAATGTAATAAGTTCAGAGCCTCATTAGGTTTTGTCTGTACCTTTTGTTGTTATTCTACTCGGTCCATTTTTTCCCCTTAAATAATTTCATATTCCCATGCTCACTGAGTTTTGGCTATTGCCAGGCTGTCAGAGTTCCTTGGTAACATGCATATAAGGTGAACAAATGTTGTTTTATAGTCTAGAGTCAGTATGAAGTTATGACTTGGATTCTGCTTTCCATACAAGTATTTGTACATTAGGACTTGACCTGTGGATTAATTTTTTGATGTTCCTTAATTTTAGGAAATTTTTTATTCCAACAAGAGCTCAAACTAATAAATAAAAGTAAATTTGTATACTGTGTACCCATGGTGCAAGGGTTTTACCTGACCTCTACTTGGAATGCATTAGCAGTCATTGACATGCTAGGTATATTGAGCAAAAAGTATCAGTCTTTGACAAATAATGGCTTTGTTGGCCATCAGGAAAGTTTTCAATGATGGCATGCTCTCGTACACACCGAATCTAAAGGATTCTCTTGATGTTATAAACTTATAATACCACCTTAGCACTGCGGTTTTGCCAAAAAACTGGTTATCAGTTGCACCAGTTTCATCAATTGCAAAAAGTCTCTTAATTGCTTGAACCTGTATTCATATTGCAGGATATCTAATGATACGAGAAATCATGCGCCACCTCAATTGCTGAGTTCTTTTCAAATGCTAGTGTGGCACTCCAGTTGTTTTTGAGGTATGATGTAATAGAGATATTTATATGCTTTTCTAAGAATTGTGTAAGTTGATGGTTGCTCAGTTGGACCCTAGAAGTGACCTTCAATGTCTCTTTGCTTTACAAATATATATTTTGGTTCCATTGCCTCTGCTGCCTAGTTGTATTTATTCACCTTTCAATGGTGAGATGTTTGATTCTACCTGTTATTGGGGTTGGGAATTTTAGGTTTTGGTATTTTTTTGGTCCAAGAAAGTGATTTAGAGTTTACGTCTTGGTGTGATGTCAAGTGCCTTCCACAAAAAGTAACAAGTTGTGGGTTTGACCTTGATATTTGACTTGATGATTGGTTCTTATTTCTAAGTTTATATTGATAACTTGGATTGACATTAAATTATTAGACGGTTCTTGCAACTCATGCCAAATGAAATATGCAGTAATAGTTTATAGGTCATAAGCTTTTGTTAGGATATAAATTTACCATACAAATCAGGTTTCAAGATTCTTCTACAAATCTGTGAATCCTAGGAATTCTTTCTCCATGTCCCTTCTTTTTAATTAATTTATGATTAGAAAAAACAACAGGAAAAAGTCAAGATGAAGAAATTGTTTTTATTTTTTGTTTTTGTTTTTGTTTGTTTTTGTTTTTAAAGTAATATTTTTTAGTCACTGTTCTCTGAACCTCTCAATGCTATCATTAACGCAGATTTGCTTGCTGGAGGGGACCAAAACATGGAGTGTTGGGCATGCTATACTATTTATCAAGGTGCATCTTCTATCAAAGTAATAAAATCGTCATGCATTGGATGGGTATGTTTGAGAGTTCTCATCAGCTGTCTATTTATGGGATAATGATTTTTAGTAGTGGACATGCAAATAGCCGTGCTGTTGCCTAGCGATGTGGTTCCCCCTCACCAACAGTGATATATTTGGAATTGTTTATATAATTGTTTTTTCTAGCTTCCATTCTTGTCAATATGGAGCTGTGATGACATGTTCTGGGCAACATTGTCTGAGGTTTTTTGTATTCTAATCTGAATTTTCCTGCTGTTTGAGGACATTGCATCTTGCAGGATGTAAATGGGATTAAGAGCTCCCTAAAATCAATAGCTTTTACAGATACTCATATCAGTTGTTATACATGAAAGACTAGCTTCCTCTCTCGCTCTCTCCTTGTTTACTAGCTCAAAAATAGTAAGAGTTTCAAATGTACAATTCGGTGCAAAATATAATAAATTAGCCGTTTTTAATTGTATACTTCTAGTCATTAAAAATATATGAGGTGAAGGACATTCAACAAATGTTTGGGTTTACAATCAAGTGGCAGAGTTGGCCAATAGAGAGGCTGTAGTGAAGGACATTCAACAAATGTTTGGGTTTGACAGGTGGATGGATGTCCTGGCAAAGTCTGGATCCCTAGCAACCCTTACCTGTAAGTTATTTATGAACATTAGTTGGATAATAGGTATCGAACTCTGAATCTTATAATCTTTTCTTCTTGTATTGTTTTGGTTCCTTCATTTCAATGCACAAAAAAAAAGAATGGCAAGACAAAGCACATTGTTGGTGTTTGAAAAGCAGTAGAAATCATGTTCTAGAAAGCAAGTAAACATCCAAACGGATAGTTTTTATAGTCAAAGGTATATCGATTTATTGTTCTATCCCATGTTCTTTTCCTCCATCCAGAATTAGGCTTCGGGGTTGTTTGTCCTTATTTAGCAGTCCTTAAGTACAAGCTCATTAGTAAAGGCATGACACATTGACAGGTAGTTCAAATTGAATAAACTAGAATTCTAATTCTAATATATATATTTCCTTCTTGTCCTTTCCATATAACATGATTTGCTTTATGTTAAAGTATGCAAGGAGGTTTTATTTGTTTGGAACTGTTAAAAGCCCCTTTTTTTGGTTGGTTTGATCTGTCCATTAGAATTGATTTTATTCAGCCAACCCAATTCAGGCATGGATCAAGAGCTGGCTGAAGGATATCAGGGGAAATTTAAAGAACTTAAAGTACTTATAGCTGTCGCTTGTCTTTATTTTATGGTCTATTTGAACTAAATGTTGAGTTCTGTCCAAACTTCTAATTTTTTTCTTATATTAACTCAATTGATCATAAGTTTGTTTAACCAAAACTTGTAAATGTGTACAATGAAATTGAGTGAACAACATACTTTTGTCTTCATCGTTAATTACACCGAACAATTATAAATAAAAGTTCTTAAACAAAATACAATGAAACTTTTAATTACAAAGAAATTTCTATCTTGGAATTTAGCTTTCACTAAAACCCAAACAGATTGCTTAAGGCTTTAACAAATTGTGGCTGGAGTATGGATTTGGATTTGGACTTTGGATTGCTTGTGTTGTGGTTTGTCATGAAGTATCAAATTATGACTACTACTACATGTAGAGTATGACCAAAATAGTAACGTTGCTTTCTGGTACAATCTGCAACAAAACTGCTAATTGCATCAATTAAAAATTTTAGGTTATTGGTAAAGATTAAGAATGCACCCTGATGAGTATTTGGTTCCTTTGGTGGCCTTTCTCTGAAGGTACTTGAAATTTCCCCCTTTTAATCCAAATGTGAATTTTCCCCTCTACTCATGATATGAATTACGGAGAGTTAACTATCCACTTAAAATGGATTTAGGCCAATTGCTTATCGTTGTGTAAATATATTATGATTAGCAGAGACATAGTCCTAGTATATCTTAGAGGTAATTTTAGATAAAAGATACATGTGCTTACTATACTATTATTTGTTGATGCAGGTTAAGATTCTCCTGAATACTCTCTTGCTAGAGGTTATGAGTCTCTGGAATAGCATAATGGGGATGATAAAAGGTGAGAAAATCTTAATGTATTTTAATTCCAAATTAACAATAACATCAAGAAACTATTTCACTAACTTTATGTTTATGTTTTTTTTTTTTTTTTTCTTTTTTTTGAGATTATGTACTCTTTGATTTGTATTAGAAGAAATATGAGATAGAATATATGAAGTGATATTCACTTGTTCAATGATTCTATTGACAGAGAAGAGAATCGAGATGGAGAAAGCATTGCAGGTGTTTGAGGCCAAAGAAGAGTACTTCATCCACAATGGAGCAATCTTACTAGAGAAGCAAATCTCCTGCAACCAAGGTAGAGATATAGAGACGATTGGGGTTTTCTCTGCCAAGGACATCTGACAAGCTGCAAATAACTATGATCCTGATCTAATACTTGGTGCTGAAATTGGAACTGTCTACAAAGGACAACTAGATGATCGGCAAGTTGCTATTAAAGTTAAAGGCCCTCTTAGACTTTGGTCCTTTGAGAAGACAATAGATTTCTCCTTAAATCAAGTCGCAATATAACAATTAATCAGTAACAAGAATGTTTTGAGACTCTATGGTTGCTGCCTGGAAACTGTAATTCCCATCCTGGTTTTTGAGCTCATCTCCAACAACACTCTTATTAATAATCTCCATGGTAAAGGCAAATGGGTTCCTCACCTGATCTCATGGCTTGACCGTGTGAGAATTGCCATGGAGACATCCTATGCTATATGTTACATGCATTATGGCAGGTCAAGACCAATAGTACATTTGGATAAATCTTTCACTGCCAAACTATCTTATTTTGGTTTTGCGGTTTCAATTGCACCAGGAGAGAGACTTTTTTCAAGGTAATTCAGTTGAGGGCACCTTTGGATGTGTTGACCCTGAATATCAAGAGACATTACGTGTTACTGAGAAGTGTGATTTTTATTTATTTATTTATTTAGTTTTGTAGTTTTCATCATATATTAGATTATTAGTTTTTAATAAATTATGGCCTGGAGTCTAATTCGTATTTAGGTTTGAGGTCTCATGCAAAATGGTCCAAATGAGAGAAATGTGCCAAAGAGAGACTGAATGTTAGCTAATTTCATATTGAGCTTATTGATGACTTTGTTCATCAATTACACAGAACGATTACAAATAAAAGTTTTTAAACAAATACAATGAAATTTTTCATTACAAAGAAATTCTATCTTTTGGATTTTAGCCTTAATAAGAATCCTAATAGATTGTTTAAGGCTTTAACAACTTGTGGCTGGATGGAGTGGTTTTGTTGTGGGTTTGGGTCGTGAGTGTGGATTTGGACCCTGGATCGCTTGTGTGATGGTTTTGGTTAGAAAGCTTCATGGCCTTTGTCTGTTTGTCAGTATTAGGTTGGTTTTAACTTGTAAGGGACTGGGTGTTAGTTGGGCAGAGTGTGCTTTGGATCTCGATTCTCAAATCTTTTGTTTTTTCCATGGTTTGAGAATCCATGTTGTCCACCTTGATCATGATCTGAGACAGGTAAGGACAACTTATCAGTCAATAATTTGATTCAAAGTAAATTTTTTAGTAGGTGAAAAAACTTTCAAAGTACATCAAGAGGCAAAAGCATTAATATTATAGCTTAGCAATGTAATTCATGTGGTAGTAGCACCCATTTCCATTCAAACTCAAATGGCATTACACACACAATCTCATTGCAGAAAAGTCCAATTATCTACTAAGAAGTGAGCAACTAGCACAAATAAGCAACACAAATCACTGAACAATAATAAAGAAATCCAATGACTTACAGAGTATTTGAAACCATTTTATCAAATTCCAGCAACCTTCCTTCCAATTGACTGAGCTCTCCTCACCACATTCCAAGTACTCCTAACAATCAGAGTCACCGAAAGACAAAATTTTACAGAAATTTTGAAACAAGAGAATTGTACAGAAAAACTACATGAATATCTTTGTAAACGTGGTTAATGACTACATGCAGACATATATGCCAAAACCCATAAATTCTCTCAACTGGGTAACCAAAATAAATCAAATGTTGATGGGCTAGAGTGACTGAGTGAGAGTGAGAGTGAGAGTGAGAGTGAGAGTGAGCCAGAAATCTGTCATAACCGAAATATCGATTACCATTTAAAGGAAGTCGACAATCATTAGGAAAAACATCAAATTCATGAGGATTTTTGTGCATAGAGCACCCACAAAAGGTGAGTCTATCAAGCAATCACATTATCAAAGTACAAAAAACTACAAGCTTTTGGTTAGTTCATTACAATCTACACGGGTCAAATTCACACTCAATACTCTTACTGATTAGGTTGTGTAGTGAACTAGTAGCCCCTGTTACTTTCTTTAACGAGCTCACGTGCTCAACCAGTCCACCGACTAGAGACAATGTAGTGACATCCAGGAGCACAATGTCACTAACTTCTCCAGCTAAAACACCAGCTTGAAAAAAAAAGTTAACCGAAATAAATATTGATGCCTCAACCATTTACGCTATATCAGTAAGTATTACAGCAGATAATATCAGAAATAGAGAGTTATAGTCATTTATTTTTCAAATAGACTAAGAAAAAAATTTAAAGCACGTTAGAATAATGGTAGAATAATTAAATTCACTATTTCTAGTAACTTAAGCTATTAGAATAAGAAGTAATTTATCTTCATATCAGAGAGTTCAACTGCTCTACCTCCTATTAAAAAAATTTTAAAAGTCCTACTTGTTAGCAACCCACTTAAGTGGTAATTTATCTCAACAAGATAAGGACAAACCTGAACTGCAGCCCCAAGAGCAACAACTTCATCAGGATTTACAGTCACATTGGGCTCTTTTCCAGTCATCTTCCTCACAAGCTCCTCAACAGCTGGGATGCAAGTAGAACCACCAACAAGGATTACTTCATCTAAATCTTTGAAGGAAAGATTTGCATCTTTCAAGGCAGTTTCAACTGGTCCTCGTAGCCTAAGAAAAAAAATAGATTTCATTTGTAATCCACTGAACTTATGCAGGCAGATAGGTATTCATATTAGCAAAAACAGACTGTTTTAGATCAAAAGGCAGCAAACTCCAGTATTGGAAATCAAACACACACTGATATTTCACATGAGAATTATTCCATTTTGGAACATGCATAGAGGGCAACCACAGAGTAGCAGTTTTCAACTTACATATCTGTCTAGCAAATCTGAACATAATTCTTCAAATTTGACCCTTGTTAGGGTGGTGTCAATGTGTTTTGGGCCATCCGCGGTGGCAGTAATGAAAGGTAAACTGTAAAAACAGAAAGCTTTTCCTCAGTGATCATGCCAAAGAGAGAGATCCATGCATAGAAAGAAGGCAAAGAAATTGTCACATACCTACTACTGGTCTGAGTCAGAGATGACAGCTCCATCTTTGCTTACTCTGTAGTCTCTGTGAGACATTGTAGAGCTTGCTTGTCTTTCAGAAGGTCTATTCCTTCATCTCTTTTAAAGTTTTGGGCAAGCCAATCAACTATTCTCTGTTTTTAAGATTATAGAATATAGACGCGTAATTTTAGTAACAACCAACAGACCAGAAAACAAAGAACAGCAAAAGCTCTATTCATTTGTCTTGTTCAAACCTTGTCAAAATCATCTCCTCCTAGATGAGTCTCCCCTGATGTGGAAAGTACCTCAAATACTCCATCTCCAACCTCAAGAACTGCTGATTTAAAACATAACAAAGTACAACAATCACTGACTAACAATTTCCTTGTGCACCAAAAGAAAACAAGTGGAAAATCACATCTGATGAATATTATTGAGCTATTTTTAGAAAACTATAGTCCATATATTCATAATTCTGGTAAAAATATCACTTATATATGCTGTTTAATTGAATTAAAGGACCGGGATCCAATAGCAATGGTAACAAAAAGGTAAAAAGTAGTGAAAGGGCGGTGTTCAAATGATTGTATGCTGCCTAACTACTGTTGTATTAATTCAAAAACCTTTTAAGAGATTAGATGTTTCAAAACCACAAGGTCCAGGTCACTCTTTTAATCTATAAAACTGCTTTTGGAAAATTGAATTTCGGGAATCACAAAATACCACATGTTCGCCGAATGCTCATTGACACACATGGATTGTCACATTACCACCTTGTGCTTGTTAATTTGTTTCATAATTCATATGTATTCCTAAGAGGCCAAGACATTCCTCAATTCTTTTTTGGCAATCTCACCCAACACAATACCTTAATATAATACCTATAATTACAGTTGGGGAGCAGATGCCAATGCAGCAAGATAGGTAAAACCTTTTACAACACTGTAAATAAAGCTTCCAAACTGCAGCTGAGAGAACAACATCTGAATCTGAGCTATAGTTCATGCAACTGTATAATCCCACAAACTACAAAAAATGACTATGCCTTGTAAAGATCAGCCAACGTTTATCTAAAGACAATGACACCAAGAAATTCCTGAACTAGAAATCCATTTCAGAAATTTCTCCTAAAACAAAAATAGCTTGATTTCAAATTACATTAAAGGGCATAGCAAAATCAATTATAACGTTCAAATCATTGCCCAAAAATCCCAAAATGCTATAGAGAGAAGTCCTGACTCACTTCATGAGAAAATTTGAGGCATGCTGATTATTTCAGATTGGTCCTGGTTTGTTTTTTGCAATTTGGTTGTGTCAGAAATGCGTGTATGTGTGTGTGTGTGTGTGTGTGTAGAGGATGATGGAAGCTTTAATTTGTTCTTTTGCTAACAGCCAAGCTGCTAGTTGCTCTTTATCAACAATAAGTCCCAAAGGGGATCATTCTATTTTTGAAAGTCCCAAGTGGTCAATGCAGTCATCAAGCTGAACTAGATTGAGGAACCAATGTACAACACCAAAGGAGCTGTACCAAAATTTTAAGGAATAGTTTGCAGCAAAGCTGCTAGTTCTCTGTCATCTGCCTTGAAGAATTCCTCTGGTTTGGATAAAGATCTTATCATCCCCCAAAGAACAAATGAATAAAGAGAGTGAACAAGAGGAAATCTGTTATTGTTAACCTATGGTCAAGCATGTAAGTTATCAACAATGCATCCATGTTATCTAATACCTAACACAGCTAGGAATAGATACAAGAACACAAGGCACACCAAAATGTGGAGGAATCACTCACACCTCTCAGATAGTCAAGCTGGGAAGAATTTCAAACATTAATATTTGTAAACCTCAAATTTAGCAGGCATTTGAGGCAATGACCAGAACTAATACATAGTGGATAACCCAAAAGGTTCTACTTTGCATATGCAAATGGAACAGCCTGACTACAATCCACAAGGATAATTCTCTATAAAATAAGTAAAAAAACAAACATGTGAGGTTGATTAGCCGGAGAAAAGGAAAAAAGTCAATGAACTCTGCCTTACTCCTCTCATAAAAAGGACTATGGGTGAGATTTTTCAACTGGGTGTGCATGTAACTTACCAATAACAAAGAAAAATCCAATAAGAGGAGTAACAAAGCAATTGGCATAGCTGAAACATCAAAGTACCACCTCCAAATCCAAGGTCAAAAACCAGAATGGTCTCATTGTTTTTCTTCTCAAACCCATAAGCAAGCGAAGCAGCAAAGGTTCATTGATTATTCGCAGGACGTCTAACCCTGCAATGCGACCTGCATCTTTCATAGCTGTCCTCTGCAAGTCATTGAAGTATGCGGGCACTGTGATCACTGCTTTACTCACCCCATCATTCAGAAACTTGAATGCATCCTCCACAAGCTTCCTCAATACCTATGCAGAAATCTCCTCAGCTGCAAATTGCTTGCCTATGGCCGGACACTCGAGCTGCTAGTTGCTTTTTCAATAAGTAATAGTTTGTCATGATATAAGACATCAGATAATCCAAATTCAAATTATCTCCAACATACTAATAATTAAATGATTTTATTAAACATTGTCTATCATGATATCTGAACATGTGATAGCATACTAATGGTTATAAGAATACAAAATTATCAAAATTCACCATTTAAGTGATAGTTTATTATGATTGCATAACAAGTAACGTCTAATCCAAATTCAAATCCTATCTACAATCTACTAGTATTTAAATTATTAAACTTACAGTCATTTATAATAATAATATATGTTTGATTCAAAAAAAAAAAAAAACCATTCAAGATTAATCTAAAAATTGGGTTTTGATCAAACAACACCAGAACAAGTCATGGTATCCAACAAAGCAATCCTAAGTTCCTGTCCCCAAATAGCATACTAATAGTTAAAAGATCATTAAAATTCACATAATAAGCTCTAGTGAACACTAATCCAAATACAAATTCTGTCCCTAATCTACAAATTCTGCCTTTAATTTACAAATGGTCAAGTTAAAATACTAACTTTACAGTACAAACTTAAAAGAAAAGTGATAAATTTACCAACCTGTTTGGCCTCCTCATCCACTTCAGACGTCTTCCTCCCAATAAACCTTTTGACAGAAAAGAAAGTGTTCGCAGGATTCACCACAGCTTGTCTCTTAGCAATTTGCCCCACAAGCTTATCACCATTCTTGGTGTACGCCACCACAGATGGTGTCGTTCTCTGCCCCTCAGCATTAGTCACAATCGTTGGCTTCCCACCTTCCATGGCTGCCACTGCGCTGTTAGTTGTCCCCAAGTCAATACCACCACATTGTTGTTCCCATTTCTCCTCCTCCTTCTACTACTACAACTACTCCATTTCGTTTTTGGTTGCTGACCCAAGAACAAGTTTCTTGAGCTGGTTATGGTACACCAAGTTTTTTTGCTTGGCTTATGGGAACATGAAGGATAGAAGTGGATATGGGTTGGGGTTAAAATTGCCATTTTTTTTTTCTTTTGGGTTTGCTATTTGCAAAGACTTGAACTTTTTGTGTTGTGTGATAATGCAAAGAGTGTTTTGGGTTTTGTAATAGGAGAGAGATATCAATGGGGGCACTTCTAAAATGCTCTTGCTGAGGAGACAGTGTAGAAGGTTTGGACTTTTGGAAGGAACAATCAGGAAGCGCCTAGAAAGTGGAAAGCTGGGGACTTCGAACTATATCTAGTACTCTCGTTTTTCACGTGTGACATGATTCACGGATTGGGAAAAGTAAAGATTAAAGGGAAATGTTAATGAATGTCCTTAGGGCATTGATTAACAATCCATTTAAAGAAATTTTTTATGAGAAAATGAAATAAAACAATTAATATTTTGACAATTTTTTTCATTTTCCATAAAAGTGGTGTTAAAACTTTCCTAAAATGGATTGTTAACTAATGCCCTAAGGGCATTCGTTAGTATGACCCAAGATTAAAAATATATATAAACAGATTTTTTTTTTTTTTTTTTTTTTTTTTTTTTTAAGATTGAAAATCTAAAATCCCTTGGTGATTAGAATAAGAAGGTAGTAAAAGAGAACTAGAGAATGCTAATTAGGCCCAACCCAATATCTCGTATTTGGATTCGTAATATTTCTAACCGATGCAATCTAACTCAATCAATAGTACTATTAATAGTTTAAAAAACAATATTTTTTTAATTTATTAGTTTGATTTATTTTGGATTTTGGATTTCGGGATTTAGTATAAAATTTATATGTATTATAGTTTAAATTATTTTGGTATTTTGAGACTTAGTTTTGAAGAAACTGGAATATATTAGGCTCAATTGTTGTAATTATTAATTAATTAAAAGACACGAATTGTTGAATAAAAACCTAATTATTTTTATTAGGTCTCACAGGTGAGACTAACCCAATTCACCCAGTTTGGGTTGCTTTTAAAGGTAACATGGATTGGATTAGCTTGGAGATTTCTCAACTTAAAGGTTGGATTGAGTTGAAAATATATACTACAAATCTAATCCAACCTGGTCTACAAATTCAAAGAAATTAAGCCTTTTTATTCAAGAAATATGAGTTAATCATGTTCTTTGAGCTAAGATTTTCCAATTTCCACTAAAAAGAATTCTCAAAAATTTAAGCCCATATGCAAAAGAAATTTCTTTTAATAGTTACATTCAACTTAAATGTCGTACGCTAGAAAAATTGAAAGAAGTAGAAGTAAAATAAAATAGAAATAAAAATTAGAGTATGAAGTATGAACCACTGACATAATACAGTTACATACTTTCTAATGGAGATATATTAATCCTAATAATAGTACAGTATAATATAATTGGTACATTAGATTGAGAATGCATGATGATATGCAAAAAGTGAAAGGGAAATTTAAAAAATTAATATGATTCGTTCTAATTCAAACTTTGCACATTAAAATTTCCAACACGATATTAACCCTCAAAAATTATGGTATGTGTTTTTAAAGAAAAACATTGCTAAGCCCCATGACTCAAAAAAGTGATGACGATATAGCTTTAATCAAATTAGTTTTTAACAAATTAGTATTTGCAATTTGTGAAGGGCGTTTTGGGTGTCCTCTTTGTCCTTTATCTAAATTGTGCGAGAAAAGCTCAAAGCCAATCTTAGGAAATAGTGAAACTTCATAGGGTTCTTTTGTCTAGATGTAGGTAACTCGCATCTTGTTTTAGGTTTTTAATTATATAATCATTTTCCATTCTCCCCATAAAATTATTCACACAATAAAACATCCATATAATTTTTTCCACGTACAAATTTGTAGCGTGATACTTCAAAATGAAGATATGGACCATTACCATAATAAGACCATTTTTACTGGTTTAACATTTTAATGCTTCATTGTTGGGAGTGTGTCATGGATTGTAACGAAATAAGTTTAGAGATTGTAACTTGTAACCCAAGCCTCTCCACTCCAACAATAAAAGTCTACATTGTCTCTCATTGCCACTCTTTTCAAAATGATTTACATTTTATACTTATGTACAATATATTAGTGTATTGGACACGTTGAAATTCAGACACGAGTTCAATTATGGACACGCATCCAATATATAAGTGTATTGTGATCACTGCTTTACTCACCTCATCATTCAGAAATTTGGATGCATCCTTCGCAAGCTTCCTCAATACCTGTGCAAAAATCTCCTCAATTGCAAATTGCTTGCCTATGGCCGGACACTCGAGCTTCACATTGCTAATTTCATCCTGCACGACCTTGTAGGACACCTATATTGAAATATTGGAATAATGGACACCTATATTGGCTATTAAGCATTGTTTATCATAGTATCAAACAATTGATCCAAAATTCCTATCTCTAATTAGTCAACTAATAGTTAAAATATTACTAGCCTCATCACACGAGCTCCACATGTGCGATAAGACTCATTTTTATTTTGAATTTAATGTAATTTTTCCTTTTGAATTTATCTATTATCAGTAAGGTTACATAGAAAGGGATTTTTAAGAAATTAAAATTTACAATTTGAAATAGAGTAAACCCCTAAGTTTAGTGTGTGCTAATTTTTAGGATAAAAAGTTTCTCTGATCGTTTTTATTTTTATTTTTATAGATTTTGTGAATTACAATTTTAACCATATATTTTTTTTTTAAAAATAAAGATTATCTAATTACCTTAGGGATATTTTTGACATTTTCTGAAAGCATAGCTAACTTTCTAAATCTACTTAATAGATAAAGATAAAGATTTTTTTTTTTTGGGAATGAGATAAAGATTAACAATATAAGCTTTTTTTAACAAGTAATAGTTTCTCATGATATAAAACATCAGATGATCCAAATTCAAATTATCTCCAACATACTAATAATTAAATGATTTTATTAAACATTATCTCATGTGCTAATCGCATGCTTCATTTAAGCGCACAGCCTCTGAGGGCCCGTTTGGTAGATATGTTTAAAAACTGAAAATTGTTGTTTGAAAATATTTGTAAAAATAAGTATAGGTGAAAAAGCATGTAGGAATGCGTAAAATACTGTTTAAAAACTGAAAATTATTGTTTGAGAAGGGGTGCCAAACACCCCCTCATTTACAGGTCCCACATTCTGAACACGCTTTGTAGTATGGCGTCATTTGTTATTTTGTTTAGTTGTTGCCCTTTTAGGCTTTTAAAAAAACCAACTCAACCATATAGGTTTTCGGTCCAGGTCCCAGGCTGGATCGGAACAAAAAGTTACTATATATATTTTTAATATTTTATATTTAAGAGGAAAAAAAAAAAAACCAAAAACGCACACACTCTCCTGTGGTGTTCAGATATACAAGTTTCCTATCATTCCACATTCCATGGCCTACGGCGTTCACCTTTTTGTTTCACATATCAGAATGGTCCTCCTTTTTGGTAGATAAGTATGCATCCTAGCTTATTGAGGTAAGTATTCTTTATTGGATCAACCTGGCTTTGGAAAACAGTACTACATTGCGTGGGGTAGGGGTTCTATAGAAATTACTTGATTTATTTATTTTTGGTGTTACATTTTGTGAGGAATTATTAATGGGCTTAAAGAGGAAGATCAATTCATGTAACTTTGATGTATTTTAAAATTTTTCTTAAGATAAAAGGATTTTTTTTTTGGTTGAAGTTTCTGACTTTTGTTTGGTGGCAAAGAAAATTTGGGCGCTGAAATGAAGATTTTCTATGGGACATCTAAATTGGGTGGGGTAGGGGTTCTATAGAAATTAATTGATTTATTTAATTTTTGGGGTTAAAGATGATTGGAATTTTTATGATCTTTGATTTTTCTTGCTCCTGCAGGGTTCGCTGCAAGCTCTTTGCTCATGGGGCGTGTCTGAAAGGGGAGCATTGTGAGTTTTCACATGATTGGAAGGATCCTCCACATAACGTAGATCTTTTGATCTCAGCTTGATTTCATTATATCTGCCCATTAATTTTCATTTAGTAAGGTTCCCACATGTGGAAAACATTGCTTGCATCCTTTCAGACCTGAGGAAAGAGAGGAGCATTTGAAATCATGTGAGAAAAAGCAAAAGCACTTGGAGGCATTAAAACATAGTCAAGAAATAGAATGCAATGTTCTCCAACCTCTGGGATGGATGTCAATAGTGCATTAAGGGCATGCCCAATTTGTAATAAGTTATCATACTTTTTTATTCCAAGTGTCATTTGGTATTCTTCGAAGGAAGAGAAGCAGGACATTGTTGATAGCTACAAGGCAAAGCTCAAGTAATTTCTTAACTCTTGTCTAGACCATAGACCTTCATGTTACTTATGATCCTGTTTCTGGTTTTTGATTTTCAAATTTGATTTGTGTCCCCCTTTAAGTACTTCTACTAGAGTTGTAATTCACTAACATTGTTGTAACACGGAGTCATCTACTACTACTACTCTCTTGTTTAGTTGAGAAAATTCTATCAGAAAGTTTTTGAGAACTTGTGACTTTCAGATACTGTTTAGTCAATTTTCCTGAAAGTGTTGGTAGTAAATTCAAGAAACTGATAAACAATTTAGATAACTAACAATTGAAGTATTGTGAACGCATATTGTTGTTCTCAGTTTTGTAATTTGTTATTGTCTTTCTTGCAGGTTCATTGATCGCAAGCACTTTGATTTCGGGAATGGAAACTGCCCATTTGGGAGTTGTTGCTTTTATAGGTAACGTGAATGCTAATAAGATAAATAGTTGTTGCGATTTTCATTTTTCAAAGGTTTCTGGTTTAACTAATCTTAGGTGCAACGGTTTTACTTGTATGCTATACATATAATCAAATTTGATTCTCTTTAGTGTAATGGTTATTGTAAGCATCCTTCACTACCTGGAAATTTATTATTCTGTGTTAGTAAAGATTTTTGTCTCATTGATTCTTGATCTTCTGGGATTTTGCAGTGAAGATGTGGTGGTTTTCTATAATTGTTATATTTTGCATTTTGTTGGTTGATGACTTGTTTTTTCTTTGTGGTTTTCTTTTAATTATATTTTGAGTAGTTGAATGCATGCTCCGTTGCTTAATTGAACACGATGGTGTTTTACACAAGAATATAAGATAAATTATGCTTTAGTTCAGATATACAAGTTTGGAAATCTGAAAATTTCTTATCATTTCTTCCCTTCTCTTCCCCTTTTCTAAAGAAACATAATGACTGATATCAAAATCATACAACTTTCTTACTTCTAAGGAAATCATCTATACAATTATATACAATCCTTCTACCATTATTCCACATTCCAGTGAACATGGCCTACGGCGTTCACCTTTTTGTTCCACATATCAGAATGGTCCTCCTTTTTGGTAGATTAGTATGCATCCTAGATTATTGAGATAAGTATTTTTTATTGGATCAACCTGGCTTTGGAAAGCAGTACAACATCATAATCTTTAATGATGATTTGACGTATTATTGTTGTTGATGCTGTTGTCTTTAGTGTTATTATTGTTTTGGGTTGCATCTCAACAGCAAAATGAAGCCTGTAGTCCAGTTAGTTGTGGTAAGACTTTAAGAGTGTGATTAACTGGGCTTGCTTAGTGGTAACTGGAAGACCAGGGGATAATTTATTAACTTTTTCTCTTTTTGAAGTTACAGAAGAAACCTGCCTTGGATGAACCATAGGAGATTTAGTTATGTATTATTTATAATTTTGAAATTATATTTTACATTGATTGCTATTTTGTTTAGCACCTGGGATTTTAATAGTTTGCTACATGGTGTATCTATTTTGTTTAAACCTGTGTCTACATATATGCAACCTAAACAAGGAGTAGGGTATTATTACGTATCTAAATGTAGCATTCTAATCATAAATTACTACTTAGTGTACAGAAATAAGCTTATAAGTTATAAGTTCTTGTCCTTGTTTTGTAAATTTGTTAATAGTGTGGAAAGAAAAAAAGAACATGTGTTAAATTACTTATTGCCCCAAAAGCTTAAGCTATTGAGATATGGTAAATTTTATCATTTAACCACATTCTTTTAACAACATGAATAAAATAATACCTAGAAAAGAGAATATACCCTTTCACTTGACTATGTTGATACCATCTCTACCAACATCGCGACCACACAGATTAAAATACCACCCCTCGTCTTCACAACTTACATCTTGCTCTTGTTCTTCTTAGCACTTTGAGGATCCAATAACCTGCAACTGCCAGCACCTCAGGACATTTTTGCCTGTAATTCAGACCTCTGCATTTCATATCCCCTTCTCACCAGATTATCCCCGAAGCACCAGTGTATCCCTGTCACTAAGGATGTTATGGTACTAGTGGTACTTTCCTGTTTGCATTTCACTAAGGCCTCCCAAGTTTCCCTGTTGAACATGCTCCTTTCTTGCTTCAGTTTATTATTATTATATTATTATTTTTTATTGGTTAGAAATCCTAATGCTACTACATGAACCCCTCCCTTCCCTGTACCCCAAGCACGTATGTGCTTGGGAGGTACCAATCCGCATAAGCGGTGGTTGGTTGCTACATTGTGCATTTCAAGCGTCCTGTATCTGTATTCTATGCTAAGAACTGATATAATCATCTACAAAATTACAAATTGCTTACCTCACCGAAGGCGAGCATAGTAAATTAACATTGTCTAAAGCAATGTGACAATTTTGTTCACTCACACTCTCTCTCTTTTGTGCTTGTTTTTCTGAGTCTCTGCAGTTTATTTTTTGGCTTTATCAATAAGTATAGGTGGGGCACGAACGGTCTATTTCTTTTTTTTTGGTAGTTGTATTATTGATGTTCCTAGAGTTGCTGTTAGAATGGCTTCTAGTCAATGCTGTTCCAAGAATTATACTCCTTTTTTTTTGTAATATACTTCTATCTAGGAGAGGGTTAGCTTTATGACTCCTTTAATGGGTGGAATGTTTGTTGTGTTCCAGCATAGGGTCAAGCCAGGCTCATACACTTGGAGACATCACAGGCCCCCTTTACGAAGGCCCCTTCCACGAAGATCTGGTTTTGTGGATGACCTGATTGATACGTTCAACTCCATAGAAGAATTAACAGCCTCCGAGACAGCTCTCGACCCCATGGAAGAATTAACATCCTTGGAGATGGCTCTTTTTATTAAGGGATCTGATTCTGGATACATCTGACTCATCAAGTGATGAAGAAGATTTTTATAGCCAATGAACTACTAGATGTAGCAAGTTGTAATCATGTTGATTGTCTGTGGGGATTTTCTAAACATTGCCGTGTTGGCATTTTGTCAGCCTACTACTCTTTGCATCAGCAGAAAGACTTGCTTGTAGTTTTTGAACTCTATATTATGACAAGATACTTTTATTTATAACTGATATCTTGGTTTCTCTGCTGGGGTTAGATTGTTTCTGCTTGTGATGATTACTGGCATTTTCCAATGTTGATGTCAATAAGCCAGGAAGTGTAGGTTCTTTGGTAGATATTTGATTGCTGGAGCACATAATAATTTTGTGTGTCATTAATGGTGCTCAGTTTCCTTGGATACTTTGCAAGCAAAGAACTTTCTTGTAGTTTGAGATGTACACTTCAATTTCCTGTTTGAAGGTCTTCCTGTTACACATTTTCTCTTTTTAGTGAGTTTATGCTCCTTACAGTTTGATATTTTAAGACATTTAACAAACATGGCCAGTGAAGTGATTACCACTGGTGTATAATGTGATATTTGTTCTATTTCTTTCCCATGACCATGAGTGGAAGAGGGGTTACTAAGCTTGTTGAGCTTCTTTTGGAAAACCTTCAGTAAACGGTTCTGTGGACTTGCTTTGTGAAGTGGTTTGTTTGCAAATACGGGTTGTTACAGAAGGCTCATCTTTGTGACTTGTATGTCATTTTACAAATGTACTCATTTTCTGTGCTGCATCATTTTTATCTATACAGGTTTATGAGCCTTCTCAGCTTGAAAGTATATGCATCTGCTTTTTATTTCCTCTATTTTGGTTATGGGGGTTGCACGCAATGTAATAAGTTCAGAGCCTCATTAGGTTTTTCTGCATGGATGTTCTCTTATTGCAGCATGCATATTGGGATGGCCGTCTAGAGGAGGTAGCTCTACGTCATCTTGGGTCTGAAGATGGAGAAACTGTGATAGCTAAAAATATTAGGTTTTGTCTGTACCTTTTGTTATTCTACTCGGTCTATATTTTTTTTCCTTAAGTAATTTCATATTCCCATGCTCACTGAGTTTTGGTTATTGCCAGGCTGTCAGAGTTCTTTGGTAACATGCGTATAAGGTGAACATATGCTGTTTTATAGTCTAGAGTAAGTATGAAGTTATGACTTGGATTATGCTTTCCGTACAAGTATTTGTACATTAGGACTTGACCTGTGGATCAATTTTTTGATGTTCCTCAATTTTAGGAAATTTTTTATTCCAACAAGAGCTCAAACTAATAAATAAAAGAAAAGTTGTATACTGTGTACCCGTGGTGCAAGGGTTTTACCTGACCTCTACTTGGAATGCATTAGCAGTCATTGACATGCTAGGTATATTAAGCAAAAAATGTCAGTCTTTGACAAATAACGGCTTTGTTGGCCATTAGGAAAGTTTTCAATGATGGCATGCTCTCGTACTCACTGAATCTAAAGGATTGTCTTGATGGTTATAAACTTATAATACCACCTTAGCACTGTGGTTTTGCCAAAAAACTGGTTATCAGTTGCACCAGTTTCATCAATTGCAAAAAGTCTCTTAATTGCTTGAACCTGTATTCATATTGCAGGATATCTAATGATATGGAGAAATCATGCGCCACTTCAATTGCTGAGTTCTTTTCAAATGCCGGTGTGGCACTCCAGTTGTTTTTGAGGTATGATGCAATAGAGATATTTATATGCTTTTCTAAGATTTGTGTTAAGTTGATGGTTGCTCAGTTGGCCCCATAAGTGACTTTCAATGTCTCTTTGGTTTACAAATATATATTTTGGTTCCATTGCCTCTGCTGCCTAGTTGTATTTATTCACCTTTCAATGGTGAGATGTTTGATTCTACTTGTTATGGGTGTTGGGAATTTTAGGTTTCGGTATTTTCTTGGTCCAACAAAGTGATTTAGAGGTTGGGTCTTGGTGCAATGTCTAGTGCCTTCCACAAAAATTTACAAGTTGTGGGTTTGACCTTGGTATTTGACTTGATGATTGGTTCTTATTTCTAGGTTTATATTGATAACTTGGATTGACATGAAATTATTGGACGGTTCTTACAACTCATGCCAAATGAAATATGCAGTAATAGATTATAGGTCATTAGCTTTTGTTAGGATTTACATTTACTGTACAAATCAGGTTTCAAGATTCTTCTACAAATTTGTGAATCCTAGGAATTCTTTCTCCATGTCACTTCTTTTTAATTAATTTATGATTAAAAAAACGACAAGAAAAATTCAAGACGAAGAATTTTTTTTTTTAAAGGTAATATATTCTAGGCACTGTTCTTTGAACCTCTCAATGATTAATGTCTAATTTGGGCAAAAATATTATTTTTTGTCTCGAAATATAATCTATGATTCTATAATTATATTTTTTCCCTTAAAATTTATAATTTCCCTCATCTATCTATTTTTGTTATGTTTTCCATCGGTGTGTATAACAGAGTGCATATTTTGAGAATCAAAATAGAATCAAGACTATGTTTTAGAAATAAAAACTTTATTATTGTAAAATGGTTTAGATTTTAAACCTTTAAAATAAATTAACAAGAGTCAACCAAAACACCAATTGTAGAACATTTTAATCGTCCATGGACAGAAATAAAACCTTTTAAATCTTAAGAAAGAGAATCAAAGTAGAAAGTGAGAGATAATTGAATAAAACCTGCAGGTGCCATTGGTTTCACAGGCTGCTTCCTTACATGGAATTCTTAAGCTGATTAGAATTGAGAAGGTGACAAGTGAATATGCAATAGTGGCGAAAGACTTGAATTGTGCTTGTTTGTGCCATCAAAATGCTCTCAGTTTGTAGTTTCACAATTCGATCTTATTAGGCCGATCATATTAGGCTAATCTTTTATGGAAAAAGTTTAGTTACAAAATTAGTTATAGTAATGCTACAACTTTGCTCAATAAAATAAATAATTACTGCTGCAAATATGTTCTCTTTTGCAAGTTGGTAGAGAGGAATGAAATAATTACTGAGAAATGAGGGGGAAAAAAAATCTAATCAGAGAACTATGTTATGAAGGGAAAGAGGAACATGGAGAGAGAGAGAGAGAGAGAGAGAGAGAGAGAGAGAGATCTATAGGAGAGGGGAGACCAGAGTTAGTGATAATAAGGGTGTGAGGAAAGAAAAGAAAAGGGAAGAGAAAGAGAGTAAGAGAGTTTACCGTGAGAGAGATTGTTTTCCAAATTTTTTTTTTTTGAAAACAACTAATAGAAAACAAACTTTATTTTTATAAGGATTTTCCATTGATTAAAGATGGTTTTCTGTTGACCAGTTCTTTTTGTGTTACCAAACATTAGAAAATGTGAAAAACTATTTTTACAGAAGGTTTTTTAGTGAAACAAATAGAGCGTTAGGGTCCGTTTGGATATAACTTATTGCTAAAAACTGAAAATACTGTAACAAAATAATTTTTAAAAGTGTGAATAGTGCCGTGAGACCCAATTTTAATGAAAAAATTGCTGCAAAGTGAAGTTTGTGGGTTCGTGAACAGTGTACGGGTGCATTGTTTATGGTTGAAAAGTCAACAACTGTGGCTGGAAAAAAAAAAAAAAAAAAAAAGAGGAGAAAACGCAAGAAGGAAATGCGACGTGTATCCAAACGGATACTTAGTTTATCTTTCAAAAGTAATCTAATTTTACTATTATTTTAAATGTAACAGAAACATGTGCACTTAAGAAGGCCAATAACTTGACATGGTCCATGACATGTAGGTTTTTTTTTTTTTTTTTTTTTTTTGTGAATGATATTATTAGTAATGTAAACTTAAAATATACTTTTTACAAGTTTGCTATCATGTATGTGAATGTAGAAGTAAACTCCGCTTACTAGCAGGATTCCCCTTCTAACACTTATTTTGTTTTGGTGGTCTTTAAAGCTGATTAAGCTGGTCTTGCTAGCTACTACTGGATGGATTTTCTATATACTGGTGCAGGACAATGAATTGTACAGCTGTATATCAAAATGAATGAATGGAGGATCTAGAGACTAAGCACTCAAATTGTGATTTTGATTAGTTCACATTAGCACCGTAGTATCCTTTGGCTTTGATGAGGAGCAAAGGAAATCCCAATTCTTTAATATTAGTGTACAATACATGTGCATGTTATACGTGTTGATAAATTACTAAATTTTGATGTATACATCAGCTGATTGTACTTCATTCTCTTCCTACTTTAAACAGATCAAAGATTATATCAAGATTAGCTTCTAGAAAGCTGGAACAAGATTTGCACCAAATTTGGGTATCAAGTGTTTAGTGGTAATTGGTAAGTGGTAATTGGTAAGTGGTAACAGTATCACCAGTAAGAATTTAATCACAGTTAAGGAACTCATAAACAAATGGCAAATTGCATCTATTTAAAAAAAAAAAAAGACCTGTTTGAAAAATATGGGTCAACCCGACCCGACCCGCAACCCGATTGACCAGATACTCGATTGACTCGCAAACCCGATTGACCCGACCTGACCTGACCCGCCCATTTTGCCACATCTAGTTTATAAATGATCATCTCACTACATTTCTCTTCCTTCTTTTTCTCCATAATCCTATTTTGTTTTCATAATTCAGCTAATCGAACAGTTTTGGCTTAACAAAATGCAACACTTGACCAAACCAAGAGCAATATAGTTAAAGCTATTGGCTCTTTTTATATAATTAGTAGAAGTGGAGGTAGATACAACCAATATAGGAACCATAATCAAGGGAGTCAATATCATACTGGAAGCTATTTCGGTTTGATCATAGGTACAAAATATTTTGACACCGATTAATACCGGTGTACTGTTTTAGAATTATCGCTAATTATATATGTAAGGACACGAATCAGGCCTAGACCCAAGTGCGTGACAAGGCAGGCCTAAGTGGCCTAAACAATAAAATTTGTAGAGAGTAGGCTTGAAACCTAGATTTCTTAGGACAATGGAAAGCAGTGGCGTTTAGACTAAGTCCACAGTTGCGTGCGACGAGCTTGTGGTGTGATTCTAGCTTTCCTCGGACGTGAGCCGAGGAGCCCCTATATTCGTTTCCTTTATTCTGCTTGAGAGAAAAGCCTTTGTTTTGAAGGAGTCGGATCCTCCTTCCAATGCCCTCCCAATCTCTATTTGTATTCCTCCTTTCCATACTCCTATTCATTGAGCCATAAATGCAGACCCCTTTCCCATCCATTGTCTTCTTGGAACTTTCCCCCAATGGCTATAAGGCTGATCACTGTCTCCTCAGGAGTCACTTCCCCATTAATGCGGCCAGAGGGGTAAGTGTGAAGCCTTTAATGTAGTGGTAGCAGCTTTATGCAGAGTATTTCCCACTTGTTCTCCCCCTTTGCATTCTGTTGGAGTGTAACATTGCTTGTTGAACTTCACGAGTTCCTCCCTAGGTATCATGGTGCACCTTATGGCCCTTGTTTCAGTTGTCCGAGAAAACCCCTCTCCTCAGACTCTTCCCAATCTGCCAATGCCCCGATTGGTGGGCTCTTGGGCCCTTAAGTTAGGCGGCCTTATCCTCGCTTTGCAGCCCTTTGGAGGGTCACCGTTCTCGGACCAGGCCCAAGGCCCAAATAGGTGTTTTGATACTTCTGCCCCCACAATATATATAGATATTTAGGTATATATATATATATATAGATCTCTTTTTTTTACCTTGGATTAATTCCTAAAAAAATGTAGTTTTATAATGAAAAATATATAAAAAGTAAAAAAAAAAAAAATGAAGGCTTAATTCTTGAACAACAAGCGGAAATGTCATATCATATGAGTACAATTCAATCAACTAAAAAAAGAAAAAAGCTTAGGAGGTATTTGGAAGAGAAGTTTAAGTTATGTTGTTTGAATGTTTTTTATATACGTGTGAGTGAAAAAAGTGTGTAAAAATATGTGTAATATTGTTTAAAAATGTGAAAATGTGAGTTATAATTCACTCACCAAGCAAGACCTTAAATTTTAAATTCCTAAGAGACTGTGGCTGTCATTCATATTGAAAAAGGCCAAACCCAAAGCTTTTTTCAAACTCTTAACACTCTCCTATTAACCACTTGTCCTAGAAACTCACTTTTAGTATATATTTTTGAAAAAGTACAGTGTCACAGTAAAAGATACAACTTGTCTCATAACTCGCCTATATGGCAAGTTGTGGTTGGTGAAGGGGTGTCCCCACATGGACCCACCATCATCTCTTCACAAACCATAACTCGCTATATGGCGAGTTGTGGCACAAGTTGTACCTTTTGTTGTGGCATTATAACAACTCATATTTTTTAACTTTTGCATTGAAAAGAGTGGTCAGCATACAAAACACGAAGGAAATAAAGTTGGCATGCCCTCCAACCAGATCTTCAGTACACCCACAAGAAAAACATGTAAAAGAGAGGAGAAGAAGAAGAAGAAGTAGGGGTGAGAGAAGAAGGCATAAAAACCAAAACAGTGCTTTACACGTTACATTTTAACTGAAATCATGTCTTAAAAACACAAATACAATTTTAAACATGCGTAACTATCGCCAATCTTTTTTTTTTTTAAATAAAACATGTGGGGCTAGCGGGCTCAAATACGTATTGGGCCAGCCCAAAAGCTCTCGCAGAATTGAAAGCCTAACCCGATAATGTATATAGTCCGAGGATGTAAAAATGTGCGCATGTGAATCAACGTAAAAGAAGGAAGAAGCCATACCTGGGTAGAACGTCCCGAGGCATGATGTCCGAGAATGGCAACATCCTCGGCCATATGCTGCCGAGGACGAGAAGAATGATCTGGCAGTTCAAGGGCATCAATACTGGAGACCTTGGGCATAAAGGTTGGGAAAACAAGGATAGGAGATAAAAAGGAACGACAGAAAATATCAAGAATAAAGCTGCTACCACCGCATTGAAGGCTCCATACCTACCTCTCTGGCCGCATTAATGAGGAAGTAACGCCTGAGCATTGGAGTTCAGTCTTAGACCTACCGTCAAAGACTTTGGTAAGAAGGGATGATGGGACAAGTATCTAGAAGAAGCATATGACTGACACGTGGTAAAGGAAGAGGAAATCCTATAAAAGGCGAAGCAAAAAGGAAATGGGGGGGGAGAAAAAAGAGACACACACACAAAAAGAAAATTGTAGCGAAATACCAAAGATTGTCCTCGGCATCAATAGATGAGACAGTGTTTCATCCACGTACAAAGAGTATGCATGTGTTCTGTGATTTTACTTAGCTTTTGTGTTGTCCAACGTCTACAAACCTAGATTGAAAGCCTACTCTCTACAAATTCATTATTTTGGACTCATTGGGTTGGTTCCACACGTACAGCGTAGGTCCAACGCTATTTGTGTCCTTACAATTGGCGCTGTCTGTGGGAATTCTTGTGTTTTGGAGCAGATAACGTGATGGCGGGTTCTAGTCCAGACCATACAGAATCTTTGGCGTCCCAACACCAAGATCCTTTTCAACATTTAGAGCAGATAGGAGATCGAGAGGGCAGTGTGCATACGGGGCGAACTGCCAGCAATCGCTCACGGGACGGAAGCAAAATTTTTCATGAGGGTGGTACTAAGGCCATGCAGAGAGAAATTGACCAGCTGAAGAGGAAGCTGCGTCGTGCCAAGCGGAAACAGACGCCTTCGGTATCTGATTCTTCCTCGGACGACTCCCAAAGCAGTGGTTATAAGCCCAGGTGGAGAACCCCTCCTAGTGAAACTTTCTTATGCCAAGAGGAGAGTCTTCACGGTGGAATGAGCAAGAGGCCTCCTCCCAGGGGCTCGGGCAGTGATGCCATGGGAAAGGCATTGCACCAACTTTCTAAATCGCCTTTCACATGTCGGATCGAGAAAGGAAAGCTTCCTCGCCGTTTCACGTAACCAAACTTTACCATTTATAATGGCAGAATAGGCTTAGTGGAGCACGTGAGTCATTTTAACCAACGCATGGCGGTCTATTCAAAGAACGAAACCTTGATGTGCAAAGTACTTCCTTCGAGCTTAGGACCTGTTTCAATGAGATAGTTTAATGGCTTGAAGACAAATTCCATTGATTTCTACATGGAACTCACAATGGCATTCGGGTCTCGTTTTGTTACGTGCAGCAGAGTACCTCGGCTTCTGGACTCGTTACTATCCATGACCATGAAAGAGGGTGGAACCTTGAAAACTTACTCGGATAGATATTGGCAAGTGTTCAATGAGATTGATGGTGATTTCGATGAAGTGGCAGTTAACACTTTTAAGGTCGGCCTTCCAATTGAACACGATTTGAGAAAATCTCTAACCAAGAAACCAGTAAAAACTGTTCGTCGGCTTATGGATCGTGTTGATGAGTATAAGCGAGTGGAGGAAGATCAGCAGTAGAGCAAAGGGAAAATGAAAGTTATCCCTTAGGAGAGGAGGGATTTTGCTGGCCAATTCAGGTCGGCTCCTCCTCAGACAGTAAACGCTGTGTTTTGCGAGCCGGTGCAGCAAGTGTTGGAGAAGATTTGTCATGAACCATACTTGAGGTGGCCCAGTAAACTGATAGGAGACCCTATGAAACGTAATCAGAACCTCTATTGTAATTATCATCAGGATAAAGGTCACACCATGGAGAACTGTAGGACCTTATGGAATTATCTGGATCAGCTAGTTAAAGAAGGGAAGTTGAGGCAATTTATGAATCGGCCCAATGGACAAGGTACACAATTTGGTTCCGTGAATCAAGGCAGCAATACTTTAAGACCCTTATTGGGCACAATCAATATCATTTTTGCTGCTCCAGGTCAGACTGGATCTTGCCCTACCAGAGTAATGTTAGTGTCGCGTCATCCTGCCAAGGATCTCGGCTCCGAGCCGAAGAGGATTAAAGGGAATCCTCCACCCATTTTGGGATTCTCTAAGGAAGATAAGGTTGGAACTACTCAACCGCACGATGACGCGTTAGTTATCATGCTAAGGATATGGGGTTACGACGTAAAAAGAGTGATGGTTGACCAAGGGAGTGGGGCTGATATTATGTACCCGGACTTGTTCAAGGGGCTTAATTTGAAACCTGAGGATCTCACAACTTACGACTCGCCGTTGATAAGTTTTGAAGGGAAGACTGTCATTCCGAAGGGGTTAATCCGATTACCTATGCAGTCAGGACCAGTGGTGGTGGACATGGACTTTATTGTAGTGGATGTCTATTCCCCTTACACGGCTATAGTGGCAAGACCATGGATGCACGCCTTAGGTGCCGTGTCATCAACTCTGCATGTTAAGGTGAAATTCCCGTATGAGGATGTAGTTGAAGAGATAGTCGGCACTCAGTCCATGGCAAGACAATGCATAACGGCAGCAATTACGCATCAGGCGAGACAGGAGTCCCAGGCCTTAGCCTAGAGAAGTTTATAGCAGCTAATGCCCTCGGCTAAGCCAAATGTGGTTGAGGCTAAAGAGCCTGGTTGTGAAGATTTAGAGAAGTTGCTTATTGCTGATGATATGGAGAAGTTCTTCCAGGTAGGAAGTCAATTGCCACTTCAAGAAAAAGAGGAACTAGTTATGGGTTTAAAACGGAACATTGATGTATTTGCATGGGACGCTTACGAAGCTCCAGGGGTTGACCCAAACTTCATTTTTTATCACCTCAATGTCAATCCAGCAGCAGTGCCGCAGAGACAACCACCTCGGCGCTCGTCACAGGAGCACGCCGAGGCTGTTAACGAAGAGGTACTGAAACTTAAAAAGGTAGGTGCTATCAAGGAGGTGTTCTACCCAGAGTGGTTGGCACAAACAGTGGTGGTGAAGAAGAAGAATGGGAAGTGGAGAGTATGTGTGGACTTTACAGACTTGAATAAGGCTTGTCCTAAAGATTCATTTCCAATGCCCCGCATATATCAGTTGGTGGATGCCACTGTAGGGCATCCTTGGATGAGCTTTCTAAATACTTTCCAAGGTTACCACTAAATACCTTTAGCTCTAGAGGACCAGGAGAAGACAGCCTTTGTCACACCCGTAGGAAATTACCACTATAAGGTGATGCCCTTGAGCCTGAAGAATGCTGGGGCTACCTATCAGAGAATGATGACGCAGATGTTTGAACCTCAACTAGGAAAAACAATTGAGGTATACGTAAATGATATGGTGGTTAAGAGCAAAACTATCTCAACTCATATACCAGACCTGGATAACGCCTTCCAAACGCTGAGAAAGCATAAGTTACGCCTTAGCGCATCTAAATATTCCTTTGGAGTGAGATTTGGTAAATTTTTGGGCTACATGGTGACACATAGAGGAATCAAGGTTAATCCCGCTCACGTCAAGGCAATCAATAGCTTACAGCCACCTCGCAATCCAAAGGAGGTGTAGAGATTGACCGGGATGACTGCTACCCTTAACAGATTTATTTCACGGTCTACTGATCGGTGTAGACCATTTTTCCAGTTATTGAACAAGTGGAAATGATTTGAATGGATAGAGGAATGTGCTGTAGCCTTTTAGTAACTTAAGGAGTACCTTTCATGTCCTCCTATCATGTCTCGGCCCGAAGTTGATGAAGTTCTATTTGCATATATAGCAGTGGCAAGCCATGCCGTTAGTTTGGTGTTGATAAGGGCCGAGGAGAATGTACAGAAGCCGGTTTACTATGCGAGTAAGTCCCTACATGAAGCCGAGGTGCGTTATCTACCATTGGAGAAGGCAATCCTGGCTGTAGTGCATGGTACACGTAAGCTCCCCCATTATTTCCAATCTCATACGGTGGTGGCTCTGACTCAACTTCTCCTCAAAGCTATACTCTGAAGTGCAGATTATACAAGTAGGATTGCTAAGTGGGGAACCATCTTGGGCTCTTTTGACATCAAGTACATGCCCCGCACATCAGTGAAGGGTCAAGTGTTAGCTGATCTAGTCGCAGAATTTGCTGAGCTCACAATAGAAGATAATGCCAAGAATATGGACATTGATGAAAAATCAGTTGGTATGATTGCGTGCAAAGGACCCCCAGTGTGGACTGTTTATGTTGATGGGGCTGCCAATCAAAGGGGGTCCGGTGTAAGGTTGATAATTATGACCCCAAAGGGTCTCATGCTGGAAAAATCTTTGAGATTGGGATTCTCGGCTACTAACAACATAGCCAAGTATGAGGCTTTACTAAAAGGGATGGATATGGTTCAGAAATTGGGTGGAAAAACCCTGCAAATGTTCTCGAACTCGCAACTAATTGTGGGCCAGGTAGATGGAAAGGTAGAGGCCAGAGATCCGGGAATCCAGGAGTACTTAACTCAAGTCAGGTTTTTGCAACGCAAATTTGAATCCTTTACTTTGTCACACGTCCCTAGGAGTAACAATATGCACGCCGACTCTCTAGCAACTCTTGCCACGTCCTCGGCACAAGGTCTACCCCGGATCATCCTTGTTGAGAACTTACCTAAACCCTCGGGAATGATTGAAAGTATTATTCAGATTCATCAGATCAGGGTGGGGCCTAGTTGGATGGACTCTATTGTATCATTCCTTAAAGATGATATTCTGCCAGAGGAAAAGGTTGAGGCGGACAAGGTGCGTAGGAAAGCATCTCGTTTTTGGTTGTTCGAGGATCATAAACTATACAAACGATCCTTTTCTGGGCCCTACTTGCTATGCATACATCCTGAAGCAACGGAGCTGCTTTTGGAGGAGTTACACGAAGGAATTTGTGGTAGTCATATGGGGGGGAGGTCTTTAGCTCACAGAACTCTAACACAAGGATATTGGTGGCCCAATATGCAACGAGGAGCTTAAAACTATGTGAAGAAGTGTGATCAATGTCAAAGGTTCGCATCAAACATTCATCAGCCTGGGGGTGTGCTTAACCCTCTGACGAGTCCTTGGCCTTTTGCACAGTGGGGTCTGGACATTGTGGGACCCTTCCCAAAGGCGCCTGGAAACAGAAGGTGGTTAGTAGTGGGCACTAACTATTTTACCAAGTGGGTAGAGGCCAAGGCCCTAGCAAACATTAGGGATGTGGATGTGAAGAAATTTGTGTGGAAGAACATCGTCACTTGATTTAGAGTTCCTCATACTCTTATTTTGGATAATGGTTTGTAATTTGATAGTAAAGCCTTCAGGTGATATTGCTGCGACCTCGACATAACCAACATGTATTCCACCCCAGCTTATCTGCAAGGAAATGGGCAGGCCAAGGCGGTCAACAAAGTTATAGTCAACGGGCTTAAGAAGAGGCTAGATGACGCCAAAGGTAGATGGGTAGAGGAATTGCCTCATGTTTTGTGAACGTATCGGACCACGCCCCGCCGATCAACGGGAGAGACGCCATTCTCGATGACTTATGGCGTCGAGGCTGTGATTCCTTTAGAAACCGAATTCCCGACAAGGAAAACAAGTTCCTTCACTCCAGACGGTAATGAAAGACTACTAGAAAGGAGCCTGGATCTGGTTGAGGAGCGGAGAGAAATGGCCATGATCTAGTTGGCTCATTATCAACAAAAATTGAAACAAGGGTACGATTCACATGTGAACTTAAAGCCACTTGCTCTTGGAGACTTAGTATTGAGGAAGGTCATGGGTAATACCAAGAATCCAGTATGGGGGAAGTTGGGACCAAATTGGGAAGGACCGTACCGCATCACCTCAGTGGCTGGCATAGGAGCCTATTATGTCATAGATTTAGATGAAAGGATTGTGCCTCATCCCTGGAATGTAAGTAATTTGCGACGATATTATTATTAATGAAAGGCACTTCTACCACTTTAATTCTATTGCTATTAGGCCACACTTAATATCTGATCAAGAACGTTAGTATAAATTGTTAAGAGAAAAAAGGTTACGTCGGGTCCTCGAATCCTCTGCCTTGGTATAAGCAAAAAAAAAAAAGGTTATGTCGGGTCCTCGGATCCTTTACCTTGGTATAAGCAAAAACAAGGTTACATCGGGTACTCGGATCCTCTGCCTTGGTATAAGCAAAAACAAGGTTACGTCAGGTCCTCGGATCCTCTGCCTTGGTATAAGAAAAAATAAGGTTACGTCGGGTCCTCGGATCCTCTGCCTTGGTATAAAACAAAAACAAGGTTACGTCGGGTCCTCGGATCCTCTACCTTAGTTGAAAATAAAAACGAGGTCACGCTGGGTTCTAGGATCCTCTACCTTGGTCTAAAATAAAAATAGGGTTGCGTCGGATCTCCAGATCCTCTACCTTGGGAAATAAACGTTTTAATGTTAGTTGTTAAACAAAGATTGGGTTGCGTAGATTCCTCAGAGTACATGTATACGTCCTACGGAGGTGAGCACTTTAGTAACTACCCAACAGGTGTGTGATCGCAAAAAGCCCCCCAAACTGGGGATCTCATGGAACTTCACTCGTTATTAAACATTAAGTACAACATTTGAGCTACCCTTAGTTCAAATGTGGAACATATCAGAGAGATTAGTGTTCCTTATCTTGACATCTTGTTATGAAGTTAGTTCTTAAGCAGGTCTTAATCGAATCGGTTTTACACGAATGTCTCGCTTTTAAGTGTCTTATTCATCACCATATTTGAGGGGAAACTTGTGGGCATCACTTAAAGCATTTGCAAGTATATAAGTTTCGCAAATTTCTTTCATCCTTATTTGGTTATTGACATGGAATTATTAATGCATGCTATAAATTCAAGCTGTTATTTTGTCATACTATGTGAATAATGATAACAAGACCTGTTAGCAGCTAATATAACACAAAGTAGTAATTCAAATTGGAAATTCTTCTCATTAAGTGAAAGATTCTTCAATACATTCACAACCAAACTAGTGAATTACAAGAAAGAGAAAGTAAAAAAAAAAAAAAAAAAAAAAAAAAAAAACAAGAAAAAGACGGAACTAAAACTAATCAGCTAAAACCAAAAAAAAAAAAAAAAGGAAGAAGAAACTGTAACAAAGGCTGAGGAACTGTCAAGGCTTGGGCTGGACTTGGTCTTTAGGGTCAGCAGGAGCCACTACCGAGGCCAAGGATCCCCCAGCCACCTCTTTATCCTTGGGACCCCCCTTTAGCACTATAGGCAGGGTCGCCAAAACTAACTCCAAAGTCTCGCTGGCCTTAGGGTTGGGGGGCAGCTCTTTTGGGGCAACTAGAAGCTGTGCATCTTCAGGTTGAGCCCCTTCACCTTGCATTGGAAGGGAATGCTCAAGAGTAGTATTGTCAACAGCAGCTTCTTCCAATTGTATCCCGATTGTAGAACAGCCGGCCTCATCCTCGGCTTGACTAGAAGTGGCCACTCGGATGGCGGGGGGAATGTAGGCATTTTCGACCTTCCATAAAGGAGAGGAAGCATCAACCCCAGCTTGGGAAAGAGCTTCCTTCCACACTTGGAGGTAGTAATCCCTACAAACCTCCGGCACTTGGGTTTTGAAGGTGTTAGTAGTTTCTACCACCCCCACCTCGTAGCCATTTTGTTCAGTCTGGTCAACCATCTCTTTAGCCTCCTGCGCCTTAGCAAGGGCCTCCTTCTTAGCCTTAATGGCCTCTTGTTTAGTTTCCTCAACTTTCTTGAGATCCTGCTTGAGGCCTTCAATCAGCTTCTTGGCAGAGGAAAAATTCTCATCGGCGCCCCTCAGTTGTAACCTTTGCTCCTCGGCCTGCCTCTTAGTAGTCTTCAGTTGGGCCTCCGAGCCAGACCTTTCACTTTCTGCCTTAGTTAAGCTGGAGGTAACTTCTTGCAGTTTCTTCTTCTTCAGCTCAAGGATCCTTTAAGTGTGATCGAGCCTCACCTCACCAGCCCTAAGGGACTTGTAAAAATTAGCAGCAATCTCCTCTGCCCTGTGAGCAGACTGAACGGCCTACATGCAAAACGCGTCAAAATAGCAATGTACAAACATAAAAAATTGAAAGAAAAACGTGGACATAAAAGTTCCTTATCTAAAACTCTTACCATAGCAAGCTCTTTCTTTAGGATCATGAAGACTTTGTGATCCTTCATTCTCCTAAGCTCACCCATGTCCTCGGGTAGCAGAAGTGTTTGCTCCAAGGCATTGGCAACACACGCAGCTGTACCCTCATCGGATCCCCTAATAGAGGCATCGACAGTGACTGCCTGATCGTCCATGGTCATTTGGGGGGCCCAAATGGGCGCATAGGTGGCTATGTGGGGCTCAACCCTCCTTTCCGACCTCGTATGTATGTGACGAGCATATTTTCCTCCCCTGTCCTGCTCCAAGTCTTTAGCGGGGAGATCTCTATCCCCTTCAACTGTCTCCTTTCCCTTGGGCTGATCCCTTTTCCTTTTATGGTCAGCGGGATCGAGGCGTTGAGTTTGAGTTGATGGGGGTAGAGATAGTTTTAGTGGGGGAACCTTCTCAGTGCCTTTGTCTTTAGTCTTCACTGGGGGCACCTTGGAAGACTCCTGAGCTCCTACCTGAGCCTCTAACACGTTCTTAAGGCTCTGCTTTGGCCAATGTTGAATGCCCATACCTTTAAGCTGGAGGTTAGTGTCCGAAGAAGCTAAGGGAAGTGAGCCGAGGACAGCAAGTTATTCTTCAGGGGATGGAAGCCGATCAAAAACTTCGAATTCTTCTTCAGAGTCCAAAAGTTCAACAACTTCTTCTTCTTCTTCTTCTTCTTCTTCCTCTTCTTCCTTTATAATTGGCTGAGAAGAAGAGTTTTCACCCAACGTGGGTCGAGCCGAGGAGACAGAAAAAGGAAGAGCTTCCGGGACAATTCTCACAGGCTCTGTGATAAGAGTCCCTTGGGGAATAGGAGCACCCACGGGGAGCAAAAAACCTTCAACTGCAACGCTGATCCTAGGTAATCGCAGATCTTTCTCCTTAATCACGCATTTCGGCACTTGGAATGCAGTTGAAATCGGATCGTATCTGAGGATAAGATGTGCGGCTCGAAGCTGACTGTTCAAATGTACGAATACTTTGGCTCTTAAAATTTTGTCCAGACGAGCAAAATTGACCAAATAGGCGTGACGAGTAAGGGCGCGGCGATCTGCACAATTGTTCAAAAAAAAGGGTGAGCAAAAGAAAACAACTAAATGTTAGATAATGAATTACAATAACAAAGACAAAGCAAAGAAAATGCATGTATACATATACATATATGGCTAAGCAATGTGCAGGTATTCACTTGGTTCCCCCTCTCTCGTCGGACAGGGGAGACCATCATGCCAATCCCTAGACAATATTAAGAAGTCTTTGTTCAAACCTTTGTTGGAATGGGGGAGGCATTGGATTAGCCTAACCTCGGCGTGCCTAGACTTTAGGTAATAGCCTTGGCCTGTCAAGTGGTGCAGGTTGTAAACCTAATTCACCTCATGGTGGGTAAGTCCTAAGCCCAATTTTTCGTTGAGAACGTCTACGACACCTAAAATCCTAAACATGTTTGGGGCACATTGTGTAGGGGATAGTCTAACAGTTCGGAGATAGTCCCTAGTGATCGGCCTCATAGGAATTCTCATTCCCCCCTCTATGAAGGCTATCATGGGAATCGCTACTTCACCGGTTTTTCTCTCAGTATGCCACCTTCCCATCTTACAATACTTAACAGAAACTCCGAGTGGGATTCCATACCTAGCCTTGAACTCTTCTATTTTTTCAGGGCTATCTACTAAAGGTGTGAACCTACCCATTTTCTAAAAGGAAAGAGAGAGTATTGTGAAAAAATGGGGTAGTTTAGATGGCCGAGGAGAAAAAAAGAGAACAACAAGAAAGAAAGAACAACAATACAACCAGTAGAGGGTTGGGAAGAACTTACTTTAGAACAATAGGGTCACCTCGGCTTAAATTTTGGAAGGCAGAAAAACGCGTGTGGAGTGCAAGGGTGGCTAAATTCGTTATGCAAATTCTGAAACAAACAAACAACGTTTAATTTGGCAATATTTATACCATTGAAAGTCGTAAAACGGACACCCTCCCGCCTACACCCCTACTCATCGCTCATCCGTTATATAGACATCGTACGGTTGGACATGGGGAACAGGGAGTTGCCAGTACTTAATTGAAGCGTGTTCTGCAGACCGAAACGTCAGAAGCGAATTGTCCAGGGGGCGTGTATCGAAATCCTCATTCCCTCTAGAGAAGTAGAAATGAGGATCTCGAGGGGTTATTGTGGGGCTAGCGGGCCTAAATATGTATTGGGCCGGCCCAAAAGCTCTCGCAGAATTGAAAGCCCAACCTGATAATGTATATAGTTCGAGGACGTAAAAAGGTGCGCATGTGAAGCAACGTAAAAGAAGGAAGAAGCCATACCTGGGCAGAACGTCCCGAGGCATGATGTCCGAGGATGGCAACGTCCTCGGCCACATGCTACCGAGGATGAGAAGAATGATCTGGCAGTTCAAGGGCATCAATACTGGAGACTTTGGGCACAAAGGCTGAAAAAACAAGGATAGGAGATAAAAAGGAACGACAGAAAATATCAAAAAATAAAGCTGCTACCACCGCATTGAAGGCTCCATACATATCTCTCTGGCCGCATTAATGAGGAAGTGATGCTTGAGCATTGGAGTTCAGTCTTAGACATACTGCCAAAGACTTTGGTAAAAAGGGATGATAGGATAAGTATCTAGAAGAAGCATATGACTAACACGTGGGAAAGGAGGAGGAAATCCTATAAAAGGCGAAGCAAAAAGGAAATGGGGGGGGGGGGGGGAGAAAAAAGAGACACACACACACAAAAAAAGAAAATTGTAGGAAAATACCAAAGATTGTCCTCGACATCAATAGATGAAACAGTGTTTCATCCACGTACAAAGAGTATCCATGTGTTCTGTAATTTTACTTAGCTTTTGTGTTATCCAACGTCTACAAACCTAGATTGGAAGCCCACTCTCTACAAATTCATTATTTTGGGCTCATTGAGTTGGTTCCACACGTACAGCGTAAGTCCAGCGCTATTTGTGTCCTTACAAAACATATATAATAAAGTATTGGGTTGAATGTCAAAAGGAAAAAAAAAGGGTTGAATAAACTCTCTCAACAGACCACCAAGAGGCCATTTGGCATAGTTATTTGAACAACACTTTTCAGTTTTTAAATAACATTACACATATTTTTACACATTTTTTACCAACACGTATTTTTAAAAAATACAAACAACATTACCAAACGTCTCTTAATTATCTTTACCAAAACAGTATGAATGTCATCAATGTCATTAGTTTTCTTTTGTCATTTTCTCGGGACAATCACAATGGGAGTGTTCGGCCTTGGCCCCTTCTGCACCAAATAAAATGAGTGCGACAGAGGTTTAGTTGGAAAATTAATTGTGCCATTCATATCGTCATGAATTCTAAACTTATGGTACATCAATTTTAGCTAACCAATTTTCGTCTTAAAAAAAAAATTATTTCTTAGGGAAAAGTTTTCTTTGCTTTAATGGATTTAAATTTGGGATGGGTTGTCCAAGATTCTAATAATTTTATATTTAACTTTTTTTTCTTTTTTAATTTTCAATATATAAATTTTCACACATGCAATCTTTTAATTTTAACTTTTTTCTGTGTGTGTTTATATATCATTTCATTGTCCTCTTCTTCAAGCAGTACTTTATGCTGAATTAATTTTATTATTCTAACAAATTTTCTTTTTACTAAAGAACATTTTTGGCTCCGAGGTAGTTTTTAATTTAAGCCTGTTGTAAAATCTTGCAAAATGCAAAAAGTAGTCCATTTTATGCTTTTTGAGCAAAAAAATTAACATCAGTGAGTGTAAAATTGTACATAAATACACAAGTGCTACAGTAACCATTCATATATGCACAATTACTGTAGCTCGTGCATTTAATATTTTAGTATTTTTTGGTAGTGTTGGGTCTATGAGAGAGAGGGGTAGTGAGTGAGGAAATAATAAAAAATTGTAAAAAAATAAATATTTTATTAAATAGATATGTAGAATATATAGATTGATGTAAGTGTTTTGTAAAAAAATAGGTATGTAAGATTTTTTTTTTTTTTTTTGTGTGCAAAATTGACGGAAAGTTTGCCATTGCAGATGTGGTTGCTCCATCTCACTATTATTTTGGTTTTGTCATCTATTTCCACTAGACACTAGTAATCTAGTGACAATTAGTATAATACCAGTGATGTGACACAATAGACACCACTTATTTGATAGTAAATTTACTAACAGAAATAAACGGCGAGGCTAATATGATGAAAATATAGTGTACTAGATACATGGCTAGGCTTTGTTGGGCCAGATACAAATTCCTAAATAGAAGCCCATAACAAAGTCCACCCAATCTCATTCATAAACGGAGCACTGATTTTTAAAATTCTGGAGACAATAACTCAAAATTCAAACATCATTATAATATATACGGTAGTATAAATTGAAATTAAAAAAAAAAGTCATTGTACAAATTCATAAAACAAAACAAAACAAATGTAGATTTTTTTGAAAAATTTCCGGTTGATAATCAACATTTAAATGTTTGTACAATGATTTATTTTCTCAATTTACTCCTAAGTAGTCTAATTACTTGTTTAAATTTCTTTTATTTGAATTTCTCTTTTTAAGTTATTATGTTAATGAAAATGTATAAATTCTTTTTGTTGATATCTTTTTTTTTTTTTTTTTGAGAATGTTGTTAATATCTATTAGGATTGGATTAGGATTGGCCTCTGAATTTTGCTTTAATCCAGGAGTGGCCAACGTGACAGTCATCATAACATTATTTTACAATTTTTTCTTACAAAAGAGTATATATGTTATTGTAGGTTTAGCCCCCTTTTTTTTTAATAAAAGAAATAGATTAGATCTTAGAAAAATATTTTTCTTTTCTCTCGTGGCTTTAGATTTTGCTTTAATGAAACTTTCTTATGAAATAGTACTGGGCATTGGATAGGTTGTGAAAGATCATGCTTCTAAGCCGAAACTAACATCGTAACATGTAAATGTAATGACAAAGTCTACCATCCTATTAAATAATTATAATTTAATTTTTTATTAGATTCTCTAAATATAAATTTTCCAACATGTAAACATCAAGATTTTATAATTTTTTTTGTGTGTTTATATATTACATTAATTAAAGTGCAGGCCAAGTGGTTTATCTCTTTAAATTTTAAACCTTGATATATTCAAAAGAAAAATGCTAAAGCTAAAAATCTGGTTTTGAACCCTATGTATTCAAATTGTTCTCATGTCAATTGAAAAATATGTTTCAGACCCTTTTTGGTGAGGGCTTGTAAAACCAAATTTTAGAAATATAAACATTGTGATATATTTTTTTAAAAATTAATTCTCTTGTCATTAACTAGCCATAGAAGAGACTAAAAAAAAAGAGTCACGAGACTTGTTTAAATAAGCTCATGAGTTATATGACTTAATACACATGAATAATTTTATGAATAATAATATAATAAGTCGGAGAAAATTCCTTCAAAGCCGTTCGTAGGTAAGCTATAATAAACTTTTTTTTTTTTTGGGATAATTTTAGGTTTGAAGGAATCCAGTACTTAGGGAGTATGAACTCCACGAACCAATGTGTTGAAGGAGGCCCATCCAGTCCTTTAAAGTGTAGATACGACCATTCCCTTTTGTCCAAGCCCACATGGCTATATTGTCTTTTCCTTACCATAAATCTCAAAGCAAACGAAAAGGTTGAATTCAAGCAAATAAGATCTCACAAAAAATTATTGAACTGGCAATAATTAGTTAGTTTCCAGTCCACTAATTTAACTAGTTCTACTGCTCAATAGAACTTGAAAGTAAGACGTTTGATGCATTTGTATGGCGCTAAAAACTTATTTCATATACACTGTTGATGGAAAATCATCATGTAAAACTAAGATAAATAAGCCTTGGTGGCACTGATTATACAAATCAACCAACTACTTGACCAAATGTAGAAATTAAAAAAAAAACGTACAAACTCCACTTTTTTTAGTTAATTCTTTCAAGAGGATGCCCCATAGACTACCGATTTTCTAAATCATATTGAAATTATACACATTGTACTTCGCAAAATCATAGCCAACATAGCGTGTACAAACTAACATAGAAAATACAAATATGCAAGAAGTTCTATCAGTGAAATTTGCATCAATCACATCATTCCCACCAATTGTTTTCCCAGTTGATCCAAATGACACAAGTGTAGTGCCAAAAGTAACCCAGCATCGAGTTGACTAGATTGGCTATAGATCGACAATTGTGGGAAAGGTTTCTAGAAAGCATGTTCACATATGTTTGAATGTCAAAATATTATGAGTTTTAAAAAGAACTCAAAAAAAAAAAAAAATAATCGAAAAAAAAACCATAGATAAATAGACAATCACACACGAGAGAACGCCAAGGATTTACGTGGTTCGGCCTTTGGCCTACATCCACGGGTGAAGACAAGGAGAAAGTTCCACTAACAAATATGGAAAATAGTGATAGAATTCTCACAAAACCCAAACCCCAATACACCCAAATTACTCAATATAAAAGAGATATTGTCATACTACAACTACAACAGCAACAAAGCTGTAGTTCTAAAATTTAGGATAGACTATTGTTGCAGTGCATGCAAAGAACTGAAGAAGTCAATCCGGAAAAGTTAATAGACTTTTAATAGGAATCCAATTCAAAGTCACGTCATGTTGACAGCTCTAGTTACATAATTTCTTGATTCAAGCCAGCCATTGCATCTTTAATGGCTTGGGTTGATCTACCAGAGATGACATTTTTGAGGTCTTCCACTTTAGCTTCTACTTTCTCCTTGATTGGGTCAGGAACTTTTGTCTCTTTGCTCTTTAAGTTCCTTCTCAATTTGGTACAAAATTGAGTTAGCTTGGCTCTTTATGTCTATGGCATCCCTCTTTTCCATGTCTTCCTTTCCAAAATTTTCAGCTTCTCTAACCATCCTATCCACATGCAATTTTAGTAAACATAATTAGGTTAGGTTTACAGGTACTTAAAAAAGCTTCAATTCTTCAACCATAACAAGCAGTAGAATATAGAATGTGAATGTTTCTTTTTATCTTGGTTCACATTTTGATACAGTATAGATACTTAAATCGCTGAGATTTCAGAAAGAAAAGAAAGATACAAGTTCTTGAAGACCATGGTAGCATCATTGAAAGGGGCAACCATAGAAAAAAAGAAGCCCTGAGGCTATAAAATTAAAATTAAAGACTAAGAAATAAAAGATATTTTTTTTAATTTGAATTTTTATTTAGAAAATACAAATTAGCATATAAACAAGAAAAATCATTTTTTGCCAACAATGGCTATCTTAATAGGACTATAAAATATTTAAGTAGTATAATGCACTAATACAGAAATAAGCCTTGATTTACTTGGAGTTTGGTGATGCAATCTCTTATAGTTCTATAGTTGCATTTGTTATATACATTCAGTTATTTCTCAGATGGTTAGATAATTATAGTCGGTTCAAATGAATTGGATTTCAGGATTATTCAAGCCCACAAATTAACCAAAAATTCTAATTTCTAACTCATTCTAAAAATATCTCTAGCCACAACAAGCTTCAACCACCAGACACTAATTCATGATTTCTGTTGAAAACTAAAACTTGCTATCTGTAGTTTGAACAAATACCAAACTCTCTTCATAACAACAGTTTTTCGAAACATACCTTATCACTTAGCAAGGTGCTAGCACCAGTTATGGCAATATCCTGCTTCTTTCCAATTCCCTTGTCAACTGAAGTGACTAAAAGGATACCATCAGCATCAATATCACATTTCACCTCAATTTGAGTAACTCCATGTGGCATATTTGGGATGACATCTAAGTGAAAGCTTCCAAGAGATTTGTTGTCCCTCACAAACTCTCTCACCTTGATAGAGGTTAATCTCTACACTGGTCCATCCATCTGCAGCAGTGGAAAAGAAAACAACCATGATTTGGAAATCGGTAAAGTTGTGATCCTTCAGATAATCTTTGTCAGTATGCCATTGAAAGTTTTAAGTACTGAAATGAAAGTCACAAAGATCAATATTGATGCCTCAACTATCTCAACAATTAATGCAAGTTGTTAAATACTACAGTAGACAATATCAGAAATAGAGAGCTCTGAAATGAAAGTAGTAACTAATAAGTGACATCCAAGAGCACAGTGTCACTAACTTCTCCCGCTAAAACACTAGCATTGAAATGAAAGTCACTAAAATAAATATTGATGCCTCAACTGTCTTAACAATTAGTGCAAATTTTAAAAAGTACTACAGTAGGTAATATCAGAAATAGAGAGCTGTACGTTTTCTTCCATAAATAAAGAGGAAAAAAGAACAGGACAAACCTGAAGAATAGCTTCAAGACCAACAACTTCATAAGGATTTACAGTCACATTGGGCTCTTTTCCGGTCATTTCCTCATGCTCCTAAACAGTTGGGATGCGAGTTGAACCATCAACGAGATTACTTCATCTATATCTTCAAAGGAAAGCTTTGTATCTCTCAAGGCACTTTCAAAAGGTGAAAAAGGCCATGAAAAAGTAGATTGCAGTATTAATCCACTGAAGTGATGGAAATCAAACATTTATTGATATTTCATATGCGAACAATTGTTAGTAGGCATACTTGTCTAGCAAATCTGAACACAGTTCTGCAAATTTGACCCCTGTTAGTGTGGTGTCAATGTGTTTTGGGCCATCCGCAGCAGCAGCGGTAATGAAAGGTAAACTGGAAAAGCAAATGATTTTTCTATATGATATGGAATATAGAGAGATCAACATAAAGAAGGCATAGAAATAGGGACATACGTAATATCAGTCTAAGTCAAAGATGACAGCTTCATCATGGTAAATGCTTGCTTGTCTTTCAGAAGATCTGTGCCTTCATCTTTCTTACAGTTTTCAGCAAGCCAATCAACTATTCCTATTAAAAATTATAGAATGTAAGGGTGTAATTTAGTAACAATGAACGAAAATCAGAAAACAAAGAATATAAACTAAATGTCTACTAGTTTCTCTTGTTCCAACCTTGTCAAAGCCATTGCTTCTTGGATGAGTCTCCAACCTCAAGAACTGCATAGTACAGACATAACAGAAGAATATAAGGTTCATTACCTATTCTTGAAGACCATGGTAGCATCATTGAAAGGGGTAACAAATAGAAGAAAGAAAAAGCCCTTAAGCTAAAAAATTAAAATTAAAGACTAAGTAATAAAGTTTTTTATTTTATTTAGAAAATACAAATTAGCATATAAACATGAAAAAAACATTTTCTGCCAACAATGGCTATGGTAATAGGACTATAAAATATCTAAAAAGTATAATGCACAAATAAATAATTGAGCCTTGATTTACTTGGAGTTTGGTGATGCAATCTCTTCTAGTTCTATAGTTGCATTTGTTATATATATTTAGTTATTTCTTAGTTGGTTAGATAATTATATTCGGCAAAGCTATAGGTTGGATTTCAGGATCATTCAAGCCCCAAATTAACCAAAAATTTTAATTTGAACAAATACCAAATACTCTTCATAACAACAGTTTTTTCAAAACATACCACATCACTTTACAAGGTACTAGCACCAGTTATGGTGATATCTTGCTTCTTTCCAATTCCCTTGTCAACTGCAGTGACCGAAAGGGTACCATCGGCATCAATACCAAAGTTCACCACAATTTGAGGAACTCCACGTGGCACATGTGGGATGCCATCTAAGCAAAAGATTCCAGGACATTTATTGTCTCTCACAAACTCTCTCACCATGATACTGGTTCATATTCATCTGCTGCAATGGAAAAGAAAACAACCCTGATTTGGAAATTGGTAAGGTTGGGTTCCTTCAGATAATCTGTCATTACACCACCTAAAATTTCAAGTCCTGAAATGAAAGTCACAAAATAAAATATTGATGCCTCAACAATTAATGCAAGTTCTAATAAGTACTACAGTGGACAATATCAAAAATAGAGAGCTCTAAAATGAACGTAATAAGTGACATCCAAGAGCACAATGTCACTAACTTCTCCAGCTAAAACACTAGCCCTGAAATGAAAGTCACTAAAATAATATTGATGCCTTAACTGTCTCTACAATTGGAGCAAATTCTAATAAGTACAACAGCAGATGATATCAGAAATAGAGATATTTAAGTTTTCTTCCATAAATAAAGAGGAAAAAAGAAGAAGAACAAGACAAACCTGAACTATAGCCGCAGGAGCAACAACTTCATAAGATTTGCAGTCACATTTGGCTTTTTTCCAGTCATTTCCTCATGCTCCTAAACGGCTGGGATGGGAGTTGAACCATTACTTCATCTATATCTTTGAAGGAAAGCTTTGTATATCTCATGGCTGTTTCAACAGGTGATAAAAGCCTATGAAAAAGTAGATTACAGCATTAATCCATTGAAGTGATGGAAATCAAACATTCATTGATATTTCATTTGCAAGTAACAATTGTCAGTAGGCATACCTGTCCAGCAAATCTGAACACAGTTCTGCAAATTCAACCCCTCTCAGTGTGTTGTGTCAATGTGTTTTGGGCCATCCACAACAGCAGCAGCAATGAAAGGTAAACTGGAAAAGCAAATGGTTTTTCTATATGATCATGGAAAATAGAGAGATCAACTTAAAGAAGGCATAGAAATAGCCACATACCTAATATTAGTCTAAGTCAGAGATGACTGCTTCATCATGGTAAATGCTTGCTTGTCTTTCAGAGATGACTGCTAAATACTCCATCTCCAACCTCAAGAATGGCATAGTAAAATTGTAACAGAAGAAAGGTTCAATACCTATTTTGTGTATATAAATATTCATGCATTTGATCACAAGTCAAGATTCTTCAAATTTGATTATAATCAAATGTAACATTTAATTATAGACAAGTCTAACTGACTTCCATACCTACATCAGCTTCTCAAATTCTGATAGAATCCAAGCAATACATCCCATCATCATATTTCCACAAAAGATTCAAATTCTTCAGATAATCATCATTTGCTAGAAGCTTAATCCCTATAAAATATTTCTCATGATAGTTCTTGTAACTAAGTTCAAATGGATGCTTTATAGTACTGTTATATATATAGGTGAGAGTGTTACAATTTGATAATAAAAAGAAAAGAAAAGAAAATGACAATGAGTTTATTTTGCTGTTGAAAAAACTACACTAAGATTAAACAAAAAAAAAAGAAAACCGTTTGCAATAAGCTTAGGTTTCACAGAGGGTTGCTGAAAAGTCCAAGAGCCAATCACCCCGGGAATTGAACTTTAACTGAAGATAGGTGGTAATATTGTTGCTAACACCAAGCTACAGTCTTCATCCAATTCAACCTATCAAAAATAAGTTTGAGAATTAACTTAAAAAAAAGGAAAAGAGGCAAAAATAATACAATTTCTATTATCTTGCAAAACCTAATCTTTGAAATAAGATATATAAAGATAAGAGTGAGATTAACACCAGTTTATCCTCTTGTAGTTGCAGTAAATTCACAAAAACACTCTGTTTCCAAATTCGAAGCTCCCACATTCAGGATTCAATAACTGATGAATTCACTAAACCTGAAATAAAAAGGAAGAATGAAGAGAGCCAGTATTTGGTAAATTCAAAGTGAATTTAGTACGGAGATGCATGAATTTAAGAAAGTAGCAGTGTTAAATCCCTCTGATCAACTGACCAGATCTCAAAATATTTCTTTTCTCAATAATATCGGTGTTATGATGCATCTTCCTAACAACATAATGAGATAAAAATAAATAAAAATTTATAGTTAGGTTGTAGAGAACAACTTGGTTTTTATTACTCATTTTATGACTCAAATGGATACAGAGTAAAGTGAGTTACAGAAACTAGAGCCACAAACTGAGAATCATGGCCAACCTGTTTTAATTAAGAAATATATATAGTGAGTTGAAATAATTACTTGTTCAGGTTTGAAAATTTGCAATAGCTTCACTAAGAAATCAGCTGTAAGCATAATGAAGCCATTCTTGAAAAGGAACAACTCTTCTGTTAACACCTTGTTCCGATCTTTATTTATGCCAAACTGCTAGATATAAGTTTGAGAACATACAAAAATAAAAGTATAAATGAAAGGAAAAAAATCAAATGATTTACCCCTGATATTTTTCACGAGCCTTACATAATTGCAGTATTGACTCCCAGCTTTGGAGATCACAAACTCTGGTCTGTTTTTATATTCCCAGCTTTTCCATATTCTGCACACAAATTATACTTCCAATTGAAGGAATTTGGATAATTTATTAACAAAGAAAGCTGAAATTAAAGGAGATGTATGAACCTGTAGTATATCCTTCTGAAATACATTCAATTTAGGATGCGAACAGTCTTGGACCATTCCCCAGCAATTTCAGCCTAGAATCATTACAAATTAGCGAAGAAAAGAATATAAAACAAAGTTTCTAATATTATGTTTTATGTCAGTTTGGTTTTAAAAAAAAAAAAAAAGAACTATCCATTTCATGTGAGAATTCAATTGGTTAACTCTATATTTTTAATTTATTGATCCCATCTTTGTATCCAAATATTGTGCATAAAGTAAAATCCATAACAGAACTTCTGCAAGTCCAAACTAAGTTATCATTGTACAGTGAACAAAAATCAGACATAAAGTAAGAACCCAAAAACAAATAACAAATACCTGAATATAAAACAGCTTCCTAGAGGGTAGTTGTCAATAATGATCATTCACTAGAATGTTATCGAATTTAACAAGAGCCAGATATTACTCTGTTTATTCAAAATCAAGAACCCAAGCAAGATGTGTCATTTTGTAGTTTATATAAAGGCAGAAATCATTAGAATGAACAAACAAATGAGAATCATATCTAGAATGAAATTTGTATGCAAAGGGAAAAGAGAATGAAACAAAAAACAAGATAATCACCTAAGCCATGGATTCGTTGCACTTGTTCCTAAGGTTCTGAACATGCCCAGATACTTACACCTCCGTTTGTTCTGTGCTTATAGTAATAACGCTTAAAAGTTGGGTTGCTGACAAGAAATCCTATAAGCCTCTGCAATTAAGCTGTTCCAAAATAAATAAATAAAAGTCTTTGGTTTTTTATTACCAGAAAACCTAAACAAAATACGAATTCAATTATACCAGGGCTGAATATATATAATATTGTTTCTGATTCTAATACCAATTCGAAAAAGTGACAGATTCTAATTATATATATGGAAATCAACGTAGCATAGAGAATATAACTGTAAAAAGCTCAGTTTCTTTGGAAAAGCAAAGAATGCGTACCACGTGAAAGAGGGGAGGGGCCGTAGCTGGTGTTGTCTCAGTCCCAATCGATTTCCAAATTAGGGAAATCCTTCTCGATTTTATTTTTGTATTTTTCCGATAACTGAGGACACCCCCAAATTTTCAGTTTTTGTAAAGACTTGAGACAGCCATCATCAGGTAGTGTTGTGAGATTGGGACAATTCCAAATAGTAAGCTTTTCAAGTGAGATTGGATTCCTAATTGATTCGGGGAAAGTAATCAAATTGGGAAAGTCTTCAATCCACAGCCACCGTAAAGAAGTGAGACAACTAATCTCAAGAAGTGATGTCAGATTAGGCTCGCATCTTTTAATCTCAAGATATTCAAGTAAGGTGAGTTCCGGCAAAGTCATTAAATTTGGACAGTTTGAAATGGTGAGCTGTTTTAGGGTGGAAATACATTGAAGACCCACAGGTAGAGACTTCAGTTTTGGAATGCCTTTGAAACGTAATTTACGAAGGCAAATGAGGCATCGCCATTCCATGCCATCATCAAACTCCTCACAATCGACAATTGATAGAACACAGAGGGAGGTGAGATAACGCACCGCTCCAGACATAGATGTTAGTCTAGGGCATTTCCGAATACGTAGTTCCTTGAGAGAATATAGTGCCCACTCAGCCGGAAGAGACTCTATATCTTCTATAGATTCCAATTCCATATCATTTAATTTGGAGAGAGGAGAAGAAGAGGATAATGAAGAGGAGGAAGAGGGAACTAAAAAAGTCATTGACATTGTCTCTTGCAAAGGCTTCAAACTGACATTCCTTAAATATAGATATTCTTCGAGATTGGGAAACAGGGGCATGGAAGTCATTTTAGGGCAATTACTAATCAGCAAATGAGAAAGAAGAGGAAATAAAGGCCATGAGTTGTGAGACTGGTCTTGTTGATGATCAGGTGTTGACGCAGATGTTGTTGCAACTAAATCCTTCCCTGTTGTCCCCCACCATCCCTTCAAATTAGGACATGCCACTATTGTGAGTGACTTCAGAGATGGGAAGAACGGTGTTGATAATGCTGTGGATGGAGCAGGCACCTCTTTACTCATATCATTATCAGATATGTACTCCAAATCATTCATGATGTCAAGCCTTAGAGATTTTAAAGAGGGGAGATGAGACAATGGTGGCAGATATCGGCATTTCTCACAACTCTCTATCCTTAAATCAACAAGATTTATGAGAGAAGAGACCCAATTTGAAAATTTCACACCCTTGTAATGACGCACTTCCAAATATTTGAGATTTTGGTGTGGCTGGAGGTCTTCTAATAACTTCTCTTCTTCATTATAATCTACTTGATCTTGATGACCCCATTTTAATATCAATTTTACAAGGTGTTGCTTCTCCCTTAAATTCACAACAATAGATTCTGAGTTAGCTTCTTTCAACCGTTCCAAATGTGAGATCTCTAATGTTCCTTGCAGGTTTAGCTTCTTCAATTCACCTAATCCACTAGCGTGGGAGGAGGTGCTCACAATGAATAATTGTAACGTTTGAAGTGAAGTCATTTGCCCTAATCCACAAGGCATATGACTCAAATTATCACAACCATGATTGTAAAGATGTTTGAGGTTAACCAATTCTCTAAATTCTTTGGGTAATTCTTTAAGACCTTCACAATCATAAAGTTTTAGTACTTGCAAATTCAACAATGTAGTAATTGACTCAGGGAGAATTTCAATATCCTCATTAAAAGAAAGATCGAGGTACTTTAGATGTATTAGTTTCCCTATAGAATTTGGCACTCTTGTGATCTTCAATTTATGTAAATCTAATGCACGCAAGCCTCTGAAACTCAAAATAAGAGTATTCAAGATTGACTCATCCAAAGCATTAAATCTATACATTTCACATGTTTGAAGAAACGTACGTATCTTGTTTGATTTAACCAATGGCTTTAAAGTTTCAATAAAAGACAAGTCAATAAAAAATGGACATGATACATGATGATTTTTTTCATTAATATTTTTCCCATCAAAATCAATGAGGCTGCACTCCTCGCCTGCGATTGATTCAGCAAGATCATGAATTAAATCATGCATCTTGTATTTTAGGATTCCAAAGTCATTCGTTACTTCTTCAAAAAAGGACCCCCAAAGTAAATCCTTGAAATACTCATCACCAACATCCTCTAATTGTTGGTTTTTGTTTGATGATTTGATAAACCCTTGTGCTATCCATAGTTGTATAATCGTTTCTTTATCCATTTCATAATCTTTGGGAAACAAAGAGCAAAAGACAAAACAGCTCTTTAAATGTGAAGGGAGATTATCGTAACTCAACTTTAAAATTGGAAAAATCTCATTTCCTTCAATTACATTTGCTAGTAAATTATCCTTCACAAGTAACCATTTAGATTCTGTTTCCCCCTTACAATATAACACATTTCCTATGGACATTATGGCAAGGGGTACCCCATGACATATTTTTACAATCTCCCTTCCAATTGTAACTAATGTAGGATTATTAGTCACTTGCCCTTTACTAAATGCCACTTGCTCAAATAAAAACCTTGATTGTTCTTCAGAGAGACCATTGAGAATATATGGTGAAACTGTGTGTGTAATCTTTGCAACCAATCTACTACGAGTGGTTATTATAATCTTACTTCCTTTTGAACCACCCATTAAAATATTTATCAAGTCAAGCCATTTTCCACGATCGTCATTCCATACATCATCCAATACAAGTAAATATTTTTTTCGATCAATTTTTTCACGAATATGACTTTGTAATTGATCCATTTCCAGATTTCTAGGTGCATTACCTGTAGCAGATGCTATTATTTTTTCAATAATTATTTTCAACTCAAAGATATCAGACACACATACCCACATTTTTAACTCAAAATAATTTTTGACTTTCTCGTTATTGTACACATATTGAGCAAGTGTTGTCTTCCCTAAGCCCCCGATCCCCACAATGGGAATGACCGAAACATTCTCTTCTACATTAGAGTCAAATAAGAGGTCTATGATAGCCTTTCTATCATCTTCCCTCCCAATAACTTTTTCTTCACGTATAAATGAGTGAGTTGGATCCCTCTTCCTTCTCACAACATTTGTCTCTCCATGGTATTCTTTCAGGTTAAATTTTTCCTCTTCTGCTATTGCATTTAGTTTTTGCCTCATCGCCTTTATTTTACGACTCATTTTACGACGAAAAGCTAGTTGGTTTGACTTTGAAAAGAAAGCGCGTACCTCTTTTACGACTTTATTCCCACTCACCATGCTTCGCCTTGTAGCTTCAGTGTAAAACTCGCTGAACAAGTCATCTGCATCATAAACTACATCGCTGAGCTTTTCGAGCCAGTCCTTGACTTGATGGTTATGATTTTGCTGCTCCCCTGCATCTTGAAGTACAGCTTTGATTCTGGAAACAGTGCTCTCGATTGTCTTAAGATCATCGTTGACACCCCAGAGTGATCCAATCTCTTGGAAAGTTTTAGAGGCCAAATTTTCAATCATTTTCTGTGTAAGACCAAAGAGGATTGCGTCGGCCATTTCTTGGTAGCTTAAAGAGAGAGAGGAATGCTAGATAGAGGGTGAGTTAAAAGTGAATTGTGAGTAAAAGTAATGCTGTAGTGAAGGGTGACCGAGTTTTAATGTGAGCAAATGTCATCGATTTCATTATTTTTATTTTTTATTTTCTTGGTACAATAATGCAAAGAAAAAGCAGCCAATAGTCTCAAAAGCACATGAGTCACAATGTGACTGTTGGGCCTCGGGCCGCGTTTGCATCGAAAGAAAATAAGCAGGACGGAAGATTAGCCGTTGATTTTGTCACCAAACTGTTATTTTAATGTGCCAGTCATACCATCTTTTAATAGAGGAGAATCTTATTTATCAAGATAATATAATAATAATTCTCAAAAAAATAATAATATAATAATAATAATAATCCAGAAGGCCTTGTCAAAGTTGTTCCCCCTCTGCACAAAATAAATAAATAAAGTGTGAGACATAATAATATTCACATTCTAATGGAAGAGAGATCATGTCAAGTTGGGCCCCTGATCGAGAGCTGTACTAAACTCATGGTGCTGTAATTTTTAGATCGATAACCAGTTTTTGTCTTCTTTTTTTTTCCTTTTTTTTTTTGTTGAAACAAGAGATTGTATCTTAGAAAAATGTATTCTTTTCTCTAATGGCTTTAAATTTTGCTTTAATGAAACTTTCTTCTCAAGTTGTGTTGGACTTTAGATAGGTTGTGCACTTGTGCAGTATCATGTAATGCCGAAGTATACTGTGCTGATCAATAATAATATATTTAATTTTTATTAGATTCTTTATATATAAATTTTGCAACCATCAAGTTTTTAATTTATTTTTTATTATACAATTACAAACATTAAAGGAACCATGCATAATCCCAAAACTTATAGAATTGCTCCACTCGGGTTTGTCATTTTCTTGGTACAATCATAAATAGTAAGTCTAATATAAAAACCGAACCAAATATGAAAGCCCAAAAATGAGAACTTTGAAAAGAAAAATGTCTAAATAAAAATAAACCTAAGGACTAAAAATATACTTTTGTCTTTTCTTTTAACAGAAAACTTAATGTCAAAATGCAAAATGTAACAATAGCAATAATTTAGGGTGCAAAACATACATTAAAAAAGTTTAGGGTGCAAAATGAAATATGTGGTATTCTTTAGGATGATAACATGTAATTTCTCCAAAACTTGACCAGGACAAAAGGCTAGAAACATTAATTGCTAATCAAACATTATTATATATGTATAAAATATATGGTATAGATATTAGATATGAGTCCTGCTAACGAATGCCCTTCGGACATTGGTTAACAATCCATTTTAGGAAAGCTTTTACATCACTTTTATGGGAAATGAAAAAAATTGGCAAAACATTTATTGCTTTATTTCATTTTCTCATAAAAACTTTCCTCAAATGGATTGTTAACCAATACTTTAAGGGCATTCGTTAGCATCTCCCATTAGATATTAGATATTATACAGAATGATTCAAAAAAAAAATATATATTAACTACACACAAGAGACCGAAGGCTTGTTCAGTACATGTGTTTAAACAATAATTTTCAATTTTTTTAAAAATATGTGTGGGTGAAATAATGTGTAAAAATACGTATAATGTTGTTTAAAAATTGAAAATATATGTTTAGACCGCATACTAAACATACCCTAAACCTCCTGCCAAGTTTTATGCCATGAACAAGCCACCGATTCTCCAAATCACATTGATCATTGTGGGATAACTAGGCTACCTTGAGTCATGATGTAAAATCACAGCCAACATAGCTAGAGGGTTGGCAGTTGGCTAGAAGTGAAGGGTGAGTAAAAGTAATGCTGTAGTGAAGGGTGACCTGAGTTTTTTTTTGATAAAAGGGGTGACCGAGTTTGAATGTGGGCAAATGCTATCGCCTATCGGTATCATTAGTTTTATTTTTTATGTTCTTGGTACAATAATGCAAAGAAAAAGCAACCAATGGTCTCAGGAGCACATGACGCACAATGTGGGTCATGTTAACGAGGAGAAAATGAATGGAACAGAGGACGATTAGCTGTTAATTTTGTCCCCTAGCTGTTAATTTATGTGTTTGTCATGTTAACGAGGACACCTTTTCTGAAAGTTGAGCCCCATCTGCACAAAAATAATTAAATAAATAAAGAGTGAGACAGAGAATTAGTTAATTAAATGTGCATTTTTACATTCTAATGGAGGAGAGATCATGTCCAAAAGTTGGGCCACCGATCAAGAACTGAACTAAACTCATTGTACTGTAATTTTAGCTAACCAGTTTTTGTCTCTTTTTTTTTTTTTTTTTTGAAAAAAAAATTATATCTTAGAAAAATGTATTCTTTTTCTCTAATGGCTTCAAATTTTGCCTCAATGAAACTTTCTATCTTAAGTTGTATTGGACATTGGATTGGTTGTGCATCCGAGATGATATTGGGTAAAATTAATTTTTGATCCTCCATTATCATATATAGTAAAAATGTATACTAGTCACATACTTGCACAGTAGATTGAAACTTTTTGTATGATTTTTTTGAAATATATTTGATTTTGTAGATTAAATAATTAATACGTATATTTGATGAAATTGTGCTTTTGATTTTTGTATTCCTTCCTATTATTGTCATTCAAATATATAGTTGAAAACACACGTTGAGGTTTCTATCTCAATGGACAAAACAAATTTCCATTCGACTGATTATACGATGCATTTGACGTAGTATAATTATGTTGAAAGATTAGTAGCATTATATTCTATACTTTGTATATTTGCATTTGCTTGATACTCTTTTATCGGTGTTTGAACTCACTTTTAGTCTCTTTAATAAACAAGTTAGATTTTCAACATTGAGTTGAATTCTGTAACTATAAATACAAATTCCATTATTTTTAGGTTGGATTAGATATATTTATACCTACAGGTATAAATAATGTTGAGTTGAGTTGGAAAATTGCACTTATATCCACAATAATCACACTAGAAGTCATGTTATATTATTATTATTTTGTTGATATTTTTGATAGTTACAATTGAAGATGAGAATTTAAATTCTAAATGTCACCATTAAAAATATTAAGAAGTGCTAATTAAACTACATATATAGAAGAGTTGCCAAAAAGAATGAATGCATAATCAAAAGCCATCTTCTACCCTGTTTGATAAGATTATAGAGGCAAAAAAATTTCTTAAGTACATCACAAATGTTTTGAATGATACATAAACCCTTGCGTAGTAGTTAGTAGAGCAACAAGGTCCACACTAACTAAATAATATTCAGCAACAAGACTGCACTGAATAAAACCAAACATTTGAACTATAGAAAATTGTTCAAATGACTAACAAAAAGCAGAGTTGCCAGATAGAATAATTAATAAATTTCCCGTAAAGTTTTTAGAAATAGCATAAAAAATCACCAAGAAGAAGAAGAAAAACAAAGAGAGAGAGTACTCGTATTTTTGTTGAACAAACTTGGAATGAATAAAAGAGAGAGGTGGATAGGAAGTAATAGCAAATATATGGGAAAAAATGGGTTGATTAAATGTTGAAGAAATCTTGAAATGAATAAAAGAGAGAGGTGCATCGAAAGTAATAACAAATATATGGGAACCACGAGATGGTATAGATATTAGACATTAGTATCCAGATAGTACACTGGTAAACACAAGATGCAATGTGTTCTTTAAATATTACACTGTCCGGAGTGATCTTTAAGATATAAACATTATGAGATATTTGAAAAAAGGAGGACCGAGTTTCAATGTTGACGAATTTCATCGATATCATTAGTTTTATTTTTCAGTTTCTTGGTACAATCAAGCAAAGAAAAAGCAACCAACGGTCTCAAAAACACATGAAGCACAGCGGAAGTGTTAAGCCTCGAGCCCCTTCTGAATCTAAAGAAAATTAGTCGAACCGAGGATTAGCTGTTAATTTTTTTTCCTTAGCTGATAATTTAATGTGCCAGTCATATCATCATTCTAACGAAGGACACCTTATTTTATAGAAATAATAATAATAATAATTAGTCATGTTAACGGGTGCTGCAATGCTTAACAATTCACTTTAGAAAAGTTTTATTTTGATACTATTTTTATGGAAAATTAGTTGCAGACTCACGTGATGTGTGGACATAAATAATTATTTTGTAATTATAATTGTAATATAATGTATAATTGTTCTCCCTAAAAATTAAACAATTGTTATTCGGTTCAATTAGGTCTACTTCAGTCCACTTTGGTCCCATTCAATCCACCCGATTATTTTTGGTCCATTTTGGACAAATTGGGACTTAAATTGATTATTTTGTAGGTTACCTTTTCAAGGTTAGCTCAATTAATTTTGGGTTGAAAAGTATGAGATTTTATAATATCTAGGCTAAACTCTTTAGTTTTGAATTAAAAAAATAGAAACAAAATAAACATTAGAAATTAGAAATATGAGCCATAAAAATACAATAAAAATGGTAAATATTCAAAAGTACTATTTGGTCCGTATCGGTCCTATTCAGTCCACGTTGGTCCATTCTGCCCACTTTGGTTTTATTCAGACCGCATTGTCCAATTCGGTCTTGGTCCTATTCAGTTGTCATTGGTCTTATTTGGTCCACTATGGTCCTATTTGGTCTTATTTGTTCCTACTCGGTTCACATTGGTCCACTCTGTCTAATTCATTTCACTTTGGTCCTATTTGGTCCTTGTTGTTTCCAATCGGTCCTATTTTGTCCATTTAGTCCACTTTGTTCCATTTGGTCCATTGGTGTTCACTTCGGTCCATTTTTGTACACTTGCATATAGGGAGAAGACATGTTTAGGTTGAGAGTACCGATTCTAAATTCATATATATATATATATATATATATATCTCGCAATATCTAAAATCTTAAGCATAGTAGAACCACATTAACATAGCATTTTAGTCCATTTCGGTCCGACTCAATTTAAGTGAAAGTTTTTATAAATATTCAGGTTATAAATATACAAATCTAATATTTATGGTAGTTACTCATTTATTTTAACATCATTACTTTTAAATGAATTGCATGAGGTTAATTATATATTCAAGCAAAAAAATAATAAAATAAATAAACAAATGTGTGTGTGTGTAACTAGACCGAATTGACCGTATGTACAAAATTGGATCAAATAGACCTAATTGGATCGAATTGGCCAAATTGCATTGAATAAATCGAAGGTGAATGAATGGATCGTATGGACCAGATTAGACCGAACAGGACTGAATTGACCAAAGTAGACCGAATGTATCGAATTGGACTGAATGGACGGAATAGACTTAACTGGACCGTGTGGACCAAATTGGACTGAATAGACCTAACTGGACTGAATCGGATAAATTGGACCGAATAGACCTAGGTGGGCCGAATGGGCCGAATAGACCTAAGTGGACAGTATGAACTAAATTGGACTGGATAGACCTAATTGGACTGAATTGGCCAAACTGGACCGAATAGACCTATGTGGACTGTGTAGACTGAATAGGACGGAATAGATTGAAGTGGACAGAGTGGACAAGATTGGACCGAACATGACCACAATGACCAAAGTAGACCGAAAGGACCGAATAGACCTAACTGGACTGAATTTGCCAAGAGGACTGTATGGACCAAATTGGACGGAATAGACCAAACTGATCCTTAGATTACTTTTTTTTTTTTTTTTGTATAAAAAAATATTTCTTTTTATTTTATTTTATTGGTACAACTATTCAATCATGCAAAGCAAATGGAAGTAATTTGTCAAGAATCTACTTTACTTTGGAGCAATGTAATGATCAAGATATTGAGAGGTTTTGAACCTAGTGGAATTCCTCCCAAGTCTCTCATAATAAATTTTTATCTCTTTAACTTTTTTACCGTTCACTTTCTTACTCTTAAAAAAAAATAATTCAAGATTGAGATTGGAATTTGTTTTATCAACTTTCAATCACATCTATTGAAAGCAATTACAACAGGTGCAATCCCAATCAATTATAAAAAAATATAAATTGTTCTCCAAAAATAAAACCAACTGTAGTAGATTAGAAAACATAAAGGGAAAGCAAGAGTAGAAAAAGTCATAAAGAGAAGATGGCAATCAATGTTTATGAACCCCTACTTTATTTCAACGTGAATATTAGGCCTTGGGCCCCTTCTGCATCGAAAGAAAATAAATGAAATAGAGGATCACTTGGAATTTTCTTCCTTAGCTGGAAATTTAGTGGGCCAAATATATCATTAATTTCGTATTAAGTCCAAGATTGGGCCCCCTGAGAATTGCACCAAACAAGCCTTACTAATTCAAATTCCCATTTAAATTTCTACAATTTTTTTAGAAGGAAATTTCTACAATTAATTGCATGATGATTGACAAAATCATATTTGCAAAGAGTTTAGCTGCAAATATGTTTAAAGTTATTTTATTTCAACCTACTATGTAACAACTAAAGAGGGCATTCATATATAATTTAAGTCGCATTTTTAATGAGTTATGTGACTTGTTTAAATAAAAAAAGAGTTTATATGAAAATTGAGTTGCAAGAATTTTTATGCAATCAAATACGTGGTAATTGAAAAAACTATCCACATATGCTTATAGTCAACAACATTTTTAATGAATTATGTGACTTAATTAAATAATATACGTAAATAGTCTTATAAATAGCCATATAATGGATTGAATAAAATTCTTGCAACTTAAGTTTGATATAAACCTTGTACTTTAGATAATACATATGATAAATTCCTCCAAACTGGTTTTGTGAAAATCTTTCTTTATATGTGATTTTAGCCTTGTCTAAACACACTAGATAATATTCAAGTGCTCAAAGAGCTTTTTCTTAAAAAATAGAAAAAACAGGAGTGCTAAAAGAGATCTGAATGACGATTTATAAAACCAATCATATGTAGAAAAATGTTTATTTACAACTTGTGTTGTAGGAATTTTTATTCAACTCGGCAACACAAGTTCTCAAAGAAATTTTTTAGGGGGGAAAAAGTGCTAAAATAAAAACTGTTCTACTAGTAACATACTTACATTGTATATTACCCAAAAAAAAAAAAAAATACTTACATTGTAAACAATTTTTTCAAATACAAACATTGTGATATATTGAAAAAAAGGAATCCTCTTGATATTAACTAGCCATGGAAGAGACTAAACCACCTGCCAAGTTTTATGCCTTGACTAACTACCCATTGTCTAAATCACATTGATCACTATGAAGAACTGGGCTGGCAGGAGTCATGATGTACATCATAGCTAACAAAATCACTGCCAGCAAAGCCTGTACAAACTAACATAGAAAATAAACCAAGTATGCATGGTTGAAATTTTTCCCACCACCAAGTTATGTTATTTACTTCTTGTCAGTAAAATCTGCTTCAATCACATCATCACCATCAGCTGTTTTCCCAGTTGATCTTGATGACCCTGGTGCAGTAGCAGAAGCAGGATCAGCATCCAGTTGGCCAGGCTGCCTTTAGATTGATTGTCCTAGTTGCATAACTTTGATTTAGTGCAGCCACTGCATTTTAATGGCTTGGATTGATCCACCAGAGATTGCATCCTTGAGCTCTTTCACTTTAGCCTCTCCTTTCTCCTTGACTGGGCCAGGAATTTTGTCCCCCAGCTCTTTACGTTGCTTTTTAGTTTGGTACAATACTGAGTCTGCTTGGTTCTTTGTGTCTATGGCATCCCTCTTTTCCTTGTCTTCCTTTGCAAACTTCTCAGCTTCTTTAACCATCTCATCCACCTGCAGTTTTTTATTTTTTTTATTTTGTACATCCAAAGATGGAATTTAGGAACATAAATAGAATAGGTTTATATGTGGTAATTATAGCTTCAACAATAACAAGTAGTAGAACTTCTTTTTATCATGGTTGATATGTGAAAAAGCATAGCTACTTGAAATGCTGAGATTCAGAAAGAAAAGAAAGATATAGGTTATTTGGAGAACATGGCAGCATCATTGAAGGGGATAACTAATAAAATTAAATATAAGAAAAAAAGACGCCAAAGTTAAAGATCAAAAAAGAAAAACAAATTAGCATCATTTATCAACAAATTAGCATAAAAACCAGAAGAAAAAAAGACTATCATTTTTTTTCAACAATGGCTATGGTTCTAGGAGTATAATATATGTAACCAGCAGATAGCTCTAACACAAATTTTTCTTGATTTACTTGGTATGTAGTGAATCTAGCGATGTTTATTCTTTTGAGCTATTATGAAGGTTGAGGAATAGTTATAAGGGTCCTTTTGGTATGAAATATTTATTCCTCACTTTAAGGGAATCTTTGTAATGAAAATGCAATCAAACAACTAATTAGCTATAGAATAGGTATTCCATTTTTGGGTCTATTCCTATTCACCATTCACCAAACATGCAGTCAATGTGTGCACAGTGCACTAGTCAAATTGGTTACTGATGATGGAGTCAAACAAGATTGTGTTTTATGGTTCTAGCACTACAATACATGTTAGCAGCATGTAGCAATAATACACAAATTATTCTTGATTTACTTGGTGTTTGGTGACAAAATCTCTCATAGTTCTGCAGTTGCATTTATTGTGTACATTCAGTTATTTCTTGTGTAGTTAATAGATTATAGTCAGCTAAGATAGGTTATGCTTAGGCTATTCAAACCCACAAATTAACCACACATATTGATTTCAAACTCATTTAAATAACAAATCTAATTTGAACTACAACTAGCTATCTCAAGTTTGGAAAGGTGACAAACCCTCTTTGTAACAATAGTTTTTAGAAACATACCTCATCACTTGGCAAGGTGCTAGCACTAGTTATGGTTATATCTTGCTTCTTTCCGGTTCCCTTGTCAATAGCGGTGACAGAAAAGATGCCCATCTCTCTCACCCTGACAGACATTAATCTCTACACTGGTCTGCCCATCTGCCGCAGTGGAAAACACCTCTGATTTGGAAGTCAGCAAAGTTGTGTTCTTTGGGATAATCTTTGTCATTACATCACCCAAAGTTTTGAGTCCTAGAGACAATGGAATGACATCCAAGAGCACAATGTAGCTAACTTCTCCAGCTAAAACACCATCCTGAAAAAAAAAATGGCCAAAATAAATATTGATGCCTCAACAATGTATGCAATATCAATAAGTATTACAGCAGATAATATCAGAAATAGTTATACATAGTCATTTATTATTCAAATAGGCTAAGAAAAAAATTTAGAGCATGTTAGAATAATGGTTAAATAATTAAATTCACCATTTCTAGTAGCTTAAGCTATTAAAACAAATAGTAATTTACCCTCATATCAGAGAGTTCAACTGCTCTACCTCCTATTAAAAAAAATTAAAAAATCTTACATGTTGCAACCCACTTAAGTGGTAACTTATCTCAACAAGATAAGGACAAACCTGAACTACAGCCCCAAGAGCAACAACTTCATCAGGATTTACATTCACATTGGGCTCTTTTCCAGTCATCTTCCTCACAAGGTCCTGAACAGCTGGGATGCGAGTAGAACCACCAACAAGGATTACTTCATCTAAATCTTTGAAGGAAAGATTTGCATCTTTAAAGGCAGTTTCAACTGGTCCTCGTAGCCTAAGGAAAAAATAGATTTCAGTTGTAATCCACTGAACTTATGCAGGCAGATAGGCATTCATATTGGCAAAAACATACTGTTTTAAATCAATAGGCAGAAAACTCCAGTAATGGAAATCAAACACACACTGATATTTCATATGAGAGGGCAACCAGAGAGTAGCAGTTTTCAACTTACATACCTGTCTAGCAAATCTGAACATAATTCTTCAAATTTGACCCTTGTCAGGGTGGTGTCAATGTGTTTTGGGCCACCTGCAGTGGCGGTAATGAAAGGCAAACTGTAAAAACAGAAAGCTTTTCCTTAGTGATCATGACAAAGAGAGAGATCCATTCATAGAAAGAAGGCAAAGAAATTGTCACACACCTAATACTGGTCTGAGTCAGAGATGACAGCTACATCTTTGCTTTCTCTGCAGTCTCTTTGAGACGTTGTAGAGCTTGCTTGTCTTTCAGAGGGTCTATTCCTTCATCTCTTTTAAAGTTTTGGGCAAGCCAATAAACTATTCTCTGTTTTTAAGATTATAGAATATAGTCGTGTAATTTTAGTATCAACTAACAGACCAGAAAACAAAGAATAGCAAAAGCTCTATTCATTTGTCTTGTTCAAACCTTTGTCAAAATCATCTCCTCCTAAATGAGTGTCCCCTGATGTGGAAAGTACCTCAAATACTCCATCTCCAACCTCAAGAACTGCAGATTTAAAACATAACAGACCACAAACTAGAAAAAATGAGCTATGCCTTGTAAAGATCGGCCAACATTTATCTAAAGACAACGACATTAAGAAATTCCTGAACTTGAAATCCATTTCAGAAATTTCTCCTAAAACAAAAATAGCTTGATTTCAAATTACATTTTAAGGGCATAACAAAAAAGAATCCAATAATTAAGAGGAGTAACAAAGCAATTGGCATACCTGAAACGACAAAAGTACGACCTCCAAGTCGAAGGTCAAAAACCAGAATGGTCTCATTGTTTTTCTTCTCAAACCCATAAGCAAGCGAAGCTTCATCTAACCCTGCAATGTGACCTACATCTTTCGTAGCTTCGTTTAAGCACACGGCGTCGTTTACAGGTCCCATATGCTGAACGCGCTTTCAATTACGGCGTCGTTTGTTCTTTTGTTTAGTTGTTGCCCTTTTAGGCTTTTAAAAAATCCAACGCAACCATATAGGTTTTCGGTCCAGGTCCCAGACTGGACCGGTCCGGACCGGAACAAAAAGTGACTACATATAATTTTTAATATTTTATATTAAAAAAAAAAAAAAAAAACCCAAAAAACACACTCTCTCTTGTGGTGTTGTTATACATGAAAGACTTGGGGCTAGTTATGCTTAGGCAGCTGTTTCCTCTATGGCTCTCTCCTCACTTTATTACTTAAAAATGGTAAGAGTTTCAATTGAAAAATTAGAAGATTGGTCTTTCTTACTTGTATAAAATTCTAGACATGAAAATAATATGAAAGAAGATGATTTAGTCTCTTGACTAACATATAATTTTGGCAAAAATATTCTTTTTAGTCTTGAAATATAATCTATATTCTATTCTTTCCCTTAAAATTTAAGAGGTTTTGTATCTGTTCTTGAAAATTTAAAATGTCCACTATCTATTTTTGTTATGTTTTTTGTTTGTGTGTAATGGAATGCATATTCTAGGGATCAAAATAGAATCAAGACTATTTTTGGAATGGAAAAAAGTTTATCTTTGAAATATGGTTTAGATTTTTTCTTTTTCTTTTTGTCCTTTCATTAAATTTAAAAAAAAAAAAAAAAAACTTAATAAGATAAAACTTTATTATATTTTAACCCATAACGAATTATCTCCAACATTCTTTCTATTATAATGCTTGAGATATAGCATAAACAACAATAGCGACCAGAAGATGACAGCCCCCTGGTATGATTGGTTTCAAAGGCTTCTCCTTACATAGAAATCTTAAGCTCATAAAAACTGGGAGAAGGGAGGTTCAAGATTTTTAAAATCGGGTCGAGGTTCAACCGATGTAGAACAATGATGACATTAAAATTAATTTAATATTAATTACAATACAAATAAATGTATTACATGTGTTAAAATATGAAAATTTACCCTTAAAAAAATATTAAGAAATTTAAACAACTTTCAAATGTATTTTCGTTATATTTATAAAGTGAATAGAAAATAATAAATATAAACAAGCTTTAAAAAATTGTATTTATTAATCTTTCAAATAAAAAATGCATTTTAATTTAAAATAAAATCATTTTTAACATAAATTTACAATTTTCATATTCATATTCATATTTATTGATGTGAAAGAATAATTCTTGAAAAAAAAAAAATACAAGTAAATAGTGATAAAATTAAATTGAAAACTATTAATCTTGTAAAATTAAAATAAAAAATATATAAATTTCAAGTAGGACACAAGGTAGCCAACTAGTTCAGTGGTTAGTGTGATGGACAAAGCTCCAAAACATCAAGGAAGTCGCTGGTTCTTTACCTAGAGAACGCGTTTTACCCCTTTTATTTCTGGACCCGCATTCATTTGCTAAAGAACCAGGCTGGGGCACAGGAAACACGAGTAATGTGATCTTTTAAGATATTACACTTTAATTAACATTGTTTTGAAAGCTATATACAATAGTCCAATCTTTTATACAGAAACAGCTTTAATCGGAGGGCTGCTTTACCCAATTTGAAATGTTCCCCTCCAAATTAACATTACTTCAGCCATAAAAGAGGACACTATAGGAAACACAAGGTGTAAATATTACACTTCAATAAACATTGTTTCGAAAGCTATATACTATAGGCCAAATTTTGCAAATACAAACCTCGTGAAATATTTGAAACACGGAATCCACATAACCTCAAAATCGGATGTTGCTATGAGACCAAACAATGTATACCTTGCTGCAATCTGCTGAAACCATTTAGGCAACAACATTCATGCATGGACTGGGATTGATGTAAAAGGTGATCCTCTTTGGGCTGAAGCCTTGGCGGCACTCTTGGCTATTTCTAGTGCAAATATACAAGTGTGCATGGTCAGAATTGAAGTTCTATGAGTTTACTCGCTATCAGTGAAATCTGCATTGATGAAATCATCGCCCTCAGCCGCTTTCCCAGTTGATCTGAATGACCCAAATGTCATACTAGAAGAGATCTCACAAATAAATATTATGAGGAAAAAAAAAGAAAGAAAAATAGATAACCACACACAAGAGAGAACACCAAGGATTTACATGATTCAGCCTATGGCCTACATCCACGAACAGTGACAAGGAAAAAGCTTCACCAACAAATATGGAGAGTACAAAGGTGGTGTAGACCCAATCTCACAAACCCAAACCCCAAAACACCCAAATAACTCTATATCAAAGAGTTCTCTCTCAACTATAACATAATTCAAGGCTACACAATAGTGGCTGTCCATGTAAAGAATTCAATCTGAAAAAAAGCAAATAGACAATCCACTTCAAATTCACATTAACATTGACTACCACAGTTACATAATTTCTTGATTCAGGACAACCATTGCATCTTTAATGGCTTGGGTAGATCCACCAGAGATGGCATCCATGACCTCATTCACTTTAGCCTCTGCATTCTCCTTGTGTAGCTAGGAACATTGTCTCCCAGCTCTTTTATTTGCTTCTAGTTTGGTACAAAACTAAGTCAGCTTGGTTCTTTGTGTCTATGGCATCCCATTTTTCCTTGTCTTCTTTTGCAAAATTTTCAGCTTCTTTAACCATCCTACATACCTGCAACATTTTTATTTTGTACATACATGGGGTTTAGTAATATAATTAGGCCAGGCTTATAGGTACTAACAAAAAAGTGAACGTTTCCATTTTTTTTAAATCGAAAACATAGATGCTTGAAAGTTGGAATGCTGAGATTTTTGAAAGAACAGAAAGATGTAGGTTCATTGTAGAACATGGTAACATCATTGAAAGGGGTTATATATATAAAAACAAGACGCTCCTTGTGCTGCATATAAATGATAAGGAAAAAATGAAGACATAAAAGCATTTTTCAGTCTTCACATTGAGTACAAAATAAACAGGAGAGGGGGGGGGGGGTTCACAGCCACTGCCAATACCTATGGTTATAGAACTATAGTATAAGAAAGCAGCATATTCCACTAGTGGTCTAAATTTTTCTTGATATATAATTAGTTATTTCTCAAATAGATAAATTAATTATAGTTAGCTAAGATAATTTCGGTTTTAGGCTTATTCAAAATCATTCTAATTATATCTCTACCAACATCATCCTCAACCACCAGATTCTAATTCATGCCTTCTGTTAAGAACTAAAACTTGCTATATCTAGTTTGAGCAAAATCCAGATTCTCTTCAAAACAACAGTTTTTGCAAATACATACCCTATCACTTGGCATGGTGCTAGCACTGGTTCTCCCTCATGAACTCTCACTCACCCTGATAGACATTAATCTCTTCACTAGTCTGTCCATCTGCTGCGGTGGAGAACGCCTCTGATTTGGAAGTTGGTGAAGTTGACACCACCCAAAGTTTCAAGTCCTTCTATGGCGAGACATCCAAGAGCACAATGTCATTAACTTCTCCAACAAAAAAACATGACTCTGGAAATAAAGTAACAAACAAATAATAAGTTGAATTACTTAATAACAAGAAAAGGAAAAACCTGAACTACAATCCCAAGAAAAAAAACTTCATCCATATCTTCCAGCTCCTAAACAGCTGGGATATGAGTTGTAACCCAGTGAGCTTAAGCAGGCAACTAGACTTCCAGATGAAAGAAAAAGAGAGTTCAAAATTAAAAGAAAGATCTTCTCAAAAAAAAAAAAAAAAAAAAAATCAAAAGAAAGAAAACTGAAGCGATGAAGATAAAGAAAAAAATACAGTGATATTACATATGAGAGTTATTCTATTTCTGAACGTGCATAGTGCGAAACCATAGAGTAATAATTTCTATTGTTGAAAGGCTTACCTGTCTAACAAATCTGAACATAGTTCTTCAAATTTGACACTAGCCAGTGTGGTGTCAATCCGAAAAAAACTAATAGAAAATCCAATTCAGATTCATATCAACATTGACTACCATAGTTACATAATTTCTTAATTCAGGACAGCCATTGCATCTTTAATGGCTTGGGTGGATCCACCAGAGATGGCATCCTTGACCTCATTCACGTTAGCCTCTACATTCTCCTTGTCTAGGTACATTGTCTCCCAGCTCTTTTTGTTGTTTCTAGTTTGGTACAAAACTAAGTCAGCTTGGTTCTTTGTGTCTATGGCATCCCTCTTTTCCTTGTCTTCCTTTTGCAAAATATTCAGCTTCATTAACCATCCTATCCACCTGCAACATTTTTATTTTGTACATACAAACATAGGGTTTAGTAACATAATTAGGTTACTAATATAAAATGTGAACGTTTCCAATTATTTTTATTTATTTATTAAATGAAAAACATAGATGCTAGAAATGCTGAGACTTCAGAAAGAAAAGAAAGATATAGGTTCTTTGTAGAACATGGTAGCATCATTGAAATGGATAATAAATTTAAATAAAAAAAACAAGATAAAAAGGAGAAGTTCCTTGTGCCACAATATAGATTATAAGAAAAAAAAATTGAAGTTACAAAAATGAAGACATAAAAGCATTTTTCAGTCTATTTACAAATTAGAACATAAACGCACCCGGGGGGGGGGGTGGTGAGGGAATTTGCAGCCACTGCCAATGGCTATGGTTCTAGACCAATATAAGAAAGCAGCACATTCCTCAAATGGTCTAAATTTTTCTTTATATATATATATAAGTTATTTATCAAATAGATAAATTAGTTATCATTAGTTAAGATAGTTTGGGTTTCAGGCTTATTCAAACTCATTCTGATAATATCTCTAGCCACAACATTTTCAACCACCAAATTCTAATTCATGCCTACTGTGAAGAACTAAAACTTGCTATATCTAGTTTGAATAAAAACCAAATTCTCTTCAAAACAATAGTTTTTGCAAATACATACCTCATCACTTTGTGTGATGGTGCTAGCACCAGTTTTGGTGTCTAAGAAAAAGCTTCCAAGGGATTTGTTGTCCCTCATGAACACTCTCTCACCCTTTTTCAGAGAGATAAATACCTCTCTCTCACCCTAATAGACATTAATCTCTTCACTGATCTATCCATCTGCTGCAGTGGAGAACTCTGATTTCAAAGTTGGTGAAGTTGTGTTCCTTGGGATAACCTTTCTCATTACACCACCCAAAGTTTCAAGTCCTACTGCAGTGAGACATCCAAGAGCACAATGTCAATAACTTCTCCAGCTAAAAAACACCAGTCTGGAAACAAAAGTGACAAAAATAAGTATTGATGCCTCAACAGTTAGTACCACCTCCAAGGTCAAAAACCAGGATGGTCTCATTGTTTTTCTTCTCAAACCCATAAGCAAGTGAAGCAGTAGTGGGTTCATTGATTATTTGCAGGACGTCTAACCCTACAATGCGACCTGCATCTTTCGTAGCTGTCCTTTGCAAATCATTGAAGTATGCCAGCACTGTGATTACTGCTTTACTCACCCCATCATTCAGAAACTTGGATGCATCCTCCACAAGCTTTCCTCAATACCTGTGCAAAAATCTCCAGTTGCAAATTGCTTGTATGGCCGGACACTCGAGCTTCACATTGCCATTTTCGTCCCGCACAACCTTGTATGACACCTATATTGGAAGATTGGAATAATGGTTAAATGATTAAATTCACACTAGTTTATCATAGTATCAAACAATTGATCCAAAAATCCTATCTCTAATTAGTCAACTACTAGTTAAAATATTATAAAGATTAACAATTTAAGCTTTTTCAATAAGTAATAGTTCCTCATGATATAAGACATCAAATGATCCAAATTCAAATTTTCCCCAACATATTAATAATTAAATGATTTTATTAAACATTGTCTATCATGATATCCGAACATTTGATAGCTTACTAATGGTTATAAGAATATAAAATTATCAAAATTTACCATTTACGTGATAGTTTATTATGATTGCATAACAAGTAACATCTAATCCAAATAGCATACTAGTATTTAAATGATTAGATTTACAGTCATTTATAACAATAATATATGTTTGATTCAAAAAAAAAAAAAAAAAAACCCATTCAAGATTAATCTAAAAATTGGGTTTTGATCAAACAATACCAGAATAGCATACTAATAGTTAAAAGATCATTAAAATTCACAGTTCAAGCTCTTGTGAACACTAATCCAAATACAAATGCTGTCTCTAATCTACAAATTCTGCCTCCAATTTACAAATGGTCAAGTTAAAATACTAACTTTACGGTAAAAACTTACAAGAAAAGTGATAAATTTACCAACCTGTTTGGTTTCCTCATCAACTTCAGACATTTTCCTCCCAATAAACCTTTTCACAGAAAAGAAAGTGTTCTCAGGATTCACCACAACTTGTCTCTTAGCAATTTGCCCCACAAGCTTATCACCATTCTTAGTGTACGCCACAACAGATGGTGTCGTTCTCTGCCCCTCAGCATTAGTCACAATCGTTGGCTTCCCACCTTCCATGGCTGCCACTGCACTGTTAGTTGTTCCCAAGTCAATACCAACCACTTTCTCACACACCACCACATTGTTCTTCCCATTTCTCCTCCTCCTCCTACTATTACAACTACTCCATTTCGATTTTGGTTGCTGACCCAAGAAGTTTCTCACCCTAATAGACATTAACCTCTTCACTGGTATGTCCATTTGCTGTGGTGGAGAACAACTCCGATTTGGAAGTTGGTGAAGTTGTGTTCCTTGGGATAATCTTTCTCATTACGCCACCCAAAGTTTCAAGTCCTACTGCAGTGAGACATCCAAGAGCACAATGTCAATAACTTCTCCAGCTAAATAACACCAGTCTGGAAATAAAAGTGACAAAAATAAGTATTGATGCCTCAACAGTTAGTGCAAGTCGTTCCAAGAAGTATTACAATAGACAATATCAAAAATAGAGAGCTCTACTTCTTTTCTTTTTTTTTTTTTTATGCGAGGAAAAATAGAATGATCCCAAAACAAGAAAATCACCTTAGCTATTGACTTGTTGCACTTGTTCATATGGCTCTAAATATGCCCTGATATCCTTTCATTCTGTGTTTCCAATTCATTCTATATCCAATTTCAAAAGTGAAAAGAGTCAAAAACATTACAATTTGAGTTACTAAAAAGGATAAAGATTGTTAATTAACATTTTTGTGCTATATATATATATATGAAAACATTACGATTTGAGCAAAGTAAGGCCAACCCTCCCCATTGTTGTTGACTCTGGAATATTTATTAGACTTTTTTGTTTGATTTGGAAGCAAATTGATTAACTCAAGCCCCACAGTATTGATAAGCACAAATTGGAAATCCCAATGGGAGTAGAATTACCTCATCTATATCTTTGAAGTAAAGCTTTGCATTTGTTAAGGATGTTTCAATTGGTGCTCAAAGCATATGAGAAAGTTAGTTGCAGTTGTAATTTAGTGAACTTAAGCAAGCAAGTAGACTACCAGATGACAAAAAAAAAAAGAGTTTAAAATCAAAAGAAAGAAAACTGAAGTGAGAGAGATAAAACAAATATAGTGATATTACATATGAGAGTTATTCTATTTCTGAACATGCATAGTGCGAAACCATATAGTAATAATTTATATTGTTAAAAGGCTTACCTGTCTAACAAATCTGAACACAGTTCTTCAAGTTTGACACCAGTCAGCGTGGTGTCAACGTGTTTTGGGATTTCCGCAATGGCAATAATGAAAGGTAAACTGGAGAGAAATGTTTTTTCTCTGTGACTATGGAAAAGAGAGATCTATCAACTTAAATAAAGAAGGTAAAGAAAAAGCCACATACCAAGTATTGGTCAGAGTTAGAGATGACCGCTCCATCATTGCTTTCTAGCAGTGAGATGTTGTAGAGCTTGCCTGTCATACAGAATATATATGCCTTCATCTTTAAGACGTTTTCTTAAAGCCAATCAACTATTCTGTATTAAAAATTATCGAACGTAAGGGTGTAATTTATTAACAACTAACTATTACTCAGAAAATAAAGAATATAAGCTAAAGATGTACTCATTTCTCTTGTTCCAACCTTGTCGAAATCATCACCTCCTAGATTTGTCAGCTCCTCAAATCCTGAAACTATCCAAGCAGGGTCACCCTTACCCAAATTTTGACTACTCCTATTGTACCTCAAAGCCAAACACATACTCCTACTACAATTGTCTCTACCCCAGAGACCCCTGTCCCAACCTGTGTGACTAGTGTTGGGCTTAAACGTCTAAGGGGATCGAATTCCAAGCAGTCCCAAACAATTCCTGATTCAGAGAACTCCCCTCCAAACTTGGGCAATACCCACGTGGAGGTTATGGATGCACCAGCCTACATAAAGGCTTTTATGGTGGACGGGGAGGCTCTTCCTGCCACAGACAGAGTAAGGCCGTGGAGAGATGGCCGTGAAGGAAAAGTCGCTGAGTGTGTGGGGAAGGCTCTTCTACTTCCCGAGGACATGTAGCACTGGGCAAAATGGGATGATGACAACTTGCTATTGAACATGAAAAGGGAAGCCATCATGGTAATTCACAATCTCATTGCATTTCTTATTTCTTTTTAAAGGATTTTGCAAGCTCAATCAATCTTTTCTTTATAACTCTTGGCAGGGCTATCAATGCTCCGCGGTCATTGAGGAGAGGTTTCTTGCTATCAAGGCTAAGGCTGAAGAGCTGAATGCTAATAATGAAGATCTGTTAAAGAAAATTTGTGACACAATAAACAAAGTTTTTGAATTCGAGAAGCTTAGAGCTGAGGCGGAGGAGAAGACCAAGGTCATTTCTGAAAGGAAAGAAGTTTTAGAGAAAGAGCTCGAGGAAACGAAGAAAGCGCTTGTGGAGAAAGATGCTGAGCTGAATGGCTATGTGGCAAATGATGAAGCCAGAATTCAAGAGTCTTATGAACAAGGTCAGCTCGACTGCATTTCCTCCGCGAGGTCTGAAGTACAGCGAAACCTTCAAGTCTACTTTTTGAAAGGATGATTTGATGCGCTTGATAAGATGCAAGTGAATTCTTCCTCCTCTCTTAGGCAAAAAAGCAGCATCCCAATTCCTGAAGAACTCATCATCATTCCTGTTACGGGATCAGGAGGAGAGGTGACCAACTCAGCAGCCGCACCCGCTACTGAGGAACTGCCCCGTGCTTAAATTTTTTCTTTTGGAACACTTTTCTACTTTGCCGCACCCACAATCGAGCAAAGTAGAAAAGTGTTCCAAAAGAAAAATTTAAGCACGGGGCAGTTCCTCAGTAGCGGGTGCGGCTGCTGAGTTGGTCACCTCTCCTCCTGATCCCGTAACAGGAATGATGATGAGTTCTTCAGGAATTGGGATGCTGCTTTTTTGCCTAAGGGAGGAGGAAGAATCCACTTGCATCTTATCAAGCGCAGCAAACCATCCTTTCAAAAAGTAGACTTGAAGGTTTCGCTGTACTTCAGACCTCACGGAGGAAATGCAGTCGAGCTGACCTTGTTTATAAGACTCTCGAATTCTGGCCTCATCATCTGCCACATAGCCTTCCAGCTGAGCATCTTTCTCCGCAAGCGCTTTCTTCGTTTCCTCGAGCTCTTTCTCTAAAGCTTCTTTCCTTTCAGAAATGGCCTTGGTCTTCTCCTTCGCCTTAGCTCTAAGCTTCTCAGATTCATAAACTTTGTTTATCGTGTCACAAATTTTCTTTAACAGATCTTCATTATCAGCATTCAACTCTTCAGCCTTAGCCTTGACATCAAGAAACCTCTCCTCAATGACCGCAAAGCATTGATAGCCATGCCAAAAGTTATAAAGAAATAATTGATTGAGCTTGCAAAATCCTTTAAAAATAAATAAGAAATGCAATGAGATTGTGAATTACCATGATGGCTTCCCTTTTCATGTTCAACAGCAAGTTGTCATCATCCCATTTTGCCCAGTACTTCATGTCCACCGGAAGTAGGAGAGCCTTCCCCCACACACTCAGTGACTTTTCCTCCACGGCCATCTCTCCACGGCCTTACTCTGCCTGTGGCAAGAAGAGCCTCCCCGTCCACCATAAAAGCCTTTATGTAGGCTAGTGCATCCATAACCTCCACATGGGTATCACCCAAGTCTGGAGGGGAGTTCTCTGAATCAAGAATTGTTTGGGGTTGCTTGGAATTCGATCCCCTTAGACGTTTAAGCCCAGCCCTAGTCACACGGGTCGGGACAGGGGTCTTTGTGGTAGAGACAGTTGTTGTAGGAGGATGTGTTTGGCTTTGAGTACAACAGGAGCAGCCAAAATTTGGGCGAGGATGACCCTTCAAAGAAGGGCGTTGATAATGTTGTGGATGAAGCAAGCACCTCTTTACTCATATCATTATCGGACATGTACTCCAAATCATTCATCATATGAAGGCTTAAGTGTTGCACACCCTAAATCAAATCCATTTCATCTAGAGAACAAAATATTAAAATCAAAATGGCTTGTACATAATCAGAACAATGATAAGACAAGTTCATGAACTGCATATGGTTGCTTCTATTCACAGCATCCCTTTTCCAATTTCTTTTAAAAACAATACATCTAACACAGCATCTTGTAAAGGTCTTCTGATCAATGTAGTCATTTGCATTTCCCCCAGGGCAACCCGGCTAGTAAGATCATATGTTTCCAGGTCAAATAAATCAATCCTGTTTGCTCCCTTGATACCAGCAATTCCTATGACCTATTAATGCAGGGGAGAAGATGTGAGCAAAAGAATTTCACAGCACCCTTAAATTAACACAGAAAATCAGTGCTATTGCTATTAGTATTGGGCAAAAAATAACACAATGAACCATTTACAAGTTTGAGAAAATCAAGGAATTACAAACACAACTCACACAAACCTAGGAGATTTGAACTCATGACTTCACCTTCTAAACCTTATATATGGCGTGGGAGAAGGTGCTATCTAATCACAACACAATGAGCATATTATGAGATGCCAACGACAATGATAATGTTCTACAGTGAATTAGCCATGCCAGAGATATGTCATATCTAAAACAATGAATAAATTATAGGTATCTGCCAAAAAACAGTTCTAATAAATTTAGCCAAGAGCCTTATAACTTAATTAGTGACCCCTAAAGGTGACGTCCGAAGTTCAAATCTCCCTCCCCTAACTATTGAATTATCAACCAAAAAAAAAAAAAGTAACTAGGAATAATTACAGTGATAAACTGACACCTTATGAATTTAAGAGGCGATTATAGTGGAAGGCAACAATGTAGCTATTCAACATGTGAAAAGAAAAACCATTTGTACACTGATCAGTTCAGCAGTTTCTCACCCATATTTTTTCCATTTTTGATTCAGCACCCAAAGCGTATTATGAATTTACAAGGAAGTATGAGTTCAAACATCATTCATATGGGTGTAAAAGGTTTCTTTTGAAAAGTTTAGATGGATAGATAAGCTGTGAACAACAAAATTAATAATAGTGACAGAAAAAAGACTGAACCAAAAGCTAAACTTGGCACCATTTACTAAAAGATTTAGAAAATGAAGTACTAGAACATATATTCTCCATTTGATGTTGTCAACTTGTCATATTTTTCAACTCCACATAAAGAACAAATCAACTAACTAAATGAATCCTTTGAAAAGAACAACCGGCAGAGCAATACAGGGGATCCACAATACATAGAAAGCATAAAAAAAATTTCATAACTCATAAGAAAAAGCACACAAGAATCATGATTTTGAGCCGAAATAAAAATCGTAAGAACCCAGGCTAGCTGGGAAAAAAAAAAAAAAAAAACTCAATCAGATTTTTTTTAGGGTTTGAACCTACCACTTAAAAATCCAATCAAAACCCGTGAAAATACCAAAATCCAGCAAAATCCATACTAAATCAAGTGATTGATATTAAAAAAAAAAAAAACCCAAACCCATTAAAATTTCGAAATTCAAAATTTGGGGAAATAAAAAATCATAAAAGAACACACCTTGAGGTTCGGTGCGGCAGCCCCAGCTCCAGAAACGATGTGTGTGGCGGCGTCTGTAAAGGGGTGGAGCTCCGGTGCTAAGAGGAGAGGAGGAAATGAGATTTGGGGTTTAGGCGTTTAGCTCTTCAGGTCTATCGTGTATTCATGTTTGAGGATTGTAAGGTTTAATTAAGTTATGATTGTGTGTTCTAACGCGTATTGAACAAAGTGATGACGTGTCGTTTCTTCATTGGTGGTGTAAAACCTCATTTTAATCTCTTCATTAAAATGTTGAAGAAACCTTGAAATGAATAAAAGAGAGGTGCTTCGGTTTAGCGAAAAAGAATAAAAGAGAGGTGCATCGAAACTCGAAAGTATTAACAAATATATGGGAAACACGAGATGGTATAGATGATATCATATTACAGAGTTCAGACAGTACACTGCTGAGAAACAGTGAAACATGAGATACAATGTGTCATATCATCATTCTATCAAAGGACACCTTATTTTATAGAAATAATAATAGTAATAATAATAATGGATCATATTAACTGGTGCTATACTTAACAATTTATTTTAAAAAAAATTTATTTTGATACTATTTTTATGAAAAATTAGTCGTAGACCCATATGATGTATGGGAATAAATAATTATTTTATAATTGTAATTGTAATATAATGTATAATTTATTCTTTTTAAAAATTAAACAATTGCTAGTCGGTCTAATTAGGTCTACTTCAGCCCACTTTGGTCTACTCAATCAGTTTCGGTCCATTTTAGACAAATTGTGACTTAAATTGATTTTTTTGTAGGTTGTATTTTCAAGTTTAGCTCAAAAATTCATATGTATTTTTTCTTAATTTTTGGTCGAAATGTATGAGATTTTATTATATCTGAGCTAAGCTCTTTAGTTTTGAATTAAAAAATACAAATAAAATAAACATTAGAAATTAGAAATATGAGCCCTAAAAATGATAAATATTCAAAAGTATTGTTGGTCCACATTAGTCCTATTCGGCCCACGTTGGTCCATTCTTCCCACTTTGGTTCTATTCGATCTACATTTTCCTATTCGGTCTTGGTCCTATTTAGTCAATATTGGTCCTATTTGGTCCACTATGGTCCTATTCAGTTCTGTTTGTTCCTACTCAGTTCACTTTGGTCCACTCTATCCTATTCAGGTCACTTTGGTTCTATTCGGTCCTCCTTGTTCTCATTCGGTCCTATTTAGTCCATTCAGTCCACTTTGTTCCATTTGGTCCATTTGTGTTCACTTCGGTCCATTTTGATCTACTTTAGTCCATTTTTGTACACTTGCATATAGGGAGAAGACATGTTTAGGTTGGGAGTACCGATCCTAAATTCAAATATATATATATATATATATATAACTCGTAATATCTAAAATCTTAAGTATAATATTTATTATTGCTACACTTTTGTTGAGCCACATTAATATAGCATTTCAGTCCACTTCGATTTAGCTAAATTTAAGTGAAAATATTTCTAAACATTAAGGTTATAAATGTACAAATCTAATATTTATGGTAGTTACTCATTTATTTTAACATCATTACTTTTAAATGAATTGCATGAGGTTGATTATATATTCAAGCAAAAAATAATAAAATAAATAAACAAATGTGTGTGTGTGTGTGTGTGTGTGTAATTGGACCAAATTGACCGTATGTACCAAATTGGATCGAATAGACCTAACGGGATTGAATTGACCAAATTGCACCGAATAGATCGGAGTGAAATGAATGGATCAAATTAGACCGAACATGACTGAATTGACCAAAGTAGACCGAATGTGCCAAATTGGCTAAATTTGACTTAATAGACCTAGGTGGACCGAATAGGCCTAAGTGAACAATATGGTCCAAATTGGACCGAATAGACCCAAGTGGACCTTGTGGACCAAATTAGATGGAATACACCTAACTGGTTCGAATAGACCTTTGTGGACCATATAGACCAAATTGAATTGAATAGATCTAAGTGGACAGAGTGGACCGGATTGGACTGAATGGATCGGATTAGCCGAACATGACAGCATTGAGCAAAGTATACCAAAAGGACTAAATAGACCTAGCTGTAATGAATTGGCCAAGTGGACTGTATGGACCAAATTGGACGGAATAGACCTTTTTTTTTTTTTTTTTTTTTTGGAGAAACTGGATGGAATAGACCTAACTTAATCAAATTGGCCAAATTGGACTAAATAGACCTAGGTGGAATGAATGGACCATATTGGACCGAATAGACCTAAATGGACAGAATGGACCAAATTGGACCGAAAAGACCAAAGTTATATGGACCAAATTGGACCTAAAAGACCTAGCTGGACCAAATTGGCCAAATTGGACAAATAGACCTAGGTTGATTGTATGGACCTAATTGGACCGAATAGATCGAAGTGGATGGAATGGACTGAACTGGAAAGAATTGACCAAAGTAGACCGAATGTGTTTGAATGGACCGAACATAACCAAATAGACTGAATTGGACTGAATTTACTTAAGTAGGCCGAATGGACCTAATTGAATTGAAGTGGACTAAAGTAGACCGAATTTGACCAAAATTGACCAAAGTGGACTGAAGTATACCGAATCAGACCAAATTGATGAAGTGGACCGAATGCCAATTTGTTATTAGCATAGCCAAAATTGTGTATGAACCAACTATGAACTAAAATCAAACCAAAATTGTTCCCTCATGCATTTCGGAGGTCATTTTAGCTCTTTGTTCTGTGATACAAAATAAATCTAAATCTAAAGCATACCCAAAAATAAATAAAACTAAATTCCATGCTTTTTTTTTCTTTCTCTGGACTAGTCTTAATTAGAGTTTTTTTTTTTTTTTTTTAATCTTTGAGATTGAGATGGTATTGGACCAGAGTTTCAATGTAAGCACCAGATTTCTCCATTTGTTTTCTATGTATCAGTATATGGTTAGTGAATGTTGTTGCAATGCAAACAAAGGTCGCAATCCAAACATGTCTTGAAGGAAACGAATCGACCCTATTTAAGATTTGATAACAACGATCTTATGGTCCAATGACTTCTTTAGAGGTTTAATTCCTAGGAATGAATCAACCCTATTTTTACTTGGAAAAGAAGAAAGAATGTACGATTTGACGTTACTTCTTAACACAATAAGATATTTAATGTATCCAATGTATGCAAAGTCCCTCTCACCATGTGTAAATCTTGTATGTATAAGATAATTCAAACATGTTAATTGTTGTGCTTGGTGCTTCTTGGCATTGGCTATTTTGCCTTTCCAACAATCCAATCCCTCTACATCCTTGAAAATCCTCCTAATCTACCAAAGTAGTGGCTGCTTTACTAGATAGACCGCCAACCCACGTTTATGAAGGCAAAGTGGTGATGTTGTTGTGAAGGGATCATCAAGTTTCAACTTCAAGATATGGATTAAATATCAAACCCATCTAACAAGAAGAGGCATTAAGCGAAGACTTGCAAGCATATGAAGAATCTTAAATTTGCACACCTCTCGGAGGAAAATTTGTAAAGAAATGTTTTAAAGTAGCCAATGATCACAGTGAAATTGGAACAGGGTAATAGCCTGAAGCGAACACTTGGCTAAAGTTAACCAAGCAAAAGCTGATGACCAAGACTGAAATGTCAAAGTGTACAACACCTAGAAACACTGTAGGATCCCAATGTGAGCTCTGTCCATTATTTACTATTTAGCATGATTACCACAATAGAAGTGAATGATCCACAATCACTACAGCCAGTAGTAGTAGCAGCTATACCAGTTCCAATTCAAACCAAGAAATTAGATGGACATAATGTAGTAATCAAAGTGAATAAGGTTTCAATTAGTAAGTAAGGGTTGAAAAAGGTTTCAATTGGAAATGCAAAGCAATTTTACATTGCTTAAGCAGTAGTGAACATATATCTTGAACCAGTAAGAAAATAAAACTGTAGGACACTTGTACCATTTTTAAACTCCAAAAATGTTCAACATCTTTTTATTTTCTCTCTCTCTCTCCAAAATGAACCGTTTCAGTTTCCTTTCTCTTAAACCCTAAAAGACTATCAAGAAGAGCTTAAAACGCACTATATCAATGATTCCGAATCAATCAACATCACTTTCAGGCTTTTGGGTTTCAATTCTTAAAATGTGGTTTAAAAGCAAAAACACCATTAGTTTCAATTCTTCTTTGTAACTCTATGAGATTTCCATATCTGTTAAATTGATTTATGGGACTAACTTCTTTTTAGCTTTAATGGATGGAAAAATCACATGACACTAATGTAATTAGTGGCGTGAATTCATTGGTGAGTCGTCTTAATGTAATAATGTGAACTTCATGTGAGTTTCTTTCCATAAGAGCTAAAGTAAGTTAGTTTCAATGCTCAATTTGGTGCATTTTTCAGATAATTGACAATTTTTATTGGGATGAAATTTGGTAATTAACATGAGTATTGCAAAAATTTAGCTAACCAGGACAAACTACAATTTGCTTTGGTAAATTGCATACTCTCCAGCAGCACTTTAGCCTTTAAAAAAACTAAAGAGGAAAAGCACAAAGCAGTATCGTTCTGATCATAAAACTCTCACACAATATGTTTCACTCACTAGTTACACAATCCTGGTGAAATATGTTCAACTTTATACTGCACATGTAAGTGAGTCTCTAATCTCTTTAAACAGCCTACAATTGACACACTTAGCTTTTACTTTCCTGGTACTTTCCTCTTACTATTACTTTACATCCATAACTAGTTCTTGCTTGAAAAATGTCACTGGCTATCTTTGCCATTATAAAGTGGAGCAAGTCAAAACCCTTTTACTCTTGGCTATAATTTGACTAGTCATTTGCCTATTCCATTCTTGAATTTTCATAAGCTTAGTAAAATCGTAATCTAGTAATCTGCCTGCATTTTCAGATGGATGCGCATAAGCAGATGTGTCACACCTTTATCCGAACCCGGTACCTCTTGCATGCAAAATGAGCGCTTTACCATGTGAGCTACATCCCCATGTTGATAACCTCTCTTAAACACAATTATAAAACACTCTAGCACACATAAAATTTTGACTTGAGAGACAAGTTTCGATCTCTTGAAGATTCATTCCAATCCATTTGAAAATTCATACATTTCAAGATTTGAACAGAGTGGACTTATTGATTAGTCAAGAAAAGACGACCAATGCATGCTACGTCACCTCATGCGTATTACCACTGGTTCGCCGCTTCTCCTCATAAATACTAATAATCTTAACAATCACCACTCACCCTTTTACTCTCGACACACTCACTCTCAAATGGATCATCCCATTCCCAAAGGCACCATCATATTCAACACAGTCGGTAGGTCCAACTATGGCTTCCACATCTTCTCTCTCCATCTCCAACCCACCACTCTCGACCTAGGGCACCGCCTCAGTGACGGTATCTCTATCAACTTCAACGGAATAGAGGATTAGCTGTCAATTTTGTCCCCAAGCTGTTAATTTATGTGTTAGTCATGTTAACGAGGAGACCTTTTCCGAAAGTTTAGGAAGTATTTGTTAATTTAATGTGCATATTCACATTCTAATGGAGGAGAGACCATGTCCAAAAGTTGGGCCCCCGATCTAGAACTGAACTAAACTCATGGTATTGTAATTTTAACTAACTAGTTTTTGTCTTTTTTTTTTTTTTTTTTTGGTTTCCTTTTTTTTTTTTTTCAAAAAAAGAAAAGGATTTTATCTTAGAAAAATGTATTCTTTTCTCTAATGGCTTTAAATTTTGCCTCAATGAAACTTTCTATCTTAAGTTGTGTTGGACATTGAATAGGCTGTGCATCTGAGATGACATTAGGTAAATAATTTTTGATCCTCCATTATCATATATAGTACAAACTAGTCACATATTTGCTCAGTAGTTGAAATTTTTTGTATGATTTTTTTAAAATATATTTGATTTTGTAGATTAAATAATCAATATGTGTTATTTGAAATTCACTACAACAAACTTGACTTATTTCAACCCACTTTCCTCGGGATTGACTAAACAGTGCCGAAACCATCACTAAAAATTGGGGCGTGTAGTTTGATTAGCTATATTTTGAGGGTCATCAAAATCCTCGAAATAAACCTATACAACCCCCAGAATAATCTATTAAAATTAGGCACACTCCAGTGCTAATTTTACCTCCAAATTTAAACATTTGTCAATAGAAGATATCTCAAAATTTCCAACCCTTGAAATAAAGTCCAAAATTAAAATACAAAAGGGAAAACTCATTTTTGTTCACGCCCCACACTCAGAAACCACTCACACAATCAAAAAATTCTCTCAAAATCGATCTAAGCTCGTCTCAGAAAACTAAAAGATCGAAGCTCATCTTATCTCCGACGAGTTGATTTACGGTGGTAAGCTATCTCATCTCCGACGACAAGCGAGCCGTTGATAGACTTAGCACTCTTCACCACCCCATTTTCGATTATAGGTTTGTCTTTCTCTGTTTGTTTCCCTAGAAATTATGGAAATTACATAGCAGAACTATCCAAATTTTTTTTTGGTATTCTCTCTCGTTTTCTCTCTCTCCGTCGATAGATATTTCTCTTCCTCACCATTGGTATAATTTGGGGGCTAGGATTTGGATTACACGTCCTTTGGTATAATTTGGGGGCTAGGGTTTGGATTACATGTCCTTTGGAATCTGAAGTATGGATTGGATCTAAGAGGCTTGAACATATTATATTAACGAAATGCTTAAAAAGGAGTTTCTAAGTGTTAGCGGTGTGGTATAACAATAGTATAAATTTAAGTATGGGTTGGATCTATGAGGTTTTTGGTGGTGCTATGTTTGCTATTTTTAGTTTTCGTGCGTAAATGTTCTAAATTATAATGAATGCAAATTATTAACCTTTACAAAAAAAATTGAAGAGCCTTTGAGCACGTGCTCACACGCACTCAAAGGCTAGTTATTCTTTATCATTATGCTAAGACACAAACTTTTCACATTAAAAAAAGGACAATTTTAAATTTCATATAGTAGGATATTTACAAAAAATGTTCATTAACAACTACTTGATAGATTAACTACCACTTCGCTCTCCTGAATTCATCCAATGTGCCTTCCATGCAATCTAACAAAATTGTTGATATATCACCCTAAAAAAATACAAAAAAATAGAGAGTAAGGCTTAAATGTAAGAAAAACAACAAACAAAAATAATAGAAGGAAGACAAAGCACCACTTAAAACACATACACTAAAATAATTAATCAAACCCAATAACTACAAAAAAAAAAAAAAAAAATCAAAAAACATAGACAAAAATATATATCATTCCCACTCTTTAAAAAAGAGTCATTAATTAGAGAAAATATTAATCAATTATCAAACTGACCAAATAAAAGAAAATATTGAAAAAGAAAAGTATTGTCCTATATTGTAGGCAGTATTTCGAGGGAGTTAAAAGATTTTATTTTTCTTTCAAACTCTAAATTACATAAAAGAATAAGGTTTTTTGTTTTTTGTTTTTTTCCTAAACTCTAAGTTAGCATTCAAATAAATATTTTGTTGAAAAAAAAAATCAAAAAGTAATTTGAGTTCAAATAGAACTCATATTTTTTCTTTGAAATATTCACGTTTAGAAATATAAGTTCAAATAGAAAATTCACTTTTAGAAATATAAGAAAATTACGTTTAAAAATACGAACTCATATTTAAATATTTTAGTCCAAATAGAAATCAAATAGTTTTATAATCAAGTTTTCAATGTGAGTTCTAACATAAGTTCAAAACGTTTTCATGCTAATATGAGCTATATGACTTCAAAAGGTGAATATAAGAAGTTATATTTGAACAAAACAGTAGGAATATAAGAAAACGTGACGTGAAAGTGTTTATTTATTTATTTATTTAAAGTTAAGATAGTGATATGGAAATGATAATGATAACAAAGTAAGGAAATCAAATATAGGAAAACAAATACTAAATGACAACTCATGAAAGCAAACGTAATACAAAGAATTCAATACGCACGAGGCGTTCTAAATAGAGGTCATAAAAGATACTTACATATTTGTTGTTGACTACACTTCGAGTCCAAAGTCCAAATAGGTTGTTGAAGATGGAGGACAGAACAAAATCTTTAAGATCAACACCCTAGTGCAAGTTCGTTGAAGTTATACCAAAATGTTGAAAATAAACACCCCAGTGCATGCTCCTTGAAGTTTAAATACCAAAATCTTAAAGATAGGCACCCCAATGCACGTTCGTTGAAGAAATATGTGAAAGAAATTAATGGTGAGGTTGAAATATAAGGGCTATTTTACACAAATATTTGATTTGTTTCTAGAAAATAAGAAGCTGTTTATGAATTAGAAAATCAAAATAGAAGAGACCAAAGTATATTGACATACACATACCGTTGAGCAGAAGTAAATTTGAGTAGAGCAAATAGAAACAATGATGATAATGGTGTAAAGAAGATTAACAGAATTAAGAGAATTATAGAACTGAAGAAGAAGCAATTTGAGTTTGAAAATCAACGTGAATGTACCAGAAGTGTGGTCCTATTTTGTAGATAGTGTTTTACGTGGGAGTTTTCATTTAGAAATGTGGTTCTATTGTGGTGATACGGTTAGCAATTTGAAAACCAACATGAGAATAGTAGTGTCTAAATTTAAGGGATATGGATGAAAAGTTATAGTCATAGTTTTATTGTATGAAAAATAAAGAAGAACTTTTATAATTAAAAAATAATAATTGTTATAAAAAATAATAAATAAAGAAGAATTGGTTAGAAAAAAAAAAAAAAAAACGTGAAGGGAGCATGAGTTAGATACGTGTATTCAAAAGAGGAAAAAAAAAGGAGTGAAAAAGAAAGAAAAAAAACCAACTTAGGTGAAGTTAGACATGGGTTTAAAAAAAATGAAATAGATAACCAAAAAAATGAAATAGGTTTTCTCTTTTTACTTTTTAAAAAGAAGTTAAGAAAATAGTTTAAATAAACTGTAATATATATATATATATATATATATCTATTTAGTTTTTTTTTTTTTTTTGGATAAACTTGAGGATGTTTAAAAAAAAAATTGATTTGAAGATAACTTTTTTTAAAAGGAAAAAAATAATAACAAACGTTTAGTTGATTTAAATAAGTGGGTTAGTGGGAGAATAATTCTATTTTGTAGGTAATGTTTTAGTGGGAGTTAAAGATGTATTTTTACTTAATTGCCCTTTAGTTCTGTCTCTACTTAAATTTAGGGATATAGGAATATTTTGGAACAAAAAAAATCTAGTCCAAATAGGTGCAACTGCTTAAATAATAGTATAGATTACTTTCTGTTTAACTTAATTAATTTAAGTTAACTAGTTTAATTTTAGTTAGTTAATCTAACTTATTGAATGGGCAATGGGCTACTGGACTTCTTTCCAAAAAAAAAAAATGAACAGTGGGCTTCAATAATTTTGGCAAGGTCAAGCCCAGTTTCAAACTTTATATTATATATTTAATATAAAATATAATATAATAATATATTTCGGTTCGGTTTGGTCGGTTCGGTGCATTCAAATTTGCCATCGAAAACCGAACTGAAATTTTCGGTTTTTTATATAATAAAACTGAAATCAAACCGAATCGAAACTGAAATTTTTGCAACAGTCCAGTCAGTTTGAAGCAGTTTTTTTGGTTCCTCGGTTTTTTGCACACCCCTAATTTGGCATTTTAAGTGGCTAAATTCCTTTAGGAGGGAAAAAAAAATTAAGGACAAAACCAAAAAAAAAAAAAAACTATTCTTTAAGATAAATTATTCTTTAAATTAGTTTCTTACCTTGTGTGTGAAATGCACACATGTCATCATTCTTTCTTAATTGTGTGAAATGTTTGGTAAGAATAAATATAAATATAACTTTCCATTTTGTGTATGTTCTTTTATTAGCATATTGTTAACATTGGAAGGATATTAGTTCGTTTTTTTTACATAGTATATAGTCTTCTATTTTAACATATTTTTCATTCTTGAATTTTAAATTTCTTACGTTCATGCCTTGGACCTGCTATAATTTTTTACTTTTTATTTATTTATTTATTTTAGTATATAGTCTTCCATCAGCTGTTTTCCCGTTAGTGGAAGAGGGTTACTAATAAGCTTGTTGAGTTTCTTTTGGAAAACCTTCAGTAAAGGGTTCTGTGGACTTGCTTTATGAAGTGGTTTGTTTGCAAATATGGGTTGTTACAGAAGGCTCATCTTTGTGACTTGTATGTCATGTTACAAATGTAGTCATCTTCTGAGCTGCATCATTTTTCTCTATACAGGTTTTTGAGCCTTCTCAGCTTGAAAGTATATGCATCTGCTTTTTATTTCCCCTATTTTGGTTATGGGGGTTGCATGCAATGTAATAAGTTCAGAGCCTCATTAGGTTTTGTCTGTACCTTTTGTTGTTATTCTACTCGGTCCATTTTTTCCCCTTAAATAATTTCATATTCCCATGCTCACTGAGTTTTGGCTATTGCCAGGCTGTCAGAGTTCCTTGGTAACATGCATATAAGGTGAACAGATGTTGTTTTATAGTCTAGAGTAAGTATGAAGTTATGACTTGGATTCTGCTTTCCATACAAGTATTTGTACATTAGGACTTGACCTGTGGATTAATTTTTTGATGTTCCTTAATTTTAGGAAATTTTTTATTCCAACAAGAGCTCAAACTAATAAATAAAAGTAAATTTGTATACTGTGTACCCATGGTGCAAGGGTTTTACCTGACCTCTACTTGGAATGCATTAGCAGTCATTGACATGCTAGGTATATTGAGCAAAAAGTATCAGTCTTTGACAAATAATGGCTTTGTTGGCCATCAGGAAAGTTTTCAATGATGGCATGCTCTCGTACACACCGAATCTAAAGGATTGTCTTGATGTTATAAGCTTATAATACCACCTTAGCACTGTGGTTTTGCCAAAAAACTGGTTATCAGTTGCACCAGTTTCATCAATTGCAAAAAGTCTCTTAATTGCTTGAACCTGTATTCATATTGCAGGATATCTAATGATATGAGAAATCATGCGCCACCTCAATTGCTGAGTTCTTTTCAAATGCTAGTGTGGCACTCCAGTTGTTTTTGAGGTATGATGTAATAGAGATATTTATATGCTTTTCTAAGAATTGTGTAAGTTGATGGTTGCTCAGTTGGACCCTAGAAGTGACCTTCAATGTCTCTTTGCTTTACAAATATATATTTTGGTTCCATTGCCTCTGCTGCCTAGTTGTATTTATTCACCTTTCAATGGTGAGATGTTTGATTCTACCTGTTATTGGGGTTGGGAATTTTAGGTTTTGGTATTTTTTTGGTCCAAGAAAGTGATTTAGAGTTTACGTCTTGGTGTGATGTCAAGTGCCTTCCACAAAAAGTAACAAGTTGTGGGTTTGACCTTGATATTTGACTTGATGATTGGTTCTTATTTCTAAGTTTATATTGATAACTTGGATTGACATGAAATTATTGGACGGTTCTTGCAACTCATGCCAAATGAAATATGCAGTAATAGTTTATAGGTCATAAGCTTTTGTTAGGATATAAATTTACCATACAAATCAGGTTTCAAGATTCTTCTACAAATCTGTGAATCTTAGGAATTCTTTCTCCATGTCCCTTCTTTTTAATTAATTTATGATTAGAAAAAACAACAGGAAAAAGTCAAGATGAAGAAATTGTTTTTATTTTTTGTTTTTGTTTTTAAAGTAATATTTTTTAGTCACTGTTCACTACAAAAAAACTGGCCTATTGCGGCGGGCCTATTGCGGCGGGTGCAAAAAACGCCGCTATAAGTCGCCTATTGCGGCGCGTTTCTGGCCCGCCGCAATATATCAGAACTATTACGGCGGGCTAATGGCCCGCCGCAATAGATCTAGTATACTGCGGCGCACTATTGCGGCGGGCCAGTGACCCGCCGTAATAGACCTGCTATAGCGGCATTCGGCCTAGATATAGCGGCGGGCCAGTGACCCGCCGCAATAGACCCTGAAATTGCAGCAGGCCTATTGCGGTGGGTGCACAAACCGCCGCTATATGTCGCCTATTGCGGCGCATTTTTGGCCCGCCGCTATAGATGAGATCTATTGCGGCGTTTTTGTGACCGCCGCTATAGGTAAGGTTTTTGTATAAAATCAAGTTTTTTGTAGTTTACAATAATGCATAAAAGATGAGTTTAAAGATCAAATTGTAAATTACACCCGATTGACATGAAAATTGGCATGCACGTTAAGAACATATAAAACATGTAATCCAACGGTTGGATTTTCAAAATATGAATTCAATAATAAGTTATTAGTCGATGTAACATTTTTTAGAATTACATCAGATGTAACTTGAACCTAACCCTATATTTCTTAATTTAATGTAAATTTCGACAAATCTACCGTTAGATTACATTATCTTCATATATTTTTCATGCTTAAAAAATTTCAAGATGATCAAAGATTAATAGCTCTGTCATCAATCAATTGTTTAAATTCAAGTTTTTATAGTTTAAAATAACGGATAAAAGATGAGTTTAAAAATCAAATGGTAAATACATCCGATTGGCATGAAAATTGGCAAGTATGTTAAGAACATATAGAAACTGTGATCCAACGGTTGGATTTTCAAAATATGAATTCAACAATAAATTATTTATTGGTGTAACATTTTTTAGAGTTTCATCAAGTGTAACTTGAACTCAACCCTATATTTCTTAATCAGAAGTGAATTTTGACAAATTTACCGTTAGATTACATTATCTTCATATATTTTTCATGCTTAAAAAATTTTAAGGTGATCAAATATTAACAGTCATGTCATCAATCAATTGTTTAAATTTAAGTTTTTATAGTTTAAAGTAACGCATAAAAGATGAGTTTAAAGATCAAATGGTAAATTACATCCGATTGCCATGAAAATTGGCATGCATGTTAAGAACATATAGAAACTATGATCCAACGGTTGGATTTTCAAAATATTAATTCAACAATAAGTTATTGGTTGGTGTAACATTTTTTAGAGTTACATAAAGTGTAACTTGAACCTAACACTATATTTCTTAATTTAATGTAAATTTCGACAGATCTACCGTTAGATTACATTATCTTCATATATTTTTCATGCTTAAAAAATTTCAAGATGATCAAAGATTAATAGTCATGTCATTAATCAATTGTTTAAATTCAAGTTTTTATAGTTTAAAATAACAGATAAAAGATGAGTTTAAAAATCAAATGGTAAATACATCCTATTGGCATGAAAATTGGCATGTATGTTAAGAATATATAGAAAATGTGATCCAACGGTTGGATTTTCAAAATATGAATTCAACAATAAATTATTTCTTGGTGTAACATTTTTTAGAGTTACATCAAGTGCAACTTGAACCCAACCCTATATTTCTTAATCAGAAGTGAATTTTGACAAATTTACCATTAGATTACATTATCTTCATATATTTTTCATGCTTAAAAAATTTTAAGGTGATCAAATATTAATAGTTATGTCATCAATCAATTGTTTAAATTTAAGTTTTTGTAGTTTAAAGTAACGCATAAAAGATGAGTTTAAAGATCGAATGGTAAATTACATCCGATTGCCATGAAAATTGGCATGCATGTTAAGAACATATAGAAACTGTTATCCAACGGTTGGATTTTCAAAATATTAATTCAACAATAAGTTATTGGTTGGTGTAATATTTTTTAGAATTACATCAAGCGTAATTTGAACCCAACCCTATATTTCTTAATTCAATGTGAATTTTGACAAATCTACCGCTAGATTACATTATCTTCATATATTTTTCATGCTTAAAAAATTTCAAGGTGATCAAAGATTAATAGTCATGTCATCAATCAATTGTTTAAATTCAATTTTTGTAGTTTAAAATAACGTATAAAAGATGAGTTTAAAAATCAAATGGTAAATACATCCGATTGGCATGAAAATTGGCATGTATGTTAAGAACATATAGAAAATGTGATCCAACGGTTGGATTTTCAAAATATGAATTCAACAATAAATTATTTATTGGTGTAACATTTTTTAGAGTTACATCAAGTGTAACTTGAACCCAATTCTATATTTCTTAATCAGAAATGAATTTTGACAAATTTACCGTTAGATTATATTATCTTCATATATTTTTCATGCTTAAAAAATTTTAAGTTGATCAAATATTAATAGTCATATCATCAATCAATTGTTTAAATTTAAGTTTTTGTAGTTTAAAGTAACGCATAAAAGATGAGTTTAGAAATAGAATGGTAAATTACATCCGATTGCCATGAAAATTGGCATGCATGTTAAGAACATATAGAAACTGTGATCCAACGGTTGGATTTTCAAAATATTAATTCAACAATAAGTTATTGGTTGGTGTAATATTTTTTAGAATTACATCAAGTGTAATTTGAACCTAACCCTATATTTCTTAATTCAATGTGAATTTTGACAAATCTACCATTAGATTACATTATCTTCATATATTTTTCATGCTTAAAAAATTTCAAGGTGATCGAAGGTTAATAGCTATGTCATCAATCAATTGTTTAAATTCAAGTTGTGTAGTTTAAAATAACGCATAAAAGATGAGTTTAAATATCAAACGGTAAATTACACCCGATTGGCATGAAAATTGGCATGCATGTTAAGAACATATAGAAAATATAATCCAATGGTTGGATTTTCAAAATATGAATTCAATAATAAGGTATTGGTTGGTGTAACATTTTTTACAGTTACAGCAAGTGTAACTTGAACTCAACTTTATATTTCTTAATTTAATGTGAATTTTGACAAATCTACCGTTAGATTACATTATATTCATATATTTTTCATGCCTACAAAATTTCAAGGTGATTAAAGATTAATAGTCATGTCATCAATCAATTGTTTAAATTCAAGTTTTTGTAGTTTAAAATAAAGCATAAAAGATGAGTTTAAAGATCAAATGGTAGATTACATCCGATTGGGATGAAAATTGGCATGCATGTTAAGAACATATAGAACATGTGATCCATCGGCTAGATTTTCAAAATATGAATTTAATAATAAGTTATTAGTTGGTGTAACATTCAATAATAAGTTATTGACTGTGCCTTTCTCTAAATCTGACCGTTTGATTGTAACCATAATTTACCAGAATTAACCTTCCATTACACTCTTCAAATCCAACGATTAGATTTCAAATCTAAGAATTAACCTTTCATTACACTCTTTAATAATAGTTTCTCTCTCTTTTTTCCTTAATTTTAAAGTTTTTTTTTTTTTTTTTACACGAGTCTTTCTTCTTCTTCTTTTTTTTTTTAACCTAAAGTGAGTCCTTTAAAAAAAAATATATATCTAACGTGTGGTCTTTTTAAAAACTAAATAGTGAGAGAGTCCTAACATGAGTCTCTCTCTCTTTTTTCCTTCCTCCTAAAAGTTTTTTTTTTTTTAACGTGAGTCTTTCTTTTTTCTTTTTCTTTTTCTTTGTATTGAAATCCAAAGCGAGTCATTTTTTATATGTAAAAAAAATCTAATGTGAGGTCTAATTAAAAAAAATTATAATTATTTTTTTAATCATAATTCTAAAGTAAGTAAACAATTTCAGTTTTATATGATATATTGATAATAATAATGAACAACTAAAACATATGTTGCCTTAGTGGTTAACACGCGTGCCAGGCATATTTTTCAAGGTCCATTGTTCTAATCTCCATGACAGCCTTTTTTTTTTTTTTCTTTTCATTTTTAAAGTTATACTATTATCAAAACTACGTCGTTTTGGTTCTAGTTAAAACTAAACATAAAACCCCTACCCATCTCTTTCTCATTCAGCCGCCTCCTCAATTCCCATCCCTTCTCTCCCTCTTCACTAATCTCTTCCCATCCGGAAACCCTAGAATCCTCTTACTACCACCAAAACCAACCACAACCACCACCACCACCTCCTCACTCCAAAACCCTAATCCCATATCAAAACCCTTGCAACGATTTTCCCCAAAATACCCTTGACGACAATAATAATTCCTCTTTTCCCACCAACAAACCCTTGCTCTCTGAAAACGGCGGTTTGACCAACAACACCCACAGCGGCACCGGCACCACCGACAAGGATTGTTCCGGCGGCGAAGAGGAAACCACCAGCCGACGCAGTCGCCGTCGCAGCCAATGGGACCCGCAGCCCGATTCTAATAGCAATACCAGCATCGTTGTCTATGGCGTCGATGGCAGCAACCAGAATGGCAACGGCAGCGGCGAATCGGGCACCGGGCCGCGGAAGAGGAAGTCGCGATGGGCCGACGATGAGCCCAATCCCCTGCCGACTTCGCTGCCGATTCAGCTCCCTGAATTTGATCCTGAAATTCAAGCTTTGAATAGTTGGCTTTTAGAGATTAGTCGAATGTTATCGTCTGGTGATGGGAAGCAGACAAGGAGTTTCCAATATGTATCGGACTTGGTAAGTGAATGCTTAATTGTTTATTTATCATATGGGTGTTGTTTATTCTTTGTTTGGTGTTGTAAAGGATAGTTTATTGTTTGTTTTCCAAATTGCTTCTGATATCCTTTTGATGATCTTAAGTTGCTTCCCTTACCAAAAAGATATCAAATTGCATCTTATGCTGAGTTTTACTTTTATATTTTAAACTGAAATTGTGAAAGTAAAGACTCTGAGACTTTGAATAAATGAAGATATTAAAATGTAACTGCTTTTTGCTTGTTGTCTTTTCTATTTAGTTCAAAAACTAGGCCTTATAAATTTTAGATTACAATAAGAGATTACCTTCCCCATGTGCATAGCACAAATAAATAAAAAAATTGTGCAAACTTGGTGCCTAAATTGAAAAGTATATTGAATCAGTCTGATTGTAGACTTCATGGAACCTACATTATTGTTTGTTCGAATCCTACAGTCTGAATAAAATCTTAACCATAAAATAAACTCTCTCAGTTTTAAGTGAGATTAAGAGGATCATATTCCCTGTATATGAAAAGAGTGAATTTGAAAGCCGAAGGTGGGCCAGTCAGTTATAATTGCCCTATATGTTGATATAAGGCACGGATTGGTTTACTAAGTGAGTTTTAACTCTCAAGTCTCAAAAGCATTAGAACTTTGTTTAAATATGTTCTTTCCCAATTCCAATAAAGAGTGGCTTCCTGAAAGTTATTTATCAAAATAAATATATTTTTTAAGATTCTAGTTCAGTAGGCTGAAATGGATGCTTCTTAATCATCATCTCATATAGAATTCATATGGAACCTTGAGTTTTGAATATATTGCAAGTCTTTTGCACTCTTTAGTATCTAATTTGAAGTCAAGGGAAGGTGGGATTTACAATGATAATCGATAGAAACTCATCTAAATCAGTATTTTAAAAATCTAAGTGCATTGGTGGAATGTCTCTAGTGATGCTAAAATCTAAGAGTTGTTTTTTAGTGGTCAATTGTATAATTGTAAGTAAAAGTTATAATTTTTTTGTGGTCTTCTTTCTTTTTCTTTTTTGTGATCTCCCAGCCTATCCAAAGAGACCCCAAATGAGAAATATTTTTTTATTATTATTTTAAATTTTCCTGGGTGACCAAAGTGTTCGTTTCAATTAGGTTAGGTGTACTGACTTGTTAGAAAATTGGCTTGAATAGAGTGCATTAATTGCACACAGATTTGGCAAAGTGTTCTTTCTGCACTTAATTCTCTTGTACAGCTGATGTTGTATGGTAACCTGTATTAGATTGTTTATGGCGTGGTGAAGAGAAAATTAAGACAATTTGTTACCACTTATTTAATAGTGGTCTAATTATGTTTTGTTTCATAGGCACTTGACAGCCAGGCTGGCCCTTGGTTGGAGGATCCGTTTGACCCAATACTTACTGAAGAACTATTTGAGAAATAATGCATTTTATTTTCCCTCCATCTCCAGTTACACTCAGATAGCATAGGAATTTCCCATAAGCTCCTACCTTTGGTCACCTTTTATTTGAAAAAAAAGAACTTCTAGTCATTTTGCCTTAACATTAGTTCATTCTACATTCATTTGGGGTGATAGAGGCATCTTTTATTCATTCCCATAACCTTAATTTTTTTTTCCAATGGGCTTGAAGAAGATTAGCAATGCAGAAAAACCCAGCCCAGCCCACTTTGTACTTTTTCTGTTTTTTATTTTTTATTTTTTGCTGGAGCCCACTTTATATTTTGATTGGGCTATAAGTCTATAACTATGGATTTTAGCTTGCATTAAGTATTTCCCTAATTTAAAAAGTAAATTATTAAAAAAAAAATGAGGGAAAGGAAAGTGGAGAAATAGCTATGTTTACAATCTTACACATATGTCATGCATAAAAGCCCCGCCCAGCCCACTTTGTATTTTTCCTGTTTTTTATTTTTTATTTTTTCCTGGAGCCCACTTTATATTTTGATTGGGCTATAAGTCTATAACTTTGGATTTTAGCTTGCATTAAGTATTCCCCTAATTTAAAAAGTAAATTATTAAAAAAAAAAGACAAATAGTGCTATTCAGTCCACTTCAGTCCTATTCGATCAATTCGGTCTATTGGGTCCTATTCAGTCTGATTCGGTCCACGTTGGTTCAATTCGGTCTTATTCAGTCCACTTTGGTTCTAGTCGGTCTTATTCAGTTCACTTCAAACGTCCTCGGTCTTATTTGGTCCATTTCGGTCCTATTCAGTCCACTAACTTATATAGAAGTATTATAAGAAAAACTAATACATATATTATTGAGTAAAATATCGTATACACATAAAAACATTCTCAGGCTTAATGAAGAGGAAATTTTATTGAGTATAAATATTTTATTGAGTACTAAATTATAATAAATTTAGTTTAAGTTTTAGACATTACTGATAATTTATTACTATAATAGGAAGAGTTACATTTTTTATCCATCTAAGCTTTTGATCTAAACTTTTGAAATAAGTGACATAATATGGACGATATGGTCCATTATAAATTTACACGTCTCTAGGAAGTTTCATATACATTTACACTGAAGATTAATTAGGTTAGAGTAGAATTATATCTTGTATAAAAAAAAAAATTACAATTAACGCATAATAAACATGATATTACTTAATGACATTTCAATAATTGTCAATTCTAATATTATCTTTTTGAGTTGGAATTGTCTCCCAAAATTTATGCAATTTATAGAATTTCAGTAACATTTTATTTTTGGATTTGAAGTAGTTGGACTTGGACATCTTAACTAGTGGACTTGGACCCCATTTTTGGATTTTATTAACTAGCTGGGATTAGTTTATTTTGGGAATGCTAAGATTGAGTTGTATATTGAATTCACTCAAAAATCAGTAGCTAGTTTAAGTTAAAGTAATAATAAATTACAAACTTTAATTAAGGGGGCGAAGAATGTGATTAGCAATTCCTAGTTATTGCTTCATATTCCTCTCTCCTTTCGAACCAATAATTTTTCTTCTCCTTCATTTCATTTCAATGGGTCATTTTACTCTAAATTCATTTCCATAAGTTAAGGGCTCTTTTTTCCTATATATTAATACTTTTCCAAATTCCATGGTTACCCCTTTCGTCTAATAAAAATTTTGCGTACTTTTTGGGTGGGGACCAATTTTGTTTTATTTTATCTTTGATTATTATTATAAGTGGGGTCCAATTTTATTGATGTAGATGATAATAACTAGTCATGTAGAGGATCCAATCAAAAGCAGCCAACTAAGCATATTCATGCATGGACTACGTGGCGACCCCTAGTTTTCCTTTTTGTAATGTTTTTGTATTCCTAATCACAACCGATTCATGTGGCCCAAAAAATTAAATTATGATTTACGAATATGTGATATAAAATATTAAGCCATACCAAAAAAAAAATATATATTTGTTCATACTTTACAATGCTCCATTATTGCTATTACATTTTGAAAGAATACATTTTTTCTAGTCCAATATGAGTGTTCCACTTGATACTTTATTAATCATAGCCTATTGTACATTCATTGTGTTTTTTTTTTTTTTTTTAATCATAAAATTTTTAAAGTTTAAAATGAAAAAAACAAATTATATCAAACACATCTGCATACTACGGTTGAGAGATTTTTATTTGCGTGGAAAGGTTAAAGAAAAAAAAGAAGAAAAAGAAACATATAATATATAGATTGTTATGTATATATTTATTAATTTTTTGAGGCGAAGTAAGCCATATTGTTATTTATTTTATTTCTAAAAAAATGATCATGCATAATTTATTCCTTGGGGGGGGGGAGATTATAGTCCAAGTGAATATATATAATTTTAAACAAAGTGTTCGTACATAGTTTGATTTCATTTATTCTTTTAGGGGGGGGGGGGGCGGGGGGAAGATTATTGTCCAAGTGAATATATATAATTATAAACAAAGTGTACGTACATAGTTTGATTTCATTTTCCATTTTGTTTAAAATCTTCAAGCCTCTATATTTGTTCACTAAAAATAACTTCTTCTTTTTTTCAATTTTAGAGGACTTGCCTAATTCTTCACCAAGAAAGAATCGACATGTGGATTTGAGTTTGGAATGTTTAAAGATAGATAACTTCTTCACACCTTCTTAGGAAGTAATGCCCCTCCTATAACTCAAAGAAAATGCTTCCTGCTCTTCTTTCCATTTTCCTTTGACTTAAATAGAAGTTTCTTTTACCTTTTTGCAAGAGTAATACTCTGTTTTGTCTCTAAGAAACTGAAGGAAATAAATGAAGATATAATTTTCAAACTTAACTTGGTTGATGAACACGGTTTTGTTAAGCATTTCATCAGATTACTTATTTTATATTTTCCTTTTGTATTAGTCATATCATACTTGTGATTGATGGATTATTTTTCATCTTACGATGTCCGAATTATTATTTGAAAAATATTGCTTTCTTGAATTCATACTGTTTGGAGAAAGCTTTTGCATTGGTTATTAATGATCATATGTAATACTCCCTTGCCAGTTGTATTCTTTAAAAAATAAGTAAATAAATAAAAGAACCATTATAGAACTGGAATATGAAGTTGACCATACTTATTAAGTGAAAAAAGACTGGATTTAACTATTAAGAGCTACATATTTTCATGGAACAGGCAAGGGAGTGTTCAATTCCTAAACCACCAACGGACTTCCAAAGAAATAATAACTGCATGATTCCGATTTTGTCAATAACTTTCATAACTAATGAGATCTAGATGAAAGCCATGGAAGTCACATAACCAGTAGTTTGTTTGTATCTATATGGTATCAGTTGTTCATGATGCTTGATGTACACACACATATAAAAAAAATATAATGGTATCTATTTTTACTGAAATATCAGAATGCATAGTATCACTAATCAAAGGAATTTAACTTCTTCTTTTTTTCAATTTTAGAGGACTTGCCTAATTCTTCACCAAGAAAGAATCGACATGTGGATTTGATTTTTATTAGTTCTATTTTTATGGGCCTGTTTAAATATTAGTGAAAATGTACACAACTTTTTAAAAAGTGTGAAACCAATTATTATTTTACAGTATGGGACCTTATTATAATTGGTGGACTTTGGCCTAGGCCTAGGCCTAGAACCAACCATGTACGTAACTAAGACTAATTTTTAATGTTTTAATAGAGACAGTACTCTAATTTCTGAACTCATTTTTTTTCCCTTATTGCATGTGGGACATCCACTCATACGTATATAAAAGTTGTGTAATAAACTCTTATCACAGAATCCCAAAACGCAGGGCAGAAACCTTTCACAAACCAAGTTTTTATGAGCATTTACATCTATATAGCCATATAGGTCATTCTCAATAATTTAAGTAATAAAGAATATCTGGGGAAAAAGATGGGAGCACTAATGTATTGTTATTATTATTATATTTATATATAAATATAAATATATATATATATATTTGCATAATTGAATTTCCTTTAAATCTTTTTTTTTTTTATGAGTGAATTTCCTTTAAATCTGTTTCCACCTCTTCCGTTGCCCTAGTATTAATGGGGAACACTACCCTTTGCCGGGTCATGTAAAAATCTATATACATATATGAACCATTTTGTCCTTTTGCAATTTTGGATCAAACTATGAAAATGCCAATTCACTTACGCAATCACCCTTTTTTGTTTTGTTTGTGAGCCATCCAAAACATAGGCCTTGAGTTATCCAATACAATATATATATATATATATATATATTAATGCTTATAAGTCAATACAAATTATAAATTCTAGATTTATTTTCATGGTTTAGATTAATCTTTACAAATTTAAGAGTAGTGTAGCATGCGTCGTTTAAAATTCTAAAAAACGTGACACTCTACAAGTTTAGGAAATAAAATCCTTAATTGGAAAATTGATAAACTTATTAAATCTTCTAAGCATAAATATTTATGCTTTTTGATATATATTTTCACTGACAAATGAGAATGTATAGCAATATTGGGTGTGAAGTTGTGTCTTCCACCTAAAGGAGTGGGCTTGCAGTAAGTGGTTAAGTTGGGGTCATGGTGCTACATCTATGCAATGGCCACTCCAAGTTTGCTCTTGTAAGCAAAGTCACAGAGCAGAGTAGAGCACGCAGAGGGTGATGATCCAAATAGATTAGGGAGCTACTGTGTGGTGTTTTGGCAGCACATCCATAAGGAGTAACCAAATGAGGGCCAAGCAAAGCTGTAGCCTATAGGTCCAGTTTTTTGTAGTGCTACGAATTTGTCTGTGTCATCGACATTAAATCTTGAATCCCAATTCCCATATTTATGGGAGATCAACCATGAAATGAAAACCATCCAAGTGGTGTCTATGTATGCCATGCATTACCTAGGTTAAAGAAGGCCACCAATCTTTTTGGAAATGACTTGACCTTCCAATAATGCAAACCAACCAGGTGCTCTAAGATTCTACTAGTCTAGTCCTATTCAAACTTTTCTTATTATTTCCGAATTATGTATATTTATTTATTTATACTATATATACTTTTGAGTTTTTTGCTGTTTGTGTCACTGTCTCCTATATAGAAATCCATTCATATAGTGTTTTAACACTCTGCAAGATTTTCTGCACCAACTTGGCACACTTTGCCACTGAAATGGTGCGTTTTTTTTTTTTTTTTATTGTTTGTCGTCTTTTGGTTATGATGTGGGTGCCTTAGTCTTCAGTCTTCACTGCCAGTGGTCAGTGGTCATTGTTCTAAAAATATTTTTCCGATAACTCAAACGTTTGGTCACTCTAGTAGAAACAACTTTATCCCTTTGAGAATGCCCACTCCTTTGAATGAACTGATTTTCTTTTAGACTCTTTTCGGTTTAGTAATAGTACTTTTTCCTATTTCAAGTCTAAGAATTAACTTAGGTTTTTTGTGTACAAAGCATGGAAGAACAACCGCTGCATTTGAAAGTGTTGAAGGATATTTTTGCATACCACTTTGGAACTTTGATTCTAGTATTAGATTAATTTCAGCACTCGTTCTATTCAAAGGACCACATCTTTTTTGTTAATCTTATGATGGTGGTTCTAAACAATGTTATGTATATATTTGTATGTTAATATTATGTTAGTTTTGAGATATTTGTGGTGTTAGTTACATTTGTGGTATTATGTTATTACAGGTCTATGAATCATTGTTTGGTATTACAGGTTCTTGGGTCTATGAATCATTGTTTGGTATTACAGGTCTTTCCAACAGGTTCTTTCAAACAGTGGTTTTAAAAATAAGCAGGGAAAAAAAAAAAAAAAAAAAAAAGACCTATAGCGGCGGTCAAAAACCGCCGCTAAAGGTGTACGTTTTATGTTTAAATTGAAGGTCTATAGCGGCGCTTACTGACCGCCGCTATAGGTTCAAACATATAGCGGCGTTTCTAAGCGCCGCTATAAGTGAACATTGTCCACTTTCATTGAAGGTCTATAGCGGCGCTTACTAACCGCCGCTATAGGTTCAAACATATAGCGGCGTTTCTAAGCGCCGCTATAAGTGAACTTTCTCCACTTTCATTGATTACCTATAGCGGCGGTTTGTGACCGCCGCTAAAGGCACTACCTTCAGCGGCGGGTCATAACCGCCGCTAAAAGTGCAATTGGCCCGAATTGTAAGCTCCTATAGTGGCGCTTGCTTCCCGCCGCAATAGCCCTTTCCCCGCCGCTAAAAGGTACATCTATAGCGGCGTTTTTGGTGACCGCCGCAATATACCTACAGCGGCACTGGAGCACTGGCGGTCTCGCCCGCCGCAATAGCACCCGCCGCTAAAGGTTACATGTACCTTTAGCGGCGGTTTTTGGGTCTTTAGCGGCGCTTCTGGCCCGCCGCAATAGCCTGTTTTTTTTGTAGTGGTTCTCTGAACCTCTCGATGCTATCATTAACGCAGATTTGCTTGCTGGAGGGGACCAAAACATGGAGTGTTGGGCATGCTATACTATTTATCAAGGTGCATCTTCTATCAAAGTAATAAAATCGTCATGCATTGGATGGGTATGTTTGAGAGTTCTCATCAGCTGTCTATTTATGGGATAATGATTTTTAGTAGTGGACATGCAAATAGCCGTGCTGTTGCCTAGCGATGTGGTTCCCCCTCACCAACAGTGATATATTTGGAATTGTTTATATAATTGTTTTTTCTAGCTTCCATTCTTGTCAATATGGAGCTGTGATGACATGTTCTGGGCAACATTGTCTGAGGTTTTTTGTATTCTAATCTGAATTTTCCTGCTGTTTGAGGACATTGCATCTTGCAGGATGTAAATGGGATTAAGAGCTCCCTAAAATCAATAGCTTTTACAGATACTCATATCAGTTGTTATTCATGAAAGACTAGCTTCCTCTCTCGCTCTCTCCTTGTTTACTAGCTCAAAAATAGTAAGAGTTTCAAATGTACGATTCGGTGCAAAATATAATAAATTAGCCGTTTTTAATTGTATACTTCTAGTCATTAAAAATATATGAGGTGAAGGACATTCAACAAATGTTTGGGTTTACAATCAAGTGGCAGAGTTGGCCAATAGAGAGGCTGTAGTGAAGGGCATTCAACAAATGTTTGGGTTTGACAGGTGGATGGATGTCCCGGCAAAGTCTGGATCCCTAGTAACCCTTACCTGTAAGTTATTTATGAACATTAGTTGGATAATAGGTATCGAACTCTGAATCTTATAATCTTTTCTTCTTGTATTGTTTTGGTTCCTTCATTTCAATGCACAAAAAAAAAGAATGGCAAGACAAAGCACATTGTTGGTGTTTGAAAAGCAGTAGAAATCATGTTCTAGAAAGCAAGTAAACATCGAAACGGATAGTTTTTATAGTCAAAGGTATATCGATTTATTGTTCTATCCCATGTTCTTTTCTTCCATCCAGAATTAGGCTTCTGGGTTGTTTGTCCTTATTTAGCAGTCCTTAAGTACAAGCTCATTAGTAAAGGCATGACACATTGACAGGTAGTTCAGATTGAATAAACTAGAATTCTAATTCTTATATATAAATTTCCTTCTTGTCCTTTCCATATAACATGATTTGCTTTATGTTAAAGTATGCAAGGAGGTTTTATTTGTTTGGAACTGTTAAAAGCCCCCTTTTTTGGTTGGGTTGATCTGTCCATTAGAATTGATTTTATTCAGCCAACCCAATTCAGGCATGGATCAAGAGCTGGCTGAAGGATATCAGGGGAAATTTAAAGAACTTAAAGTACTTATAGCTGTCGCTTGTCTTTATTTTATGGTCTATTTGAACTAAATGTTGAGTTCTGTCCAAACTTCTAATTTTTTTCTTATATTCACTCAATTGATCATAAGTTTGTTTAACCAAAACTTGTAAATGTGTACAATGAAATTGAGTGAACAACATACTTTTGTCTTCATCGTTAATTACACCGAACAATTATAAATAAAAGTTCTTAAACAAAATACAATGAGACTTTTAATTACAAAGAAATTTCTATCTTGGAATTTAGCTTTCACTAAAACCCAAACAGATTGCTTAAGGCTTTAACAACTTGTGGCTGGAATATGGATTTGGATTTGAACTTTGGATTGCTTGTGTTGTGGTTTGTCATGAAGTATCAAATTATGACTACTACTACATGTAGAGTATGACCAAAATAGTAACGTTGCTTTCTGGTACAATCTGCAACAAAACTGCTAATTGCATCAATTAAAAATTTTAGGTTATTGGTAAAGATTAAGAATGCACCCTAATGAGTATTTGGTTCCTTTGGTGGCCTTTCTCTGAAGGTACTTGAAATTTCCCCCTTTTAATCCAAATGTGAATTTTCCCCTCTACTCATGATATGAATTACGGAGAGTTAACTATCCACTTAAAATGGATTTAGGCCAATTGCTTATCGTTGTGTAAATATATTATGATTAGCAGAGACATAGTCCTAGTATATCTTAGAGGTAATTTTAGATAAAAGATACATGTGCTTACTATACTATTATTTGTTGATGCAGGTTAAGATTCTCCTGAATACTCTCTTGCTAGAGGTTATGAGTCTCTGGAATAGCATAATGGGGATGATAAAAGGTGAGAAAATCTTAATGTATTTTAATTCCAAATTAACAATAACATCAAGAAACTATTTCACTAACTTTATGTTTATGTTTTTTTTTTTTCTTTTTTTGGAGATTATGTACTCTTTGATTTGTATTAGAAGAAATATGAGATAGAATATATGAAGTGATATTCACTTGTTCAATGATTCTATTGACAGAGAAGAGAATCGAGATGGAGAAAGCATTGCAGGTGTTTGAGGCCAAAGAAGAGTACTTCATCCACAATGGAGCAATCTTACTAGAGAAGCAAATCTCCTGCAACCAAGGTAGAGATATAGAGACGATTGGGGTTTTCTCTGCCAAGGACATCTGACAAGCTGCAAATAACTATGATCCTGATCTAATACTTGGTGCTGAAATTGGAACTGTCTACAAAGGAAAACTAGATGATCGGCAAGTTGCTATTAAAGTTAAAGGCCCTCTTAGACTTTGGTCCTTTGAGAAGACAATAGATTTCTTCTTAAATCAAGTTGCAATATAACAATTAATCAGTAACAAGAATGTTTTGAGACTCTATGGTTGCTGCCTGGAAACTGTAATTCCCATCCTGGTTTTTGAGCTCATCTCCAACAACACTCTTTTTAATAATCTTCATGGTAAAGGCAAATGGGTTCCTCACCTGATCTCATGGCTTGACCGTGTGAGAATTGCCATGGAGACATCCTATGCTATATGTTACATGCATTATGGCAGGTCAAGACCAATAGTACATTTGGATAAATCTTTCACTGCCAAACTATCTTATTTTGGTTTTGGGGTTTCAATTGCACCAGGAGAAAGAGTTTTTTCAAGGTAATTCAGTTGAGGGAACCTTTGGATGTGTTGACCCTGAATATCAAGAGACATTACGTGTTACTGAAAAGTGTGATTTTTATTTATTTATTTATTTAGTTTTGTAGTTTTCATCGTATATTAGATTATTAGTTTTTAATAAATTATGGCCTGGAGTCTAATTCGTATTTAGGTTTGAGGACTCATGCAAAATGGTCCAAATGAGAGAAATGTGCCAAAGAGAGACTGAATGTTAGCTAATTTCATATTGAGCTTATTGATGACTTTGTTCATCAATTACATAGAACGATTACAAATAAAAGTTTTTAAACAAATACAATGAAATTTTTCATTACAAAGAAATTCTATCTTTTGGATTTTAGCCTTAATAAGAATCCTAATAGATTGTTTAAGGCTTTAACAACTTATGGCTGGATGGAGTGGTTTTGTTGTGGGTTTGGGTCGTGAGTGTGGATTTAGACCCTGGATTGCTTGTGTGATGGTTTTGGTTAGAGAGCTTCATGGCCTTTGTCTGTTTGTCAGTATTGGGTTGGTTTTAACTTGTAAGGGACTGGGTGTTAGTTGGGCAGAGTGTGCTTTGGATCTCGATTCTCAAATCTTTTGTTTTTTCCATGGTTTAAGAATCCATGTTGTCCACCGTGATCATGATCTGAGACAGGTAAGGACAACTTATCCGTCGATAATTTGATTCAAAGTAAATTTTTTAGTAGGTGAAAAAACTTTCGAAGTACATCAAGAGGCAAAAGCGTTAATATTATAGCTTAGCAATGTAATTCATGTGGTAGTAGCACCCATTTCCATTCAAACTCAAATGGCATTACACACAATCTCATTGCAGAAAAGTCCAATAATCTTCTAAGAAGTGAGCAACTAGCACAAATAAGTAACACAAATCACTGAACAATAATAAAGAAATCCAGTGACTTACAGAGTATTTGAACCCATTTTATCAAATTCCAGCAACCTTCCTTCCGATTGACTGAGCTCTCCCCACCACATTCCAAGCACTCCTAACAATCAGAGTCACCGAAAGACAATTTTACAGAAATTTTGAAACAAGAGAATTGTACAGAAAAACTACATGAATATCTTTGTAAACGTGGTTAATGACTACATGCAGACATATATGCCAAAACCCATAAATTCTCTAAACTGGGTAACCAAAATAAATCAAATGTTGATGGGCTAGAGTGACTGAGTGAGAGTGAGAGTGAGCCAGAAATCTGTCATAACCGAAATATCGATTACCATTTAAAGGAAGTCTACAATCATTAGGAAAAACATCAAATTCATGACGATTTTTGTGCATAGAGCACCCACAAAAGGTGAGTCTATCAAGTAATCACATTATCAAAGTACAAAAAACTACAAGCTTTTGGTTAGTTCATTACAATCTACACGGGTCAAATTCACACTCATACTCTTACTGATTAGGTTGTGTAGTGAACTAGTGGCCCCTGTTACTTTCTATAACGAGCTCATGTGCTCAACCAGTCCACCGACTAGAGACAATGGAGTGACATCCAGGAGCACAATGTCACTAACTTCTCCAGCTAAAACACCAGCTTGAAAAAAAAAAGTTAACTGAAATAAATATTGATGCCTCAACAATTTACGCAATATCAGTAAGTATTACAGCAGATAATATCAGAAATAGAGAGTTATAGTCATTTATTTTTCAAATAGACTAAGAAAAAAATTTAAAGCACGTTAGAATAATGGTAGAATAATTAAATTCACTATTTCTAGTAGCTTAAGCTATTAGAATAAGAAGTAATTTATCTTCATATCAGAGAGTTCAACTGCTCTACCTCCTATTAAAAAAATTTTAGAAGTCCTACATGTTAGCAACCCACTTAAGTGGTAATTTATCTCAACAAGATAAGGACAAACCTGAACTGCAGCCCCAAGAGCAACAACTTCATCAGGATTTACAGTCACATTGGGCTCTTTTCCAGTCATCTTCCTCACAAGCTCCTCAACAGCTGGGATGCGAGCAGAACGACCAACAAGGATTACTTCATCTAAATCTTTGAAGGAAAGATTTGCATCTTTCAAGGCAGTTTCAACTGGTCCTCGTAGCCTAAGAAAAAAAATAGATTTCAGTTGTAATGTAATCCACTGAACTTATGCAGGCAGATAGGTATTCATATTAGCAAAAACAGACTGTTTTAGATCAAAAGGCAGCAAACTCCAGTAATGGAAATCAAACACACACTGATATTTCACATGAGAATCATTCCATTTTGGAACATGCATAGAGGGCAACCACAGAGTAGCAGTTTTCAACTTACATATCTGTCTAGCAAATCTGAACATAATTCTTCAAATTTGACCCTTGTTAGGGTGGTGTCAATGTGTTTTGGGCCATCTGCAGTGGCAGTAATGAAAGGTAAACTGTAAAAACAGAAAGCTTTTCCTCAGTGATCATGCCAAAGAGAGAGATCCATTCATAGAAAGAAGGCAAAGAAATTGTCACATACCTACTACTGGTCTGAGTCAGAGATGACAGCTCCATCTTTGCTTTCTCCGTAGTCTCTATGAGACGTTGCAGAGCTTGCTTGTCTTTCAGAAGGTCTATTCCTTCATCTCTTTTAAAGTTTTGGGCAAGCCAATCAACTATTCTCTGTTTTTAAGATTATAGAATATAGACGTGTAATTTCAGTAACAACTAACAGACCAGAAAACAAAGAACAGCAAAAGCTCTATTCATTTGTCTTGTTCAAAACGTGTCAAAATCATCTCCTCCTAGATGAGTCTCCCCTGATGTGGAAAGTACCTCAAATACTCCATCTCCAACCTCAAGAACTGCTGATTTAAAACATAACAAAGTACAACAATCACTGACTAACAATTTCCTTGTGCACCAAAAGAAAACAAGTGTAAAATCACATCTGATGAGTATTATTGTGCTATTTTTAGAAAACTATAATCCATATATTCATAATTCTGGTAAAAATATCACTTATATATGCTGTTTAATTGAATTAAAGGACCGGGATCCAATAGCAATGGTAACAAAAAGGTAAAAAGTAGTGAAAGGGCGGTGTTCAAATGATTGTATGCTACCTAACTACTGTTGTATTAATTCAAAAACCTTTTAAGAGATCAGATGTTTCAAAACCACAAGGTCCAGGTCACTCTTTTAATCTATAAAACTGCTTTTGGAAGATTGAATTTCGGGAATCACAAAATACCACATGTTCGTCAAATGCTCATTGACACACAGATGGATTGTCACATTACCACCTTGTGCTTGTTAATTTGTTTCATAATTCATATGTATTCCTAAGAGGCCAAGACATTCCTCAATTCTTTTTTGGCAATCTCACCCAACACAATCCCTTAATATAATACTTATAATTACAGTTGGGGAGCAGATGCCAATGCAGCAAGATAGGTAAAACCTTTTACAACACTGTAAATAAAGCTTCCAAACTGCAGCTGAAAGAACAACATCTGAATCTGAGCTATAGTTCATGCAACGGTATAATCCCGCAAACTACAAAAAATGACTATGCCTTGTAAAGATCAGCCAACGTTTATCTAAAGACAATGACACCAAGAAATTCCTGAACTAGAAATCCATTTCAGAAATTTCTCCTAAAACAAAAATAGCTTGATTTCAAATTACATTAAAGGGCATAGCAAAATCAATTAAAACGTTCAAATCATTGCCCAAAAATCCCAAAATGCTATAGAGAGAAGTCCTGACTGAATTCATGAGAAAATTTGAGGCATGCTGATTATTTCTGATTGGTCCTGGTTTGTTTTTTGCAATTTGGTTGTGTCAGAAATGCGTGTATGTGTGTGTGTGTGTGTGTGTGTAGAGGATGATGGAAGCTTTAATTTGTTCTTTTGCTAACAGCCAAGCTGCTAGTTGCTCTTTATCAACAATAAGTCCCAAAGGGGATCATTCTATTTTTGAAAGTCCCAAGTGGTCAATGCAGTCATCAAGCTGAACTAGATTGAGGAACCAATGTACAACACCAAAGGAGCTGTACCAAAATTTTAAGGAATAGTTTGCAGCAAAGCTGCTAGTTCTCTGTCATCTGCCTTGAAGAATTCCTCTGGTTTGGATAAAGATCTTATCATCCCCCAAAGAACAAATGAATAAAGAGATTGAACAAGAGGAAATCTGTTATTGTTAACCTATGGTCAAGCATGTAAGTTATCAACAATGCATCCATGTTATCTAATACCTAACACAGCTAGGAATAGATACAAGAATACAAGGCACACCAAAATGTGGAGGAATCACTCACACCTCTCAGATAGTCAAGCTGGGAAGAATTTCAAACATTAATATTTGTAAACCTCCAATTTAGCAGGCATTTGAGGCAATGACCATAACTAATACATAGTGGATAACCCAAAAGGTTCTACTTTGCATATGCAAATGGAACAGCCTGACTACAATCCACAAGGATAATTCTCTATAAAATAAGTAAAAAAACAAACATGTGAGGTGGATTAGCCGGAGAAAAGGAAAAAAGTCAATGAACTCTGCCTTACTCCTCTCATAAAAAGGACTATGGGTGAGATTTTTCAACTGGGTGTGCATGTAACTTACCAATAACAAAGAAAAATCCAATAAGAGGAGTAACAAAGCAATTGGCATACCTGAATCATCAAAGTACCACCTCCAAATCCAAGGTCAAAAACCAGAATGGTCTCATTGTTTTTCTTCTCAAACCCATAAGCAAGCGAAGCAGCAATAGGTTCATTGATTATTCGCAGGACGTCTAACCCTGCGATGCGACCTGCATCTTTCGTAGCTGTCCTCTGCAAGTCATTGAAGTATGCAGGCACTGTGATCACTGCTTTACTCACCCCATCATTCAGAAACTTGGATGCATTCTCCACAAGCTTCCTCAATACCTATGCAGAAATCTCCTCAGCTGCAAATTGCTTGCCTATGGCCGGACACTTGAGCTGCTAGTTGCTTTTTCAATAAGTAATAGTTTGTCATGATATAAGACATCAGATAATCCAAATTCAAATTATCTCCAACATACTAATAATTAAATGATTTTATTAAACATTGTCTATCATGATATCTGAACATGTGATAGCATACTAATGGTTATAAGAATACAAAATTATCAAAATTACCATTTAAGTGATAGTTTATTATGATTGCATAACAAGTAACGTCTAACCCAAATTCAAATCCTATCTATAATCTACTAGTATTTAAATTATTAAACTTACAGTCATTTATAATAATAATATATGTTTGATTCAAAAAAAAAAAAAAACCATTCAAGATTAATCTAAAAATTGGGTTTTGATCAAACAACACCAGAACAAGTCATGGTATCCAACAAAGCAATCCTAAGTTCCTGTCCCCAAATAGCATGCTAATAGTTAAAAGATTATTAAAATTCACATAATAAGCTCTAGTGAACACTAATCCAAATACAAATTCTGTCCCTAATCTACAAATTCTGCCTTTAATTTACAAATGGTCAAGTTAAAATACTAACTTTACAGAATAAACTTAAAAGAAAAGTGATAAATTTACCAACCTGTTTGGCCTCCTCATCCACTTCAGACATCTTCCTCCCAATAAACCTTTTGACAGAAAAGAAAGTGTTCGCAGGATTCACCACAGCTTGTCTCTTAGCAATTTGCCCCACAAGCTTATCACCATTCTTGGTGTACGCCACCACAGATGGTGTCGTTCTCTGCCCCTCAGCATTAGTCACAATCGTTGGCTTCCCCCCTTCCATGGCTGCCACTGCACTGTTAGTTGTCCCCAAGTCAATACCACCACATTGTTGTTCCCATTTCTCCTCCTCCTTCTACTACTACAACTACTCCATTTCGTTTTTGGTTGCTGACCCAAGAACAAGTTTCTTGAGCTGGTTATGGTACACCAAGTTTTTTTGCTTGGCTTATGGGAACACGAAGGATAGAAGTGGATATGGGTTGGTGTTAAAGTTGCCATTTTTCTTTTCTTTTGGGTTTGCTATTTGCAAAGACTTGAACTTTTTGTGTTTGTGTGATAATGCAAAGAGTATTTTGGGTTTTGTAATAAGAGAGAGATATCCATGTGGGCACTTCTGGAATGCTCTAAGTTTGCATAGTTCTGTCACTTGCTGAGACTGTGTAGAAGGTTTGGAGTTTTTGGAAGGAACAATAAGGAAGCGCCTAGAAAGTCGACAGCTGGGGACTTCGAACTATAACTAGTACTCTCGTTTCGCACGTGTGACATGGTTCAAGGATTGGGAAGAGTAAAGATTAAAAATATATATAAACAGATTTTTTTTTTTAAGATTGAAAATATAAAATCTCTTGGTGATTAGAAGGTAGTAAAAGAGAACTAGAGATTGCTAATTCGGCCCAACCCAATATCTAGTATTTTTGGATTCGTAATATTTCTAACCCATGCAATCTAACTCAATCAATAGTACTATTAATAGTTTAAAAAACAATATATTTTTAATTTATTAGTTTGATTTATTTTGGATTTTGGATTTCGGGATTTAGTATAAAATTTATATGTATTATAGTTTAAATTATTTTGGTATTTTGAGACTTAGTTTTGAAGAAACTAGAATATATTAGGCTCAATTGTTGTAATTATTAATTAATTAAAAGACATGAATTGCTGAATAAAAACCTAATTATTTTTATTAGGTCTCACAGGTGAGACTAACCCAATTCACCCAGTTTGGGTTGCTTTTAAAGGTAACATGGATTGGATTAGCTTGGAGATTTCTCAACTTAAAGGTTGGATTGAGTTGAAAATATATACTACAAATCTAATCCAACCTGACCTACAAATTGAAAGAAATTAAGCTTTTTTATTCAAGAAATATGAGTTAATCATGTTCTTTGAGCTAAGATTTTCCAATTTCCACTAAAAAGAATTCTTAAAAATTTAAGCCCATATGCAAAAGAAATTTCTTTTAATAGTTACATTCAACTTACGCTAGAAAAATTGAAAGAAGTTAGAAGTAAAATAAAATAGAAATAAAAATTAGAGTATGAAGTATGAACCACTGACATAATACAGTTACATACTTTCTAATGGAGATATATTAATCCTAATAATAGTACAGTATAATATAATTGGTACATTAGATTGAGAATGCATGATGATATGCAAAAAGTGCAAGGGAAATTAAAAAAATTAATATGATTCGTTCTAATTCAAAATTTGCACATTAAAATTGCCAACACGATATTAACCCTAAAAAATTATGGTATGTGTTTTTAAATAAAAACATAGCTAAGCCCCATGACTCAAAAAAGTGATGACGATATAGCTTTAATCAAATTAGTTTTTAACAAATTAGTATTTGCAATTTGTGAAGGGCGTTTTGGGTGGCCTCTTTGTCCTTTATCTAAATTGTGCAAGAAAACCTCAAAGCCAATCTTAGGAAATAGTGAAACTTCATAGGGTTCTTTCGTCTAGATGTAGGTAACTCGCATCTTGTTTTGGGTTTTTAATTATATAATCATTTTCCATTCTCCCCAGAAAATTATTCACACAATAATACATCCATATAATTTTTTCCACGTACAAATTTGTAGCGTGATACTTCAAAATGAAGATATGGACCATTACCATAATAAGACCATTTTTACTGGTTTAATATTTTAATGCTTCATTGTTGGGAGTGTGTCATGGATTGTATCGAAATAAGTTTAGAGATTGTAACTTGTAACCCAAGCCTCTCCACTCCAACAATAAAAGTCTACATTGTCTCTCATTGCCACTCTTTTCAAAATGATTTGCATTTTATGCTCGTGTACAATATATTAGTGTACTAGACACGTTGAAATTTAGACATGAGTTTAATTATGGACACGCATCCAATATATAAGTGTACTGTGATCACTGCTTTACTCACCTCATCATTCAGAAATTTGGATGCATCCTCCACAAGCTTCCTCAATACCTGTGCAAAATTCTCCTCAGCTGCAAATTGCTTGCCTATGGCCGGACACTCGAGCTTCATGTTGCCAATTTCATCTCGCACGACCTTGTAGGACACCTATATTGAAATATTGGAATAATGGACACCTATATTGGCTTTTAAGCATTGTTTATCATGGTATCAAACAATTGATCCAAAATTCCTATCGCTAATTAGTCAACTAATAGTTAAAATATTACTAGCCTCATCACACGAGCTCCACATGTGCGATAAGACTCATTTTTATTTTGAATTTAATGTAATTTTTCCTTTTGAATTTATCTATTATTAGTAAGGTTACACAGAAAGGGATTTTTAAGAAATTAAAATTTACAATTTGAAATAGAGTAAACCCCTACGTTTAGTGCGTGCTAATTTTTAAGAAAAAATATATCCCACTTGGGTGAGATATATGTAAAAGGAAAGTGCTAATTTTTAGGATAAAAAGTTTCTCTGGTTGTTTTTTTTTAATTTTTATAGATTTTGTGAATTAAAATTTTAACCATATATATTTTATTTTTTAAAAATAAAGATTATCTAATTAGCTTAGGGATATTTTTGACATTTTCTGAAAGCATAACTAACTTTCTAAATCCACTTAATATATAAAGATAAAGAAATTTTTTTTTTTGTTGAGAATGAGATAAAGATTAACAATATAAGCTTTTTTTAACAAGTAATAGTTTCTCATAATATAAAATATCAGATGATCCAGATTCAAATTATCTCCAACATACTAATAATTAAATGATTTTATTAAACATTATCGCACGTGCTAAGCGTGTGTTTCATTTAAGCACACGGTGTCGTTTACAGGTCCCACATAATGAACACGCTTTGCAATACAGTGTCGTTTGTTATTTTGTTTAGTTGTTGCCCTTTTAGGCTTTTAAAAAAACCAACTCAACCATATAGGTTTTCGGTCCAGGTCCCAGGCTGGACTGAAACAAAAAGTTACTAAATATATTTTTAGGGTTGGGTTCAAGTTACACCTAGTGCAACTCTAAGTAACATTACACCACTCAATATTTTTTAATTGAATGCAAATTTTGATAAATCTACTGTTAGATTACATTATCTTCGTATATTCTTCATGCTTACAAAATTTCAATGTGATCAAAGATTAATAGCTATGTCATTAATCAATCTTTTAAATTCAAGTTTTTGTAGTTTAAAATAATACATAAAAGATGAGTTTATAGATCAAATGGTAAATAACATTTAATTGGCATGAAAATTGGCATGCTTGATAAGAACATATAGAATATGTAATTTAACGGTGGGATTTTCAAAATATGAATTTTATAACAAGTTATCGGGTGGTGTAATATTTCTTAAATTTACATCAGGTGTAACTTGAACCTAACCCATATTTTTAATATTTTATATTTAAGAAAAAAAAAAAAAAAAAACCAAAAACGCACATGTTGTAATACATGAAAGACTAGGGACTAGTTAGTTCAGATATACAAGTTTGGAAATCTGAAAATTTCTTTAACCTATCATTCCACATTCCATGGCCTACGACGTTCACCTTTTTGTTTCACATATCAGAATGGTCCTCCGTTTTGGTAGATAAGTATGCATCCTAGATTATTGAGGTAAGTATTCTTTATTGGATCAACCTGGCTTTGGAAAACAGTACAACATTGGGTGGGGTAGGGGTTCTATAGAAATTACTTGATTTATTTATTTTTGGTGTTACATATTGTGAGGAATTATTAATGGGCTTAAAGAGGAAGATCAATTCATGTAACTTTGATGTATTTTGAAATTTTTCTTAAGAAAAAAAGATTTTTTTTTTGTTGGTTGAAGTTTCTGACTTTTGTTTGGTGGCAAAGAAAATTTGGGCGCTGAAATGAAGATTTTCTATGGGACATCTAAATTGGGTGGGGTAGGGGTTCTATAGGAATTAATTGATTTATTTAATTTTTGGGGTTAAAGATGATTGGAATTTTTATGATCTTTGATTTTTCTTGCTCCTGCAGGGTTCTCTGCAAGTTCTTTGCTCATGGGGCGTGTCTGAAAGGGGAGCATTGTGAGTTTTCACATGATTGGAAGGATCCTCCGCATAACGTAGATCTTTTGGTCTCAGCTTGATTTCATTATATCTGCCCATTAATTTTCATTTAGTAAGGTTCCCACATGTGGAAAACATTACTTGCATCCTTTCAGACTTGAGGAAAGAGAGGAGCATTTGAAATCATGTGATAAAAAGCAAAAGCACTTGGGAGGCATTAAAACATAGTCAAGAAATAGAATGCAGTGTTTGTCTAGAATGTGTTCTGTCGAAGCCCACGACAGCAGAACGGAAGTTTGGGTTGCTGTCGGAATGTGACCATCCATTCTGTATATCCTGCATTAGGAATTGGCGTAGTAAGTTATCATACTTTGTTAGTTATTCCAAGTGTCATTTGGTATTCTTTGAAGGAAGAGAAGTAGGACATTGTTGATAGCTACAAGGCAAAGCTCAAGTAATTTCTTAACTCTTGTCTAGACCTTCATGTTACTTGTGATCCTGTTTCTGGTTTTTGATTTTCAAATTTGATTTGTGTCCCCCTTTAAATACTTCTACTAGAGTTGTAATTCACTAACATTCTAGTAACACGGAGTCATCTACTACTACTACTCTCTTGTTTAGTTGAGAAAATTCTATCAGAAAGTTTTTGAGAACTTGCGACTTTCAGATACTATTTAGTCAATTTTCCTGAAAGTTTTGGTAGTAAATTCAAGAAACTGATAAACAATTTAGATAACTAACAATTGAAGTATTGTGAACGCATATTGTTGTTCTCAGTTTTGTAATTTGTTATTGTCTTTCTTGCAGGTCCATTGATTGCAAGCACTTCGATTTTGGGAATGGAAACTGCCCATTTGGGAGTAGTTGCTTTTATAAGGTAACGTGAATGTTAAAAAGATAAATAGTTATTGCGATTTTCATTTTTCAAAGGTTTCTGGTTTAACTAATCTTAAGTGCAACGGTTTTACTTGTATGCTATACACATAATCAAATTTGATTCTCTTTAGTGTAATGGTTGTTGTATGCGTCCTTTACTACCTGGAAATTTATTATTCTGTGTTAGTAAAGATTTATGTCTCATTGATTCTTGATCTTCTGGGATTTTGCAGTGACGATGTGGTGGTTTTCTATAATTGTTGTATTTTGCATTTTGTTGGTTGATGACTTGTTTTTTCTTTTTGGTTTTCTTTTAATTATATTTTGAGTAGTTGAATGCATGCTCCGTTGCTTAATTGAACACAATGGTGTTTTACACAAGAATATAAGATAAGTTATGCTTTAGTTCAGATATACAAGTTTGGAAATCTGAAAATTTCTTATCATTTCTTCCCTTCTCTTCCCCTTTTCTAAAGAAACATAATGACTGATATCAAAATCATACAACTTTCTTACTTCTAAGGAGATCATCTATACAATTATATACAATCCTTCTCCCATCATTCCACATTCCAGTGAACATGGCCTACGGCGTTCACCTTTTTGTTTCACATATCAGAATGGTCCTCCTTTTTGGTAGATTAGTATGTATCCTAGATTATTGAGATAAGTATTTTTTATTAAATCAACCTGGCTTTGGAAAACAGTACTACATCATAATCTTTAATGATGATTTGATGTATTATTGTTGTTGATGCTGTTGTATTTAGTGTTATTATTTTGGGTTGCATCTCAACAGCAAAACGAAGCCTGTAGTCCAGTTAGTTGTGGTAAGGCTTTAAGAGTGTGATTAACTGGGCTTGGTAAGTGGTAACTGGAAGACTAGGGGATAATTTATTAACTTTTTTCTTTTTGAAGTTAAAGAAGAAACTTGCCTTGGATGAACCATAGGAGATTTAGTTATGTATTATTTATAATTTTGAATTTATATTTGACATTGATTGCTATTTTGTTTAGCACCTGGGATTTTAATAGTTTGCTACATGGTGTATCTATTTTGTTTAAACCTATGTCTACATATATGCAACCTAAGCAAGAAGTAGGGTATTATTATGTATCTAAATGTAGCATTCTAATCATAAATTACTAATTAGTGGACACAAATAAGCTTATAAGTTATAAGTTCATGTCCTTGTTTTGTAAATTTATTAATAGTGTGGAAAGAAAAAAAGAACATGTACTGATTCCCCCAAAAGCTTAAGCTATTGGGATATGGAAAATTTTATCATTTTACCACATACTTTTAACAACATGAATAAAATAATACCTAGAAAAGAGAATACCCTTTCACTTGACTAAACTTACATCTTACTCTTGTTCTTCTTAGCACTCTGAGGAGCCAATAACCTGCAACTGCCAGCACCTCAGGGCGTTTTTGCCTGTTATTCAGACATCAACCACTTCATATTCCCTTCTCACCAGATTATCCCCGAGGCAGTAGTGTACCCCTATGTCACTGATGATGTTATGGTACTAGTGGTACTTTCCTGTTTGCTTTTCACTAAGGCCTCCCAAGTTTCCCTATTGAACATGCTCCTTTCTTGCTTCAATTTATTATTATTATATATTTTTTTTATTGGTTAGGAATTCTAATGCTACCACCTGAACACCTCCCTTCCCTGTACCCCAAGCACGTATGTGCTTGGGAGGTACCAATCCGCATAAGAGGCGGTTGGTTGCTACATTATGCATTTCAAGTGTCGAGTATCTGTATTCTGTGCCAGGAACTGATATAATCATCTACATACGTGCTTGGGAGGTACCAATCCACATAAGAGGCGGTTGGTTGCTACATTGTGCATTTCAAGTGTCAAGTATTTGTATTCTGTGCCAGGAATTGATATAATCATCTACAAAATTACAAATTGCTGTAGTTGGTTGCTACATTGTGCATTTCAAGTGTCTCGTATCTGTATTCTGTGCTAGGAACTGATATAATCATCTACAAAATTACAAATTGCTTACCTTATCGAAGGCTCTAGCATAGCAAATTAACATTTTCTAAAACAATGTGACAATTTTGTTCTCTCACACTCTCTCTCTCTTTTGTGCTTGTTTTTCGGAGTCTCTGTGGTTTATTTTCTGGCTTTATCGGTAAGTATAGGTGGGGCACAAATGGTCAATTTCTTTTTATGTGGCAATTGTATTATTGATGTTCCTAGAGTTGCTGTCAGAATGGCTTCTAGTAAATGCTGTTCCAAGAATTATACACCTTTTGTTTGTAATTTACTTCCATCTAGGAGAGGGTTAGCTTTATGACTCCTTTAATGGGTAGAATGTTTGTTGTGTTCCAGCATAAGGTCAAGCCAGGCTCATACACTTGGAGACATCACAGGCCCCCTCCACGAAGAACTGGTTTTGTGGATGACCTGTTTGATATGTTCAACTCCATAGAAGAATTAACAGCCTCCGAGACAGTTCTCGACCCCTTGGAAGAATTAACATCCTTGGAGATGGCTCTTTTTTTAAGGGATCTGATTCTGGATGCATCTGACTCATCAAGTGATGAAGAAGATTTTTATAGCCCATGAGCTACTAGAGATAGCCAGTTGTAATCATGTTGATTGTTTGTGGGGATTTTCTAAACATTGCCGTGTTGGCATTTTGTCAGCCTACTACTCTTTGCATCAGTAGAAAGACTTGCTTGTAGTTTTTGAACTCTATATTATGACAAGATACTTTTATTTATAATTGACATCTTGGTTTCCCTGCTGGGGTTAGATTGTTTTTGCTTGGGATGATTACTGGCATTATCCAATGTTGATGTCAATAAGCCTGGAAGTGTAGGTTCTTTGGTAGATATTTGATTGCTGGAGCACATAATAATTTTATGGTTGTTATTAATGGTGCTCAGTTTCCTTGGATACTTTGTAAGCAAAGAACTTTCTTGTAGTTTGACATGTACATTTCAATTTCCTGTTTGAAGGTCTTCCTTTTACAAATTTTCTCTTTTTAGTGAGTTTATGCTCCTTACAGTTTGATATTTAATACATTTGACAAACATGGCTAGTGAAGTGATTACCATTGTGGTGTATAATGTTATATTTGTTATATTTCTTTCCCATGAGTGGAAGAGGGGTTACTAAGCTTGTTGAGCTTCTTTTGGAAAACCTTCAGTAAAGGGTGCTGTGGACTTGCCTTATGAAGTGGTTTGTTTGCAAATATGGGTTGTTACAGAAGGCTCATCTTTGTGACTTGTATGTCATGTTACAAATGTATTCATTTCTGTGCTGCATCATTTTTCTCTTTACAGGTTTATGAGCCTTCTCAGCTTGAAAGTATATGCATCTGCTTTTTATTTCCCCTATTTTGGTTATGGGGGCTGCATGCAATGTAATAAGTTCAGAGCCTGATTAGGTTTTTTTTTTGCGTGGATGTTCTCTTATTGCAGCATGCATATCGAGATGGCCGTCTGGAGGAGGTAGTTCTACGTCATCTTGGGTCTGAAGATGTAGAAACTGTGATAGCTAAAAAATATTAGGTTTGTCTGAACTTTTAGTTGTTATTCTATTCTCCTTGGTCCAATTTTGTTTTATGTTCCTTAATTTTGGGAAATGTTTTTATTCCAACAAGAGCTCAAACTAATAAATAAAAGAAAATTTGTATACTGTGTACCCATGGTGCAAGGGCTTTACCTGACCTCTACTTGGAATGCATTAGCAGTACATGCTAGGTATATTGAGCAAAAAATATCAGTCTTTGTCAAATAATGGCTTTGTTGGCCATCAGGAAAGTTGTCAATGATGGCATGCTCTTGTACTCACTGAATCTAAAGGATTGTTTTGATGGTTATAAACTTATAATACCACCTTAGCACTGTGGTTTTTCCAAAAAACTGGTTATCAGTTGCACCAGTTTCATCATCTGCAAAAAGTCTCTTAAATTGCTTGAACCTGTAATCATATTGCAGGATATCTAATGATATGGAGAAATCATGTGCCACTTCAATTGCTGAGTTCTTTTCAAATGCCAGTGTGACACTTCAGTTGTTTTTGAGGTATAATGCAATAGAGATATTTATATGCTTTTTTAAGATTTGTGAAAGGTGATGGTTGCTTAGTTGGACCCCATAAGTGACCTTCAATGTCTCTTTGCTTTACAAATATATATTTTGGTTCCATTGCCTCTGCTCCCTAGTTGTATGTATTCACCTTTCAATGGTGTGATGTTTGATTCAACCTGTTATGGGTGTTGGGAAGTTTAGGGTTCGTTTGGTAATGTTGTTCTAGTATTGTTGTTTGTATATTTTGGAAATGCGTATGGGTGAAAAAGTGTAAAAAAAAGTGTAATGTTATTTAAACACTGAAAATTGTTGTTTAAACTACAGTAACAAACAGGCCCTTAGGTTTCGGTATTTTTTTGGTCCAACAAAGTGATTTAGAGGTTGGGTCTTGGTGAGATGTCAAGTGCCTTCCACAAAAAGTTACATGTTATGGGTTTGACCTTGGTATTTGACTTGATGATTGGTTCTTATTTCTATGTTTATATTGATAACTTGGATTGACATGAAATTGTTGGACGGTTCTTACAACTCATGCCAAATGAAATATGCAGTAATGGTTTATAGGTCATAAGCTTTTGTTAGGATTTTCATTTACCGTACAAATCAGGTTTCAAGATTCTTCTACAAATCTGGGAATCCTAGGAATTCTTTCTCAATGTCCCTTCTTTTTAATTAATTTCTGATTTAAAAAAACAACAGGAAAAAGTCAAGATGAAGAACTTTTTTTTGTTTTGTTTTGTTTTGTTTTTGTTTTTAAAGTAATATTTTTTAGTCACTGTTCTCTAAACCTCTCAATGCTATCATTGACGCAGATTTGCTTGCTGGAGGGAACCAGAACATGGAGTGTTCGTCATGCTATACTATCTATCAAGATGTATCTTCTATCAAAGTAATAAAATCGTCATGCATTGGATGGGTATGTTTGAGAGTTCTCATCAGCTATCTATTTATGGGATAATGATTTTTAGTAATGGACGTGCAAATAGCCGTGCTGTTACCTAGCTGTATGGTTCCCCCTCACCAACAGTGATATATTTGGAACTGTTTATATAATTGTTTTTTCTGGCTTCCATTCTTGTCAACATAAAAAATCAAAGGATTTTTTATCCCAAGAAGAAATTTGAAGGCAAAGATCTCAATCTTGGAGAAGTTTTAGGACAAAAATATATAATTTATTCCTAGATCTACACAAATCATACCATACAAGGGAGCTAATTTTTGCTTGATCTACTGTTGATTGTCCGGTTAATTGCCGCTTGATCCATTATCGATGCTGTGTTTTTCTTTCCTGCATATGTGTTGCTGTCTCCTCTGGTGGTCTTTGTTGTTCTTATCTTTGTTTGTGTTTTGCAGAAAATAAAGTGTAAATAAATGGCTATAATTCTTTGAGATCTTTTAATAAATGGGTTGATAAAAAAAGATTAAAGAATGATTAAAGAAAGAATAAAAAAAGAATGAAGAAAGAATATTTAAATAGTATAGAAAAATTAATAGAAAGTTTGTGATGTATTTAAAAATGTATTTGAAAAAGGAAGTAGGCAAAAGATAAAAGTAACTGTTTACTCTCCAAATTGTAAATGTTCCATTGCAAACATTATTTCAGCCATAGAATAGTACACTATAGGAAACACAAGGTGTGATGGGGTCTATTACACTTTAACATTGTTTTCAAAGCTATATACTATAGGCCAAATTTTACAAATACAAACCTAGCGAAATATTTGAAAGACGAATCCTCCTGACCTTAAAATCCGATGCTGCTGTGAGACCAAACAATGTATACCTTGCTGCACTCTTCGAAACCATTTAGGTAACATCACTCATGCATGGATTGGGATCAATATAAAAGGTAATCCTCTTTGCGCTGAAGCCAAAGCAACACTCTAGATGTTATTGGATCCATTCAAAATTCTGCCTCTGCTCCTCAAAATTCAAAATTCTTATATTTCCTTTTCGCAAATAATTAGATCCTCAAGTAGTTTAGCCCATTCCGCGATGGCTTCCTCCTCCTTTTATTATGGTTAATCGGTTGAGCGTGCCCTGGATCTCAAATCTTTTGTTTTTTCCATGGTTTGAGAGTCTATGTTGTCCGCCTTGGTCATGATCTGAGACAGGTAAGGACAACTTATCAGTCAATTATTTGATTCAAACTAAATGTTTTAGTAGGTGAAAAAACTTTCTAAGTACATCAAGAGGCAAAAGCATTAATATTATATCTTAGCAATGTAATTCATGTGGTAGTAGCACCCATTTCCATTCAAACTCAAATGACATCACACACGCAATCTCATTGCAAAAAAGTCCAATAATCTTCCAAGAAGTGAGCAACTAACACAAATAAGTAACACAAATCACTGAACCAAAATGACCCCAGTCGCAACGATAATGAAGAAATCCAATGACTTACAGAGTATTTGAACCCATTTTTCCAAATTCCAGCAACCTTCCTTCCAATTGACTGAGCTCCTCACCACATTCCAAGTACTCCTAACAATCAGAGTCACCGAAGAATTTTGCAGAAATTTTGAAAGAAGACAATTGGATAGAAAAACTCCATGAATATCTTTGTAAACGTGGCTAATGACTACATGTAGACATATATGCCAAAACCCATAAATTCTCTTAACCGGGTAACCAAAATAAATCAAATGTTAATGCGCTAGAGTGACTGAGTGGGAGTGAGAATGAGAGCCAGAAATCTGTCATAACTGAAATATCGATTACCATTGAAAAAAATAAATGTGCCAATTTTCATTTTACCTCTTTTGGTTACCACTGGTCCTGTGCTATGATCCAGGGGTAGATTCATCTATTAGACGGTACTCGATTTTAGGTATATCGATTACCATTGAAAAAAATGAATGTTACCCTTTTAATTACCACTTAGTCCTGTGCTATGATCCAGGGGTAGATTCGTCCATTAACAACAGCTCAAAACCAAAATAGGCTCCACCATTTTAAACTCTCACTTGGGCCCATCAAAGGGTAGAAAGCTGAGAGCCCATTGGACATAAAAATCTACCTAAACAAAACTAGTATCTTTATACTTTAAAAAAAAAAAATAGTATTACTGTTGAAAAAATTTAAAAATAAATTTCATGTTTTTTAAAAAAAAACTTTTCATCATCTGACTTACCCTCTTTTTTTAATGACAAAAAGGTTTTTTTTTTTTTTTTTCTTTGAGAAAACTTAATAATAAGACATAGGTTATACATTTTATGTTATAACATGGAACTCAACAATATCAATGCAAATGACCCAACCATGTTAATATTATCAGTTTAGGTCTAGTGAAGAGGTACAGATAGACACAAGAGCATGCTAGACAAAATCTTGAACAGATCATAGAGAGCTACGAAAAATATATAAATAATTAACTCTAACTAGGAATTACTTTTCCAGAAGTTGTAGTATAGAAATTTATATATTGTTTACTTTATTATATTTAAGATTTTCGCTATCAAAAGCCGTAACTAATATAAATTGATATTTTTTTCTTTCCTCTTGTCAAGAGTCATTTTGTATGTAACAAATATTTCAAATCAATGAAACATATCTACCTTCTTCTTCTTTTCTATTTTTATTTTATAATAGCCCCACTCTTTATTTATGTGATAGAGATCTCTCACCTGAACTTGAATTAAGAATAATTTTTAAGGGTAATTTTATGTCCACAATATTTTCACAAATCTTAAGTTATTGATTGTGACTGATTCTAATATGGGCTCATCATTAACATCACTTTTTTACCCATCAATAGCAGTCCACTACCTATGATTTGTTGCGAAAATATTATTGATGTAATGTTACATTTTTAAAGGAAGTTTAATATCACTAGGAAAAACATCAAATTCATGAGGAGTTTTGTCCATAGAGCACCCACAAAAGGTAAGTCTATCCAAAGAATCACATTATCAAAGTACGAAAAAACTACAAGCTTTTGGTTAGTTCATTACAAGCTCCACGGGTCAAATTCACACTCTTACTCTTACTGATTTGGTTGTGTAGTGAACTAGCGGCCCCTGTTACTTGCTTTAACGTGCTTATGTGTTCAACCAGTCCACCGACTATTCTAATGTCTATGTCACATTCTAAAGGGTAAAGAATAATATGCTGCCTTAGCTCTGAAGCATGCGCGACAATTTGCCTAGACTCTCTCTTTTTGGCCTCTTCTTAACTCAAGCAATTGAGAGCAATTATGGCATGGAAGATATGTGCCACACAATTTTAACTGAGGCAGGCAGGTACACTCATTGTGATCCCACAAACCACAATCTCACAAAGCATGAGACTCAGCTTTTACTCGCAAGAAAAATGTGTTTGATATAAGAATATATATTTGAAAAATAAGGTCTGATACGTAGGGACATGAATTTTAATTAATTAGAAGTTTGATACATTAGTTTGTAAGATGGTGCTAAAATTTTATAATACATCTAACGCGTCGCTTGTTCTTTTTATTATTATTATTATTATTATTATTATTATTATTATTATTATTATGCTTGACATATAAAGTTGATTAAGTGTGCACAACGGTAAGCAATCCCACATGTACAGGGGGTTGCTGGTGCTAGAAAATGTAAATTCTTATTCTATAGGTTCATTGATGGAGAAGTTAAGTGTTGCATGACACCAAGAATTTTCTTTAACTTGCTTATCCAGCCTTTCCTGTAAGATTTATTAGATTATTATTTTTTAATGAATTATTGTCTTGAGTCTAATCTATATATATCTAAAAGTTGAAGCGTAGCATTTGTTGTTTTAACGCTCCAATTAAGCCATATCAGCAGCCATGTCATTGTCATTTTTTTTCTCAATTTTGTATATGATTTTTTATAGTTTAAAGTGAATTAAAAATTCTATTATATTACAATCAAAATATCATATTTATCTTTTTTTTAACTGTTCTTTTTTATTATTAAATTTTTAATTCCATTTTAACTTTTCATATTCCCACTACTTTCTACCTTAACTTTCTTCAACCTTTCTCATTCCATTTTAACTTTCATATCCCCACTACTCTCTAACTTTTTCTATCCCTTTATCTTCCTTTATTTTTTACTCTTCTTATTCTTATCCTCATAGTATAAATTTGTCATTCCCTCTCGCATTTGTAAAGTTGTGATTAACAACTATGTTTTATGTTGGCTTTATTCCATGAAAAGTGTTGTAATGGCTTTGATTTTGTTCTTTGTATTTTGTGGGATTTTATTGTATTAGGTTTAGTATTAAGTTGGTGAAGAATCAAGCATAAAATGAAGATTCAGTGGGTTTCGCGAGTGTCTCGCTAGAAGCTAACCCGCAAAAAAGCCACGCGAGAAGCACATGCTGGAAGCTAAAGAGTCGTGCCAGCCTGAAGGATTTTACGAGTGTCTCGCAAGTAAGGGCTTCCCTTAAGATACCTACGAAACTCTCTGCCTGGAGGTTTTTTAAGTGTGACTTTCTTACCCTTCACCCATACTATATATACCCCCATTACCCATAAATGTAAGAGGTGCTATCCAGTGAGAAAAACCCTAGATAGGTTTTCAACACCACATACACCCATCTTTTAGAGAGAGAGCTACTAATTCTTAGTGAGAAATCATCCTAGCCTCTTCTCCTTCTCTCTCCCATTGTCATACCTTGAGAGGAGATTTGTACCCAAACAAAACCCACACCTTTTCAAAATGTAGAGAGTGTTTTGGAGCTTGGGAAGGTTTGGGGATTTGCCAAAAGAAGCCAGTGAGGCTTGACGGATGCAATCGGACATATTGCGGGATCCAGAAAGCTAGACAAAATACGGTTCCGAGAAGCCTTGTTGGAGTAGGAGCTTGGAGGGCTTAGGTACATTGGGTAGATTAGGCTTGGAGGGTCTCTTGCTATTCGTATATCCTAACTTATTGTTTAATGGATCGATTTACCACTTGGAGAGCGGTGGAGAGGTTTTTCACTGAGTTCTTCGGTTTCCTCTTCGATAACACATCGACGTGTTATCTTATGTTTGCATCTCTCTTCCCCTACTCTTGTGCTTTACTTTTATTGTTTGTTGTTCATATTTATACACTAAAGTAGTATCGATTCATTGCGCACATTTACTCTTGTTTCCACACTTTGATTAAGTAAGAGTAAAAGCAATCTAACCATAGTTTGTTAATTGGGGTCTAAACAGCTTTTGTGTTTTTAACACAAATCCGAGCTCTCAGTATTCCATGCATAATTTTCTATTTTTTTACGCACAAAAATATTTTGCAAATAAAAGTGTTGAATTCATGAATTATTATAAATTTATAATATGTTATTTTGTTTTTCTATCATTTATTGGAGGGCTATTCCAGCCTTTAGGCCAATGCAAGGTATCACTACAATGTTATAAGCCAATGGCGAAATTTAAGGGCCCAAAAGTCATTGCAAAAAAAAATGTTATAGAACTACTAATTTTATTAACAAAATAGAAGTAATTTAATGTGATAGTAAATATAATTTGTGTTACATCAACAATAGGACCCAAGTGGACAAAATTGACCGAACGGGATTAAATTAGACCGAGGTGGACATATTGGACCGAAGTGGACCGAATAGAAGTAATGTAAACTGAATAGGACCGAAGTAAAGAGAATGGACCGAATAAACTAAAGTGGAAAAACTGGACCAAATGGCCTGAATCGGACTGAAGTCTATCAAAGTGGATAGAATGGACAGAAGAGGACCAATGTCAAACGAATAGAGCCAATGTGGACTGAGTGGACCGAATTAGACTAAAGTGGACAAAATAGGGCCAATATGGACTAAATAGGGCCAATATGGACTAAATAGGGCCAATGTGGCCTGAATAGGGCCAATGTGGACTGGATAGACCGAAGTAGATTGAATAAGACTGAATGGGCCGAATTGGACCGAATAGAACTTCAGTGGACAGAAGGACTAAATAGGATCGAATAGGACCGAATAAGACCAAACTAAACAGAATGGACCTAACGGGACCACATTAGACCGAATAGAACCGAGGTAAACATACTGGACCGAATAGGATTACTGTGGATTGAATACGACCAAAGTGGACAGAATGAACAGAATAGAACCAAAGTGGACAAAATGAACTGAATCAGACCAAAGTGAACTAAATGGCCCGAATAGGACTGACGTGGATCAAAGTGGACGGAATGGACCGAATAGAAATATTGTGGACCTAAGAGAGCCACGTGGACTGAGTAGACCGCAGTAGAATGAAGTGAATAAAATAGGACCAATGTGAACCGAATGAGGCCAATGCGGACTAGATGGACCGAATTAGACTGAAGTAGACTGAATAAGATCAAATGGGCCGAATTGGACCGAATAGAAATTTAGTGGACTGAGTGGACTAAATTCGACTGAATTGGACCAAATTGAACATAATGGACCAAATAGAACCAATATGGACCGAATTAAACGTTTGAATATTTAGCATTTTTATTGCATTTTTAGGTTCATATTTCTAATTTTTAATGTCTATTTTAGTTTTTTATTTTAACTCAAAACTAAAGATTTTAGCCCAAATGTAATAAATTTTATACTTTCAACCCAAAAATAAAGAAATTTTTTTGGGAGCTAAACTTGAAAAGAAAACCTATAAAAAGAATCCCTATAAAAAGAATCAAGTTAAGACCCAATTAGTCTAAAATGGACTGAAATTGACTGAGTGGACTGAATTGGACCGAAATAAACCTAATTGGATTGAATAGAAAAAATTTTAATTTTAAGGAAGAACAAATTATCTTAAAAAAATTTTAGAGAAAAAATTATACATTATATTACAATATAAAATAATTATTTATTCCCACACATTGTGTGGGTTTGCGACTAATTCATATAATGTTGAGTTTGGTCCAACTTGTAAATTTTTGCTTATATTAGCTCAACCAATCAGTTGACCAAAATTTGTAAATGTGTACAGTGAAGTTGATCGAGTGAGCAACAAACTTTTGTCTTCATCCTCAGTTACACCGAACGAACGATTACAAATAAAAGTTCTTAAACAAATACTTGCAACGAATCTTTTCATTACAAAGAAATTTCTGACCAGTCCACTTGTTGGGTAATTATCATGTTCTGCTTTGTACCAATGCCATTCCCATCTCCTCTAATCCTACCTTTCTTTTACTAGTGGAGAAGGTAGATGGGTTAGTCCCTAGGTCTTCCTCTTAATAAATTCATATTATTTAGCAAAAAAAAAAAAAAAAAAACGATAGAAGAGACCAAACCTTATGCCAAGTTTTATGCCTTACGCGAAATCACAAACTAACATAGAAATTATACAAGTATGCAGCAAGTATGCGTGGTCAAAATTGAAGTTCTAAGAGTTGCTCACTATCTGTGAAATCTAAATTGATCATATCATCACCATTAGCTATCTTCCTAGTTGATCTAAATGACCCAAGTGTAATGCCAGAATCAACCCAACACCAAGTTGGCTAGGCTTATGGATTGACTATTGTGGGAAAGGGTATTTGGATGCACTCCCACTTAAGATCTATTTATAAAAATATTATATCTTTAGAAAAATATCACAAATAAATATTATGAGCGAAAAAAAAAACCACATACAAGAGAGAACACCAAGGATTAACGTGGTTCGGCCTTTGGCCTATATCCACGGGCAGCAACAAGGAGAAAGTTTTACTAACAAATATGGAGAGTACAAAGGTGGTGTAGAACCACTCAAAAACCCAAACCCCAATACACCCAAGTAACTCTATATCAAAGGGTTCTCTCTCAACTCTAACATAATTCAAGGCTAAACAATAGTTGTCGTCCATGCAAAGAAGTCAATCCGAAAAAAGCTAATAGACAATCCAATTCTAAGTCACATCAACATTGACTACCACAGTTACATAATTTCTTGATTCAAGACAGCCATTTCATCTTTAATGGCTCGGGTAGATCCACCAGAGATGGCTTGGGAAGATCCATTGCATCTTTAATGGCTTGGGTGAATTCACTTTAGCCTCTATATTCTCCTTGTCTAGCTAGGAACGTTGTCTCCCAGCTCTTTTAGTTGCTTCTAGTATGGTACAAAACTGACTTAGAATGGTTCTTTGTGCCTATGGCATCCCTCATTTCCTTGTCTTCCCTTTGCAAAATTATCAGCTTCATTAACCATTCTATTCACCTGCAACATTTTTATTTTGTACATGCAAACATGGGGTTTAGTAAGTAGTAACATAATTGGGTTACTAATATAAAATGTGAATGTTTCCATCTATTTTTATTTATTTATTAATCGAAAAACATAGATGCTAGACATGCTGAGATTTCAGAAAGAAAAGAAAGATATAGGCTCTTGAAGACCATGGTAGCATCATTGAAAGGGGTAACAAATATATATATATATATATATATATATATATATATATATATAAAGAAGCCCTTGAGCTATAAAATCAAAATTAAAGATTCAGAAATAAAAGAATTTTTATTTTATTTTTTTATTTGGAAAATACAAATTAGCATATAAACAAGAAAAATCATTTCCTGCCAACAATGGCTATGGTAACAGGAGTATAAAATATCTAAGAAGTAAAATGCACTAATACAGAAATGAGTCTTGATTTACTTTGAGTTTGGTGATGCAATCTCTTATATTTCTATAGTTGCATTTGTTATATATATTCAATTATTTCTCAAATGGTTAGATAATTATATTCGGCTAAGCTAGATTGGATTTCAGGATCATTCAAGCCCCAAATTAACCAAAAACTTTAATTTGAACAAATACCAAACACTCTTCATAACAACAGTTTTTTCAAAACATACCTTTTTACTTGGCAAGGGGCTAATACCAGTTATGGCAATATCCTGCTTCTTTCCAATTCCCTCGGCATCAATACCAAATTTCACCAAAATTTGAGGAACTCCAAGTGGCACATGTGAGATGCCATATAAGCGAAAGCTTCCAAGAGATATGTTGTCCTGGTTTGGAAATTGGTAAGGTTGGGTTCCTTCAGATAATCTATCATCACACCACCTAAAGTTTCAAGTCCTGAAATGAAAGTCAGAAAAATAAATATTAATGCCACAACTATCTCAACAATTAATGCAAATTATAGTAAGTAATATAATGGACAATATCAGAAATAGAGAGCTCTAAAATAAAAGTAATAGGTGACATCCAAGAGCACAATCTCACTAACTTCTCCAGATAAAACACTAGCCCTGAAATGAAAGTCACTAAAATAAATATTGATGCCTCAACTGTCTCATCAATTAGTGCAAATTCTAATAAGTACTACATTAGATAATATCAGAAATAGAGAGCTTTACGTTTTCTTCCATAAATAAAGAGGAAAAAAGAAGAAGAACAAGACAAACCTGAACTATAGCCCCAAGACCAACAACTTCATAAGGATTTACAGTCACATTTGGCTCTTTTCCAGTCAGTTCCTCATGCTCCTAAATGGCTGGGATGCGAGTTGAACCATTAACAAGATTACTTCATATCTCTCTCTCTCTCTCTCTCTCTCTCTCTCTCTCTCTTTGAAGGAAAGCTTTGTATCTCTCAAGGGAGTTTCAACAGGTGATAAAAGCCTAGGAAAAAGTAGATTGTAGTTGTAATCCACTGAAGTGATGGAAATCAAACGTTCATTGATATTTCATAAGAGTAACAATTGTCAGTAGGCATACCTGTCTAGTAAATCTGAACACAATTATGAAAATTTGACCCATCGGTGTGGTGTCAATGTGTTTTGGGCCATCCACAGCAGTTGTAATGAAAGGTAAACTGGAAAAGCAAATGGTTTTTCTATGTGATCATGGCAAATGGAGGGATAAACTTAAAAAAGAAGGCATAGAAATAGCCACATACCTAATATTAATCTAAGTTAGAGACGACAACTTCATCTATGCCTTCTCAGCAATCTCTGTAAGACTAGAGCTTGCTTGTCTTTCAGAAGATCTGTGCCTTCTCAGCAACGTCGTCTATGCCATCTCAGCATTCAACTGTTTTCTATTAAAATTAATGTAAGGGTGTAATTTAGTAACAACTAACAATAAATCAGAAAGATCTACCAGTTTCTCTTGTTCCAACCTTGTCAAAACCATTGCTTCTTGGATAAGTGTCACCCAAGGTAGAACATATCTTAAATATTTCATCTCCAACCTCAAGATCAGTGTAGAAAAAACATAACAGAAGAATATAAGTTGCATTTGATCACAACTCAGGATTTTTCAAATTTGATTATAATCAAATGTAACATTTAATTATAGACAAGCTAACTGACTTACTTACATTGGCTTCTCAAATTCTGAAAGTATCCAACTGATACATCCCATCATCATATTTCCACAGAAGATTCAAATTCTTCAGACAATAGTCATTTGCTAGATGCTTAATCCCTATAAAATATTTCTCATGATAGTTCTTGTAACAAAGTTCAATTGGATGCATTACAGTACAGTTATGCATAAAGGTAAAAGAGTTACAAATTCAAAAGCATTAAGAAAAAAAAAAAAAAAGAAGAAGAAAAGAGACAATAAGCCTGTTTTGTTATTGAAACAATTACATTAAGATGAACATATTCAATAAGCTTATGTTTTACAGAGGGAGGTTGAAAAGTCTAAGAACCAGTCACCCTGAAATTAAGCTCTAACTGAAGCTAGGAAGTAATATCGTCGCTAATACCAAGCTACAATCTTCGTCCTTTCCAACCTATCAGAAATTAGTTTGAGAATTAATTTAGAAAAAAAACATAAAAGTGAAGAATTTAATACCACTACTACTACCATTTTGCAATCAAATTTCTGAAAATTCAAAACAAATGAACCATTTAACCTAATCCATAATGTAAGATATATAAAGATAGGTGTGAGATATGTACCAGTTTATCTTTTTGTAGTTGTGGTGAATTTCCATTCCCCGTATGCTTAGAAGACACATGAACTATTAAACTCTTGCCTGTATTCAAATTCAAAGTTCCTGTTTATCAGAATCCAATAACTGATAGACTCACTAAACCTGAAACAAAAAGGAACAATGAAGAGAGTCAAATTGGTATTTGATAAATTCAAAGTGAAGTTAGAAAGGAGATGCATGCACATAAGAAAGTATAGGAGTTTAATCCCTCTAACTGGCACCAGATATATTTTGTTCTTTCTTTTTTCTTCATATTAGTGTTGTGAAGCATCTGCCGAAGTGAAGAACAATTTTTCTTCCCTTCCCAGATAACAATATAATGAGATAAAAGATTATAGCTATATTGTAGAGAATAACATGATTACTCATTTTATGATTCATATGGTTACAGAGTAGAAAGTGACAAACTGAGAATAATTAGAGTTAAAAATAATTACCTGTTTTGGTTTCAAAATTTTTAATATAAACAAAAAAGCCTGAGGCTTAACTAAAAAGTCATCAAACATCCCAAGAATCAGCTGCGCGCAAGATGAAGCCATCCTTGAAAAGGAACACCTCTTACTGTTAACACCATGCTGTGATTTTTATCCATGCCAAACTACTAGATATAAGTTTAAGAACATGCATTAATAAAATACAATAGAAAGGTCAAAAAGATATTTACCATTCTCATTTGTGGCAACATAATTGCAGTACTGACTCTCTTTGGGGAATAACCAACTCTTGTCTGTTGTCGTATTCCAAGCTTTTCAATACTCTGCTCACAAAATCAAATTAATGGAAAAATCACTGCACTTTTAATTGAAGGGAAACAAGGGGAGTTGAATACTTGATTAAACAAAGTATTGAATTTTAAAGGAGATATATGGACCTATAGTATTGTTGGACCAAATCATCCTTCTGAAATACAATCAAATCTAGGGATGCGAGCAGTATTGGCCATTTCCCACCAATTTCAGCCTGGCATCTTTCTGAAAAAGTGAGTAAAAGAACACATAACCAAGTATCTAATATTATGTTTTATGTCGGTTTGGTTTAAAGAAATAGAACGCTCTTTCAATGTGAGAATTCAATTGATTTTTTTCTCCTCTTTCAAATGACAAGCTATGCATAACTTTAAATTTTTATTCATTCTAACTTTGTATCCAAATCTTGTGCATAAATTAAATTCATCCCAGCATATCTACATATCTAAACTCAAAATATGAAGCCATACTTTTAATCCAAACTAAGCTATCATTAGACAGTGAACAAAAATCAACAATTATGTAAGAACCCAAAAAACCACATCTGGATATTTTTGTTTGTTGATATAAGTAGGGAGTAATAATAAAGAGTTGAAGCAAAACATGATAAATACATTCAGGATAAATACCTGAATGTAAAACTGCCTTCCTAGAGGCTGGCCAAAAATGATCATTCACCAGAATGTTATCAAAATATCAACTAGTGCCACAGCCAGACTTCACTTTATATAGTGTGGTGTATGGAATATATGACAAAGTGGAAGTAAATTGGTTGTTCCAAAGAACCGGGAACAAAGCGCTATGCCAGGGCAGGGGAACAGGAAAAGAAACAGCTCCGAGGAAAAAATTTGGGGTTCCCAAATGCTTTAAGAAACTGACTACTGCCTTCCTGAGTGTACTTCTCCTAAAGAACGCAATAGAACAGTGTCATTTTATCATTTATATAAAGATAGAAAACAATAGAATGAACAAACAAATGTGGATTTATTCATCTTCCCTCTTGGCTCCCCTCTTAATATGAGAATCATATCTAGAATGAACATTTTACGTGAGTGAAAAAAGAATGAACCCAAAACAAGATAATTACCTTAGTTGTTGACTTGTTGTGCACTTTTTCATATGGTTCTGAATATGCCCAGATACATACATCTCCTTTTATTCTGTGTTTCCAAATCATTCTACATCCAATTTCAAAAGTGAGAAGAGTCAAAAACATTAAATTTGAGTTACTAAAACAGAATAAGATTGTTAATTTTGAGCAGTGTAAGGCCAACCCTCCCCTGTTCATTTTTTCCAATTGTTAAGACATTTTTTTATTGATTTGAAAGCAAATTGATTAACTCAAGCACCATTGCTTTGATAAGCACAAATTGGAAATCCCAATGCTATTCCAAAAAATTCAATAATCATTAGATTATAAATGAGTCTAACTGAATACCTTTAGCTGTATCAACTTCCCAAATCTTGAAACTATCCAAGTGATTTATCCCATGACCATATTGCCCCAGAAACTTGTTCAAATTCTTCAGATAATTATCTCCATGAAGCTGTTAACAGAACACAAAGCATGTACTTTAAAACAATAATATTAATAGTTATGATAATAACGCTTTAAAATAGAAATCCGAAGCAATACACAGTTTGGTTGCTGAAAGATCAATAAAATTTAACAAGAAAACCTCTAATTTTTTATTACCAGAAAACCTAAACAAAATAGCAATTCAATTATACCGGGGCTGAATATATATATAATATTGTTTCTATAAAGAATAGAATTCGAAAAAGTGACAGATTCTAATTAAAAGCATAGAGAATATAATTGTTAAAGCTAAGTTTCTTTTGAAAGCATAGAATGCGTACCAAGTGAAAGAGGGGAGGGGCCGTTGCAGATGACGATGTAGAGCCGTTTGCTGCTGTGGTCTCAAAACCATCCCCAATCGACTTTCAAATTTGGGAAATCCTTATCGATTTTATTTTTGTATTTTTCCTTTAACTGAGGACACTCATAAATTCTCAGATTTCGTAAAGAATTGAGAAAACCATCATCAGGTAGTGTTGTGAGATTGGGACAATCCCAAATATACAGTTCTTGTAAAGACTTGAGAAAACCATCATCAGGTAGTGTTGTGAGATTGGGACATCTCCAAACGCAAAGCTCTTCAAGTGAGATTGGATTCCTAATTGATTCGGGGAAAGTAATCAAATTGTAAAATAGATCAATCTGCAGCGTCCGTAAAGAAGTGAGACAACTAATCTCAAGAAGTGATGTTGGATTACGCCCGTAATTTTGAATCTCAAGATATTCAAGTGAGGTGAGCTCCGGCAAAGTCATTAAATTGGGACACTTCCAAATGGTGAGCCGTTTTAGGGTGGAAATACATTGAAGACCCACAGGGAGAGACGTCAGTTTCGGAATGCTATAGAAACATAATTCACGGAGGCAATTGAGGCATCGCCATTCCATGCCATCATCCTGCATGTCTCTTAATGGATCGAACTTCTCGCAATAGCCAATTCTTAGCTTACAGAGGGAGGTGAGATTACGCACCGCTCCAGACATAGATGTTAGTCTAGGGCATCGCCAAATTCTTAGTTCCTTGAGAGAATATAGTGCCCACTCAGCCGGAAGAGACTCTATATCTTCTATAAATTCCAAATCCATCTTATTTAATTTGGAGAGAACTGACATTGTCTCTTGCAAAGGCTTTGAACTGACATCCCCTAAATATAGATATTCTTCGAGATTGGGAAACAGGGGCATGGAAGTCATTTTAGGGCAATTAAAAATCTCCAAATAAGAAAGAAGAGGGAATAAAGGCACTGAGTGGTGAGACTGATCTTGTTGATGATCTGGTGTTGACGCAGATATTGTTGCAACTAAATCCCTCCCTATTCTCCCCCACCATCCCTTCAAATTAGGACATTCTTTTAGTGTGAGTGACTTTAAAGATTGGAAGTACGTTGTTGATAATGTTGTGGATGAAGCAGACACCTCTTTACTCATATCATCATCGGATATGTACTCCAAATCACGCATCCAACAAAGGTATAGAGATTTTAAAGAGGAGAGATGAGACAATGGTGGCAAATATCGGCATTTCTCACATTTTTCTATCTTTAAATCAACAAGATTTGTGAGAGAAGAGAACCAACTTGAAAATTTCACACCCTTGTAATAATGCACTTCCAAATATTTGAGATTTTGGTGTGGCTGGAGGTCTTCTAATAACTTCTCATCTTCATTATTATCTACTTGATCTTGATAACCCCAGTTTAATATCAATTTTTCAAGGCGTTGCTTCTCCCTTAAATTCACAACAATGGATTCTGAGTTAGCTTCTTTCAACCGTTCCAAATGTGAGATCTCTAATGTTCCTCGCAGGTTGTTTAGCTCCTTCAATTTGCTTAATCCACCAGTGTGGGAGGAGGTGCTCACAATGAATAATTGTAATGTTTGAAGTGAAGTCATTTGCTCTAATCCACAAGGCATATGACTCAAATTATTACAACCATCATTATAAAGATGTTTGAGGCTAACCAATTCTCTAAACTCTTTGGGTAATTCTTTAAGACCTTGACAACCATTGAGTTTTAGTGTTTGCAAATTCAATAGTGTAGTAATTGAATCAGGGAGGGTTTCAATATCCTTATTAAAAGAAACATCAAGGTACTTTAGATGTATTAACTTCCCTATAGAATTTGGCACTCTTTTTATTCCCAGTCCATGTAAATCAAACGCACGCAAGCTCCTAAAACTCAAAGTAAGTGTGTTCAACGTTGACTCCTCAAAGACAATAGATTTCCTCTCACTAAATGTTAGAAGAAATGTTCGTATCTTGTTTGATTTAACTGATGACTTTAAAGTTTCAATAAAAGACATGTTAATAAAAAATGGACATGATACATGACGATTTTTTTCATTAATATTTTTGCAATCAAAACTAATAAGCCTGCACTCCTCGCCTACAAGAGATTCGGCAAGATCATGAATTAAATCATGCATCTTGTATCTTAAGCCTTTGTAAGTCTCTACCTCTTCAAAGAAGGACCCCCAAAGTAAATCCTTGAAATACTCATCACCAACATCCTCTAATTGTTGGTTTTTGTTTGATGATTGGATAAACCCCTGTGCTATCCATAGTTGTATAATTGTTTCTTTATCCATTTCATAATCTTTGGGAAACAAAGAGCAATAAGTGAAACAACTCTTTAAATATGATGGGAGATGATCATAACTCAACTTTAAAATAGGTAAAATATCATTTCTTTGAGTTACAATTTCTAGTAAATTATTCTTCACGAATAACCACTCAGATTCTGTTTCCTTACGGTATAACACATGTGCTATAGACTTTATGGCAAGGGGTACACCTTGACATATTTTTACAATCTCCGATCCAATTTCCCTTAGTGTAGGATTATTGGTCACTTGCCCTTCGCTAAATGCCACTTTCTCAAATAAAGACCAAGATTGCTCTTTGGAGAGAACTTTAAGAATAATATCTGGTGAATTTGTGCGTGTAATCTTAGCAACCAATTTACTACGAGTAGTTATTACAATCTTACTTCCTTTAAAACCACCCACTAAAATATTTTTCAATTTAAGCCATTTTTCACCATCTTCATTCCATACATCATCCAATACAAGTAAATATTTTTTTTTATCAATTTCTTCACGAATTTTCCTTTGTAATGTATCTATATCTAGATTTCCAGGTCCACTACCTGTAGCAGATGCTAATATTTTTTCAAAAATTATTTTCAACTCAAAGATATCAGACACACATACCCACATTTTTAACTCAAAACAATTTTTGACTTTCTCATCATTGTACACATATTGAGCAAGTGTCGTCTTCCCTAAGCCCCCGATCCCCACAATGGGAATGACCGAAACATTCTCTTTTACATTAGAGTCCAATAATAGTTTTACTATAGCCTTTTTTTCCTCTTCCCTCCCAATAACTTCTTCTTCAGGTACAAATGAGTAAGTTGGATCCCTCTCCCTTCTCACAACATTTGTCTCTACATGGTTTTCTTTCAGGTTAAATTTTTGCTCTTCTGCTATCGCATTTAGTTTTTGCCTCATCGCCTTTATTTTACGACTCATTTTCTTACGAAAAGCTACTTGGTTTTTTTTTGAAAAGAAAGTGCGTACCTCTAATACGACTTTATTCCCACTCACCATGCTTCGCCTTGTAGCTTCAGTGTAAAACTCGCTGAACAAGTCATCTGCATCATAAACTGCATCGTTGAGCTTTTCGAGCCAGTCCTTGACTTGATGGTTATGACTTTGCTGCTCCGCTGCATCCTGAAGTACAGCTTTGATTTTGGAAACAGTGCTCTCGATTGTTTTAAGATCATCCTTGACACCCCAGAGTGATCCAATCTCTTGGAAAGTTCGAGAGGCCAAATTTTCAATCATTTTCTGTGTAAGACCAAAGAGGATTGCGTCGGCCATTTCTTGGTAGTAGCTGAAAGGAACGCTTAAAGAGAGAGAGAGGAATGCAAGACAGAGGGTGGGTTAAAAGTGAATTGTGAGTAAAAGTAATGCTGTAGTGAAGGGTGACCGAGTTTTAATGTGGGCAAATATCATCGATTTCATTATTTTTATTTTTCATTTTCTTGGTACAATAATGCAAAGAAAAAGCAAATAATAGTCTCAAAAGCACATGAGTCACAATGTGACTGTTGGGCCTCGGGCCGCGTTTGCATCGAAAGAAAATAAGCAGGACGGAGGATTAGCCGTTAATTTTGTCACTAAACTGTTATTTTAATGTGCCAGTCATACCATCTTTTAATAGAGGCGAATCTTATTGATCAAGATAATATAATAATAATTCTCAAAAAAATAATAATATAATAATAATAATAATCCAGAAGGCCTTGTCAAAGTTGGTCCCCCTCTGCACAAAATAAATAAATAAAGTGTGAGACATAATAATATTCACATTCTAATGGAAGAGAGATCATGTCAAGTTGGGCCCCTGATCGAGAACTGAACTAAACTCATGGTGCTGTAATTTTTAGATCGATAACCAGTTTTTGTCTTCTTTTTTTTTTTTTTTTTTTTTTTTTTTTTTTTTGTTGAAACAAGAGATTGTATCTTAGAAAAATGTATTCTTTTCTCTAATGGCTTTAAATTTTGCTTTAACGAAACTTTCTTCTCAAGTTGTGTTGGACATTAGATACGTTGTGCACTTGTGCAACATCATGTAATGCCGAAGTCTACTGTCCTGATCAATAATAATATATGTAATTTTTATTAGATTCTTTATATATAAATTTTGCAATCATCAAGTTTTTAATTTATTTTTTATAATACAATTACAAACATTAAAGGAACCATAATCCCAAAACGTATAGAATTGCTCCACTCGGTTTTGTCATTTTCTTGGTACAATCATAAATAGTAAGTCTAATATAAAAACCGAAAGTCCAAAAATGAGAACTTTGAAAATAAAATGTCAAAATCAAAATAAACCTAAGGACTAAAAATATACTTTTGTCTTTTCTTTTAAAGAAAACTTAATACTGAGGTGCAAAATGTAATAATAGTCATAGTTTAGGGTGCAAAACGTGCATTCAAAAAGTTTAGGGTGTAAAATGAAATATGTGGTATTATTTAAGATAGTAACATGTAATTTCTCCAAAACTTGACATGACAGGACAAGAGGCTAGAAACATTAATTGCTAATCAAACATTATTATATATGTAAAAAATATATGGTATAGATATTAGATATTATACTGCATGATTCAAAAAAAAAAAAAAAAGATATTAACTACACAGAAGAGACTAAACCTCCAGCCAAGTTTTATGCCATGAACAAGCCACCCATTCTCCAAATCACATAGATCATTGTGGGATAACTAGGCTACCTTGAGTCATGATGTAAAATCACAGCCAACATAGCTAGAGGGTTGGCTAGAAGTGAAGGGTGAGTAAAAGTAATGCTGTAGTGAAGGGTGACCGAGTTTTTTTTTTTTTTTGATAAAAGGGGTGACTGAGTTTGAATGTGGGCAAATGTTATCGATATCATTAGTTTTATTTTTTATGTTCTTGGTACAATAATGCAAAGAAGAAGCAACCAATGGTCTCAGGAGCACATGAAGCACAATGTGGGTCATGTTAACGAGGAGAAAATGAATGGAGCAGGGGACGATTAGCTGTTAATTTTGTCCCCTAGCTGTTAATTTATGTGTTTGTCATGTTAACGAGGACACCTTTTCTGAAAGTTGAGCCCCATCTGCACAAAAAATAAATAAATAAATAAAGAGTGAGACAGAGAATTAGTTAATTAAATGTGCATTTTCACATTCTAATGGAGGAGAGATCATGTCCAAAAGTTGGGCCACCGATCAAGAACTGAACTAAACTCATTGTACTGTAATTTTAGCTAACCAGTTTTTGTTTTTGTTTTTTTTTTTTTTGAAAAAAAAAGATTATATCTTAGAAAAATGTATTCTTTTTCTCTAATGGCTTTAAATTTTGCCTCAATGAAACTTTCTATCTTAAGTTGTGTTGGACATTGGATTGGTTGTGCATCTGAGATGACATTGGATAAAATTAATTTTTGATCCTCCATTATCATATATAGTAAAAATGCATACTAGTCATCTTATAGATATAAATAATGTTGAGTTGAGTTGAGTTGGAAAATTGCACTTACATCCACAATAATCACACTAGAAGTCATCTTATATTATTATTATTTTGTTGATATTTTTGATAGTTACAATTGAAGATGAGAATTTAAATTCTAAATGTCACCATTAAAAATATTTGGAAGTGCTAATTAAACTACATATATAGAAGAGTTTCCAAAAAGAATGAATGCATAATCAAAAGCTATCTTCTACCCTGTTTGATAAGATTATAAGAGGCAAAAAAAATTTCTTGAGGACATCATAAATGTTTTGAATGATACATAAACCCTTGGGTAGTAGTTAGTAGAGCAGCAAGGTCCACACTAACTAAATAATATTCAGCAACAAGACTGAAGACTGCATTGAATAAAACCAAACGTTTGAACAATAGAAAATTGTTCAAATGACTAACAAAAAGCAGAGTTGCCAGATAGAATAATTAATAAATTTCCCGTAAAGTTTTTAGAAATAGCATAAAAAACCATCAAGAGGAAGAAGAAAATCAAAGAGAGAGAGAGTACTCGTATTTTTGTTGAACAAATCTTGGAATGAATAAAAGAGAGAGGTGCGTAGGAAGTAATAGCAAATATATGGAAAAAAATCGGTTTATTAAATGTTGAACAAATCTTGAAATGAATGAAGAGAGGTGCATCGAAAGTGATAACAAATATACGGGAAACACGAGATGGTATAGATATTAGCTATTACAAAGTCTTGAGACAGTACACTGGGAAACACGAGATGCAATGTGTTCTTTAATATTACACTGACCGGAGTGATCTTTAAGATATTAACATTGTGAGATATTTGAAAACAAAGTATAGATATTTTTGTCTCTTCTTCTTAGTTTTTAATGAATTTTCTGATTACCAAAAAAGGAAAACATTATGAGATATTTGAAAAAAGGAATCCTCTTGATATAACTACACACAAGAAGTTTCTCAAAAAAAAAAAAAAAAACTACACACAAGAAATTCAGAAAAAAAAAAAAAGAAAACTACACACAAGAAAAGCAGGACCGAGTTTCAATGCTGACGAATTTCATCGATAACATTAATTTTATTTTTCAGTTTCTTGGTACAATCAAGCAAAGATAAAGCAACCAATGGTCTCAAGAACACGTGAAGCACAACGGAGGTGTTGGGCCTCGGGCCCCTTTTGAATCTAAAGAAAATTTTCCTTAGCTGATAATTTAATGCGCCAGCCCTTAGTCATTCTCGTAAGAAAAATTCTATGTTAATAACATTTTTATAATATTTTTATAATAAATTATAACAACTAGTAATAACTTGTCACTTAAAATTTATTGTAAAAATCTTATAGACATATCATTTCTCTTCTAACAATAGACACTTTATTTTATAGAAATAATAATAATAATAATAATAATAATAATAGGTCATATTAACGGATGCTCATAATGTAATGATTAACAATTTACTTTAAGAAAATTTTGTTTTGACTATTTTTATGGAAAACTAGTCACAAATCCATGCTATGTGTGAAAATAAATAAATAATTTGTAATTGTAATTGTAATATAATTTATAATTTGTTCTCCCTAAAAATTAAACAATTGCTATTTGGTCTAATTAGGTCTACTTCAATCCATTTTGGTCTCATTTGGTCCACTCAATCAATTTCGGTGCATTTTGGACAAATTGAGACTTAAATTAATTATTTTGTAGGTTGCCTTTTCAAGTTTAGCTCAAAAATTCATTTTTTTTTTCTTAATTTTGGGTTGAAAAGTATGAGATTTTATTATATCTGGGCTAAGCTATTTGGTTTTGAATTAAAAAATACAAACAAAATAAACATTAGAAATTAGAAATATGAGCCTTAAAAATGCAATAAAAATGATAAATATTCAAAAGAATTATTTGGTCCACATTGGTCCTATTCGGTCCACGTTGGTCTATTCTGCCCACTTTGGTTCTATTCAGTCCACATTGTCCTATTTGGTCTTGGTCCTATTTAGTTGACATTGGTCCTATTCGGTCCTATTTGTTCCTACTCAGTTCACATTGGTCCACTCTGTCCTATTTAGTTTACTTTGGTCCTATTCGGTCCTCCTTGTTCCCATTTGGTCCTATTTTGTCCATTCAATCCACTATGTTTCATTTGTGTTCACTTCGGTCCATTTAGACCACTTCGATTCATTTATGTTCACTTCGGTCCATTTTAGCCTACTTCGGTCCATTTTTGTACACTTGCATATAGGCATAGGGAGATGTTAGGAGCCTAGAGGTTCTTAATGGGGATGGGTATAAATTGTAGTGGATTTGATGAGAATTGTAGGAAAATTGATTTAATTCGAGGTAGTCACCTTCCATAGAGAGAGAGAGAAATTAAGAGAGAGAGAGAGATGCACTAAGAAGTTGGTTTATTCTTCAATTGATATCTAATATTGGATTACAATCATGTATTTATAGTAGACTAGCTTTAATCCCATTGGCCCATATGGCCTTATCCTATTGGTTCTATTATTCCCCATGTGCATTAATAATTCCAACATATGCTAAATGTGATTAACATGCTTGGAATTGTAACTAACTAACTAACTAAATCTCAATACAACAATTATTATCTATATGCTTATAGCATTTCTAATATTTCTCTCCCCTTGAAAACACCTTGTCCACAAGGTGTTGTTGTGAAATAGGATCTTCATTAGGGGAAACCAGCCACTAACCCAATACGCCAAAGCACCTTGATCGTTGATTACACGAATAGCTCCAAAGCAATTAATCATAGCCCATGACATAGAAGCATAACGCAAAGTAGTCGTATTGAACTTAACCTTCAGCAATATAGAACTCAATTTCTTATAAAAATTGTGATCATCTTGGCTATGGAATCCATCATTTATCCCACAACTACCAACAAGAAAGGAAGTATCTAATTCCTTGGCTTTGTGACTGCCACTAATGAGCAAGATGTGGCCCCCATAGCAAAGTTCAAATTCAATGGAATTGCCACCAACATGCATGACTGTTAAGTCCACGCCTTCATTCATGATTATATGAGCAACCCCATTTGTTGAAGCATGAGTTTGGCCAACATCAAACCTCATTGGATCACTTGTATTCACACCAACAATGTGTTCTTGCTCCACACCAATAGCAACAGGTTCATGTATTGTGGATTCTTGGTCGGTCAAATCAAGAGATTGTAGCTCCTCTTCCGTCATATTCTTAAAAACCTCTTGCAATCTTGAGAGCTCTTCATTCATGGCCTTATTAGATTCAACCAAGGTCTTGAATTTCTTTGAAATAGCCTCGTTAGATTTTGTCAAGGCCTTTACCTTCTCTGAAACTTTGTTCACCATTTGCCGTAATTCTTTTCAAAGTTCTCTTCGGTCACATTCGTCCGTATCAAGATCGATGGCTCTGATACCAAATGTTAGGAACCTAGAGGTTCTTAATGGGGATTGGTATGAATTGTAGAGAATTTGATGGGAATTGTAGGGAAATTGACTTAATTCGAGGTAGTCACCCTCCATAGAGAGATTAAGAGAGAGAGAGAGAGAGATGCACTAATGCACTATAAGTTGGTTTATTCTTCAATTGATATTTCATATTGGATTATATTCATGTATTTATAGGAGACTAACTCTAATCTCATTGGCCCACATGGCCTCATCCTATTGGTTCTATTATTCCCCGTGTGCATTAATAATTCCTACATGTGCTAAATGTGATTAACATGCCCCATGTGCATTAATAATTCCAACATGTGTTAAATGTGATTAACATGCTTAAAATTATAACTAACTAACTAAATCTTAATACAACAATTATTATCCATATGCTTATAGCATTCTTAACATTTCCCTCCCCTTGAAAACACCTTGCCCACAAGGTGTTGTTATGAAATAGCATCTTCATCAAAGGAGATCTTCCAATAGACCAATACCGTAGTGACATTTTGACCACTATATTCATGCATTTCTCTTTGACAAGCGGTCTTGTGCACATGAAAGTTTCTTCTTCGTAGATCTTCAAACTTTGCTCAAATTCTTGAGCCTTCAATGGTTCTTCAATCTTTAAGGTCTCATTGGTTCTTTGAACCTTGAAATGTTCTTGTATCCTCAAGACCTCATTTGATTCTAGAACCATTAAAATTCTTGGCTCTTGTATCTTGGATTCTTGGATCACCGACATTTGGATTACCAATTCTTGAATCATAGACTCTTGAATGGAAGCCTCCATTGGTGCATCAAGAATTGGTTCTTGGAAGATCATCATCACCTTCTTTGTTGGTTTCGATTGAACTTCAAGGGCAGCATGTAACTCCTCTTCTGTCATGTTCTCAAGACCTCTTTATTCATGACCTTGTTAGACTCAGCCAAGGTCTTGACCTTCTCTAGAACGGCATTGTAAGATTCATACAAAGTCTTGACATCCTCTGAAACTTTGTTTACCATTTGTCGTAATTCTTTCCAAAGTTCTCTTCGGTCACATTCGTCCGTATCAAGATCGATGGCTCTGATACCAAATCTTAGGAACCTAGAGGTTCCTAATGGGGATGAGTATGAATTGTAGGGAAATTGACTTGATTCGAAGTAATCACCCTCCATAGAGAAAGAAAGAGATTAAGAGAGAGAGAGAGATGCACTAATGCACTAAGAAGTTGGTTTATTCTTTAATTGATATCTCATATTGGATTACATTCATATATTTATAGGAGACTAACTCTAATCTCATTGGCCTACATGGCCTCATCCTATTGGTTCTATTATTCCCCCTGTGCATTAATAATTTCAACATGTGCTAAATGTGATTAACATGCCCCATGTGCATTAATAATTCCAACATGTGTTAAATGTGATTAACATGCTTGAAATTGTAACTAACTGACTAACTAATTAAATCTTAATACAACAATTATTATCCATATGCTTATAACAATCCTAACAGGAGAAGACATGTTTAGGTTGAGAGTACTAATTCTAAATCCATATATATATATATATATATAACTTGTAATATCTAAAATCTTAAGCATAACATTTGTTATTGCTACACTTATTTTGAGCCACATTAACATAGCATTTCAGTTCACTTCGGTCCTGCTAAATTTAAGTGAAAGTCTTTATAAACATTAAGGTTATAAGTATACAAATTTAATATTTATGGTAGTTACTCATTTATTTTAACATCATTACTTTTAAATGAATTGCATGAGGTTGATTATATATTCAAGCAAAAAATAATAAAATAATTAAACAAATATGTGTGTGTGTGTGTGTGTGTGTGTGTGTGTGTGTGTGTGTGTGCGCTTGTGTAATTGGACCAAATTGACCATATGTACCAAATTGGATCGAATAGACCTAACCGGACCGAATTTACCAAATTGCACCGAATAGATCGAAGTGAAATGAATGGATTGTATGGACCAGATTAGACCGAACAGGATTGAATTAACCAAAGTAGACTGAATGGACCCAACTGGGCCGAATATACCTAGGTGGACCATCTCGTTTGTGCCCAAGATCATCGACCCACAGTAACATGATGACATTTTTTGTGAAATCACGTCGATGTGATTTGGTTTGGCCTCCAAATTTTGTGTGCTCGTCCCTTTGGGTTGGAAGACATTGCAAGATTGCTTTGTCGCGGGTAGATTTGCTTCTATCAGAGGATCTTTACACTACATTCCATCTAGCTGATCGAGACTGACTACAGTATCATGGTGTTCATATCTTTCAAATGAACTAAGTGACCATTTGTCACGGGAAGAGAACAATGACTTGCTTTTTCCCCACAGAAGGTGCCAAACTGATGATGCCAAAATCGTCAGTTGAGTCACTCGTTCAATCCGGAGCACTAGACGATCTTATAGGGCCTGTTCAATAGTTACAATTAAAGAAGGGAATTTAAATCCTGAATGTCACTATTGGAAATAGTGGGAACTGCTAATTAAGCTACATAGCAAAGTTGCCAAAAAGAATGAATGCATAATCAAAAGCCATCTTCTATCCTACTTGATAAGATTGTAGAGGCAAAAAATTTCTTAAGGACATCATATATGTTTTGAATGATATATAAACCCTTGCGTAGTTGTTAGTAGAGCAACAAGGTCCACACTAACTAAATAATATTCAGCAACAAGGCTACATTGAATAAAACCAATCATTTCAAGTTTTGAACTATAGAAAATTTTCTCCCAAATTTGTTAATTTAGCTAGTGGTAGACCCACTATGTAATGTGATATAATGTATAATTTATTTTCTAAAATTTATTGAAGATAATTTCATTAATATATATTATTCATTTTTTGAGGTGCTTTATACTTTACATTATTCAAATTTTTGTTATAATGTGTTATGTTTTACTTTTATTTTTATTTTTGGAACAACCAAACTTTTTTAAGTTTCAAATTTATGATTTAAATTTCTTACTCTTTTAAGGAAATTATTATGATATATCAAACCTCATTAGAAATTTACAATTGATATTACTCAAATAATTTGTAGGTACATTCAAATACACAAACATGTAAATTGCACTTTGATATAAACTGAAATTCTCATTTCCAACTCAAATAAAAAATATAAGAGGGGGATAGAGTTTAAATGACGGGCAACTCAAAAAACACATCATCAAAATGTATCAACCCAAAGTAGAGATTAAAAAAAAAAACAAAAATTCATCGATCTAAAATAGAGTTGAAAGAAAGAATAAATAATAGAGAGAGAGAGAGAGAGAGAGAGAGAGAGAGAGAGAGAGAGAGAGAGAGAGAATATTCACATTTTTTGGGTGAGAATGTGAGATAAATAAAAATTTATATAAAAGAAGACGAGTAAAAGATTACTCAAAAGAAAATGTATGTTTGTAAACAACAAATAAACCAAGTCATGCTACATAATAGAATAACATTATACCTTCTTTTTTTTTGGTAAGCAATGAATTTTATTAAAAACTAAGAAACACGAACATCAGGAGAAGCATTATAGTGTCTAATACAATACATTCAAATACAGTCAGCAAGCAAAAAGGAAATAACACAAGGGGGAGGGGAAACGAAATGGGAAGTGATATCTGAGGCAATAGATCCCATACGCGCAAGAGCATCAGTGCAGCAATTTGCTTCTCTAAACACATGAGACAGCTTCACTTGAGGCAGCTGTAGCAACAATTCCCTGCAATCATCAATAAGGCTAGAGGTCCCCATTAGTATCGATATTGCTAGTAAGTAAGGAAATTGCTGCAGATGCATCAAGTTCAACTTCTACAGCTTGGGTTTGCATATCTACACAAAGGATAAGGCCTTCTCTTAAAGCCCAAAGCTCAGCCGCTATGCTGGAGGTGGTGTTGATGGACATTGCAAAGCCTCCAAACCAACAGCCATTGCTATCTTTAATTACTCCACCACAACCAACAAGGCCATTTGCTCCCACCAATGAACCATCAGTGTTCAATTTGTGCCAGCCAATAGGTGGCTTCTTCCATCGGACCTCCTTCTCAATTATACCCCTCTCCTTACCTGGATCAGTCACATAATACATAAATTCTCTAACCTACATCTCAACAAATTTAAGGAGGTTTGGGTTTGCATCCTGCTGTTTGAAAGCCTTGTAATTTCGTGAAAGCCATAGGTGCCAAATTCCAAGGAGGAAAAAAGAGCTCCAAGTGTGATCCTTACCTATTGCCATGAGATTTGACTTGGCATTTAATTGAAGCCAAGTGTCCAAATTCAAGTTGAAAGAATGCTCAAGTGGGAGAGGGCACCCGGACATCCTCCAGAACCTACTAGCAATCGGGCAGTCCCTTAGGACATGAATGATAGTCTCCTCTTCAGCTGGCTAGTGAGCACACCCACCAAAACCATCAATACCTCTCAGGGAGAGGATACTTTTAACAGGCAGACTGTGGTGAAGGCACTTCCACAAGAAGATATGGATTTTTGGGAGGGTTTTGAGCTTCCAAAGCCATTTCCCGTTGAACTCAGGCACCAACAGATCTTCACCAATCACAATTAAGTAAGCATTTTTGGGGTCAAAACCCCCACTTGGGTTAGAAATCCAACTTCTTTGATCCTCTCTCAATGATTTGTTATCTTTTTTCTTTTCTTTTTCTTTGATTGATAAATGTTATCATGTGACATTATATAGTATATAATGGTATAATGTAATATAATGTCTCAAACATTATACCATTATATACTATATAATGTCACATGATAATATCTATCAATCAAAGAAAAGAAAAAAAAAGAAAAAAGATAACAAATCAAAAGACAACCAAATCATATCAATTCAAAGTAGAGTTTAATACAAAAATTTATCAACTTAGAGCAGGATACAATAAAGAATAAAAAAATCACCCAAAAGAGAGAGAAATTATTCACCTTTTTTGTGTAGAAAAAATATGGAGAAAATAAAAGAGAATGAAAAATTTTTATATTAAATAAAATGAGGAAAGGAATAATAAAAAAGGAAGATGATTGTAACATTAAAGTATAGAGAAGTAGGGAGACAAAAAGGTAAAAGTGGGCGACAATGTTAGAGGAAGTGTAATTATAAAATGAGAAATTAATAAGGAAAAAATAGTTAAAAATGAGAGAGAGTGTTGAAAATAGATAATTGATGCAGTCTCTGACGTAACTTAACAAAAAAACTGTAATAACCTCATGGTACTATAATTTTAGCTAACCGGTTTTCACCTTAAAAAAATAATTTTTTTTTTAAAAGAAGAGATTTTTTTTTTTTTTTTTGTAAAAAATTTGTTGAAAAATATCTTAGAAAAATATTTTATGTTCTCTAATGCTTTAAATCTTGCTTTAATGAAACTTTATTCTGTAGCAGCAGGGACGAACCCACGTTGGGCTGGAGGGGGCCATGCCCCCCATGGTCCCACGCCTTCCTTTATAATTTCTTAAAATCAAATATTTCTTATAGTGTAATGGTCCAAAGTTGGCCGCCCCCCCCCCCTCTCCCAACGGCGTCCACATCTGCTCCTCATCCTTCTTAAAATAATTTTTTTGTGAAAAAATTTAAATTTTATCTACTTAAAAATTTGATTAGTTCAAATGCTTTCTTAAAAAAAAAAAAAAGTAAGCTAATCTATAACTTGTAACTCTATACTAAATATGAAACATTTTAACATAAAACATTTAAAAAAAATCGTATTTTACATTATTTGGTATTTTAAGTGGCTAAAAAAAATACTTACATTGTAAACAATTTTTTCAAATACAAACATTGTGAGATATTGAAAAAAGAATCCTCTTGATATTAACTAGCCATGGAAGAGACTAAACCACCTGCCAAGTTTTATGCCTTGACTAACTACCCATTGTCTAAATCACATTGATCACTATGAAGAACTGGGCTGGCAAGAGTCATGATGTACATCATAGCTAAAAAAATCACAGCCAAGAAAGCCTGTACAAACTAACATAGAAAATAAACCAAGTATGCATGGTTGAAAGTTGGCGCCTGTACAAACTAACATAGAAAATAAACCAAGTATGCATGGTTGAAATTTTGCCAACCACCAAGTTATGTGATTTACTTGCTGTCAGAAAAATCTGCTTCAATCACATCATCACCATCAGCTGTTTTCCCAGTCGATCTTGATGACCCTGGTGCAGTAGCAGAAGCAGGATTAGCATCCGGTTGGCCAGGCTGGCTATAGATTGATTGTCCTAGTTGCATAACTTTGATTAGTGCAGCCATTGCATTTTAATGGCTTGGGTTGATCCACCAGAGATTGCATCCTTTAGCTCTTTCACTTTAGCCTCTCCTCTCTCCTTGACTGGGCCAGGAACTTTGTCTCCCAGCTCTTTAAGTTGCTTTTTAGTTTGGTACAATACTGAGTCTGCTTGGTTCTTTGTGTCTATGGCATCCCTCTTTTCCTTGTCTTCCTTTGCAAACTTCTCAGCTTCTTTAACCATCTTATCCACCTGCAGTTTTTTATTTTTTTATTTTGTACATCCAAAGATGGAATTTAGGAACATAAATAGAATAGGTTTATATGTGGCAATAATAGCTTCAACAATAACAAGTAGTAGAACTTCTTTTTATCATGGTTGATATGTGAAAAAGCATACCTACTTGAAATGCTGAGATTCAGAAAGAAAAGAAAGATATAGGTTATTTGGAGAACATGGCAGCATCATTGAAGGGGATAACTAATAAAATTAAATATAAGAAAAAAAGACGCCAAAGTTAAAGATCAAAAAAGAAAAACAAATTAGCATCATTTATCAACAAATTAGCATAAAAACAAGAAGAAAAAAAGACTATCATTTTTTTGCCAACAATGGCTATGGTTCTAGGAGTATAATATATGTAACCAGCAGATAGCTCTAACACAAACTTTTCTTGATTTACTTGGTGTGTAGTGAATCTAGTGATGTTTATTCTTTTGAGCTATTATGAAGGTTGAGGACTAGTTATAAGGGTCCTTTTGGTATGAAATATTTATTCCTCACTTTAAGGGAATCTTTGTAATGAAAATGCAATCAAACAACTAATTAGCCATAGAATAGGTATTCCATTTTTGGGTCTATTCCTATTCACCATTCACCAAACATGCCGTCAATGTGTGCACAGTGCACTAGTCAAATTGGTTACTAATGATGGAGTCAAACAAGATTGTGTTTTATGGTTCTAGCACTATAATACATGTTAGTAGCATATGGCAATAATACACAAATTATTCTTGATTTACCTGGTGTTTGGTGACAAAATCTCTCATAGTTCTGCAGTTGCATTTATTGCGTATATTCAGTTATTTCTTGTGTAGTTAATTGATTATAGTCAGCTAAGATAGGTTATGCTTAGGCTATTCAAACCCACAAATTAACCACACATATTGATTTCAAACTCATTTAAATAACAATTCTAATTTGAACTACAACTAGCTATCTCAAGTTTGAAAAGGTAACAAACCCTCTTCATAACAATAGTTTTTAGAAACATACCTCATCACTTGGCAAGGTGCTAGCACCAGTTATGGTTATATCTTGCTTCTTTCCGATTCCCTTGTCAATAGCGTTGACAGAAAAGATGCCATTAGTGTCAATATCAAATTTCACCTCAATTTGAGGAACACCACGCAGGGCAGGTGGGATTCCATCTAAGCGAAAGCTTCCAAGGGATTTGTTATCCCTCACGAACTCTCTCTCACCCTGACAGACATTAATCTCTACACTGGTGTGCCCATCTGCCACAGTGGAAAACACCTGTGATTTGGAAGTTGGCAAAGTTGTGTTCTTTGGGATAATCTGTCATTACACCACCCAAAGTTTCAAGTCCTAGAGACAATGGAGTGACATCCAAGAGCACAATGTAGCTAACTTCTCCAGCTAAAACACCATCATGAAAAAAAAAAATTGGCCAAAATAAATATTGACGCCTCAACAATTTATGCAATATCAATAAGTATTACAGCTGATAGTATCAGAAATAGAGAGTTATAGTCATTTATTTTTCAAATAGACTAAGAAAAAAAATTTAGAGCACATTAGAATAATGGTTGAATAATTAAATTCACCATTTCTAGTAGCTTAAACTATTAAAACAAGTAGTAATTTATCTACATATCAGAGAGTTCAACTGCTCTACCTCCTATTAAAAAAAATCCTACATGTTGCAACCCACTTAAGTGGTAATTTATCTCAACAAGATAAGGACAAACCTGAATTGCAGCCCCAAGAGCAACAACTTCATCAGGATTTACATTCACATTGGGCTCTTTTCCAGTCATCTTCCTCACAAGCTCCTGAACAGCTGGGATGTGAGTAGAACCGCCAACAAAGATTACTTCATCTAAATCTTTGAAGGAAAGATTTGCATCTTTCAAGGCAGTCTCAACTGGTCCTCGTAGCCTAAGGAAAAAATAGATTTCAGTTGTAATCCACTGAACTTATGCAGGTAGGTATTCATATTGGCAAAAACATACCATTTTAAATCAAAAGGCAGCAAGCTCCAGTAATGGAAATCAAACACACACTGATATTTCATATGAGAATTATTCCATTTTGGAACGTGCATAGAGGGGAACCATAGAGTAGCAGTTTTCAACGTACATACCTGTCTAGCAAATCTGAACACAGTTCTTCAAATTTGACCCTTGTCAGGGTGGTGTCAATGTGTTTTGAGCCATCCGCAGTGGCAGTAATAAAAGGTAAACTGTAAAAACAGAAAGCTTATCCTCAGTGATCATGCCAAAGAGAGAGATCCATTAATATAAAGAAGGCATAGAAATTGTCACATACCTTATACTAGTTTGAGTCAGAGATGACAGATCCATCTTTGCTTTCTCTGCAGTCTCTGTGAGACGTTGTAGAGCTTGCTTGTCTTTCAGAAGATCTATTCCTTCATCTCTCTTAAAGTTTTGGGCAAGCCAATCAACTATTCTCTGTTTAAAATTATAGAACACAGACGTGTAATATTAGTAACGACTAACAGACCAAAAAACAAGGAATAACAAAGCTCTATCCATTTGTCTTGTTCAAACCTTGTCAAAATCATCTCCTCCTAGATGAGTGTCACCTGATGTAGAAAGTACCTCAAATACTCCATCTCCAACCTCAAGAACTGCAGATTTAAAACATAACAGACCACAACAATCATTGACTACCAATTTCCTTGTGCACCAAAAGAAAACAAGTGAAAGATCACATCTGATGAGTATTAGTGTGCTATTTTTAGAAAACTATAGTCCATATTTTCATAATTCTGGTAAAACTATCTCTTATACATGCTGTTTAATTGAAGTAAAGGACCGGGATTCAATTGCAATGGCAACAAAAAGGTAAAAGTAGTGAAAGGGCATAGTTTTCAAATGATTGTATGCTACCTAACTACTGTTGTGTTAAATCAAAAACCTTTTAAGAGATCAAATGTTTCAAAATCACAAGGTCCAGGTCACTCTTTTAATCTATAAAACTGCTTTTGGAAGATTGAATCTCGAGAATCACAAAATACATGTTCACTGAATGCTCATTGACACATGTATGGATTGTCACATTACCACCTTGTGCTTGTTAATTTGTTTCATATGTATTCCTAAGAGGCTAAGAATTTCCTCAATTCTTTTTTGGCAATCTCCCCCAGCATAATACCTTAATATAATACTTAAAATTACAGTTGGGGAGCAGATGCCAATGCAGCAAGATAGGTAAAACCTTTTACAACACTGTAAATAGACCTTCCAAACTGCAGCTGAAAGTACTACATCTGAACCTGAGCTATATTTCATGCAACGGCATAATCCCACAAACTAGAAAAAATGACTATGCCTTGTAAAGATTGGCCAACATTTATCTAAAGACAATGACACCAAGAAGTTCCTGAACAAGAAATCCATTTCAGAAATTTCTCCTCAAAAAAAAAAAAAAAAAAGTTTGATTTCAAATTACATTAAAGGGCATAGCAAAATCAATTAAAATTTAAAACGTTCAAATCATTGCCCAAAAATCCCAAAATGCTATTGAGAGAAGTCCTGACTCAATTCATGAGAAAATTTGAGGCATGATGATTATTTTTGATTGGTCCTGGTTTGTTTTTTGCAATTTGGTTGTGTCAGAAATATGTGTGTGTGTGTGTGTGTGTGTGTGTGTGTGTGTAATTTGTAGAGGATGATGGAAGCTTTAATTGGTTCTTTTGCTAACAGCAAGCTGCTAGTTGCTTTTTATCAACAATAAGTCCCAAAGGGCTCATTCTATTTTTGTAAGTCCCAAGTGGTCAATGCAGCCATCAAGTTGAACTAGATTGAGGAACCCAATGTACAACACCAAAGGAGCCGTACCTGTTTTATGGAATAGTTTGCAGCAAAGCTGCTAGTTCTCTGTAATCTGCCCTGAAGAATTCCTCTGGTTTGGATAAAGATCTGATTATCCCCCAAAGAACAAATGAATAAAGATAGTGAATGAGAGGAAATCTGTCATTATTAACCTAAGGTCAAGCATGTAAGTTATCAACAAAGCATCCATATTATCTAATACCTAAGACAGCTAGGAATAGATACAAGAATACAAGGCACACCAGAATGTTGACGAATCACTCACACATGTAGTCATCTCATTTGTGTTATTGCATACCCCCAGCTCTCAGATAGTCAAGCTGGGAAGATTTCAAACATTAATATTTTTCAAACTCACTGAATTAGAACACATTGAATGAGTGACTTGTAACTTGTAAACCTCCAATTTAACAGACATTTGAGGCAATGACCAGAACTAATACATAGGGCATAACCCACAAGATTCTACTTCGCATATGCAAATGAAACAGTCTGACTACAATCCACAAGGATAATTCTCTATAAAATAAGTAAAAACAAACATATGAGGTGGATTAACCGGAGAAAAGGAAAAAAGTCAATGAACTCTGCCTTACTCCTCTCATAAAAAAGGCTTTGGGTGAGATTTTTCAATTGGGTGTGCATGGAACTTACCAATAACAAAGAAAAATCCAATAAGAGGAGTAACAAAGCAATTGGCATACCTGAAACGTAAAAAGTACCACCTCCAAGGTCAAAAACCAGGATGGTCTCATTGTTTTTCTTCTCAAACCCATAAGCAAGCGAAGCAGCAGTAGGTTAATTGATTATTCGCAGGACGTCCAACCCTGCAATGCGACCTGCACCTTTCGTAGCTGTCCTCTGCGAATCATTGTAGTATACCAGCACTGTGATTACTGCTTTACTCACCCCATCATTCAGAAACTTGGATGCATCCTCCACAAGCTTCCTCAATACCTGTGCAGAAATCTCCTCAGCTGCAAATTGCTTGCCTATGGCCGGACACTTGAGCTTCACATTGCCGTTTTCGTCCCACACGACCTTGTATGACACCTGTATTGGAATATTGGAATAATGGTTAAATGATTAAGTTCACACTAGTTTATCATAGTATCAAACAATTGATCCAAAAATCCTATCTCTAATTAGTCAACTACTAGTTAAAATATTATAAAGATTAACAATTTAAGCTTTTTCAATAAGTAACAGTTTCTCATGATATAAGACATCAGATGATCCAAATTCAAATTATCTCTAGCAAACTAATAATTAAATGATTTTATTAAACATTGTCTATCATGATATCTGAACATGTGATAGCATACCAATGGTTATAAGAATATAAAATTATCAAAATTTACCATTTAAGTGATAGTTTATTATGATTGCATAACAAGTAACATCTAATCCAAATTCAAATCCTATCTATAATCTACTAGTATTTAAATGATTAAATTTACAGTCATTTATAATAAAAATATATGCTTTATTCAACAACAACAACAACAACAACAACAAAAAAACCCATTCAAGATTAATCTAAAAATTGGGTTTTGATCAAACAATACCAGAAAATGTCATGGTATCCAACAAAGCAATCCTAAGTTCCTATCTCCAAATAGCATACTAATAGTTAAAAGATCATTAAAATTCACAGTTCAAGCTCTTGTGAGCACTAATCCAAATACAAATGCTGTCTCTAATCTACAAATTCTGCCTCCAATTTGCAAATGGTCAAGTTAAAATACTAACTTTACAGTAAAAACTTATAAGAAAAGTGATAAATTTACCAAACTGTTTGGCCTCCTCATCAACTTCAGACATTTTCCTCCCAATAAAGCTTTTCACAGAAAAGAAAGTGTTCTCAGGATTCACCACAGCTTGTCTCTTAGCAATTTGCCCCACAAGCTTATCACCATTCTTACTGTACACCACAACAGATAGTGTCGTTCTCTGCCTCTAAGCATTAGTCACAATTGTTGGCTTCCCACCTTCCATGACTGCCACTGCACTGTTAGTTGTTCCCAAGTCAATGCCAACCACTTTCTCACAGACCACCACATTACTGTTCCCATTTCTCCTCCTCCTACTACTACAACTACTCCATTTCGTTTTTGGTCGCTGAGCCAAGAACAAGTTTCTCACCCTAACAGACATTAACCTCTTCACTGCTCTGTCCATCTGTTGCAGTGGAGAACAACTCTGATTTGGAAGTTGGTGAAGTTGTGTTCCTTGGGATAATCTTTGTCATTACACCACCCAAAGTTTCAAGTCCTACTGCAGTGAGCCCTGGTATCCTTTCATTTTGGGTTTCCAATTCATTATATATCCAATTTCAAAAGTGAAAAGAGTAAAAAACATTACAATTTGAGTTACTAAAGGACAAGTAGACTACCAAATGACAGAAAAAGAGAGCTCAAAATCAAAAGAAAGAAGCTGAAGTGAGAGAGATAAAACAAATACAGTGAAATTACATATGAGAGTTATTCTATTTCTGAACATGCATAGTGCGAAACCATTTAGTAATAATTTATATTGTTAAAAGGCTTACCTGTCTAACAAATCTGAACACAGTTCTTCAAGTTTGACGCTAGTCAGTGTGGTGTCAATGTGTTTTGGGATTTCCGCAATGGCAATAATGAAAGGTAAACTGGAAAGGCAAATGTTTTTTCTCTGTGATTATGGAAAAGAGAGATATATAAACTTAAATAAAGAAGGCATAGAAAAAGCCACATACCTAATATTGGTCAGAGTTAGAGATGACCGCTCCATCTTTGCTTTCCAGAAGTCTCTGTGAGATGTTGTTGAGCTTGCCTGTCATATAGAATATCTACGCCTTCATCTTTAAGACGTTTTTGAGAAAGCCAATCAACTATTCTGTATGAAAAATTATAGAACGTAAGGGACTAAGGGTGTAATTTATTAACAACTAACTATAACTCAGAAAATAAAGAATATAAGCTAAAGATGTACTCATTTCTGTTGTTCCAACCTTGTCGAAATCATCACCTCCTAGATGAGTATCAGCCAAGCTAGAACGTACCTCAAATACTCCTACAACCTCAAGACAGCATATGAAAAATGTAACAGAAGTACATAACGTTCATTACCCATTCTCTATATATTAACATGCTCACAACTAAGGATTGTTCAAATTTGATTATGATCAAACATAAGATTTGATTATAGACAAATCTAACAGAGTACCTTAGCCACATCAGCTTCTCAAATCCTGAAACTATCCAAGCGATACAATCCATCATCAGATTTCCATAGAAATTTCTTCAGATTATCTGATTCATCTAGATAATCCTTTGCAAGATGCTCAATTACTATAAAATATGTCTCATGATAGTTCTTGTAATTAAGTTCATATGGATGCTTAAGTACTGTTATGTATATAGGTAAAAGAGTTACAATTTGAAAAGCGTTAAAAAAACCTTCATCACAACTTGATTTTGTTATTGGAACAACTAAACTAAGATAAACGTTTGCAATAAGCTTAGGTTTCACAGAAGGTGGCTGAAAAGTCCAAGAACCAGTCACCCTGAAATTGAACTTTAACTGAAGATAGGTAGTACTTTTGTTGCTAACACCAAGCTACAGTCTTCATCCGATTCAACCTATCAAAAAAAGAGAGGAAAATAATACTATTTCTACCATCTTGCAATCAAATTTCCAATAATTCAAAACAAATGAACCATTTACCCTTATCTTTGAGATAAGATATATAAAGATAGGATTGAGATATGCACCACTTTATCTTCTTGTAGTTGCAGTAAATTCACTAAAAACTGTCTGTTTCCAAATTCAAAGTTCCTACATACAGAATTCAACAACTGATAAATTCACAAAAGCTGAAACAAAAAGGAAGAATAAAGAGAGCCAGTGGTAAATTCAAAGCGAACTTAGAAAGGAGATGCATGAATATAAGAAAATATTGGCGTTAAATCCCTTTGAATCAACTGACCAGATCTCAAGATTTTTTTTTTCTCAAATATATTAGAGTTATGAAGCATCTGCATAAGTGAAAAACAATTTTTCCCCCTCCCAGTTCCCAGATAACAATGTGATGAAATAAAACTAAATAAAATTTATAGTTACACTGTAGAGAACAACTTGATTTTTATTCTTCATACGGTTACAAAGTAAAGTGAGTTACAGAGTAAACTGAGAATCATGGCCAACCTGTTTTAATTAAGAAATAAATATAGTGAAATAATTACCTGTTTAGGTGTGAAAATTTTCAATAGCTTCACTAAAAAATCAGCTGCGCGCATAATGAAGCCATTCTTGAAAAGGAACAACTCTTCTGTTGACACCTTGTTGTGATCTTTATCCATGCCAAACTGCCAGATATAAGTTTGAGAACATACAAAAATAAAAGTATAAATGAAAGGAAAAAAACAAACAAAAGATTTACCACTGATTTTTTCATTTGAGTCTTACATAATTGCAGTATTGACTCCCTTTGGAGATTACAAACTCTGTTCTGTTTTTATATTCCCAGCTTTTCCACATTCTGCACACAAATTATACTTCTAATTGAAGGAAAACAAGAGGAATTTGGATAATTTATTAACAAAGAAAGCTGAATTTAAAGGAGATGTATGGACCTGAAGTATATCCTTTTGAAATACATTCAATTTAGGATGCGAACAGTCTTGGACCATTCCCCAGCAATTTTTGCCTGGAATCATTCCAAAATAGTGAGGAAAAGAACATAAAACAAAGTTTCTAATATTATGTTTTACTGATCCTATCTTTGTATCCAAATATTGTGCATAAAGTAAAATCTATAACAGCACTTTTGCAAGTCCAAACTAAGTTATCATTGTACTGTGAACAAAAATCAAACATAATGTAAGAACCCATAAACCACACAGTGTATTGTTGTTTGTTGATAAAATTAGGTAGTAATAATGAAGTGTTAAAGCTAACTAAATAACAAATACCTGAATATAAAACAGCTTCCTAGAGGGTAGTTGTCAATAATGATCATTCACCAGAATGTTATCGAATTTAACAAGTGCCAGATATTACTCTGTTTATTCAAAATCAAGAACCCAAACAAAGAGGAGTCATTTTGTAGTTTATATAAAGGAAGAAATCATTAGAATGAACAAACAAATGAGAATCATATCAAGAATGAATTTGTATGCAAAGGGAAATGAGAATGAAACAAAAAACAAGATAATCACCTAAGCCATGGACTCGTTGCACTTGTTCCTAAGGTTCTGAACATGCCCAGATATTTACACATCCTTTTGTCCTGTGCTTCCAATTAATTCTACATCCAAAATCAAATAAAATTATAGTAATAACGCTTAAAAGTTTGGTTGCTGACAAGAAATCCTATAAGCCTCTGCAATTAAGCTGTTCCAAAATAAATAAATAAAAGTCTTTGGTTTTTTATTACCAGAAATCCTAAACAAAATACGAATTCAATTATACCAGGGCTGAATATATATAATATTGTTTCTGATTCTAATACCAATTCGAAAAAGTGACAGATTCTAATTATATATATGGAAATCAACGTAGCATAGAGAATATAATTGTCAAAAGCTCAGTTTCTTTGGAAAAGCAAAGAATGCGTACCACGTGAAAGAATGCCGTAGCTGGTGTTGTCTCAGTACCATCTGATTTCCAAATTAGGGAAATCCTTCTCGATTTTATTTTTGTATTTTTCTGATAACTGAGGACACCCCGCAATTTGCAGTTCTTGTAAAGACTTGAGACAGCCATCATCAGGTAGTGTTGTGAGATTGGGGCAATTCCAAATGGAAAGCGTTTCAAGTGAGATTGGATTCCTAATTGATTCGGGGAAAGTAATCAAATTGGGAAAGTCTTCAATCCCCAGCCACTGTAATGAAGTGAGACAACTAATCTCAAGAAGTGATGTCAGATTAGGCTCGCATCTAATAATCTCAAGATATTCAAGTGAGGTGAGTTCCGGCAAAGTCATTAAATTTGGACAGTTTGAAATGGTGAGCATTTTTAGGGTGGAAATCCATTGAATACCCACAGGTAGAGACTTCAGTTTCGGAATGCCTCTGAAATGTAAATGACGGAGGCAAATGAGGCATCGCCATTCCATGCCATCATGCATGTCTCTTAATGGATCGAACTTCTCGCAATTGACAATTGATAGCGAACAGAGGGAGGTGAGATTACGCACCGCTCCAGACATAGATGTTAGTCTAGGGCAATTCCAAATTCGTAGTTCCTTGAGAGAATATAGGGCAATTCCAAATTCAGCCGGAAGAGACTCTATATCTTCTATAGATTCCAATTCCATCTCATTTAATTTGGAGAGAGGAGAAGAAGAGGATAATGAAGAGGAGGAAGAGGGAACTAAAAAAGTCATTGACATTGTCTCTTGCAAAGGCTTCAAACTGACATTCCTTAAATATAGAGATTCTTCGAGATTGGGAAACAGGGGCATGGAAGTCATTTTAGGGCAATATTTAATCCGCAAATAAGAAAGAAGAGGAAATAAAGGCAGTGAGTTGTGAGACTGATCTTGTTGATGATCTGGTGTTGACGCAGATGTTGTTGCAACTAAATCCCTCCCTGTTGTCCCCCACCATCCCTTCAAATTAGGGCATGCCCTTATTGTGAGTGACTTTAGAGAAGGGAAGAACGGTGTTGATAATGCTGTGGATGGAGCAGACACCTCTTTACTCATATCATTATCAGATATGTACTCTAAATCATTCATCGTGTCAAGCCTTAGAGATTTTAAAGAGGGGAGATGAGACAATGGTGGCAAATATCGGCATCTCTCACAACTCTCTATCCTTAAATCAACGAGATTTACGAGAGAAGAGACCCAATTTGAAAATTTCACACCCTTGTAATGATGCACTTCCAAATATTTGAGATTTTCATGTGGCTGGAGGTCTTCTAATAACTTCTCATCTTTATTATTATCTACTTGATCTTCTCGATACCATTTTAATATCAATTTTTCAAGATGTAGCTTCTCCCTTAAATTCACAACAATGGATTCTGAGTTAGATTCTTCCAACCGTTGCAAATGTGTGATCTCTAATGTTCCTCGCAGGTTGTCTAGGTCCTTCAATTCACCTAATCCACCGGTGTGGGAGGAGGTGCTCACAATGAATAGTTGTAATGTTTGAAGTGAAGTCATTTGCCCTAATCCACAAGGCATATGACTCAAATTATCACAACCATGATTATAAAGATGTTTGAGGTTAACCAATTCTCTAAACTTTTTGGGTAATTCTTTAAGACCTTTACAATCATAAAGTTTTAGTACTTGCAAATTCAACAATGTAGTAATTGAGTCAGGGAGAGTTTCAATATCCTCGTTAAAAGAAACATCAAGATACTTTAGATGTATTAACTTCCCTATAGAATTTGGTATTGATGTAATCTTCAATGCATGTAAATCTAATGCACGCAAGCTCTTGAAACTCAAAATAATTGTATTCAACATTGACTCCTCCAAGGCACCGGAGTTCTTCTCACTAAATGTCAGAAGAAATGAACATACCTTGATTGCTTTAACCAAAAACCTTAAAGATCCAATAAAAGATGAGCCAATGTGAAATGGACATGATACATGACGATTTTTTTCATTAATATTTTCGCCATCAAAACTAACAAGCCTGCACTCCTCGCCTGCAATGGCTTCCGCAAGATCATGAATTAAATCATGCATCTTGTATCTTAAGCCTTTGTAAGTCTTTACTTCTTCAAAGAAGGATCTCCAAAGCAAATCCTTGAAATACTCATCACCAACATCCTCTAATTGTTGGTTTTTGTTTGATGATTGGACAAACCCTTGTGCTATCCATAATTGTATCACTGTTTCCTTATCCATCTCATAATCTTTGGGAAACAAAGAGCAATAAGCAAAACAACTCTTTAAATGTGACGGGAGATTATCATAACTCAACTTTAAAATTGGAAAAATCTCATTTCCTTCAATTACATTTGCTAGTAAATTATTCTTCACGAGTAACCATTCAGATTCTGTTTCCTTACAATATAACACATGTCCTATGGACATTATGGCAAGGGGTACCCCTTGACATATTTTTACAATCTCCCTTCCAATTGTAACTAATGTAGGATTAGTGGTCACTTGCCCTTTACTAAATGCCACTTGCTCAAATAAAAACCATGACTGTTCTTCAGAGAGACCTTTAAGAATATATGGTGAAACTGTGTGTGTAATCTTTGCAACCAATCTACTACGAGTGGTTATTATAATCTTGCTTCCTTTTGAACCACCCATTAAAATATCTATCAAGTTTAGCCATTTTCCACGGTCTTCATTCCATACATCATCCAATACTAGTAAGTATTTTTTTCGATCAATTTTTTCACGAAGTTGCCTTTGCAATTGATCCATTTCCAGATTTCTAGCTGCATTATCTGTAGCAGATGATATTATCTTTTCAATAATTATTTTCAACTCGAAGACATCAGAAATGCATACCCACATTTTTAACTCAAAACATTTTTTAACTTTCTCATTATTGTACACATATTGAGCAAGTGTAGTCTTCCCTAGTCCCCCGATCCCCACAATGGGAATGACGGAAACATTCTCCTCTTCATTAGAGTCCAATAATAGCTCAATGATAGCCTTTCTATCATCTTCCCTCCCAATAACTTTTTCTTCGCGCACAAACGAGTGAGTTGGTTCCCTTTTCCTACTCACAACATTTGTCTCTATATGGTATTCTTCCAAGCGAAAGTTTTTCCTATCTTCTGCTATCGCATTTAGTTTTTGCCTCATTGCCTTTATTTTACTACTCATCTTACCACGAAAAGCTAGTTGGTTTGACTTTGAAAAGAAAGTGCGTACCTCTTTTGTGACTTTATTCCCACTCCCCGCTCTTCGCCGCATAGCTTCAGTGGAAAACTCACTCAACAAGTCATCTGCATCATAAACTGCATTGTTGAGCTTTTGGAGCCAGATCTTGACTTGATGGTCATGACTCTGTTTCTCCGCTGCATCCAGAAGTACAGCTTGAATTGTGGACACAGTCTCCTTGATTTTTTCAAGCTCACCTTTCACACCCCAGAGTGATCCAAACTCTTGGAAAGTCTGAGAGCCCAAATTTTCAATCATTTTCTGTGCAAGACCAAAGAGGATTGCTTCGGCCATTTCTTCTTAGTGGCTGAAAGGAATGCTGAGAGAGAGAGAGAGAGAGGAAAGCTAAGAGAGGATTGGCTTGAAGTGATGAAGTGTGAGTGAAAGTAATGTTGCTGTGAAAGAGGACTGAGTTAATGAAGACGAATGTCTTTAGTTTTCTTTTTCATTTTCTTGGTACAATAATGTAAAGAAAAGCAACCAATACTATCATATTCTTGGTACAATAATGCAAAGAAAAAGCAACCAATACTATCTAGAGCACATGCAGCACAACGTTAGTGTTGGGCCCCTTCTGCACCGAAAGAAAATGAGTGAGTCAGAGGCTTAGTTGGAAATTTGTCCACTAGCTGGAAAATTTTTGTTGCAGTCTTATCATCATTACCATGTCCAAAAGTTGGGCCCCTGAGAACTGCACTAAACTCATGGTTTTGTAATTTTAGCTAACCAGTTTTTGTTTTTTTAAAAAATAAAAATTATATTTTAGAAAAAAAAGTTTTCTTTTCTTTTAATGGCTTGAAATTTTGATTTAATGGACATTGGATGGGTTGTCCAAGATCAATAGAAGTAATTATTAAGGGATTGAGAGGTATTGCACCTGGTTGAATTCCTCCCAAGTCTCTTAAAATAAAATTTTATCCCTTTAACATTTCAGCCTTCACTTTTTTAACTTTTTTTTATTTACTTTTTTATTAAGGATTGAGATTGAATTTTTTTTGTTCAACTCTCAATTTAAGCTATTGAAAGAAAGTGCAACTGGTGCAATCTCAATCTATTATAAAAAATATTAAGTGTTCTCCAAAAATGAAACCAACTGTAATTGATTAGAAAACATATAAAGAAAGCAGGGGTGGAAAAAGTCATAAAGAAAAGATAGCAATCATTGTTTATGTATTCCTACTTTATTTCAATGTGAACACTAGGCCTTGGGCCCCTTTTGCACCGAAAGAAAATGAGTGGAATAGAATTTAGTGAGCCAGTCCTATCATGAATTTCGCATTAAGTCCAAGAGTTGGGCCCCTGGAAATTGCACCAAACAAGCCTTACTAATTCAAATTCACATTTAAATTTCAACAACTAATTGCGTGATAATTGATAAAATGATGTTAGTAAAAAATTTGGCTACAAACATGTTTAAAATTATTTTATTTCAACCTATTATGTAACAATTAAAAAAATCATTCATATATAATTTAAGTCACATAACATTTTTAACGAGTGATATAACTTGTTTAAATAAAAAAAAAACTTATATGAATGTTGAATTGTAAGAATTTTTATGCCATCGAATATGTTGTAGTTAAAAAACCTATCCACGTATAATTATAGTCAACAACATTTTTAATGAATTATGTGACATATAGTTAATCTTATAAATAGCCATGTGATAGGTTGAATAAAAATTCTTGCAACTCAAGTTTGATATAAATAATACATAATACATATGAATTATTTTATGTATCACCATTTAATAAATTCCACCAAACTAGTTTTGCAAAAATCTTTCTTTGTATGTGGTTTTAACCTTGTCTAAATACACTCGGAAAAATAATCAACCGCTCCAAATAGCTTTTTCAATAATAAAAAAGCGTGCTAAAAGGGCTCTAAATGACAATACATAAAACCATTCATAATTATTTTAGAAAAAATGTTTATATACAGCTTGGGTCGTAGGAATTTTTATTCGACTTGGTGATACTACAAGTTCTCAAAGAGATTTTTTTAGGGGGAAAAGAAGTGCGAAAACTAAATTTTTTTCTAGTAGTAACATACTTACATTGTAGACTATTTTTACAAACGCAAACATTGAGATATTCGAAAAAAAGGAATCCTCTTGATATTAACTAGCCATGGAAGAGACTAAACCACCTACCAAGTTTTATGCCTTGACTAACTACCCATTGTCTAAATCACATTGATCACTATGAAGTACTGGGCAGGCTGGAGTCATGATGCACATCATAGCTAACACAATCACAGCCAACAAAGCCTGTACAAACTAACATAGAGAATTAACCAAGTATGCATGGTTGAAATTTTGCCCACCACCAAGTTATGTGATTTACTTGCTGTCAGTAAAATCTGCCTCGATCACATCATCACCATCAGCTGTTTTCCCAGTTGATCTTGATGACCCTGGTGCAGTAGCAGAAGCAGGATCAGCATCCGGTTGGCCAGGCTGGCTATAGATTGACTGTCCTAGTTGCATAACTTCTTGATTTAGTGCAGCCATTGCATCTTTAATGGCTTTGGTTGATCCACCAGAAATTGCATCCTTGAGCTCTTTTACTTTAGCCTCTACTTTCTCCTTGACTGGGCCAGGAACTTTGTCTCCCAGTTCTTTAAGTTGCTTCTCAGTTTGGTACAACACTGAGTCTGCTTGGTTCTTTGTGTCTATGGCATCCCTCTTTTCCTTGTCTTCCTTTGCAAACTTCTCAGCTTCTTTAACCATCTTATCCACCTGCAGTTTTATTTATTTATTTTGTACATCCAAAGTTTGGATTTAGAAACATAAATAGAATAGGTTTATATGTGGTAATAATAGCTTCAACAATAACTAGTAGAACATCCTTTTATCATGGTTGATATGTGAAAAAGCATAGCTACTTGAAATGCTGAGATTCAGAAAGAAAAGAAAGATATAGGTTCTTTGGAGAACATAGTAGCATCATTGAAGGGGATAACAAATAAAATTAAATATAAGAAAAAAAGACCCCAAAGTTAAAAGATTAAAAAAGAAAAACAAATTAGCATCATTTATCAATGAATTAGCATAAAAACAAGAAGAAGAAAAAATATCAATTTTTTGCCAACAATGGCTATGGTTCGAGGAGTATAATATATGTAACCAGTAAACCAGCAGATAGCACTAACACAAAATTTTCTTGATTTACTTGGCATGTAGTGAATCTAGTGATGTTTATTCTTTTGAGCTATTATGAAGGTTGAGGAATAGTTATAAGGGTCCTTTTGGTATGAAATGTTTATTCCTCACTTTGAGGGAATATTTGTAATGAAAATGCAATCAAACAACTAATTAGCTGTAGAATGGGTATGCCATCTATTCCTATTCACCAAACATGCAGTCAATGTGTGCACAGTGCACTAGTCAAATTGGTTACTGAAGATGGAGTCAAACAAGATTGTGTTTTATGGTTCTAGCACTATAATATATGTCAGCAGCATATAGCAATAATACACAAATTATTCTTGATTTACTTGGTGTTTGGTGACAAAATCTCTCATAGTTCTGCAATTGCATTTATTATGTATATTCAGTTATTTCTTGTGTAGTTAATTGATTATAGTCAGCTAAGATAGGTTATGCTTAGGCTATTCAAACCCACAAATTAACCACACATATTGATTTCAAACTCATTTAAATAACAAATCGAATTTGAACTACAACTAGCTATCTCAAGTTTGAAAAGGTAACAAACCCTCTTCATAACAATAGTTTTTAGAAACATACCTCATCACTTGGCAAGGTGCTAGCACCAGTTATGGTTATATCCTGCTTCTTTCCGGTTCCCTTGTCAATAGCGGTGACAGAAAGGATGCCATTAGCATCAATATCAAATTTCACCTCAATTTGAGGAACCCCACGCGGGGCAGGTGGGATTCCATCTAAGCGAAAGCTTCCAAGGGATTTGTTATCCCTCACAAACTCTCTCTCACCCTGACAGACATTAATCTCTACACTGGTCTGCCCATCTGCCGCAGTGGAGAACACCTCTGATTTGGAAGTTGGCAAAGTTGTGTTCTTTGGGATAATCTTTGTCATTACACCACCCAAAGTTTCGAGTCCTAGAGACAATGGAGTGACATCCAAGAGCACAATGTCACTAACTTCTCCCGCTAAAACACCAGCCTGAAAAAAAAATTGACCAAAATAAATATTGATGCCTCAACAATTTATGAAATATCAATAAGTATTAAAGCAGATAATATCAGAAATAGAGATACATAGTCATTTATTTTTCAAATAGACTAAGAAAAAAAAAATAGTGCGTTAAAATAATTGTTAAATAATTTAATTCACCATTTAGAACAAGTAGTAACTTATCTTCATATCAGAGATTTGAACTGCTCTACCTCCTATTAAAAAAATTAAAAAATCTTACATGTTGCAACCCACCTAATGACTTAAGTGGTAGTTTATCTCAACAAGATGAGGACAAACCTGAACTGCAGCCCCAAGAGCAACAACTTCATCAGGATTTACAGTCACATTGGGCTCTTTTCCAGTCATCTTCCTCACAAGCTCCTGAACAGCTGGGATGCGAGTAGAACCACCAACAAGGATTACTTCATCTAAATCTTTGAAGGAAAGATTTGCATCTTTCAAGGCAGTTTCAACTGGTCTTCGTAGCCTAAGAAAAAAATAGATTCCAGTTGTAATCCACTGAACATATGCAAGCAGATAGGTATTCATATTGGCAAAAACATACTGTTTTAAATCAATCGGCAAACTCCAGTAATGGCAATCAAACACACACTGATATTTCATATGAGAATTATTCCATTTTGGAACATGCATAGAGGGCAACCGCAGAGTAGCAGTTTTCAACTTACATACCTGTCTAGCAAATCTGAACATAATTCTTCAAATTTGACCCTTGTCAGGGTGGTGTCAATGTGTTTTGGGCCATCCGCAGTGGCAGTAATGAAAGGTAAACTGTAACAAAAGAAAGCTTTTCCTCAGTGATCATGACAAAGAGAGAGATCCATTCATAGAAAGAAGGCAAAGAAATTGTCACATACCTAATACTGGTCTGAGTCAGAGATGACAACTCCATCTTTGCTTTCTCTGCAGTCTCTGTGAGACGTTGTAGAGCTTGCTTGTCTTTCAGAAGGTCTATTCCTTCATCTCTTTTAAAGTTTTGGGCAAGCCAATCAACTATTCTCTGTTTAAGATTATAGAATATAGACGTGTAATTTTAGTAATAACTAACAGACCAGAAAACAAAGAATAGCAAAAGCTCTATTCATTTGTCTTGTTCAAACCTTGTCAAAATCATCTCCTCCTAGATGAGTGTCCCCTGATGTGGAAAGTACCTCAAATACTCCATCTCCAACCTCAAGAACTGCAGATTTAAAACATAACAGAGTACAACAATCACTGACTAACAATTTCCTTGTGCACCAAAAGAAAACAAGTGGAAAATCACATCTGATGACTATTATTGTGCCATTTTTAGAAAACTATAGTCCATATATTCATAATACTGGTAAAAATATCACTTATATATGCCGTTTAATTGAATTAAAGTTCCGGGATCCAATAGCAATGGTAACAAAAAGGTAAAAAAGTAGTGAAAGGGCAGTGTTCAAATGATTGTATGCTACCTAACTACTGTTGTATTAATTTAAAAACCTTTTAAGAGATCAGATGTTTCAAAACCACAAGGTCCAGGTCACTCTTTCAATCTATAAAACTGCTTTTGGAAGATTGAATTTCGGGAATCACAAAATACCACACGTTCACCAAATGCTCATTGACACACATGGATTGTCACATTACCACCTTGTGCTTGTTAATTTGTTTCATAATTCATATGTATTCCTAAGAGGCTAAGACTTTCCTAAATTCTTTTTTGGCAATCTCCCCCAACACAATACCTTAATATAATACTTAAAATTACAGTTGGGGAGCAGATGCCAATGCAGCAAGATAGGTAAAACCTTTTACAACACTGTAAATAAAGCTTCCAAACTGCAGCTGAAAGAACAACATCTGAACCTGAGCTATAGTTCATGCAACGGTATAATCCCACAAACTAGAAAAAATGACTATGCCTTGTAAAGATCGGCCAACATTTATCTAAAGACAATGACACCAAGAAATTCCTGAACTAGAAATCCATTTTGGAAATTTCTCCTAAAACAAAAATAGCTTGATTTCAAAAATAGCAAAATCAATTAAAATGTTCAAATCATTGCCCAAAAATCCCAAAATGCTATAGAGAGAAGTCCTGACTCAATTCATGAGAAAATTCGAGGCATGCTGATTATTTCTGATTGGTCCTGGCTTGTTTTTGCAATTTGGTTGCGTCAGAAATATGTGTAGAGGATGATGGAAGCTTTAATTTGTTCTTCGCTAACAGCCAAGCTGCTAGTTGCTCTTTATCAACAATAAGTCCCAAAGGGGCTCATTCTTTTTTTGGAAGTCCCAAGTGGTCAATGCAGTCATCAAGTTGAACTAGATTGAGGAACCCAATGTACAACACCAAAGGAGCTGTACCTATATTTTAAGGAATCGTTTGCAGCAAAGCTGCTAGTTCTCTGTAATCTACCCTGAAAAATTCCTCCGGTTTGGATAAAGATCTTATCATCCCCCAAAGAACAAATGAAAAAAGAGAGTGAACGAGAGGAAATCTGTTATTGTTAACCTATGGTCAAGCATGTCAGTTATCAACAATGCATCCATGTTATCTAATACCTAACACAGCTAGGAATAGATACAAGAACAAAAGGCACACCAAAATGTGGAGGAATCACTCACACATGTGGTCATCTCATTTGTGTTATTGCATACCCCCAGCTCTCAGATAGTCAAGCTGGGAAGAATTTCAAACATTAATATTTGTCAAACTCACTGAATTATAACACAGAATGAGTGACTTGTAACTTGTAAACCTCCAATTTAACAGGCATTTGAGGCAGTGACCAGAACTACTACATAGGTGATAACCCAAAAGATTCTACTTTTCATATGCAAATGGAACAGCCTGACTACAATCCACAGGGAAAATTCTGTACAAAATAAGTAAAAACAAACATATGAGGTCAATTAGCAGGAGAGATGGAAAAAGTCAATGAACTCTGTCTTACTCCTCTCAGAAAAAGGGCTACGGGTGAGATTTTCAACTGGGTGTGCACTTAACTTACCAATAACAAAAATAAGAATCCAATAAGAGGAGTAACAAAGCAATTGACATACCTGAAACGTCAAAAGTACCACCTCCAAGGTCAAAAACCAGGATGGTCTCATTGTTTTTCTTCTCAAACCCATAAGCAAGCGAAGCAGCAGTAGGTTCATTGATTATTCGCAGGACGTCTAACCCTGCAATGCGACCTGCATCTTTCGTAGCTGTCCTCTGCGAATCATTGAAGTATGCCGGCACTGTGATCACTGCTTTACTCACCCCATCATTCAGAAACTTGGATGCATCCTCCACAAGCTTCCTCAATACCTGTGCAGAAATCTCCTCAGCTGCAAATTGCTTGCCTATGGCCGGACACTCGAGCTTCACATTGCCATTTTCGTCCCGCACGACCTTGTATGACACCTATATTGGAAGATTGGAATAATGGTTAAATGATTAAATTCACAGTAGTTTATCATAGTATCAAACAATTGATCCAAAATTCCTATCTCTAATTAGTCAACTATTAGTTAAAAATTATAAAGATTAACAATTTAAGCCTCTTTAATAAGTAATAGTTTCTCATGATATAAGACTTCAGATGATCCAAATTCAAATTATCTCCAACATGCTAATAATTAAATGATTTTATTAAACATTATCTATCATGATATCTGAACATGTGATAGCATACTAATGGTTATAAGAATATAAAATTATCAAAATTTACCATTTAAGTGATAGTTTATTATGATTGCATAACAAGTAACATCTAATCCAAATTCAAATCCTATCTATAATCTACTAGTATTTAAATGATTAAACTTACAGTCATTTATAATAATAATATATGTTTGATTCAAAAAAAGACCATTCAAGATTAATCTAAAAATTGCGTTTTGATCAAACAAATACCAGAACATGTCACGGTATCCAACAAAGCAATCCTAAGTTCCTATCTCCAAATAGCATACTAATAGTTAAAAGATCATTAAAATTCACAGTATAAGCTCTAGTGAATACTAATCCAAATACAAATTCTGTCTCTAATCCACAAATTCTGCCTCCAATTTACAAATGGTCAAGTTAAAGTACTATCTTTACAGTAAAAACTTTTAAGAAAAGTGATAAATTTACCAACCTGTTTGGCCTCCTCATCAACTTCAGACATTTTCCTCCCAATAAACCTTTTCACAGAAAAGAAAGTGTTCTCAGGATTCACCACAGCTTGTCTCTTAGCAATTTGCCCCACAAGCTTATCACCATTCTTAGTGTACGCCACCACAGATGGTGTCGTTCTCTGCCCCTCAGCATTAGTCACAATCGTTGGCTTCCCACCTTCCATGGCTGCCACTGCACTGTTAGTTGTCCCCAAGTCAATACCAACCACTTTCTCACACACCACCACATTGTTGTTCCCATTTCTCCTCTTCCTTCTACTACTAGAACTACTCCATTTCGTTTTTGGTTGCTGACCCAAGAACAATTTTCTTGAGCTGGTTATGGTACACCAAGTGTTTTTGCTTGGCTTATGGGAACATGAAGGATAGAAGTGGATATGGGTTGGAGTTAAAGTTGCCATTTTTTTTCCCCTTTTGCGTTTGCTATTTGCAAAGACTTGAACTTTTTGTGTTTGTGTGATAATGCAAAGGGTGTTTTGGGTTTTGTAATAAGAGAGGGATATCCATGTGGGCACTTCTGGAATGCTCTGGGTTTGCTTAGTTCCGTCACTTGCTGAGACTGTGTAGAAGGTTTGGATATTTTGGAAGGAACAATAAAGAAGCCCCTAGAAAGTCGAAAGCTTGGGACTCTGAACTATTTCTAGTATTCTCGTTTCGTACGTGTGACATGTTTCAAGGATTGGAAAGAGTAAAGATTAAAAATATAGTATATAAATAGAAAATCTTTTTTTTTTTTAAGATTGAAAATAGAAAATCTCTTGGTCATTAAAATTTAGATTAGATAATAGTAAAAGAGAACTAGAGAATGTTAAGGGTTCATTCAACCCAACAACTTGGCTAATTAGGCCCAACCCAATATCTTGGACTTGGATTTGGATTTGTAAGATTTTTAACCCAATTAATCTAATCCAATCAAAATTATTAATAGTTTTAAAAAATATATTTTTTAATTTATTAGTTTGATTTATTTTGGATTTTGGGATTTAGTTTAAGCTTTAGAGTGAAATAATTTAATTTATTTTGGTATTTTTTAGACTTAGTTTTGAAGAAATTGGAATATATTAGGCTTAATAGTTGCAATTGTTAATTAATTAAAAGACATGAATTATTGTTGAATAAAAACCTAATTATTTTAAAGGTAAAATATCATTTTTATCCCTAAACCTAAACAAATGTTTGTTTGTTGTCTTTAAACTTTTAAAAGTTTGTTTTTCATTCCTAAACTTTGTAAAATGTTATACATTTTGTTCTTCTGTCAATATTCATTAGTTTATGTCTTACGGGTTTAATGGTGCACTGACATGGCATATAAGTTAAACCGAATCATTTAATTTTAAAAATTATGGACACCTGGCATGCAATTATTGGCACACGTGGAATAAATATTACAGTGAGACAAAAATACCCCTCACTCCCAATGATAGGCCAGGCCAATAGAAACCAGATAAATCCGAACTTCACCGTAGCAGCAATGGTTGCCTACCCAGACATTGCCGGCTTAGTCCTTCGCTCTCCCACCCCTAACCCATACTCATTGATCTGCCTTACCTTGCCTTACTTCCCATTTTGCTTATGGTAGGCAAAATTCTGTTTTTTTTTTTTAAAGGAATTTCGTCAAGCACATAGTCAATAAATCAACCAAATAACCAATAGAAGTATAGAACAATAATCATTTCACAAACCCAAATCACAAAGTTCTACCCTAATACCATATCCACCACAATTGCGCAACTTCTAAACTAAATAAAAAGCAAAAGCCAAATACACACTGACACGCACACACAGAACTAAAGGGGTGCTTGAACTTGAAGGAGATTATGGTCACTGCCAATGCTTTAGTAACAACGGTGTCATAGAAGAAAATTTTTTTTTTATTTATTTTTTTATTTTAAGAACTGGGTTTAGAGCTATACTTGTTGGATATTTGGGCCCGTTTGGTATGACAACTCAAACACATGTTTTTAGTTTTTAAACAACATTACACGTATTTTTACATAGTTTTTTACTCACACATATTTCTACTCATGTTTTCCAACAACAAAGCGCATGTTTTTAAGTGCATATACCAAACATTCCCTTGATTTTTACCGTAAAGCTCCACTGAGATAGTGATGGGTATTTTTGTCTCAATGGAATACGTAATCCACATGTGCCAATAATTGCATGCTATAAGTGTCCATACTTTTTAAAATTAAATGGTTTGGTTTAACTCATATGCCATGCCATGTCAGCGCACCGTTAAGACACGTAGGATATAAACTAATGGATATTGACAGAATGAGGAAAAATATAACATTTTGTAAAGTTTAGAGACGAAAAACAAACTTTTATAAGAGTTTAGGAATGAAAATGATATTTTACCCTTATTTTTATTAGGTCTAACCCAATTCTCATATGTTGGGTTGCTTTTAAAGATAAAATGAATTGGATTTGCTTGGAGATTTCTCAACTCAAAAAGGACAGGTTGAGTTGAAAATAATACAAATCCAATCCAACCTGACTTACACAAACTCCAACTTAGTAAATTGAAAGAAATTAAGCCTTTTTATTCAAGAAATATGAGTTAATAATGTTCTTTGACCTAAGATTTTCCAATTTCCACTGAAAACAATTCTTGAAAATTTAAGCCCATTTGCAAAAGAAATTTCTTTTAGTAGTTACATTCAACTTATATATCGTACGCTAGAAAAATTGAAAGAAGTAAGAAGTAAAATAAAATAGAAATAAAAATTAGAGTACGAAGTATGAACCATTGACATAATACACTTACACACCTTCGAATGGAGATATATTAATACTAATAGTGCAATATAATATAATTGGTACATTAGTTTGAGAATGCATGATGATGTGCAAAAAGTGAAAGGGAAATTAAAAAAAATTAATGTGATTCGTTCTAATTCAAACTTTGCACATTAAAATTGCCAAGACGATATTAACCTTAACAATTACAGTATGTGTTTTAAAATAAAGACATAGCCCCATGACTCAAAAAAAAAAAAAAAATTACAATATAGCTTCAATCAAATTAATTCTTAACGAATGGGTATTTGCAGTTTGTGAGTGAGGGGTGTTTTTGGGAGCCCCTTCGTCCTCCATCTAAGTTGCACAAGAAAAGCCCAAAGCCAATCTTAGGAAAAGCCCCTTCGTCCTTCATAGAGTTTTTTTGTCTAGATGCATGTAAAACCTGCATCTTGTTTTGGATTTTTAAAAAAAAAAAAAAAAATTATATTAATCATTTTCCATTCTCCCAAGAAAATTATTTACACAATAATACATCCATATAATTTTTTCCACGTCCAAATTTGTAGTGTGATACTTCAAAATGAAAAGAAGGACCATAATAAGACCATTTTTACTGGTTTAACATTTTAATGCTTCATTATTGGGAGTGTGTCATGGCCTGTCCTCTCCACTCCAACAGTAAAAGTCTACGTTGTCTCTCATTGCTACTCTCTTCAAAGTGATTTACATTTTATGCTTATACAAGAACAGTTTAAAGAAAATATTTTGGGTTAAGCTTGAGTCCAGTAATCAGTGTATACTGAACACGTTGGGATTCAGATATGTGTCTAATTATGGACACTTCAAATTCCACAGTTTCTAATGCATTCTTGCTCTAGGCATTAGCCGTGTTCATCTTGTAAAACATGCAAGTGACAATAATAATGTGAAATTTCTCTTTACAAAAGGAAAAAAAATAAATTTCATGACATGTTAGTTGATAAAAAGCTTGTACCTAACACTATAAATGGTAAAAATCTTGTAAGCCGAGTATCTAACACTTCGTATACACACGAATGTCCTCATAAATATTAGAAACAAAAAAAAAAAAAACTTATTAAACCTAGGGAACAAGCTAATATGTGAACAATATTATTTAGCTTGGCGTGTTTTGAGTCTTTTGACCAACTCAATATTACTCGTTAATCAACATATCTGTACTAAATTAATCATGATATCATAGGTTGCTCCTCAAAAGACTAATTCGATCATGAAAATTAGGAAGCTAAGATTTTATGTGGCCGTGGCATTAGATATATATTTTTCTGAAATTGTCACATTCAAGCTAATTCACGTAGGGTCATAGGAATTAGTATGGATTTGACCTATTTATTGGTATGCTTTAATTGTTCTACATCATCATTAGAACGAGAACATTCACACGAATATCCTTATTCTACATTGAATATCTACCATGAAAAATATATTCAAATAATACTTTGTTTAAATATGTAAATTTTTTGAACGTAGGATCTTGCTTTGAAAAATAAGAATAGTCGGTCCAAGCAAAAAAATGTACATACTGGTGGTTCAAAAAGCTTTGCTTCGCACGCAAAAGAAATGGTATTGACTCAATAATTATCTTGTAAATGACTTATTAGATTGTTCTTAAGTTTGTATGAAACCATTATTCCTAATTGAATAAATGTAATGACCATAATCTAGGTAACAACACTTGGGAAACCTGTAGAGCGTGCAGATGTATATGTAAAACTCCATCTTCGTAAAGATGGTACTCCTGTTAATGCCGAAGCAGCAAGCAACATTGTAAGTAATATCATGATTTGCTAAGTGTAATATTGAATCTATTAACATTGTTAATTTCTAATGTGTTATTGTGTTCAAATTTTGAATATTAGGAAAAAATCAACGAACTGTTGAGTGAGTCCTCAAATCGGGTGCAGTCATCCGACCTTAGTGGTAGTATTTCATGGGCGCCAGATGATGTATATGCTCAAGTGTTTGGTAATGAGCGCAATGGTCGTGTTCGAGGTGTGGGATTTGGCCCAACTCCAAGTATGCATCCTGCCAAGAGCACTCCTGCAATTGCTCAAGTAAGAAGCCAAGAAAGGGATGCTGAAGTGACTCAGTTGAAGAATCAAGTGGTTTTTTTGACGGAGAAAATGAATGATTATGAAAACTTGAAGGAGCAAGTGACCCAATTGATGCAACTAGTGCAAAATCAACAAAATCGTTCTTCAGAAGCTAGTCGGGTATTAAATTTTAATGTTTTAAGAATGTATTTGGTGTTTAAATTTTTTAAGTACAGCAACTATTATTTTGTTACTCGAAATGATTTCTTTATGAACTTATTAGATACTTTAATTTGTATTCAGGGTGGTTTCGGTTTAGATCATCAATCTCCAACTCCTTATAGGTCACAAGCTTCATCCCATCAAGCTAGCGGATAGCGGTACATGCAATGTTTTAAGGACTTCATGGGCTATTACATAGTTGAACAACCACAATTATTTTGGAACTACTATACTTTGTTTATAATATTGCCATAGTTTGGGTGGTTGTTTTTTTTGGTATAGGTAGAAAAGTGTTTTGTTACAACCACATTTATTTTGGAAGTATTGGATTTTGTTTAATATTGTCATAGTTTAGGTGGTTGTCCACATTTTTTTTGTGTAGGTAGACAAGTTTTTGTTCAATTCAAGGTGATACATGTATTGGTATTAAACAAATATATAAATATATATATATATATATATATATATATTGAATCTATGGTTAATGTGTTATTGTGGAATATTGATGATCAATAGGTATATTTGATTTATTACAAGTTTATGTTAGTTATTGTTGAATTTTTAGCAGGTTTATATAACATTTTTAATATTAAAAAAAAAAAAAAAGAGCAGGTTTTTGCGACGTTTTAAAAATGTCACTAAAAAGTAAGAGAAATCCTTATTAGTGACACATTTTAGAACGCCGCAAATAATCGCACCTAGAGCGACGTTTTAAAAACGTCACTAAAACACAAAAGGATAAATGCTTTTGCAACGTTTTTGAAACGTCGCTATAGGTGCGATTATTTGCGGCGTTTTAAAAACGTCGCTAAATGTATTTTCCTACATTATATACGAAAATGTTGTAATATTTAGTGACCTTTTTCAAAACGTCACTAAAAGTTTTTGAGCGCCACTAAAGATAAACATATAGCGACGTTTTTCAAAACGTCGCAATAGACCTATAGTGACTGCTCTATTGCGACGTTTTCAAATGTCGCAAAAAAAAACGTCGCTATAGATCATTTGTGTCTATAGTGACGTTTTTTGGGGTTTTAGTGACGTTTTAAAAACGTCGCCTAAACCCAGATTTCTTGTAGTGTCCTATGACTAATAAATAGGTTATATACAAATATATTATTATATTAAAAAAAACCATAATTAACTCATCATTATAATCTCATTGGTAAACAAAATTAGTAATCAAACTCAAAAGGATGAACCATTGACATAACACAATGTATTCCACCTCTTAGATAGAAATTAAAACTAAAATATGAAATTTGCATGATATCTTAACCTCTAATGTATGTAGCTCTATATATATGTAAGCTAATTTCTCTTTTCTTCTTACATTCTCTACTTCCTCCTTGTTAGAACTTTCTTCCTCTTTTATTTCTATTCTCCTTCCTCAATGGCTTCTGTCTTAAAGTTGTTCATCATCTTACTTATATTCTTCTATTCTTCCAAACCATGCAAGAGCTCTAATGATAATAGTTTTAAGTTGGATGCTGATTCTCCTACCTTCAAAGGTTCATTGAATTTAGCTATGAGTATTCTTCAAAATACAACCACTACCGTATCAAATTTTCAAAATCTTGTCAAAGATTTTCAGCTCTAGCTCCAACATTCTCTCTGATTGTGCTAAGTTGTTGGATTCAACTCAAGAAGTTCTAGATTGGTCCCTTACCAAATTTCAGAATCCACTTGGTACGTTGCATGCATGTATATTAGTTACTCTTTTTATTTTATTTATATATATTTATAATTATTTATTTTTACTTTGGTGTTTATTTAGATTATAAGCCTTAATGTGACAACATATACTTGGACTGTTTCTATTTGGTAACAATTGTGTTCTAACAAATTTTTTTTTTTTTGAAGGTTGGAAAAAAAATAAAAAAGAGAATAGTATTGGAATCTATAATGTCAAAAGGAAATTAATGTTAATGTGGCAATAAGTATTAGCTTGCAGCATAAATCAATGACATGTTATCGATGAATATTAGCATTGGAACAAAAATCCTTTGTAAAAGCAAAACTAAAGGAGCATGCATATATACTATCCTTTGTATATTTTTGTATGGCTGATAGTGTCTCAAAAATTGTTATATAGTCTCCGCTGCATTCTTTGGCTATAATATCCTCTGAATCTCTGATCCTCACGGGTCATCCAGGGGGCCACCGTAACGTTATTTTATACAGTTCATACAAAATAAATTAAAGGAGCATTCATGTTTATCATGGTCCCTCTCATGTCTCAACACATGTATAAACTCAAAAACACAAGCCTTAAAATTGATTTTGTGATGTCCAAAAAAAAAACTGACGGTACGGTGTTTTCTAGAATTGTTCACACCATTTTCTTACAATTTCTTTTTTTTTTTTTTGGTGAAAAGGAAATATTATAAACTAAACCACTGAAATAGGAGCAACACTCCGTTCATACAAAATCCCAGCATCATCTAAACTCAACAATAGAGCAACATCTGCTGGGGGAAAATCAAAGACAAGAAAATTACAAGGGAGCAACGCACATTTGTTAGCCTCTCTATAACAGTGTTGAATTTGAACCTTTGGAATTCTAGCCAAACCTTCTCTGCAATCAGCAACAAGATTGCTATTTCCATTTGGGTTGTGATTCGTATTCCTTATCAGATCAATGACAAGCAACGCATCCAATTCAATTATCACCGCTGGCAGATTGAGCTCTAAACATAAATGGATTCCATCTCTCAACGCCCACAATTCAGCAGCAATGCTCGTTGTGTTACCAATAGCTCTCGCATTCCCTTTAATCCACTTGCCCTTTGCATCTCTGATAATGCCACCTCCACCCGCACACCTTGGATTACCCATTGAAGATCCATCTGAATTGAGTTTGACCCCCTGCATCGAGGGTGATTTCCACCCAACCTGAATAATAGTTTTTTCCCTCACAATCCTCCCATTCACACCCAAGAAAGCAAATTCTGCTGCCTTAGAGATCACATCGTAGCTGTTCAGCTTAAGGGGATTATTGCCTCTGAAGACAACCTTATTCCTGTGCAACCAAATACTCCACACACCAAAAGGAAAAATAACATTCTAGCAAATTCCCAAATGAGAGTAAGCATTAGAATTGCAATTGGTATGCAGCCAATTCTCCAAGGAAGAGCCAAAGAAGGAATTTAAACCAGAAGGAGGAATAAGGGAGTCCCAAATTTGACGGGCCAAAGGGCAATCTCTCAACATATGGATGATTGATTCAACTTCATTATTGCAAAGGGGGCAGAGGTGGGAAATGTTCATTCCTCTGGATGCAAGAGTTTCTCTGACAGGGACACTTTGGTGGCAGCATTGCCAAAGAAAACACCTGATTTTAGGAAGAGTAGGAAGCTTCCAAACCCAACTACCAGTGTCAATATTAAAAGCATGGCTACCATCTTCAATACAAACAAGCTTATAAGCATCCTTCAAAACAAAATCACCACTTGGGGACAAAAACCAAGAGATTCGGTCTGAATAAGAAGTCATGAGGGGCATAGGATTTGCTTTAATATCTTGCATAAGAACCGAAGGAAAGGCGAAGGAGATGCACCCCAAGTCCCATCGGCCCTGTTTAAAGACATCTTTGAGCTGGAGGTTTTCTTCTTCCCTATTAAAAGGCCCGGAAATAAGCTCCCGAAGAGTCCCTTGATTGAGCCACTTATTGTACCAAAAGGATAAATTGCTATCTTGACCAACAACCCACTTAGTGCCTTTCTTAAAAACAGATTCCCCTACCTTAATATCTTTCCAAACAGTAGAGCAACCTTTAATTCTTCCCAAGCTGGTACGGTTCCCAACACTCCTACGATTGATATATTTATGAGTCAACACTCGAGCCCACAGGGAATCCTTTTCATGGTGCATACGCCAATTCAGTTTAGCAAGCAAAGCAGAATTCTTTTCCTTGGCTGCCTGCAAACCAAGACCCCCATCTTTCTTGGGCTTCGTTACCTTCTTCCAGTTCACCATATGGATTTTCTTTTTATTTTCAGTAGATCCCCATAAGAAATCTCGATTAAGCTTGTCCACACACTTTATAATTTTAGGGGGAAGGATTGAACACTGCATGGTATAACTAGGGATGGCCGCAGTAACAGCTTGAGTGAGCACAAGCCGTCCCGCAAAGGAAAGCAAATGGGATTTCCATCCAGCAAGACGGCTTTGAACCCGTTCAATGACAAAACCAAAATCATGAGGCTCTGGCGTATGCTTAACAGAATAACCTAAATACTTCTCTAAAGTTGGAGTAGACCGGTACCCAAGAATAATGCATAATTCCACACGAGCTTCTCTAGAGACATTTGGGGAAAAGAAAACTCGGGATTTTTCATCGCTCACCTTCTGCCCAGAAAGCACACAGAAAGTCTCAATGGCATCATTTATGGCAATACAATTTTTCCGATCAGCCTTGGAAAAAAGAACTAAATCATCCGCAAAAAAAAGGTGTGAGAAAGCTAAACCCCTAGTGCAACTTTCACCGAGTCCTAGAGTTTAGCTTCACACTTCTCAGTAATTAACGCACCAAGAACTTCCATACACAAAATAAACAGGTATGGGGATAAAGAGTCCCCTTGACGAATACCCCTAGAAGGATGAAAATAATCAAGACCCCCACCATTGACTAGCACAGAAATAGAGGACGTGAACACACAACTCATAATTAGGGAGATCAAATGATTGGGAAAGTTGAACAACTTCAGCGTATCACGAATAAAGCTCCATTCAAGGCGATCATAAGCCTTCTCCAAATCAATTTTTATAGCCATCAACCCTATCCTACTTTTCCTCTTAGACATGGAATGAACTAACTCCTGGACTAAGATTGCATTGTCCACCCCTTTTCTGCCAGGCACAAAAGCTGTTTGAAGGGGAGAAACCAGAGAAGGCAGTAGGTGTCTTATACGGCCAACAATAATTTTTGTGACAAGCTTGTAGACAGTATTGCAAAGACTGATAGGCCGGTAATTATTTAGAGACTCAAGACTCTTGCACTTGGGAATTAGTGTAATCAGAGTTTTGTTTAAATACTCCGGCATAACCCCCGTGGAGAAAATAGATTTTACCTCATTTTTTACTGAACACCCAACAATAAGCCAGAAACGCTGGAAGAATCCCGCATGAAGCCCATCTGGACCCGGTGCCTTGTAAGGCTTGAAGGTTTTCAGAGTGTCAAAAATCTCACAAGGGTGCCTCATTTTCTTACAATTTCATAAGCTGATAAATCGTTATTTGCATAATGTTATTTTAACAAGGGTACACCATGGATTTTACTTGGTAGTTTATTTTATTTACAATTGATCTTTAGCAATTCTATATTTTCAGTGTTTGAAAATTTTTAATTATGCAATTCTATATATATATATATATATATATTTTTTTTTTTTTTTAATTTGGAAACCATGATAAAGCTATTAAAATGAATCAAACTGCAAATGACCAGAACTACACTTTTAATTAATAGATGAAAATTTTCATTTAATGTCAGCACTGCTCAATTAGAAAATTTTCATTGAAATAAGTTTTTGTTTTTGTTTTTGGTTTTACAAGAGAAGATATACTAACATGTAAAGTTCCATAACAATTACAGATTTTGGCACCAGTAATCTAAAGTTTGATCTCCAAACATGGTTGAGTGCGGCCATCACAAGTATTGCCACATGCAATGATGAACTTGTTGGCACTAACATGAGTATCATCTTGAAAGAAAGCATAGCAATGAGCTTACAGAAAGTAACCACATTGGTTAGCAATCAGTTGGCTTCTGTGCAACAATTACTTAATAAGACAGTCGATGATAGTTTTTGTTAAATATTAGCATTGATACATCATGTTAAATATGCTAGTATGGATACGGAAGTGAAAGCGAAAGCATAAAGTATAGAATACAATAACACACGAGAGTTACGTGGTTCAGCCTAACGGCCTATATCCACGGAGGAAACCCTAAAGAGCTACATCAATAATATATTAGAGTGTAGTACAAATCCTGTATTACAATGAACTATAACATGTGTATATATAATAGACTAAACCCTAGACTAATAGACTTCTAGTATAAGTAAGAGACTTGACTTGCACATAAAGTAGAATTATGTTTGGACTTATACTAATAGGCTAATATATCTCTAACACCCTCTCTCAAATTCAAGGTGGAAGCTTGATGAAACCTTGAGATTTGATAAGGTTAAGAAGATCCCTTGAATGAAGTTTGGCTCTGTGACGGTGGTTTAAGGAAGGCAATGGTCTTGCAGTGTTGATGCGACTTCTAACGATGGCATGATTGTACCAGAGAGTTTTGACCGTAACAGTAGAAAGCCAAAGAAGATGAACGCAACGAATAAATATCGAAGAAGACAAAAATTGCTCTTAATACATCATAAGGACAGAAAACCATGGCCATAGGAAGGTGACTCTAATACCATGTTAAATATTAGCATTGATATACTATGTTGAATATGCTAATATGGATACGGAAGCGAAAGCGAAAGCATAAAGTATAGAACACAATAACACACGAGGGTTACGTGGTTCAGCCTAACGGCTTACATCCATAGAGGAAATCCTAAAGGGCTACATCAATAATATATTAGAGTGTAGTACAAATCTTGTATCACAATGAACTATAACATATGTATATATAGTAGACTAAACCCTAGATTAATAGACTTCTAGTACAAGTAAGAGACTTGACTTGCACACAAAGTAAAATTAGGCTTGGGCTTATACTAATGGGCTAATATATCTCTAGCAATTTTCAATCCTGGTTTACTTCACTTGACTGGAAACCATGCAAGCAAGTGAGATTTCGGTCAACATCACAGTGGCTTCTGATGGATCTGGTGATTACAAGACAATCATGGATGCAGTGAAAGTTGCACCATCTCAAAGCTCAGAACGTTTTGTGATTTATATCAACAAAGGTATCTATAGGGAATACTTGTCTACTCCAAGTGACAAATGGAATATGATGATGGTTGGGGATGGTATCGACCAGACTATCATCTCAGAAAATCGAAGCAACACCACTGGTTGGAAATCATATGGATCAACCACACTCGGTAATTAAAAATATCAATATGTTTATATTATATTCTCTTTATGCAAGATTAATCCTAAATCAAAAATATATATATGGAACAATTAAATCCTTGTTTTGCAATTATAAATATGTTTTTTGTATCGCGTCTCATATGTATTTTGTGCATCAAATCTATTTCCATACAAGGTAAAACTAATTTGGCCAAGCACCATTAGTGCTAAAAACTAAGCTTATGCAAGGACTAAGATAAGATACTAAAGATTTATACAATATTACAAAACATTGTTTATTCTAAGATTTTCATATTGTATATTCTCTTGTGCAGGTGTTGATGGTAAAAACTTCATAGCAGTGAACATGACATTTGAGAACACTGCAGGGCCAGAAGGAGGCCAAGCTGTGGCACTTCGATCAGACTCTGACTATTCAGTCTTCTATCGTTGTGGTATAAGTGGTTACCAAGATTCATTATATACACAAAAAAATCGCCAATTCTACAGAGAATGCCAAATAAAGGGCACCGTCGATTTCATCTTTGGTGATGCAACCGCAGTCTTTCAAAAATGTGACATTCTTCCAAGACAAGCTTCGCCAGGACAATCCAACACTATCACAGCTCAAGGCCGAGAACAAGTAAATGCCACAGGCGGCTTTTCTTTCCATATGTGCACTATATCTGGGGATTCAGATTTAATTTCCTCAAACAACCCAACTCCTACATACCTTGGTCGACCTTGGAAGACATATTCAAGAACTGTATTTTTGCAATCATACATGAGCAACATCATAAGGCCAGAAGGGTGGCTAAGGTGGAATCCGGCCTTTGAATCCACTTTGTTTTATGGAGAGTACAACAATACCGGGCCAGGTGCAAATACAGACAAGCGGGTCAAGTGGCCAGGCGTTCATATTTTAGATTCGACTCAAGCTCAAAATTACACAGTCGATCAGTTTCTCCTTGGCAACACATGGTTGCCTTCCACTGGTATCCCGTTCGATGGAGGATTAGTAGGCTAAACAAATGAATTACCCAAAACTATGATAATAATAAATAAAACATGTTTAGAACTCTAATATGCAATCCAAATGATAGTAATAGTATTCGTGCTTTAATGCTTTTGTTCATATATATATATATATATATATCATAATGTGTTTGAAGTTTTAATGCTTTCTGGTTGCTTTTGGTTAGGCAATGTAGCAATGACAACCATATGGGGGTAACGATTTAACTGTGAGTATACATTCACTCAAAAGACTACTCAAATCAAATTCAAATTAAAAGATTTTGGATTAAATCCTAGATATTAATGATAAAAAACAGTCATTATAGAGCAAACACATTTCAAATCCTATAATATCTATTAAAAACTATAAATGTGAGTCAAATACTCGTGGAATTACCCTTACTATCACCAGAAACCTAATTTCTAATTCAGCAACAAAATAAATAAGTAATTAAAATAAAGAGAAAGAAAACAAGACAAAAATTATACCTTTTATCATATTTTATTGAACAGAATGTGACCGATAATATCGAATATTTTATTTTGCATGGCACATGCACATGATGATTTAGCTAAGACCTGATAGGCGTTTTGAAACAAGCAAACATGTCTCACAATAATAAGACACTTCTTTATTTTCTCGTAGGAGAGGGGATGCATTAGTTTTTATTTCGTCTCTACAGTCACCAGCTGAAGTAAGGCAACTATCAGCTGCAACAACTACAGTAAAGAAGTCACCACCTTTCCATGCATCCTTTGCATATTCTAAATCGCCAACAAGAGATTCATAGAATTGGTGGCAGAATTCATACTGCGGTTTTAACTTGGGGTCCGAGGTTTTGTTGACGAGTGAGCCAGTAAAGGCAAAGGTTTTATTAGCAGCAACATCTGCTTAGTGGATTGAAATATTGGTAAGGCCAACAAGGTCGATTGTGACTGTTTGGGGATCGGATTTGAGGGCTTTCAAGCAAAAGGGAGGATTTGTATGGGGAGAGCAAATATCATGAAGCACACCTTCATCAGCCTTCACACTTAGCCGTGCACTTGTTGGACAAATCAATAGGATTGCTAGCATAAGAGAGAGCAACAGGGATGCACAAATGGAGGGGGCCATTTCTTTCGTACTTTACTATCACCAATTTTTGGGTTTGATATATGGGTTTTGAGGGAAGCTTATCTAGGAGTTATTATTCTTTCAAAATGGGACAATTATGACAAGAAATCTGAGGATATGCTTATTAAGGAGGTGTATTTAGCTTGATTAGGTCTGTTAGGAAGAGAAACCATTTATTTTAGGCACATAATTAGTGTCAATTGGCGCCAAAAAAAAAAGTGTCAATAGCATTGTACCATAAAAGGAGGGGTAATTCTTTTTCTTTTCTCCTTTTTTTTTTTTTTTATTTAAAATTTGAATAAAAAAACACACACACAAAGAAGGTGGAATGAGATATTAACACAACAATGGTAAAGGAGGGGCAATTTAGAGAGAGAAAAAAGGATAAAACATTTCAATAGGTGACACTCATATCAAATCCTACCTTATAATGTCTCCGACTATTGAATTCTTTGCCAAACGTTTCTATAATTACCCCTAGTTAAGAGGGCAGCTTAAACAAAGGGATCGATTTTGAGGTCAGCTCGACTCAACATTCCACCGAGCTGACCTTTGAAACCGAGTTCACATAAGCTATGTCATTATCTTGTTCATCATCAAATATATGAACTAACCTTCTTTGTTAAAATCGTAAGGGTGTGGTAATGTTGACATAAGAGAAGTATTTTCTCTTCAACATACCGTCGCTTTTGATGTTATTGTTGTTTTTGCTTTTGGATCATAATACCATTCCTCTTAAATACAATTTAAATGGAAAATCATATATATATATATATATATATATATATATATAAGGTAGGTGAGAAAACACTTTTTTTTTTTTTTTTATTTGAGGAAAATGTGAGGAAACACTTAAATCTTATATGCTTCTATCAAGTTTTTTTTTTTGGTGGGGGTTGCTTAAGTTAGTTAATGGTCAGAATTCAATACCATTTTTTTTAATAATACTCTAAACTATCTTTAGAAATTATTTCTGTAGATATTTGAAGTACACTTATTGGATTAAAAAATATCAATTAGGGAACACATCCTCTATTCTCTCATTCTCATTATAAATTAACAAAAAAAAAAAAAAATAGTGATCAATTTCTAAAAAGTATATTAAAATATGTTAAAATGCGCGTGACAAGTTTTCTTTTTCATTTATCTTTAGGGTGACTTATGAGGTACATTTTATTATGAATAGCACCTTTTGAAACGAATTATCTTTCTTTTTTATAATCTCTCTGATTGGCGCTCCTTTTATAGTATACTAGCAACTTTGATGGCTAGTTTATCGGTTTTGATAGTTTGCTTGAAAAATTTTACTTGTCATACAAAATATTTAAAAATATTTTATTTCAAAACAAACAAAGCGTACAATTGCATATAATTTGCTATAGATATTTTTTTGATAGATTTTAAAAAAATGATGATATAATTTTCATAGACCTAATTAACATTTAAGAGCTTGATCCATATTTGTATAGCCATTCATGTTTTTGCAAGATATTGAAGATATGAAGCTAAATTAATTAAGATTTGAATTGCTAAGAATCGTATAAATCAATAACTAACATTCTCTCATTTATTAAGAGGACAATGCTATCACTATACATCCTTGATGTGATGGTCAGAAGGGGCAAGGGCCGGGGTGTGGGGGGCAAGGGCCAGGGTTTAAGTTTTCAAGAGGGAGTTTCATACACATATACACTTAGATTAGGCTAGAGTATAAATTCTATATTGTATAAAAAAAAAAAAAAAGCTTAAATCGATCCCCTACTATTGTATATATCAAAATTGTAAAAAAAAAAAAAAAAAAATTGAATCACACTTGTACTGGCCAAAAAAATGTCCTTTGCTTTTTCCAAACTATATATGTTTTATTAGTTTAATTCATAATTTTCCAAATTAATTAGTTTAACTCATCATTTACGCGAGCACCCTCCTGGCCAAATGGAATTACCTACTCAGATAAAGTGAAAGGTTAGGATTTAATTAAATTTTAAACCCTGGTCCCTGAAGTGGGCCGGAAAGGGTTTTTTTTTTTTTTTTTTATATATATATATATATTATTAATGACAAATTAAGAAGAAAATAAGGTAGCAACAATTTATGGCATTATTTTATTACTATGGGTTATATCAATATCAAGAAAAACCTGTAACCAGGGGCGTAGCCAGGAATAATTACTTGGGGGGGCCGGGTTGTAATTGAAAACTACGGGGATGATTTTTCGGTCCTTTGTATGGGGTACTTTACGTCTCTAGGTTGATATGGACTGGCTATGAGATAAGCACGTTGAATTTCATCTTGTTCATTGCCAGTAAATTCATATATTTGTTTACGTGATCCTGGATCACGGTCTATCTCTTTAGATTCAATTCTTGAACATTTGGAGGGACGCTCATTAGGCATTGAAGTATTAACATTTGTTTCTATGAATTTCCTAAGTTTTGAATGACTAATATTTTTTTTCTTAAAGAATGCATCAATTATTTGGATTGAGATCCTGTGCAATACCTAGGGTATTGCACGGTGTGCAATAGCACAAATCTCAGCCCTCCATTTAATCTAACGGGTTATTATTTTGACACCTCATCAGTCCAGGCTGGCAATCCGTGTGCTTCATTTCAGTATCCCAATTTGAACTTCCCTAAAACTTTTCTCTCTTCTCTCTCAGTTCAACCGTGTTTCTCCCTCACTCTCCCTAGCGCTCCAACTCTCTCAACCCCGACGGCGCCTCCACTAGACTCTCCGCCTCAACCCCTCCACCAGACTCTCCACCACAACCTCGTCGTCACGGCTTCCCTCATACCCAACTCAGACCCATAAGCACAAGCAAAGAAAAAACAGTAAACACTAACTCACCATTTGAGATCTTGACCCCCACACACTCGCACCCTTTTTAAACCCAGATCAGAGAGAGAGTAAGGGTTGGGGTTTGGAGAGAATAGGGTGTTGAAGTGAGTTTTTGATGTTTTTCAGACCCAGATCAGAGAAAGTAAGGGTTAGGGTTTGGATAGAGTTTTTGATGTTTTTCAGATCCAGATCAGTTATTTGTTTATCTATTGTTGTTGAGTTTTGGTTGCTGTAGAAGATGGTATTTTGATGCACTTTATTGACATTTTTTTTTTCAGCCAATGGAAATTTATGTTGATGATGAGACCAAGTTGACGTCATGGAGATTGAGCATCAACTTCTCTCTTACCCGATTCTATCCAAACCCTAACCCTTACTTTCTCTGATCTGGGTCTGAAAAACATCAAAAACTCACTTCAACACCCTATTCTCTCCAAACCCCAACCCTTACTCTCTCTCTGATCTGGGTTTAAAAAGGGTGCGAGTGTGTGGGGGTCAAGATCTCAAATGGTGAGTTAGTGTTTACTGTTTTTTCTTTGCTTGTGCTTATGGGTCTGAGTTGGGTATGAGGGAAGCCGTGACGACGGGGTTGTGGTGGAGAGTCTGGTGGAGGGGTTGAGGCGGAAAGTCTAGTGGAGGCGCCGTCAGGGTTGAGAGAGTTGGAGCGCTAGGGAGAGTGAGGGAGAAACACGGTTGAACTGAGAGAGAAGAGAGAAAAGTTTTAGGGAAGTTCAAATTGGGATACTGAAATGGAGCACACGGATTGCCAGCCTGGATTGATGAGGTGTCAAAATAATAACCCGTTAGATTAAATGGAGGGCTGAGATTTGTGCTATTGCACACCGTGCAATACCCTAGGTATTGCACGGGATCTCAATCCCAATTATTTGTTGTTTGCTCATTATTTGACACCTAATTTCAATCCAAAAAAAAAAAAAAATCAATTCAACAAATGATAAACTAACTAGGGAGAGAGAGATAATAAATTACCATATAAAATTCATTTTTACATGAATTATAGTATAAATACACTTGTAATTAAGTAATGACTTTTTAGAATAAAAAAACTAAATAAACAAATCAATCAAAAGTATAAACAATAAAACAATCAACATAAATCAAATATCTAGTCTCTGTGACAGACTCACGGCCCACTACTTCAATTTCCTTCCATAGATTTTTTTTTTTTTTTTAATAATTTACTTACATAATGCAAGCCGGCAACCCCACCTGGCCCCCATTCAAGGGACAAGACAAACAACACAACAGCCAAAACGGAATAGGCTGATCTGAGTCTCAAAGTCAATAGATAATACAGTGACAACAAACACAAAAAGATAAAAGACAAAGTAATAAGTATAAATTGCTTTGCAGGCAACAGGGAATCACAAACACATATTTCATATTTCATATTCCTATTCAAGTAAGTATTTAGTTCAGTACTTCAGTTGTAGAGAAAAAGAGAGAGATCAGAGAAGTCAAGTAAAGAATGAATGAGATACCTTAGGACCTTAGGTAGGCAGGTAGGTGGAGGCAGGCAGCGGAGTCACAGTGAGCTAGTGGAGGCAGCGGCGTCACGGTGAGTCGGCGACTCAGGTAGAGGCGAGAGCTAGTGAGTGTGACACTATTGGAGTTGGAGGCGTGATCTAAGAAGCTAAAAAACTAAGGGTGGCTGGGTGGGCAAGGCAGAGGCGTGAGGTTAGGCGTGAAGAATCTGAAGATTGTTCATTACTTCATTTGTTATCTCTTTTAGATTGTTCAACGGTGAGGATTTCTTTTTTTTCAAACGGTGAGGATTGAATATTTGAATGCCTTTTGTTTGTTTAATTAGGCATATTAGATTTTGATTCGGGCTGGGCTGGAAGTGTCATGGTTTAGAAAAGATTAACTTTGTTTGCTTAGAGAATTGGGGCTGGCTCTGGCTGGATGTTGTGGGCCAAGTTTTTTTTTTAGTTTGAAGTTGTATTAGACTACAAGTCTAGAACTTTAGAAAAATGCTTGAGAATAATATTGGGGGGGCCGGATCTTAACTTTTGGGGGGGCCAATTTAATTTTTTTACATACTTTATAGGAAATTTGAAAAATTTTGGGGGGGCCATGGCCCCCCCAAGGAGCGAAGTGGCTCCGCCCCTGCCTGTAACTAACTATGCACTGATTTGTGGTTCCAGTTAACTCAACTAATAAAGTCTTTAATAGTTAAATAAGCGATTTGAAATTTAATCCTCGTCTATATTAAAAATCAATTGGTTTATAGATTTGATGATAAAAAGCTATCATTAGCAGTAAACGCCATAGGTTGAAACTCTTTTTAAAAAAAAAAAAAAACTATACACTGATTTATTCCATCAAAAAGAAAAACTATGCACTGATTCCTTCTCAAAAAAAGATTAAAAAAAAAAACTATATATTGAATCATTGATGAAGATTCAAACTTCTAAAAGAAAACAAAACCTGTTGTTCAAACAATTGTACGTGGCATGTGGCATATCATTTGGCCTTACATTTTTGTTTTACCATTAAAATTAATTTAAACAATGTGAAACGTTATCCATATTAACACAAACATGGTTCCTTTTGACAAAATCATAAGATCCACCTATTTATATATACGGTGCATCTTCTTTCTTGTTATTTCAGAGTGAAATCATCGAGCCTTAAAAGTTAAAAGCCAGCCGGATGAAGATTGGAGGGGCTTATTAGTAAGTCCCATTGGTTAGTTGATTTCACCTAGAAAAAATTGCCCCTATTAACGAAAAGTATGAAAAATGCTACTAATATAATATTTTTCACAATAATTGCGTTAGCAAGTTTTTACTGCTCTCATATGAGCCCTCGCTAATATCATTTTCAAATCTTTTGTTGATTTTTTTTTTGTTTTTTTTTTTTGGTATATAGACTTATTTCAAAGGTATTGAGGCATTAGATAGGGTTAATTTACAATTATCTTTTTTATTTTATTAGTTGGATGGTTGGGGAAGAAGATTTGAACTTTGGGTATCTTCCTTGAAACTACTTAAGATGCAAAATGAACCCAAAACTCTTGGCTAGTGTGCGTATGTGCGCGTGTGTGTATATATATATATATATATATGCTCTTAAATCCAAAATTAATTTCTAATTGTGGTTTAATTTTTGATGAAGTGTCCATTTAATTCTTAATCTTGTTGTCAAGCGACCTATTTATAATACTTAATGTGAAAATTGAGATGACTTCCTCAGTCACTTAAGTAAAAAGTAAGATCAAATCATTGTTACTAAACATGGGTTATAACCTAACTAATTTAGGAAAAAAGACATTGACCATAAAATTATAGAAATACTTTCTCCTCATTTTCAATTTTTTATTTGATGGGACATTTTCAAATGTTTATTTTAATGGTATGACCTCGCTGTCAAACTATAGTAATTTGGCATTAATTCTTCACTTCAAACCTAAAATTAGTTAAACAATTGATTAATCTAGATTCACTTTGTATTATTTATTACTTGCATATAACCTATGCAAACACAAGGATACATTTAAAATTAAACATAAATTTTATTATAAAAATTTAAATAATTAGTCAAATTATTAAAAAAAAAATACCATGTAACACATACATGTGTATAGATACATTTAAAATTAAACACAATATTTTTCATAAAAATATAAGTAATTAGTCAAGTTATATTTTAAAAAAATTAAATGTAATAAGTTACATATTAAAATTCTTATCTAAATATAATACTACTTATGATCTTTTTATTTTTAATTTTTAATAAGATAAAGCGTGTAGTGATCTTTGTTGGGTGGTGATTTTTATTAAGTATATGTAATTAGTTTTTATTTATTTAAATTTTACAGTTCATTAATATTAAATTCTTAACTCATTAATTCATTTTGCACTCATTAACTCATAAAGATTAAAAAACTTAAGTGAATAATTATGGTGTGGTTCTCACATAAATTTAGACACATGACACAAAATTTGATTCTAATTTTCAAATTTTAATTGAACTCTCTCTGAGCTTTACAACTCGTGCTTATATATGCATTGGGATGGATAATTGTAGTAGTGCTATTGATATTAACTTGACTTCTTAAACATATAGGATATTAGTTAATGAAATTTAATTACGACATGGATATATTCAAGTTTTTATCATTTTAGAACTACTCAAACATATTTTTCTTTTTTTGGATTTGAATTGGATTGTTTAATGGTTCAAATTAGTAGTGATTTTTGGAAATTGGAATTGCTCTCTATATGTTAATTTTCTTAAAATCCACATCAATATGTTTTATAAACAAAATATAATAAAGAAGAAAAAGTGATTGGTGTTACCTGAATCTTATGACTTGATCTAACTCAGTATCAATCTGCAATCTATAAGGAAACCCAGTCAATATCAGTTAGAAAATTCAATTGGGTATTTATACTATTGTAACTTGCATAATGAGCTTAAGAAAAAAAAAATTATTGATTTTTTTTTATCTTACTATAAATGGTTTGGTGTTTAGATGATGTATATTTACTCTATGAAATTATAAAATGTGTACCATAAAATATATTGATGATTTGTTTTATATTTTATCTTAATTGCTTAAATGATAAGGAAAAAAGGGTTAAATTTGTCAATTTATAAAAAATACAATTTCCTTTAAACTTGGGAATCTGGACACCCACTTGTTTTAAAGAGAATCTATATTCCTACTAAGAGAGGTTTAAAGGGGGAATCCTGATTTTCTTGGCATCTGATTTTTTTGCATAATTTGCAACAAAATATGAGAATCTTTAAACATTTCTAAAAATTCTAAAATATTACTCTATACCAAATATCATATAATGTAGGTGAGGCTCGAACCTCGTCTCTTATTCAAATTTTGAACATTAGTTATGGTCATATCAACATATTGGATATGCAAGGACAATCCAAAAAACATGAGCCGCTAAAAATGCTACCACTACATGGGCATAAGATTTTTGGAAGGTGCCAATATTCATTAATTTGACCTGCCAATAAAAAGAAGAAAATTTTAATTAAAACAATTAAAGGGATTTAGCCAGAATTGCCTCTTTTGTGGGTAGAAAAAATCGTGTGACTTAGCAATTTTTAGTTATGTTAACGTTCACATGGTCATTTTCTAGCTCTTTCAAATTCATATCTCAAGATTTTCTCTGTAACTTTTTTTTAGCAAACAGTAATATTTATTAGGAAAAAAAAAAATAGTATTTTAAATCAGATTTATAATACATTACATAATCAGAGTATAATTACAAAATGGCCTAACCTTTGTAGTTATAGACTGAGGCTATAAACAGCGGACATTAGACACACACAACCAATGTAGGACAAATATCCCTATTCTTTTTTTATTTTATTTTAGTAAACAATAATACTTATTAGAATACACACGAAAATAATAATAGTTTTTTAAATTAGGTTTATAATACATTATATAATCAGAGTACAACTTCGTGCAAAAGGGCCTAGCCTTTATAGTTGTAGACTGGGATTATAAACAGAGGACACTAGACACACACAACCAATGTAGGACAAACATCCCTATTCTTTTTTTTTAGTAAACAGTAATACTTATTAGAACATATATAAAAACAATAATAGTGTTTTAAACTGGATTTATAATACATTACATAATCAGAGTTACAACTACAAATCTTATGCCCTTTTGTAGTTGTACTCTGGTTATGTAATGTATTATCAACCCGATTTAAAACACTATTATTATTTTTGTGTGTGTTCTAATAAGTATTATTGTTTACTAAAAAAAAAAAAGAATAGGGATGTTTGTCCTATATTGGTTGTGTGTGTATAGCGTCCGTTGTTTATAATCTCAGTCTACAATTACAAAAGTTAGGCCCTTTTGTAGTTGTACTCTGGTTATGTAATGTATTATAAATCCTATTTAAAACACTATTATTATTTTTGCGTATGTTCTAATAAGTATTACTGTTTACTAAAAAAAAAAAGAAAAGAATATGAATATTTATCCTACATTGGTTAAGTGTGTCTAGTGTCCGTTGATTTTCTCTGCAACTAAATAGAAATTATGTGATTTTCTCTTCCTATATAAGAAACATAAATAACCCTTTGAATACCCAAAACCATGTATCATAAATCTTAAGAAGTCTACAATTCTTATCCATAATCGGTGCAATTCATCTGGTTGTAATTAATCGGTGCAATTCTTTTTAAAAGAAGTCTACAATTCTTATCCACATTAATTACAAATCAGTGCAATTCTTATCCATAAAGAGAAAATAATTGTAATTAATGAATAACCTTTGAAATGCACCTCCTTTGGAAAAGAAAATAAGAATTGTAGATCTCTTTTCCATCCATGCGTCCATCCATGCGCCACTTCTTTTCCGAAAAATTGGTGCATTTCATCGGTCTCAAAAAAGTCAAATAAAAATGATTGTAATTAATGTGGTTTTTTTGGGTTTTCACTGTTTTCTCTCTTAGTAACACATTTGCACAAATATTTAAAAAGTTAAATTAGACAAGTGGCAAAAATTGGATTCTATTTTAAAATTAGACAACTGAATTTTTATATGGATCAAAAATACCATTTTTAATGAAGAGTAAGTTCATTTATAAATAGAGTTATAAATGTTAAATAACAAATTTTATTTTAAATTCAAAAATAGGACTCTTAAAATTTAAGATTTTTCCTCTTCATGTTCAAAAAAGAAAGTACATAGTTTGAAAATACCCAAATTAATAAAGGGTAACTTCATTTACAAATAGAGTTATATATATCAAATATTAAATTTTATTTTGAATTTAAAATGAGAACCCTTAAAATTTAGAATTTTTTTCCCAGCTAGTGCTTATCTCTAAAATTTATCGTTTTTATTTGTTTGAAAGAAAATAAATATTATAAAAGATGCAAATTATCAACCTTTATCCAAAAAAATAGAAGAGCTAAACAAGCGTGCTCAGAGGTTAGTATATATATAAGGTACTAATTAACAATTTAGTGCCTAAAATAAATGGTTTCTCTTCCAAACAAATTTTGTCAAGTCAATACCACCCATTTAATAAGTATATCCCAAGATTTCTAGTCATATTTAGCCCATTTTTTTAAAGCATAACAAACTACTGCTACACATGTTCGTTTGATTAAGCATTTTTAGAGTCTAAAATTATGCTTTTAAAACTTAAAATTCTGTTTTGCAATAACAAGCCCTTACACTTTTTTTACAAACACTCATTTTAAACAAAAAAAACACCATTTTGCAACCACTAATACAAATGCACCTTACATTCCATTAAAAAAATAACAAACTAACAAACTACTACTACATAAATAAGCATCCCTCAAACCCCGTCAATACATCCTCAAAAAATCAAACCCAACCATTGGTGCTAGGTGCGAGTACAGGAAGGAAGAAATGGCCCCCTCTTTTTCTCTCTCCTTGTTGCTCTCTTTTATGCTAACAATCCTATTGATTTGCCCAACACATGCACATAAAAATGTGCAGGTATCAGAAAAAGTGCTTTATGATATTTGCCATAACCATGCAGATTATTCTTTCTGCGTGAAAGCTCTCAAATCCGATCCTAGTGCACCCTTACCCGACCTTGTTGGCCTTACCAATGTTTCAATTAACTTGGCTGATGTTGCTGCTAATAAAACCCTTGAGCTAATTGCTACACTCAAAAGCAAGACCTCGGATCCCTTATTAGCATCGCAATATGAAAGCTGCCGCGTATTCTATGGAAATATTGTTCACATTATAGAAGATGCAAAGAAAGCATGGAAAGCTGGTGACTACGAAACAGTTTTTGTTAAAGCTGGTGGTATTCTCACTTACAATGTTGATTGTAGCGATGCATTAACGTTCAAAGAAGCATCCTCTCTCCGAGAAGCGAATAAAGAAGTGTATAATTACTGCACGACACTGTTGCGTGTTTCGAAAAGCCTAACAAAAGATGGCTAAATCCTAATGTGCATGTGGCCATGCAATATAGAATGTTTGATATTACTCCCTTTATTTCAAAACTATTATCAGGAGATAGCTAAATCCTCATGTGCATGTGGCCATGAAGTATAGAATATTTGATATTATCCATCATCTTCTATTGAATTAATATAATATAAGTTTAAAATGCTGCTTTGTTTTTGTTTTTGTGTGTTTTATACAAGTCTGGTTTTCTTTCTAGCTCACATTTTGTAATTTTTTATAATAAATGCTTTTGGATACGAAATCTGTTCACTTTATAATAATTGTGTTTTTTTTAATCATTTAACCAACAAGCATATGAATTCCTTTTAGGCATATGTGGGATTTATACCCAAATTGGCCAGATCCTTTATCCCACGACAACAAAACACTCACCAATTGAGTAAATTAGAATCCATCCTAAGCAACCTTTTGACATGAATTAAATTATAACCACTTTGAAGTTTCAATGCTTTTTGGTTGCTTCTGGTTAGGCGATTACACTTAATTTTACCGTGATAATACATTCACGCACAAAAAAAAAAAAAAAAAAATAAAAGAATTGTGACAGGCTTCGGTTAACGTGATTGAGGAGGAACCACCCATTAGCGTTGTGTCTACCACCTATGGACATGCCTTCCTAGACTTCCTACACCTGTGCTTATGTGATCTTGCGAGGCTAGTAATTTATGCCCAAAGACTACTCAACCCAGATTTTAACACTATGTTTGGTAAATGTTTTTATTTTCTATTTTCAATTTCTTGTTTTTAAGGAAAAAGCAAAAAATAATTTATTACGTTTTCAAAACGGAAAACATGTTTGGATGGTTGAAAAGAATTTTTTTTTCAAATTTTTTTTTTGACTTATACATGCTCTCATTACATTCCTTTGTCAACATTATTCTGGAAGCACCTTGTTAAGAGTTTCATTACAATTTACAAGGAAAAAAAAAATAGAGGGATCAAAACAACACAAACTTCAACCCCAAAAAAGGAAAAAAAGAAATCACAGAATTCAAATGAAATATATTCTGGTAGTGGTGGTGTAACTCGTTAAAATGAGATTAAGCCAAGAAGCTTGAAGAGATTCGCCATAGTAAAATCATATTACGTGTTATTGTAAAACCATGGAAATAGATCAACATGGCCACCACTAGCTACTTTCATTTCACATATTATAAAATTAATGTTTCACAATAAAAATTAATAATAGAACCAATCCCAAACACTAGCCCTGCAATTAGTTAGAATATATATTTTGTTTTGTTTCTTACATGGGTTTATTCAATTGATATTCTTGAGGTATTAAGTAATAGAAGTTTGAACAAATGCGAACTACTTGTAGATTTGCTTGATAGATGTGTATCTATAATTGATGGGCTTCCAAAATCCATGAAAGACTTGTAGATCTGCTTCCAGAAAAATAGAAATCTGAAATTATGAAGGGAGAGAAAGAGGAAGGGAATGGTCTTGGTGTGAAGAAGACAAATACCAATCTGGAAAAGATGTAGAAGAAGAACAAGAAATCTGAAATTATGAGAGGAGAGAGAGAAAGGGGATGGGTCTACGGGAAAAAGGAAAAAATATTGTAGGTAACAATAAATATATGTTTAGTTGCATGGTTAGAACTAGAGCACTGGTTCATTAAAGTGTTAATAGAAACTATTTTCTCTGTGTTTTCACAAGTATGAAAAAATACAAAACTAAAAATAGCTCTTTGGTTGTTTTCATTTTTCTTTATAAATTGAAAACAAAAACTATTTTATATTTCTCAATGTTTTCAGCTTACCGAACAAGTTTTTTGTTATTGAAAATAGAAAATAGTCACTGGAAATTGAAAACTGAGAAAAAAAAAAAACGGTTACTAAACATACTCTAATTAACTCAATTAGTGATTTTTTTTGTTGATAAATAAAATATTTAGGATTGAATCCAAGATATTAATCATAAAAAAAAAAAAAAAAAAACTTTTTATAGAGCAAACACGTTTCAAATCCTATAATATCTATTAAAAACTATAAAATGTGAATCAAATACACATGGAATTACCTTTACTATCACCAAAAACCCCCTTTTTAATTCAACAACAATATAAATAATAAATATATAAAAAGAAAGAAAAAAATTATACCATTTGTCATATTCAATTGAACAGAATGTCACCGATAACATCAAATATTTTATTTTGCATGGACACAAGCAAAAGATGTAGCTGAAGCTTTCCTTTTTCCTCCTCCCAAAAAAAAAATGGAAGTCTCAAATATTTTCATACTTTGTAATCTCCTGCAAATCCATAGCATCTTTAATATGCTGTCTGGTGCTCTTTGTAGTGGATTTACTAAAGAAAATTGCTGTCTTATTTTAATTCACTTTTGGCTTGAAGCTTTCTCACAGGTGTCCAAAATATTCAAAATTTTTGCACATTCATCAAAAGTAGCTCTATAAAAAGCAAACTGTCATCTACAAATAGTAAATGGGTTAGTTTTGGACCTCTTTTATAGAGAGAAAAGCCCTGTATATCCCCAGCTTGTGTACTTGTTTCTAAAAAAAAAAGTCCAATCTTATTTGGTGTGTAAACCAAGAATATTATTTATACAATAAGTTCATTAGCCATAGTTTGAGACATTGATGCTTGTTTCCATACGTCTGTCTTTAGCTAGTGAAATCCTTGTTTGGATATATATATATATATATATATATATATATATCCTTTTCCTTTTTCTTTTCCTTTTCTGATGTGTCTTGATTTACATTTTATTTTCCAACATAAGAGCTATGATGATTGTCAATTGAATGTTAAACCTTTTTTAACCTAAATTTTGGGAGGGATCATAGAGATCATTTATTTTCATAGGTTAGTTGTTCTAACTAGTTGAGACTTGAGAGGGTAGCTTGAACAAAGGGATTGATTTTGAGGTTTGCACGACTCATGATCATCCAGCTGTGCGAGCTGACTTGTGAAACCGAGTTCACATACTCTATGTCATCATCTTGCTCATCAACAAATTATGTATTACCCATTTTTGTTATAAGGGTATGGTAATGTTGACAAAAGAGAAGTATTTTATATTCACCATACCATCACTTTTGTTGTTTTTTTTAATCCTGTCATAACACACACACACACACACACTTAAATCATATATGCTTCTATCAAGTATTTTTTTTTCTCGAACAAAAAGTATATATATATTTGTTTTGTTGGAGGGGGGGCGGGGGGTGTGTGGGGGGAGTTTGCTTAATTAATGGTCAGAATTTAATACCATTTTTTATACCCTAAACTATCTTTAGAAATTTTTATTATTTTTGAAGTACACTTATTTGATTAAAAAAATCACTTACGGAATACATTCTATTCTCTCATTCTCATAAATTAACAAAAAAAAAAAAATGGTGATCAATTTCAAAAAGGTTTATGACCCTTAAAATTTGAAAAATATGTTAAAAATGCATGTGGCAAGTTTTCTTTTTCACTAATATTTAGGGTGACTTTATGAGTATTTTGTTATGAATAACACCTACTGAAACAAATTATCTTTCTTGTTACATCCTCTATTACTTGCACTCCTTTTTTTTTTTTAGGCACTAATTAACAATTTAGTGCCTAAAATAAATGGTTTCTCTTCCAAACAAATTTTGCCAAGTCAATACCACCCACTTATAGTATATCCCTGGATTTCTGGTCATATTCAGCCTATTATTGAAAGAATAACAAACTGCTTCTGCACTGGTTGTTTTGGTTAAGCATTTTGGGAGTTTAAAATTGTATTTTTAAAACTTAAAACTCTGTTTCGCAATAGCAACTCCTCATACTTTTTTGACAAACACAAATTTTAAACAAAAAACAATGTTTTGCAATAGCTTGTACAAATGCAACCTACATTCCGTTAAAAAAAAAAAAAAACAAACAAACAAAATGCTACAACATAAATAAGCTTCCCTCAAACCCCATGAATACATCCTCAAGAAATCAACCCCAAACATTGGTGCTAGTACAGGAAGAAAGATATGGCCCCCTCTTTTTCCCTCTCCTTGTTGCTCTCTTTTATGCTAACAATCCTATTGATTTGCCCAACACATGCACAGAAAAATGTGCTGGTATCAGAAAAAGTGCTTTATGATATTTGCCATAACCATGCAGATTATTCTTTCTGCGTAAAAGCTCTCAAATCCGATCCTAGTGCACCCTTACCCGACCTTGTTGGCCTTACCAATGTTTCAATTAACTTGGCTGATGTTGCTGCCAATAAAACCCTTGAGCTTATTGCTTCACTCAAAAGCAAGACCACGGACCCCTTATTAGCATCGCAGTATGAAAGCTGTCGCGTATTCTATGGAAATATTGTTCACATTATAGAAGATGCAAAGAAAGCATGGAAAGCTGGTGACTACGAAACAGTTTTTGTTAAAGCTGGTGGTATCCTCACTTACAATGTTGATTGTAGCGATGCATTAACGTTCAAAGAAGCATCCTCTCTCCGAGAAGCGAATAAAGAAGTGTATAATTACTTCACGACACTGTTGCGTGTTTCAAAAAGCCTAACAAAAGATGGCTAAATCCTCACGTGCATGTGGCCATGCAATATAGAATGTTTGATATTAATCCCTTTGTTTCAAAACTATTATCAGGAGATAGCTAAATCCTCATGTGCATGTGGCCATGAAGTATAGAATATTTGATATTATCCATCATCTTCTATTGAATTAATATAATGTAAGTTTAAATTAAATGCTGTTTTGTTTTTTTTTTTGTGTTTTATACAAGTCTGGTTTTCATTGTAGATTCACATTTTGTAATTTTTTCTTAATTAATGCATTAGGATTTGAAATCTGTTCACTTTATAATAATTGAGCAAGCATATAGGTTCCTTTTAGGCATAGGTGGGATTTATACCTAAATTAGCCAGATCCTTTATCCCACGACAACAAAAAAGCTCACCAATTGAGTAAGTTAGAATCCATCCTAAGCAACCTTTTGACATTAATTAATAGAACCACGAGATCACACTTATAATATTATTTAATTGCTTCATATCATTGGAGGAACAAATAAATTACTATCATTATCCAAAAAGGTTAAAAAAATATAAAACATGCTGTTGAGAAGTGAGAACTCTAATATGCAATACAAATGATAGAAATAGTATTCGTAGTTTTAATGCTTTCTGGTTGCTTCTGGTTAGGTAATGTAGCAATGACAGCCATATATGGGTAACAATTTTACTGTGAGAATACATTTACGCCCAAAAAATAAAAGATTTGTGACAGGCTTGGGTTAACGTGGCTGAGGAGGAACCACCCATTAGCGTTATGTTTACCACCTATGGACACATCCCGTCGCACACCTGTGCTTATGTGGTCGTGCAAGGCTATTAATTTATGTCCAAAGACTACTCAAACCAGATTCTAAGTCTATATTTGGTAAATGTTTTTGTTTTCTATTTTCAATTTCTTGTTTTTAAGAAAAAAAGAAAAAAAAATTGTTATGTTTTCAAATTGGAAAACACGTTTGGTTAGTTGAAAAGAAAAAATATTAGTATTATTATTTTTGAATTACATGCTCCCATTACATTCCTTTGTCAACATTATTATGGACGCACCTTGTTAAGAGCTTCATTACAATTTACAAGACAAAAATATAGGGATCAAAACAACACAAAATTAAACTCCAAAAAAGGAATAAAGAAATAACAGAATTCAAATGAAATTCATTCTGGTAATTGCGGTGTAACTCGTTAAAATGAGATTGAGCCAAGAAGCTTGAAGAGATTCCCCATAGTAAAATCATATTACGTGTTATTGAAAACCCATGGAAATAGATCAATATGCCCCCCACTAGCTACTTCCATTCCACATATTATAAATTTATTGGTTCACAATAAAAATTAATAATAGAACCAATCCCCTAAAGACTAGAGCTACAATTAATTAGAAATAGATTTTTTTTTTTCTTACATGGGTTTCAATTGATACTCTTGAGGTATTACGTAATATTCTTGTTGGGGAGGGGGGGAATGGGCATTTGCTCCTAATTTATAAACTATGTAGCAAAATGCCCCTAGCTATCTTGAAACTATTTAGCAGAATGCCCTTGTTTAATCGAGTTACAGGGGAGAATAGGCATTTGCTCCTAATTTATAAACTATGTAGCAAAATGCCTTTATCTTGAAACTATTTAGCAGAATGCCCTTGTTTAATCGAGTTATAGGTGAAACTCGACATTAGCAATGTCGAGTTCTATGCATATTTTTCTACTTAATTTTTTTTAAAAAATTTAAGTAGAACTCAATATTACTAATGTCGTGTTGCACTTAAAAATAAACACAAAACTTGATTTTGAAGATATAAAGTTTTACACAAAATTTGATTTTACTAAAATTGAGTTTAAAAAACAGTGGCATTTTGCTAAATAATTTCAAAACAAAGCCATTTTATTGTATAGTTTTAAAATTAGGGGCAAATGCCCATTTTCCCCAATATCCTTGTATAATTGATAAAAGAAATTATGACGTTTGAACAAATTTGAAATACTTGCAGATTTGCTTCATAAATGTGTATCTCTGACTGATGGGCTTCCAAAATCTGTGAAAGACTTGTAGATTTGCTTCCAGAAAAATAGAAATCTGAAATTTTGAAGGGAGAGAAAGAGGAAGGCAATGGTCTTAGTGTGAAGAAGACAAATACCAATCTAGAAAAGATGTAGAAGAAGAACAAGAAATCTGAAATTATGAGAGGAGGAAGAGAAAGGGGATGGGTCTACGGGAAAAGGGAAAAAATATTGTAGGTAAAAATAAAAATATGTTTAGTTTTTAAAAAAAGAGCTTTAAACACCTTGTAGAAAAGGGAGGATTTGCTATGCAATAACCTCCAGGCTTGTTTAGCCAGCAAAGAATCATTAAAATGAGCCAAGTCTCTGAATCCCATTCCTTCATCCAATTTTGATTTAGTCATCTTCTCCTACTTAAGCCATTGGATTTTCTTTCGATCACTCTGATATCCCCACCAAAACTTTTTGATCACAGCTTCTACATTGTGACACACGCCAAGAAAATTTAAAGCACCGCAGGGCAAAGGTTAGTATGGCCTATATTACTGATTTGAGAAGAATTTCTCGTCCTGCTCAAAATAAAAGTTTACCTTCCCGGCCTTGCATTTTTCTCCATATCTTTTCCTTGATGTAATTGAAGCTTTCCTTTTTTCCCCTCCCGACAAAAGATAGAAGTCTCAAATATTTTTCATACTGTGTAATCTCCAGCAAGCCCATAGCATCCTTAATATGCTATCTGGTGCTCTTTGTAGTGGAATTAGTAAAGAAAATTGACATCCTATTTCTATTCACTTTTTGTCCCGAAGCTTTCTCATAGGTGTCTAGAATATTTAAATTTTTTGCAAATTCATCAGAAGTAGCCCTATAAAAAGCAAACTGTCATTTGCAAACTATGGATGGGTTAGTTTTGGGCCTCTTTTATAGAGAGAAAAGCCTTGTATATCCCCACCCTATGTATTTGTTTCTCAAAAAAAAAAAAAAAAAAGTTCAACCTTATTTGGTGTGTAAACCAAGAATATTATTTATACAATAAGTTTATTCACTGTAGTTGTGAGGCATTGATACTTGTTTCCATACGTCTATCTTTACCTGGTGAAATCCTTGTCTATAATTCACATATATATGTGTGTGTGTGTGTGTGTGTGTGTGTGTGTGTGTGTGTGTGTGTGTGTGTGTGTGTGTGTGTGTGTGTGTGTGTGTGTGTGTGTATCTATGTATGTATGTATGTATAGAGATTAAATTCTATAATGACATGGTGTAAAACTCATGTTTTACCCCTCCAATTCTAATATGCTACATTATCTTATCACATATTTATACACAATTACACTATAACATACCCATATATATATATATAATATTAAAGTGTATTGAATTTTAAGTAAAATGTTGATATGACAATCACTTATTAGATGGTGTAAAACATGAGTTTTACACTTCATCTTTATAGAATTTAATCTCTATAAAATAAAAGTTAATTTTTTTGTGTTGTTCAGTTTTTCTTGATTTACATTTCTTTTTCCTTTTCTGATGTGTCTTGATTTACATTTTATTTTTCCTTTTCTGATGTGTCTTGATTTACATTTTATTTTCCAACCTAAGAGTTAAGTCGATTGTCAATTGAATGTTAAACCTTTTTCAACCTAAATTTTGGGAGGAATCATAGTGATCATATCTTTTCATAGATTAATTGCTCTAACTAGTTGAGAATTGGGAGGGTAGCTTGAACAAAGGGATCGATTTTGATGTTTGCTTAACTAATGATCATCCAGCCGAACTGACTTATGAAACCGAGTTCACATATGCTATGTCATCATCTTGCTCATCAACAAATTATGTACTACCCTTTTTTGTTATAAGGGTGTGGCAATGTTGACAGAAGAGAAGTATTTTAATTCACCATACCATCACTTTTGTTGTTGTTGTTTTTTTGTCATAATACCGCTTAGATCTCTTCTCTAGGTTTTTTTTTTTTTTTTCTTTTTTTTTTTTTTATATTTTTTGATTGGGGGGGGGGGGGGGGGAGGGTGGGGGAGTTTGCTTAATTATCGCTAAACTATCTCTAGATCTAGAAATTTTTAGTATATGACCCTTTAAATTGGAAAAATATGTTAAAATGCATGTGACAATTTGTCATTTTCACTGATATTTAGGGTGACTTTATGAGTATTTTGTTACTAATAACACATTTATTAACACCTACTGAAACAAATTATCTTTCTTGTTATATCCTCTCTTACTTGTGCTCCGTTTTTATAGTATATAAGGCACTAATTAACAATTTAGTGCCTAGAATAAATGGTTTCTCTTCCAAACAAATTTTGCCAAGTCAATACCACCCACTTAAGACGTATATCCCTAGATTTCTGGTCAAATTCAGCCCATTTTTGAAAGAATAACAACTGCTACTGGTTTGGTTACGCATTTTGGAAGTTTAAAATTGCATTTTTAAAACTTAAAACTCTATTTCACAACAGCAACTTCTCATGCATTTTTTTACAAACACTCATTTTAAACAAAAAAAAACATCGTTTTGCAACCGATTATACAAATGCACCCCCACATTCTATTAAAAACACAAACAAACAAACAAACTACTACTATATAAGCTTCCCGTGAAACCCATGAATACATCCTCAAGAAATCAAACCAAACCATTGGTGTTAGTACAGGAAGAAAGAAATGGCCCCGTCTTTTTATCTCTCCTTGTTGCTCTCTCTTATGCTAACGATCCTATTCATTAGCCCAGCACATTCACAGTACACTTTATCAGAAAAAGTGCTTAATGATGTTTGCTCTAAACACAAACATTCTCCTGTTTGCTTGAAACTCCTCAAATCCTATCCTATTACACCCTTAGCCCACGTTATTGGCCTTACCAAGATTTCAATTAACCAAGCTGCTGTTGCTGCTAATAAAACCATTGAGCTAATGGCTTTACTCAAAAGCAAGACCATGGTCCCCTCATATGCAGCGCAGTATGAAATCTGCCATGAAAAGTATGTAAATATTATCGACCTGACTGAAGATGCAAAGAAAGCATTGAAAGCTGGTGACTACGAAAAAGTGTTTGTTGCTGCTGCACGTATCCTCACTTACAATGCTGATTGTAGCGATGAATTAGGATCCCCCGACTCAGTCCCTCTCCAAGAAATGAATAAAAAAGTGTATAACTACCGTAGTCAGTGACGGACCTATCAAGGGGCTGGGAAACATGGCCCCCCTCAATTTTTGAAAAAATATATATTAGTATATAAATTTACACAAAATTTTAGATCTTGACCCTTAATATTTATTCTTGGCCCCCCTCCCACAAAAGTTTTACAAGTTGACAAATGAAAACCAACAAAATGACAAAAACTTACACAAAAGTGATTATTGTGTCTGCTTTGATGAGTTCTCTAAACTTCTCTCTATTTTGTTACTGTAGCAGTATTTTTTTAAGTTGTCGTGGGCTTTGTGACGTTTAGACTTATCTTTATTTGTATATGTGATAAGCACTTAAAAAGGAAAATAAAATGATGCAAAAAAGTTTATTTGTGGCTGTTACTAATTGATGGAAAACAGTTTTCCAAAAAAAAAAAAAACTGATGAAAAACATTTATTATGTAATTGTTTAGTATAAGTGTATAACTTTCCCCTTATCATTTTTTTTTTTTTTGAAAGAAAAGATAGACTTACCCTTATCATTTGATTGCTTGAGAGCTGTTGTCATTATCATTAGATTTTTGGATATGCAACTTTTGAAATATCTCTCCTCTTATGCTATTAATTAGCCAATATTTTAGCAGATATATTGATTTAGTAGTTGATATGGGTTTAAACTTTGAAATGTAATTATTAATATATAGCATTATAAAAGGTTTGGGATAGAATAATATGAAAAGAATAAAGCCAAATTTTTATGTATTTATAATGTTAAATATATAATTATAATAGTTATGATGTCACTATTTTAACTAAAAAACAAAGAACTACTCATTTTTTATTCTTTGTCTAATCTAGTTTTCAAAACTATAATAAATTCCTATAGTTACTATGACTTTAATTTGATTTGTAGATTATGGGAAAGTACTAGTATAGTTTTTTTCAAAAAAAAAAAAAATTGAAAACCCAATAATGATATTGTCACCTTGCCTTCTTTAGCATTGATATCCCAATTTCTAAAATCCTCAAACAAAAGAAGTTGGCCCGCCCCCCTCAAGTTCGAGTCCTGGTTCCGTCTCTGGTTTTTTTCAAAAAAAAAAAAATTGAAAACCCAATAATGATATTGTCACCTTGCCTTCTTTAGCATTGATATCCCAATTTCTAAAATCCTCAAACAAAAGAAGTTGGCCCGCCCCCCTCAAGTTCGAGTCCTGGTTCGTCTCTGTAACTACCACTTCAAGACACTGTTGCGTGTTTCAAATAGCCTAACAAAAATTGGCTAAAAAATCCTCATGCGCATGTGGCCATGCAATATAGAATATTTGATATTAAAGTCCCTCTGTTTCAAAACTCCTGTCAGGAGATAGCTAAATCCTCATGTGCATGTGGCCATGAAGTATAGAATATTTGATATTATCCATCACCTTCTATTGAATTAATATAATATATAAGTTTAAAATGTTGTTTTGTTTTTGTTTTTGTGTGTTTCATACAAAGTGTGGTTTTCTTTCTTGATTCACATTTTGTAATTTTTTTTTTAATAAATACTATTGGATTTGAAATGCGTTCACTTTATAATAAATAAATGTTTTTTTTTTTTAATTTTCTCATTTAACCAACATAACATATGGTTTTTTTTATTTTTTTTAATTTCATCATTTAACCAACATAGCATATGGTTCCTTTTAGAGATAGGTGGAATTTATACCCAAATTGACCAGATCTTTTATCTAATTAACACCCACACAAAACTCACCAATTGAGTTAATTAAAATTCGTTCTGGACAACCTTTTGACATGAATTAATAGAGCCGCACAATCACCCTTATAATATTTTTTTAATTGCTCCATATCATTGGAGGAACAAATAAATTACTATCATTATATATCCAAAAAGCTTTAAAAATGACATGTGGTTAATTAATGACTCCTGTATGCACATGGTAGTACTACTGCTATAAAAAAAGTCTTATTCGATAAAATATATATGTATATACAAATTTTTGTATCCATGGATTGGTCACTCTTACTAGTTATTTTTCGTTTTTGTTTTTGATAAGAGTCACTCTCACTAGTTAATTGGGAGGGAAGCTCAAACAGAGGCCTCCCGTTAAGAGATCAGCACGACTCGTCATTTGGCCTAGCTGAGAGTTCACATATGCCATGTCATCACGAAAATAATATCTTTTTTTTTTTAGTTACTATAATTTCTTTTGTTAATAAATAGAAAATCATAAGGGAAGGTTGAATTATTGACATAAGATAAGTATTTTCTCTTCATCATTATAATAGCCAAGAGCCTTATAGTGGGTACTTCTTAGTGTTATTAAAACAGACAGGGTTCAACTACCTCTTCTCCTATTGATACTACTGAATTATAAAGGGGAAAAAAAATCTTCGCTGTTATAATATTATCATACCAGTGTTGATTTTTTGTTCACGTTTCTATTTTTAAAAATTTTTATAAAAAATCATTTTTCTGTTATGAAAACCAAACTTTAAAACCTTCTATTCTTTTATTTTTTGTGATATGATTACTCTTTAAACCCAATTTAAATGGAAAAACATTGATAAAAATTGCAGGACTAAGGATTTTTTTTGTATTTATTTTTCAAGATCAAAGACTCAAAGGCACTTTTTTTTTTTATTACAAAAAAAAAACACATTTTTCCCCAAAACGAAGTAATTTATTGGAATATTCTCTCACGCTGGATAGAAACAAGAGCCACAACGTTGCTAACTTGGTGTCCTCAGGCACAAGGTTGGTATAAAGTGAACGTTGACGGAGCGGTTTTTGCAGATTAAGAGAAAGCTTACTAGCCCCTTCTACAATCAGTATTATCAGCAGCAGTGTTCTTGCTCAACTACAATGCTTCTGAACTCTGAAGAGTATAAGAATTTCTCATACTAGGCGAGGAAGCAACACACTTGCTCACTAGCAGAAGTCTCCATATTTTGTTGTTTCGGATTTATCCCGTGACGTAGAACATTTATTTTCCCATTAATGAAAATTACAATCTTACTTTCCATTGAAAAAAAAAAATTTGAGTGTTTTCTTCCCCCTAATTAATAATTTTGTACAAGTATTCACAATAGTTGCTACTAACATATTTTTGGCTAAAATCATAAGGGTAAGGTTGTAATTTTCACAAAAGTATTTATATAAATCAGTCTAAAACATTTTGTCCTATCTTAGTTATTAGTGTGGAAAACACTAGATGTCAAATTGAGCTATGAAGCTATTAGCATTGTCCTCCTTTTAAAGGAAAAAATATGTGCCTGATATCAAAGCCAAAGTTTAAATCCTTCTCTAACTTTTTTTTTTCACAATATAATTCCTCACTAAACACAATTTAGGTTTGGTTAGGTTGGAAGTTTTTTTTTTTAACCCAATCAAACCTTGTTTGGTTGAGAAATTCTCAACCCATCATATGTGTAAAAAATGTACGTTTTTAGACCCCTTAAACACAAACAGATTAACCTAGTTATTTAGCCAAGTAATTAACTTAGGTAAATTATTCAAATTTAGGTTAACACAAGTAAATTATATCATTGAAATAGTGGAAAAATAAAGAACATAACAATACGATAATTCAGAAAAATCAAACCGGTAAAAAACCTGGAGATGATTTAATTTAACTCTCCTCAAGGTAAAATAGATTCACTATGAAAGAATTGAAATTTTACAATAACGACTTAGACCACAACATCCTATTGCTATCTTAAGTAGAAAATTTACTACCATGACCACGTGACAGCTCTGAGTTCACGGACTACTTATTTCTCAGATCTACAGCATCTACAAGTATGCCACTTGTTTTTCTTTAAGCTCTTTGTGCAACAATTGAAACAATCAACAAGTTCTCGACATCTATCTCGATCTTGATAACCCTAAGTGTGTATGAAGGCAAACACATTTAGATCTCATAAGAGATTCACACACACAGTAGAAACAACAACCTCAAAACGTGGCTAGAGTTTTTCCTTTTATACCTAAGACAAAATATAAAACCTTACATGTTATATGGGCTTGGAGTGAGTTGGAAATTCTGCAGAAAAAACATTTTACACAAGTTTCGATCGATTGAGTCTAATTTTCGATCGATCGAGCCTTGCAGAAATTGAACAGTAATTTTCTGCAATTGCTCAATTCCAACTTTACATAAACATCACTCTGAGCAGCCTAAATCTAGACTCTAAGTTTTGATCATGGTTTGCCAACATTACATCTTGAAGTTCTAAAACATTTAGATCCTAAATCCTTAGAACCTTACAGAAACCAACCTAATCCATGTGGGTTAGGTTGTGTTAACATGTTTTATACATTATAAAAATTTGGACATGCATTTATAAATTGATTAATCACTTTTTTTCAATAAATTATTATAATTCACATAATATACATAAATTATATTCCAAATTTTCATATTCATCGCAACTAAATCTTAAAATACCAAAATAAATCAAATATAAATATTAAAATACGGATAATAGTATAAATTAATATATATGGTTGGTCGGATTGGTTGGAAAAACTATCAACACAACCTTATACCTTGCTTATTTACACACAATTTCTATCTAAGTAAGCAAAATAATAAACCCAATTTCTCAAAATGTGTGTTTCTTTCACCTTTTATTAAAAAAAAAAAAAAAAAAAAATTAAAAGCTGGATAACATTTTCAATAAACCCTTATGTGGAAAATTATTAACGGTTCTATATCAAAATCAATTACAAATTAGGATTGAAACTTTGTTGTGAGAATGTTGTAGATGTAGAAATTGCTAAAAATAAAGATTTCACCTTTTGGATTAAAAAAATAAAATAAAGTGAAATAAAAAATTAAAGGTGATTCGAGATTCGACATGTGGATCATACAACTTTATAAATATGTAAGATTGAGTTGAATACACCAATCACAACAAAACTTATGTGGAAAACTTTTTTCTCTATTTTCTCTCCTGTTTTTCACCACCCTTCTCTCTCGTCTTCCCCTTCCTTTTATAGACCTGACTTTCTCCTTCCACGTGTAATCCAGGTGTTTCCTTTTTAAATACTTGTCCCATCATTCCTTTTTGCTAAGGTCTCTGGTGGTGAAGATAAGGTTGAAACCCAACGTTCAGGCGTCACTTCTTCATTAATGCGGCCAGAGAAGCAGGTGTAAAGCCTTAAATGCGGTGATAGCAGCTTTTTCTTTGGTCATAGCCTATTCCTTCCCTTTATTCTTTATTCTCGTTTCCTTAATTCCAGCATCAAAAGCCTTCGTCATGGGCGTTGTCAAACTGCTTGATCATTCACATAGTCCTAGGATTCGGACGTTATAACTTGGTGTTTTGACATGCAGACGTGATAGGTTTGTAGATCATTTCAAGATGTAAAGTTGGGCTTCTTTCATTGTGAGAGCCTTTGGGCCGGCCCACTGTGTGTACTTCTGGCCCATTGGTACTACAAAAGATATTGCTAATGAGTGCCTAAAGTGCACAATATTTTTTCACAAATTAAGAATTAATCAATGCTCAATTATGAGTTGTATGTGCACTTAAGGAACTTGTAGTAAATCGACTAAACTCTGTCGTAATTGTCACAATTTGAAATTTTAATCGAATTATTATTATTTTTTCTTTCCCTTTCAATTGCTCCTCCTTTTACTGAAAAATACATTAATTGACATTTAAGGTTATGTTTGGTAATAGTTTTTGTTTTCTATTTTTAAAAACTTGTTTCTGGGAGTATAATTTCTATGATAGTATTTTTGGCAATCAAGAAGAAGCAAAAACTACGTTTAAAGCTTGGGACTATTTCTCGGTAAAATCTGTATCTTATTCTTGTATAAGTGCTACTAAATATTGTGGCAATGAATTAACAACTAATGCATCCCCCTGTCCTACAACAAGAGAATAAGTTGATGGGTTATATTTGTGAGACACAGTTTCTTGTTTCTTGTCATCTAACTTGAGATTTTATGATTAAATCCTTATGTACATGTGGCCATGCAAAATAATATATTTTATGTTATCAGTCACCTTTTATTGAATAAATATATTACTGTGAGCAAGTGCTCAGAGGTTCTTCTATTTTTTCTTAAAAATTAATAAATTTCAACTTATTCTTTCTTCTTATTTCTATATACGAAATGACAATTTGAAATGTATACAAATTTTGGATTAGAAGAGTGTTTCAAGTTTGAACACCTAAAGAGAATTGACGAAAATCGTTTAAGAACTATATGTAAAATAAAAACAAATATACAAACATATGACCAAGAAAACATAAAAAATGTTGAGTATGAAGAAAATTACCTCTACGTATGCCTTAAGATGAAGAGAGGGAGAAGAAGAGAAGACATTTATTTATGTTTTATTTTGGCAACTAACCTATTCAGAAAAAAATAAGCATGATGAGAAGTTTTAGTAGGAGTGTTTTTTTTAATTATTCAAAATAAAGAAGAAGAGATTTGAAAAGAAAAACCAAACAAAAAAAAAAAAACATGAGATTAGAATTTAGAAGAAAGGAAATCAAAAGAAGAAAGAAAGAAACAGTTAAGTCTTGATAAAAAAAAAGAAGAAGAAGAAGAAGAAGAAGTGAAAACATTGAATTTAGTAGCATTTTGAATGACTAAAGGAATATGTAAAATACTCATTGCATAATATAATATTTAGAAATTAATTCTTGTGTAAAATAGTCATTACATAATATAATATTTAGATATTAATTCTTCTTTTTTTAGAGAGTTCCAAACTTATAACGTCTACTCCTAATGATAGCTATTTATCATCAGACAAAGACATCAATCGGTTTTTTGTATAGACGAGGATCAAACTCTAGATCTATTATTTAACCATCAAAGATTTCATTGTTTAGAACTTAATTCTAATTATATTAGACTTCATTGTTGGAAATGTAAATTGTTATGATTATTATAATTAAGAATATGAACTTATATCTTAAGTGAATTGAAAAATATTAATTACTTCCACTATGTTAGCTACACAGTAATTTTTTTACTCTTGATCACACGTTTTCTTAAATGAGTTTTTCACTTTTTGCTTGATTATATTTCAATTGTTGTCAAAATTACTAAACTTAAGTATAAATATCATATTCATGTTTGATAAAATGATAGACTTTCATCCTATAGTGTCTAATTTATGATAGTTGCTCTTTATCAAGCCTAATTACCAATTAATTTTTAATGTAGATGGCATTTGAATCCAAGATCTCTTATTTGTCGACAACAGATTCTACTAATTAAGTTAATTGGAATCTAGAAAATATTATTTTCCTAATCAATAGTTTCTCATATAAATTTTATAAAAATAACTATGAAAAATTGCTTTATATAAATAATTAGTTCACCACATATAATAAAAATGTGAAATAAATGCATGTACATCCTTAAACAATTTAAACTCTTCTTAAAGACATTAATAAATTTTATTTTAAAAAAAATATTTCTAATTAACATATGCATTTACTCCATTGATACATTCAATGAACTACATAAACTCAACATTTAGTGAGGTGAAAGCCTAAATGGAAAGAGTTTTAAGGAATGTGTCACATAACAAAAACTTAGGTTAATACAACCATGTAAGATTTATATATAAGCATACAATATTGTTGACATGTCATGGAAGAAATTTATAATATGTAATTTGTTAATAGAAGGTCACATTGCCTCTTTAATTTCAAGTTTTCCCTTTAATAGCGTTGTAACTAAACTGGCATCGGTGCTTGGAGGTTAATTTAAAGGAGAAAGAATTCAAGTTATGGGATTAACAGTATATTATAACTATCTCATTATAAAAAAAGAGAAATGCTAATAAGTGTCTTAGGGCATTGGTTAACAATACGTCAATAACACAGCATACCAAAACGTCAATAACACTGCATGCCTAGTTCACAACAAATATTTATCTCACAAGGGTGGCTTTCAACAATATCAACAAGAAAACATTGACCATGTGGCTCTAATCATTCAAGCAAACGGAGAGGGATTTTAAAATTGTAGATATTAGCCAACATGAAGCTCTTTTTTGAGTTTTATCATTTTTCTAGTATGGGTTTTCAAACAGGGGTGGAGGACCATGGCTCCCATTATAGCTTCTTTTTTTTTGTTTTCAATGCCCCTTCCCTCTATTATCATGTCAAAATTTAAAAAATATGAATAAATTTAGGTAATGGCCCTCTTCATTTAAAAAAAAAAAATATATATATATACACTCTTTAATTTATTATTGTCTCCTTTATTTTCATTTTAATAGTGACTTTGGATCATAGATAAATCATTAATTTTAGGAGTATTTAAAGCATAGATTTATAAAATATATAAGTAGATCTCTTTAGCAATTTTTTTTGTTTTCCAAAAATAAAGTCATACAAATTTATATTGAAAAAATTAAGGATACCGAAATATAAAGATATATTTAGCTTGGTCCTCCTTGAAAAAAATTTCTAAGTGCGCGACTATTTATTGCATATTGTATTCAGCTAGTGCTGACAACAGAATGCAACAGAAAAAAGAAAGTAGGCCTAAAAGACAGCACAATGAAGCCAAAAAAAACAAAAAACAAAAAAAATGTTGCAAAGAATAGAAGGAACAGCAGAGAGAGAGAAGGAAAAAAAAATCCAACACATAAAAGCAACCAAAATAAATAAAGAAGAAATAAAAAACCTGAAAATAACAAAAGAGCTTTGAAACTTAAAATAGAACAGCAACAAAATCCAGAACAGAGAAAGAACATTTGAATAGAGGGTCAAGTGGGACTTTTATAATTTTTAAGTGAATCTAAAATGGGAGTTAAGCTGCATGAGAGATAAGTGTAGTATATTCTAGACAATAGGGAAGTTTATGTGCAATTCAAACTAAGAGGGAGTTCAATGTAGACAGTGTAAACCTCATGAGGAAATGACAGTGCAATGTTCACCTAGATTTTAGAAGTTAATCTTTTTTCTTTTCTTTTTTTTTTAGAAGTTCATCTATTTGATCCCCAAAAAACAAAAAAGTTTATTTATTGACCCCATTCTCTATTCTATCATTCTCAAAATTTAACCCATAAAATGCTAAGAGCCTTGTAGTTCAATTTGTCGATATTTCTTAGCATTCCAAGACGTACAAGGTGTAAACCCTCTCTTGTATCATTACTGTTAAATTATCAAAATAATAATAATGTTATCAATTTTTAAATACCACATTATCCTCAATTTTTGATAATTATCTTTAATTCGACTTTATAAAGGTAGATTTTGTTATGAATGGTGTTGAGGGGAAAATTTTGATGTTCCCAAATAGAATATGAGGTAGCCAAACCGAAACTCAATAATGGGCCCTTGAAATAAAGCCCAAAGGCTTTCGGTGTTATGTAAGTTCGCCCAAGCAAGAAATGGAGGCTGCACCCTAACAAGAAGACAACAATAAAGTACAATAAATATGTTATTGTTATTAGTTTGTTATATTATTAGTCTTTTTTACAGCATCATAGTTTAAATCAGTCCTCCAACGATAAAGGTGAAATTTCACTTAAAAGTCTAAAAGTTAATGATTAAATAAATTTATGAAGGTATTCAGTTCTTGTTGTCTTTGTGTGTCTAGGTTAGGAGAATTTATAGTACTTTTAGCCATCATTACATCAATGTTAGGGAAAAAAATCAATTATTACAAATACATTATATCCTTCATTATAATAATAATAAACAATGATTAAAGGCTCTATAGTTACAAATAAAAGAAAAAAAAATAGGATGGAATTAATGAAAGGAGATAAGGATCCCCAGATCAATGCAGTAAGTATTAAACTAAGATTTTGGTGAATGTATAATTATAAGGCATGAATGAGGTTGGCTATTTTGAATGAGTGAGATGGGATTAACATCAAGATTAAGGCTTTTTGTGAGTGGTCTATTTATGACTAATTGAGAGACATTTATGGGATGTTAATGTGTAAAAAAGGAAAGAAAACATTTGAGATTAGATGAGTGTGGGCTAAGGATGATGAGTGGTGAGTTTGAAGGAGGCTAAATCATGATAAAGATATCAAATAAACCCAAAATTTCAGAGAGGGTAGTTGTCCCTGTTTTGGGCTGAGGTGCTTGTGTTTTATAATGAAGTTTAGAGAAGCATTAATTAACAAGAATCTAAAAATAGTTGAATTAATAGCTTGGATTTGGCCTAAAAATAGGGGATTTGCTTTTGTGGCTATTTTGCTTCTTTGGGTAATATCACACATAGGTATTATTTGCATTAAATGATAAGATTATTGAGATTGTATTCAGCCAATGGGATTAAGGCAAGTATTAAGGAAGAGTACTAGTGCTGCAACTGAGATTTGGTCTCTAAAAAGTAGAATTCAATACCCCAAGTTAGGTGTCAAAGTTTAAGTCCACTTCAGAGGGTTCCGCTAAAAATCCCTTTATGCCCTCCAAACATGTTCCCTATTTTTCCCCTTTAGGATTCATGGGCTTGGGACATAAATTATGTCTTGAACATTTTTTAACATTTATAGCATCAATTTGCTGGTGCTGAGATAATTTGGTTTCAGCAATCATTCTGCTGGAGCTGTAGTCTTGAGGAAGGTGATGGAGTCCCATTATCCTTTAAGTTGCAGCTGATATTACAAGCCTCGGGTACTATTCACGTCAAGTAGAGAGTGACAAAAACTTATGGGATAACCCCTAGTTCATCCTTAAGGACTTGGTTCTCTTGTTGTAGTCTCTAGTTGTTTTTTTGGTTAGGGATGAATAGAGCTGGTTACCCTCTCTCAAGCCTCTTGCTGGGACTTTTTGGGCTGAAACTTTGCTTCATTTTAGCACTTTGCTTGGGCTTGTTCCCAACTCCATGAGATTCTTGGTCCTACAAAATGGGCATTAAAGACATGTCTTGCCATGGGTTTTTCTACTCCTCATGGACTTTAGTTGTTAGTAAAAATAAAATGAATCCATGAGCTTTAATATAGATTTTGGGTATTAATTTCCATAGGCTTTAAATAACAACTTGTATAGTTTCTCAAAATTTTGCTATGGATTACTTTGTAAATGATGTTTTCTTTGGAGGTTTTTAAATAGTGACCTCTAATATTTTTCTTGAGAATAATATTTATCATGAGTTTTAAATAAAGTATGGTAACAACTACTATAATGGAATAATGTAATGTTCTCATGAGTTTCTCTATGGACATGTAGGATAAATAATTACCATAAGTTTCAGTAATAAATATTATGAATGTTGTGATGTAATATAGATAGTGAACATGAGTTCATAACATGAATTAAATAAATGTCATGGGTCTAATAATGACTTTCCATGGGGTTTTTATAAGATGATTGCCATGAATTTTGAGAAAAGATAATTCATTAATTCCATGAGCTTGTAATATTATAGTAATAGGTTTAAGAATCTAAAGTATTGTTCATTATTGTAGAATAATTATGATATAGTATTTTGCCAAGTATTAATAACCTTGGACTTTTGATAGAATAGTGTCAAGTAATTAGCTTGGGTTTTTAATAGTGCCAATGAGAATTGAGCTTTGATATTGCCAATGAAAATTGGGCTTTGATGTTGCCAATGAGAATTAGGTTTTGGATATTGCCATGAGTTTAAATCATGGGCTTTGATCATGGATTCGAATTCTATTGATAAAATTGTTTTGTTATGGACTTTAATCATGAGCTTTTCAAATATTGTCAAGCATAAGTATTCTTGGGCTTTAAATAGAATATGATGTGTGTATTGGGGTCATGAGGCCGGTTTTGGGTTTAGCTAAATAATGATAATAAAATTGAATAAAATATGAGTCTTTGGGCTTTTCGTGATAGTTTATATCATGACTCAATTTAGATAATGAGATATGGAATATCTGTGGTTAATGGAATAATAGAGCAAAAATATTTGAGAAACCCCAATAACTTGTTAGTGGTATAAATAGGTGGTACTTAAATAGAATTAGGTGCAAAAAAAATTAAAAAAAAAAAAAAAGAAGTGCCCTAACAAATGGTACCCATCGAAAATTCCTATCCTTTTGAATTGTTCATACTTTTACTGAACATGGCATGCACATTTTTTTTTCCCTGGAATACACGCCTCTCATCATCTACCATAAACATTCTTTTTTTTTTTTTCTTTTGTAAAGAGAAATTTCATATTATTGTCACCTGTTTTACGAGATATCTTTTAGCAACTGTTCTTATGCAAAAATAAAATAATCCAAAATTTTGAACTTAAGTGGACAAAAAATTAATAACCCAAAATTTAAAAGGGTTCAATTTGCAAATTAGCACCTTGAATGATTTGGGTAATGACTAATGAGTAATGACTCAAGTCACAAATCATTCAGGTTACTATTTTTTGGGTAATGACCCGTTACTGTGATCAATACATTACATACAGATCTCCGACCCATTATAGTAGATATCTCCCCAGCTTTGATGGGCTTCAAAATTTGATCAGCCCTCAAGATAAAAGCAAGTAAAAAGAGCCTGGCTAATAAAGGGCTTTTTTTTTTTTTTTTTTTTTTTTTTTTTTAACATTACATGCAGATCACAGACCCATTATAGTAAATATCTCCCCAGGTTTGATGGGCTTCAAAATTTTGTCAGCCCTCAAGGTAAAAGCAAGTGAAAATAGCCTGGCTAATAAAAGGATTTTTTTTTTCAGGATTTTTTTCTAGTGGACAGTTGAGCATCTTCAAATATAATATTTTTTAGGATTTTTTTAAAACTATTATTAAAATAGTTTATTGTAGTTAGTAGATAACAAAAATGATATTTTGGAAGAATCTGAATTAAAGTAATTATGAGATAAAAATTATGAAAAACATGGTAATGTTCCCCATTAATATTATTTTTCCCATTATTCAGTAGCTCAAAAAAAGAGATTAAAAGAAAAAAAAATCTGGATAAAACAATCTTGTATATAACATATGTATCATATATCATAAATCATAAATCATGAAGAAAAAAAGTACACAATAACTTTATATATGAATCTTCTTTATTCTCTCTCTGGCCCAAAACAAAAAAATAAATAATATATAAGTAACAAATGAAATTCCCTCACAGCCCATCTCTCTAAACACAAAAAGAATAATCAATCAAATCCATCACAGATCCAATCTTAGTGCTTCAACATAGCCAGCATAGACAGAACCAGAGACCCAAAAATCATAGCCCCAGAGACTGCATTAGAGTAAGCTGCACCTTTCTCTATTGCTGGTGTTGGTGCTGCTGCTGGTGCAAAATCTTGAGCCATCACACTTGAAGAGAAGATTGCTACCACAGCAAATACAATAACCAAAGCCTTGAATGTGATTTCTTTTGCCATTGCTAACAAGAATCAAAGTTAAAATACCAAAAAGATTATCTTCCTCTTAAAAGCACTATTTTTATGAGATTGAACTGTGATGAATGTAAATTATGAATGAAAATGTAATGGTTAGGAGGGTCATATATATAGTGGTTTATGAAGGCGTGTGGGTCCAAAAGAAAACGAGGACTTTTGGGTAGGAGAACTAGCCGCGTTAAGGGAAGAGCGAAAATATCAAAAGAGAGACTTCTTGGAAAGTCTATAGAAGGAAACAGCAACTTGGTCTCAGTGGTTGGTGAGAGGTGGTGATCGAAATACTGTGAACACGTTCTTCTCTAAAATTCATAGCATGTGAATTCGAAGGAACGTGCATATTCTGTCTCTTAAATTTTTCATATAGACTACGGGAAAAATTGCCTAATTTTCATTCTTTTTCATCGTGAGTATTGCATCAATCTTATTAAATTGCATTGAATATGTTAAAATCAGCATCTTTCATAAGGGAGCAAATAAAATGTTATAATCTCCTTGGTGTTACTATCTTACTTATGTGAAGTAAGTGATACCCAAAAGTTAATAGCATAAAAAGAAAGTTAATAATTAAACTCCTTAATCTCTAAAATTAGCCCTGTGAGTTGTTTAAGAATTATGTTGGATTTAGGAGTATTTTAGAGATATTGCTGGACCTAATGGTGTGACCCATACCAACTTAATTAGAATTTTACCAATCTAAACAAGATTCAAATCATTTTTGGGGTTTCTTTCATTTTGATAAGCTAAAACTTAAGTTGTGTTGACTTGAATTGACATGAGTTATTGACATTGTACTTTTGTACTATTTTTTTTTTTGTTTCATAACAGTTACAGAATTTGACACCGACAATCTGAAATTTGATCTTCAGAATTCGTTGAGCAATGCCATGCTGAGTCTTGCCACATGCAATGAGAAACTCACAATTTGTAAAATTATTCAAATTTTTACGTCATCGATTTCTAAAAGATCAAATGATTAAAATGCATTCTCATTATTGAATATTACTTATTGCGTTCCACCTAACCTTGCCTCGTGGTTTTTTTTGTTTTTAATCTTTTTTGAGTTGGAACTGAGTTTAATTATTAACACCCCACTAGAGGAGAAAAGCAAATTATTCTTCCATTGAACTAAACTATCCGAATACTCTGCTGGAAAAGAAATGTGGAAGTAAGTCCCAGAACACCAAGCCATGTACTTCCTATACCCAAGAAATGATCTCAACATTTTTGAGACAACACTAGATCAAGAATTTCTTTTACAATAGTACATCCATCTTCTTCCACAGCATAGAGCACACAACAGGAAGAAATTGAACAAAAGAAATAACAATATTAGTCACTAGAAACTGTGAACCTTGTGCTTAAATCAATAAATTCTTTTTAAAATTTATTTATTTATTTAATGAAAAGACTAGTAACTTTATTAAAATGAAGATAAATTCCATATATCGTGAACTAAAGCCAACTCAATAATAACCAGGTTTTTCCTTACCCAAGCTACATAACTATCTAATCCCTTAGCAAATTGAGATAAAATATGCGCTAGTTTATTCTTTGCTCGCTTAACGTGCGAAATTTGCACAGAGCGAAAAATCAAACAAACGAGAGTTTTTAAAATATAACATCCAATTGAAGAGGAGAATTCTTTTTTTTTTTTTTTTTTTGAGAAATAATTGAAGTGGAGAGTTAAATGAGAATTATTAACAGTGCAATTCTGTATTGATAAGTGTTGGGAAAGTGACGGTTAAATTACAAATGATTAAATGTACCAATTTTCGTTAGTGGATTTAATGGTGTTTAGTTGCATGGGGTGAGTTTAGTGGTTTTTTATTTAAAAAAAGGAATATGTATGTACAATTCAAAATTAGTAGGGAGATTAGTGTAGTTAGTGTAAACCTCAGGAAATGTCAGTGCAATTTTCCCATAGATTTTAGAAGTTCACCTATTTGATAAATAAAAATAAATAAATCACTTACGAACTCCATCCTCTATTCTCTCGTTCTTAAAATTATATAACTTAAAAACTCATAATCATTTTCCCAATACTACATTACCCTCAAATTTGAACAAACAGTTAAAATGAAAGGGACGTTTTTTTTTTTTTTTTTTTTTTTTCCTTTTCTTTAGTGTGACTTTATGATAGATTTTGTTATGAATGTCACCTATTGAAATTTTAAAATGGATTTTTTTCCCCCTTTAAATTGCTCCTCCTTTTACTAAATAACCAAAATAAGGCATATCACCCTGCACCATTGGCGCGATGATCACTCCACAAGTATAAGTGCTTGTGAGGTGTAGGGGGCAAGAGCCAGGGTTCAAATCACGAGGAGGGAGCTTCACACACATATACACTTAAATTAAGGTAGAGTGGAATTTCTATCTTATATTAAAAAATATTTTTTAAAAAAAAAGACTAAAATAAGGCATTAATTGACATTTAAGTATCTTAAATAAATAAATAAATTTCCTTCCAAAAAAAAAGTATCTTAAATAAATGGTCTCTCTTCCTTAAAAGATCATACTAGTCAAAATAGTGTCATTTTTACAGAAGAGCCAACCAATATATACATATAAGAATATCCTCAAATTTCTTGTCATAATTGTCCCATTTTGACAGAAACACTATAGATCCTCAAGAAATTAAACTCAACAAAATGGCCCCCTCATTTTGTGCCACCTTGTTCCTCTCTCTTATGCTAGCAATCCTATTGATTTGCCCAACAAATGCATGGCTAGCTAAGTGTGAAGGTATCAGAAAATATGCTTATCTTTGTTTGCTCTCGGCATGAAGATCCTCCTTTTTGCTTGCAAACTCTCCAATCCGATCATTGTACACCCTTAGTCGACCTTGTTGGCCTTACCAATATTTCAATTTACTTAACAAATGTTGCGGCTAAAAAAAACACGGCCCTTATTTGCTCACTCGTCAATAAAACCACGGACCCCGTAATAAAAGCTCCACTTGAAGTTTGCCTCGAACTCTATAACAACATTCTTGGTGGTCTAGAATATGCAAAAACTGCATTGACAACTCATGACTACTTCTTAGTAAAAGTTGCATCTGATAGTTGCATGATTGATACTGAAAGCTGTAGGGGTGAATTAACAAGTAGTGCACCCCCTTTCCTACAAGAGAAAAATGAGATGTGTTATATTTGTGAGACACACAGCTTATTGTTTCTAGTCAACTACCTTGAGATTGTCTAGTTAGATTCATAATATTATAAGTCACTTTCAATTGAATAAATATAACAGAAGTAAACTTTTTGCCTATGTTTTCTATGATTCCTGTTTTTGTAAATCTTGTGTATTCAACTAACTGATGTAGTTACTATAACTTTAAAATATTAATAAAAATTTATTTTTACAACTGAAGTAAAAATACACATTACATACTATGATATCTAAAAATTAATTCTAATTATATTAGACTTCATTGTTGGAAATGTAAATTGTTATGATTATTATAATTAAGAACATGAACTTATATCTTAAGTGAATTGAAAAATATCAATTATTTCGACTATGTTGATTGCACAGTAATTTTTTTATACTCTTGATCACTTGTTTTCTCAAATGTGTTTTTCTCTTTTTACTTGATTATGCTTCAATTGTTGTCAAAATTACTAAACTTAAGTAAGAATATCATATTTCATTTTGATAAAATGATAGACTTTCATCCTATGACGTTCGCTCTATGATGACTGCTCTTTTTCTGACCAAAATATCAATTAGTTTTTTATGTAGATGACATTTGAATCCAAAATCTTTTATTTGACGATAATGGACTCTACTAGTACTTAAGCTAACTAGTATCTAGAAAATATTATATTCCTAATCAATAGTTTCTCATATAAATTATAGAAAATAAATATGATAAATCATTCTATACAAATAATTAGTTCACCACATATAGTAAAAATGTGAAATAAATGCATGTAATTCCTTAAAAATTTAAACTCTTCTTAATGACATTAATAAATTTTTTTTTAAAAAAATGTTTCTAATTAATATATGCATTTACTCCATTAGTACAATGATCTACATAAATTCAATATTTAGTGAGGTGGAAGCCTAAATGAGAAGAATTTTAAGGAATGTGTCACATGACAAAAACTTATATTAATACAACCTTGTAAGATTCATATATAAACATACAAAATTGTTGATATGTTGTGTTGGGAATTTAAAATATGTAATTTGTTAATAAAAGATCACATTGCCTCTTTAATTTCAAGTTTTTTCCTTTAATAGTTTTATAACTGAATTGGCACCAGTACTTGAGGTTAGAGGAGAAAAGGTTCGCACGGTATATTATAAATATCTCATTAAAAAATTAAAAAATAAAATTGCCAGAGGCTACCAAAACGTCAAGAACACAGCATGATTGGTTGACAACAAACATTTATCTCACATGGGTGGCTTGTCAACAATATCAAAAAGAAAATATTGACCATGTGGCTCTAATCATTCAAGCAAATGGAGAGAGATTTTATTGGGGGCGGTTTCTCAAAAAAAAAAAAAAAAATGGAGAGAGATTTTAAAATTATAGATACCAATCAACATAAAGCTCTTTTTTTAGTTTTTTCGTCCTTGTTTGCTATAGTATGGGTTTTTTAAACAGGGGTGGAGGGAGGAGGTAGGGGGCCGAGGGCCCCACTTGTTTTTCAAAAATGCCCCTCCGTTCTGTTATACTGTCAGAATTTTAAAATATGAATTTTAGGTAATGGTCATATTCATTTAAAAAAAAAAAAGTTTAAATACTCTTTAACTTATTGTTGTCTTCTTTATTTTCATTTTAATATTGAATTTTGGTCATATATAAATTATTAATTTTAGGAGCATTTAAAGCATAGATTTATAAAAATATATAGGTGATTCTCTTTAGCAATTTTTTTTTTTTTTTTTTGCTTTCCAAAAATAATGTCATATACACTCTTTTTTTTTTTTTTTTAAGTTTTAACTTATAACATTCGCTCTTGATGATAGCTTTTTATCATCAAACTAAGACACTAATCAAGTTTTGGTGTAAAGAGAGATTGAACTCCATATCTCATATACAACAATCAGAAACTTTACCAGTTGAGCTAACTATGGCTCACAAAATTATACACACTTATATTGAAAGAATTAAGGATACAGAAATATAACAATAATACTATTTATTTAGCTCGGTCCTCTTAAAAAAAGTTTCTGGCTCTGCCACTATTTGTATATTGTGTTCAAACTAGTGCTGATAGCAGAATGCAACCAAAAAAAAAAAGAGAAATTTGGTAGATTTTGTTATGACTGTCTCCCATGGAAAATTTCATTCCTTTTGAATTGTTCCTCCTTTTACTGAACATGGCATGGACATTCTTTTTTTTTTTTTTTTTTTCTGGAATTAATACATGCCTTTTAAGTTTTATTATCTACCATAAATATTCTTCTTCTTTTTTCTTTTGTAAAGAAAAATTTTGCATTATTGTCATCTGTTTTTACAAGATATCTTTTAGCAACTGTTCTTATGCAAAAATAAAATAAGCCAAAATTTTAAACGTAAGTGGACAAAATAAAAATAACCCAAAATGGTTCAATTTGCAAATTGGCACTGTGAAATAGGGGTGAATGATTTGGGTAATGAGCAATGACCCAAGTCATTCAGGCTACTATTTTCGGGGTAGTGACCCGTCACTGTCATCAATACATTACATGCAGATCTCAGGCCCATTATAGTGGATATCTCCCCGGGTTTGATGGATGGGCTTCAAAATTTTGTCAGCCCTCAAGGTAAAAGCAAGTAAAAATAGCCTGGCTAATAAAAGGATTTTTCTTTTTTCAGGATTTTTCTCCAGTGGAAAGTTGAGCATCTACAAATATAATATTTTTTAGGATTTTTTCTAAAAATTATTAAAATATGTTATTGTAATTAATATCTAATAAAAATGATATTTTAGTAGAATTTGAATGAAAAGGATGTTATTTGAATCACAATAAATCGTATTAGTAATTATGAAAAAAAAAAAAAAAAAGGGTAATGTATCCCATCAATATTTTTGTTTTCATTGTCCATTAGCTCAGAAAAAAAGATCAAAAGAAAAGAAAAAAACTTATATATGACAATAAACAGTGTACCATCAAAAAACAATTTAAAAAAATTTGGATAAAACAATCTTGTATAAAACATATGTATCACATATCATTAATCATAAATTATGAAAAATAAAAACAAGTATACAATAACCACATATATGAATCTCTTTATACTCTCTCTAACCTAAAACAAAAATATAAATAATAGTATATAAGTAACAAATGAAATGCCCTCACAGCTCATCCCTCTTAACACCAAAAGAATAATCAATCAATGATCAATCAATCCATCATCACGGATCCAATCTTAGTGCTTCAACATAGCCACCATAGACAGAACCAGAGACCCAAAAATCATAGCTCCAGAGACTGCATTAGAGTAAGCTGCACCTTTCTCTATTGCTGGTGTTGGTGCTGCTGCTTGTGCAAAATCTTGAGCCATCACACTTGAAGAGAAGATTGCTACAACAGCAAATACAATAGCCAAAGCCTTGAATGTGAATTCTTGTGCCATTGCTAACAAAAAGCAAAGTTAAAATACCAAAAAGATTATTTTCCTCTAGAAAGAACTGTTTGTGTATGAGATTGAACTGTGATGAATGTGAATTATGAATGAAAATGCAACGGTTAGGAGGGTCATATATATAGTGGTATATGAACGCGTGTGGGTCCAAAAGAAAACGAGGACTTTTGGGTAGGAGAACTACCCACGTTAAGGGAAGAGAGAAAAGATCAAAAGAGAGACTTCTTGGAAAGTCTATAGAAGGAAACAGCAGCTTGGTCTCTATGGTTGGTGAGCGAGGTGGTTAAATGTTGTGAACACGTTCTCGGTACTTCCCTAAAATTCATGGCATGTGAATTCGAAAGAATGTGCACATTCTGTCTCTTAAATTTTTTGGAAAAAAATTTATTTTCGTTCCTATATTTTCATGCCATTCTCACTTTGGTCCCTGATATTTTTTTCATCACTTTTATCCCCTAAAATCACAAAAATGATCTTGTTTTTGTCCCTACCGTAATCTTACGAACGGAAATAGTCTACGTGGCAAACAAAGTGTATCGCTGGCACACTAAATGCTGATATCAGCATTAAAATAATAATATAATATTTGATTTAACATTAAAAAATGTCACATCAACATCTAAATTTAAAAAATTAATTTATAAATTTTAACTAAATAAAAAAAATAAAACAGAAATAAAAATCAAAATTCATATGAATTAAGATATAAAAGTATCTTGAACAAGAACACCAACCTGAACTTAAGATCTTAAAATTGAAAACCAAGAATGACGAATAACTCAAAAAATAAGATCACAAAATTAAACAGAAGATCCACATCAGAATAAACATGAACAAGGAATTAAATAAGAACAAGATCAATATTCCAAGATCAAAACAATCTTTCCCGAGCTATTAATAGGGATCTAAGCATATAGAGCAACACATGAACGCCCTAGCAAAAGCAACAAAATATCAAACCCCAATAAAGCTGAGATTCAAAAATCAAAGCAAAAGAGAAGGTGAGACATGGTGAGAGTTAAGAGAGCTGGAGAGAGGAGAGAAAGGCAGACCCACCACCACGCCACCATCACCAAACCACCCCCACAACCTAGCAACAACCCACACCACAAAACACCGAGAAGGAGATACAGTTGCATCGGCACTTTGGTTGATGACGTTTTCTACATGATCGGTAGACTCAAAATCGGCAGCACCGCAGTCGAGACCGAACCTCCACGAGCCGCAGTGAACATGGAGGCTCACGTGTACACGAGCTTGATGACTTGTTGAGACAGAGTGGGAGGAGTTTGCAAGGTTTGAGAAAAGGGCTTGTGTGTACGATTCCATTGGTGGAGAGTGAAGTAGAGAACCAGATCTGCTTGAGGTTATATGACGCACCACCTAAGGTTTGTGTTTGGTTTCTCAGAAAGTATAAGAAAATTTGGGTTTTGAGTTTTGAGTTTGGGGGCCTAAAATCTGGGTTTGAATTTAGTGTTTGGGGGCCGAAAATCTGGATTTGATTTTTGTGTTTGATGTTTTGGTGGTGTGGGGGTTTAAATCTAGGTTTGAATTTAAATTTTTGGATTTTAAATTTGTTGGGTTTGTGTTCTTGTTCAAATATTTAATGTGTTCATGTTTAATTTATCAATTTTTTCTGGGTTTGTCAAGAATGTTGGCATGAATTCTAATTCTAGGTTTCGGCTCTGAGGTTCAAATTTTCTGGGTTTTCAATTTTGTTTTCATGTTTAATTTCTTGTTCAAGTTTAATTTGATATGGATCTATAGTTTAATTTTCTATTCTTATTTTATAGGCAAGGTTGGATGATTGACCGCGAAGAACACATGTTCTTTTTTTTTTTTATAAAACAAAGAACACATGTTCTAGTTCTTCATTTTCTTCAAAAAGAAAAAATAATAATCTAATTCTTTTCTTTTATTAAGGTTTTAAAAAAAATAATTAATTCATTATTTGATTTTTAATTTTCTGAGGTGGCATTTTTATTTATTATTTTAATGCTAAATAAAATATTATATTATTATTTTAATGCTGACTTCAGCATTTAGTGTGCCAGCGATGCACTCTGTTTGCCATGTAAACTATTTCCATTCGTGAGATTATGGTAGGGACAAAAACGAGATCGCCTTTTTTGATTTTAGGAACTAAAAGCGGTGAAAAAAAAAAGTTATAGACTAAAGTGAGAATCATGTGAAAATGTAAGGATGAAAATGGGTTTTTCGCCTAAATTTTGCTATAGGCTACAGGATAAATTTGCCTAATTTTCATTCTTTTTTGTTGTGCGTATTGCATCAATCTTGTTAAATTAAATTTAATACGTTAAACTCAACATCTTTCATGGGGGAGAAAATAAAATGTTATAATTGTCTTGGTGTTACAATCTTACTTATGTGAAGTAAATGATACCCAAAAGTTAATAGGATAAAAAGAAAATAATTAAACTACTTAGGGTGTGTTTGGATACTGCTTATTGTCGAAAACCGAAAACTAAAAACATTGTAGCAAAATAATTTTTAAATGTGTAAATAGTACCGTGGGACCTAATTTTAAAGTTGTTTTTATTGAAAAAAGTAGTTTATGAGTCCCATAAACAGTGCACAGGACCCACTAAAAACAAAAAACGCTCCGCTAGGAAATGCAAACACGATTCCCAAACGGAGGCTTAATCTCTACTGAAAATTGTTGTTTGAAAAGGGTTGCCAAACACCCCCTTAATCTCTAAAATTAGCCTTGTGAGTTGTTTAAGAATTATGTTGGATTTAGAAGTATTTTAGAGATATTCAAACAAACGAGAGTTTTTAAAATATATCATCCAATTGAAGTGGAGAATTTTTTTTCTTTTTGAGAGACAGTTGAAGTGGAGAGTTAAACAAGAATCGTTAACAGTGCAATAAGCATTGGGAAAGTGATGGTTAAATTACAAATGATTAAATGTACCAATTTTCGTTAGTGGATTTAATGGTGTTTAGTTGCATGGGGTGAGTTTAGTGGTTTTTATTTTTTTAAAAGGAAGATGTATGTACTATTCAAAATTCATAGGGAGATTAGTGTAGTTAGTGTAAACCTCAAGAAATGTCATTGCAATTTTCCCATAAATTTTAGAAGTTCCCCTATTTGATAAATAAAAAATAAATAAATCTCTTATGGACTCCATCCTCTATTCTCTCATTCTTAAAATTCTATAACTTAAAAACTCATAATCATTTTCCCAATACTAAATTACCCTCAAATTTGAACAAACAGTCAAATGTGGGGGACATTTTTTTTTTTTTTTTCCTTTTATTTAGTGTGACTTTATGATCGATTTTGTTATGAATGTCACCAATTGAAAATTTACATGGATAATTTTTTTTCTTTCCCTTTAAATTGATCCTCTTTTTACTAAATAACCAAAATAAGGTGTATCACCATGCATCCTTAGTGCGATGGTCACTCCACAAGTATAAGTGACTGTGGGAGACAAGGGCCAACGTTCAAGTTTATAAGAGAGAATTTCACACATATATACACTTACAAACTATCTTTAGTCAAAAGAAAAAGTAGGGCTTATTTTTAGAGATTTTTTTTTTTTTTTTAGAAAACAACTTTATCCCATAGTAAGCTAAATAAGGAAAGTTAGAAGATTATTTTTCAACTTATTTAAGGTAATTACCAAACATAGGAAAACGAAATAGTTTATGAAAAATACATTTTAGAAAATGACTCATTTTCTAGAAATAATTTTTGCCTAAACAAATAAAGCATTAGATTAAACTAGAGAAAATTTTCTATCTTGCATAATAAAAATTTAAAAGAAAAAAAAAACTAAAATAAGGCATTAATTGACATTTAAGTATCTTAAATAAATATATAAATTTCCTTCCAAAAAAAAAAAAGTATCTTGAATAAATGGTCTCTCTTCCTTAGAAGATCAAACTAGTCAAAATAGTCACATTTTGACAGAAGAGCCAACCAATATATACACATAAGAATATACTCAAATTTCTTATCATAATTGTCCCATTTTGATAGAAACACTATACATCCTCAAGATTTTTTTTTTTTTTTTTTTTTTTTTGAGAATAAATCCTCAAGAAATTAGACTCAACAAAATGGCCCCCTCATTTTGTGCCTCCTTGCTCCTCTCTCTTATGCTAGCAATTCTATTGATTTGCCCAACAAATGCATGGCTAAGTGCGAAGGTATTAGAAAATATGCTTATTTCTGTTTGCTCTTGGCACGAAGATCCTCCTTTTTGCTTGCAAACTCTCCAATCCGATCATTGTACACCCTTAGTCGACCTTCTTGGCCTTACCAATATTTCAATTCACTTAACAAATGTTGCTGCTAAAAAAACCATGGCCCTTATTCACTCACTCATCAATAAGGCCACAGACCTCGTATTAAAAGCGCCATTTGAAGTTTGCCACAAACTCTATACCAGCATTCTTGGTGATCCAGAATATGCAAAAATTGCATGACAACTCATGACTATTTCTCGTAAAAGTTGCATCTGATATTTGCATGATTGATCGATATCGAAAACTATAGGAACTACATAAACTCAACATTCAGTGAGGTGGAAGCCTAAATGAAAAGAATTTTAAGGAATGTATCACATGACAAAAACTTAGATTCATACAATTATCTAAGATTTATATATAAACATACAAAATTGTTGACATGTCATGTAATGAATTTAAAATATGTAATTTGTTAATAGAAGATCACATTGCCTCTTTAATTTCAAGTTTTTCTTTTAATAACCTTGTAACTAAATTAGCACAAATACTTAGGTTTAGAGGAAAAAGTGTTGGAACTGCGAAATTAACAGTATAAAATAATTATGTCATTAAAAAAATTGCTAATGGCTACCAAAACGTCACACAGCATGCTTGGTTGACAACAAATATTTATCTCACATGGGTGGCTTACAACAATTTCAAAAAGAAAATATTGATCACGTGACTCTAATCATTCAAGAAAACGGACAGAGATTTTAAAATTATAGATACCATTCAACATAAATGTTTTTTCGTCCTTTGCTTGCTATAGTATGGGTTTTTAAACAGGGGTGGAGGGAGAAGGTGGGTGGCCGAGGCCCCCACTAGTTTTTCAAAAATGCCCCTCCCCTCTGTTATACTGTCAGAATTTTAAAATATGAATAAATTTTAGGTAATGGTCATATTCATTTTTAAAAAAAGTTTAAATATTCTTTAATTTATTGTTATCTTCTTTATTTTCATTTTAATATTAATTTTTGGTCATATATAAAATTTTAATTTTAGAAGCATTTAAAGCATAAATTTATATAAATATATAGGCAATTCTCTTTGGCTTTTTTTATTTTTTATTTTTTTGCTTTCCAAAAATAAAGTCATACACACTTTTTTTTCTTAGAAAATTTTAACTTATGGTGTTTGTTTTTTATGATAGTTCTCTATCATCGAACCAAGACCCTCATAAGTTTTTGGTGTAGAAAGGGATTAAACTCCAAATCTCTTATATAACCATCAAAGACCCTACCGATTGAACTAACTGATACTCACAAAGTCATACCTACTTATATTGAAAGAATTAAGGATACAGAGATATAATGATAATATGATATATTTTGCTTAACCCTCTTTAAAAAAATTTCTAGCACCATCACTATTTGTATACGGTGTTCAACTAGTGCTGATGGCAGATTTGGTAGATTTTGTTATGACTGTTTCCCATCGAAACTTTCATTCCTTTTGAATTGTTCCTCCTTTTACCGAACATGGCATTGACTTTCTTTTTCTTTTTTTCTGGAATTAATACATGCCTCTTAAGTTTTATCATCTACTATAAACACTCTTTTTTTCTTTTGTAAAGAAAAATTTCATATTATTGTCACCTGTTTTACAAGGTATTTTTTAGAAACTGTTCTTAAGAAAAAATAAATTGAAAAATAAAATAAGCCAAAATTTTAAATTTTAAACTTAAGTGGATAAAATAAAAACAACCCAAAATATAAAAAGGTTCAATTTGAAAATTAGTACTGTGAACTAGGGGTGAATAAATGAGTAATGACCCAAGTCATTCAGGCTACTATTTTTTGGGTTGTGACCCATCACTGTGATCAATACATTACATGCACATCTCAGGTCCATTATAGTGGATATCTCCCCAGGTTTGATGGGCTTCAAAATTTTGTCAGCCCTAAAGGAAAAAGCAAGTAAAAATAGCCAGGCTAATAAAGGATTTTTTTTTTTTTTTTTTTGGGGGGGGGGGGGGGGGTGATGTTTCTCCAGTGGACAGCTGAGCATCTACAAATAAAATATTTTTCAGGATTTTTTCAGAAAATTATTTAAATATTTTATTGTAGTTAGTACATGATAAAAATAATATTTTAGTAGAATTTGAATGGAAGTAATGTTATTTGCATCACAATCACAATAAGCCGTATTAGTAATTATGAAAAAAAAAAAAAATGAAAAACATGGTAATGTATCTCATCAATATTGTTGTTCTCATTATTCATTAGCTCAGAAAAAAGAGATCAAGAGAAAAGAAGAAAAAAGTTATATATGACAATAAACAGTGTACCATCAAATTTTAAAAAAAAAAAAATCTGGACAAAACAATATTGTATGTAACATATGTAACACATATTATAAATCATAAAACATGAAAAAATATAAACAAGTATACAATAACCATATATATGAATCTCTTTTATTCTCTCTCTAAGCTAAAACAAAAATAAATAAATAATAGTATATAAGAAACAAATGAAATATCCTCCCAGCCCATCCCTCTAAACACCAAAAGAATAATCAATCAATGATCAATCCATCCATCATCACAGATCCAATCTTAGTGCTTCAACATAGCCATCATAGACAGAACCAGAGACCCAAAAATCATAGCTCCAGAGACTGCATTAGAGTAAGCTGCACCTTTCTCTGTTGCTGGTGTTGGTGCTGCTGCTGGTGCAAAATCTTGAGCCATCACACTAGAAGAGAAGATTGCTACCACAGCAAATACAATAGCCAAAGCCTTGAATGTGATTTCTTGTCCCATTGCTAACAAAAAAATCGAAGTTAAAATACCAAAAAAATTGTCTTCCTCTAAAAAGCACTGTTTGTATGAGATTGAACTGTGATGAATGTGAATTGTGAATGAGAATGTAATGGTTAGGAGGGTCATATATATAGTGGTTTATGAAGGCGCGTGGGTCCAAAGAAAACGAGGACTTTTGGGTAGGAGAACTACCCACGTTAAGGGAAGAAAGAAAAGATCAAAAGAGAGACTTCTTGGAAAGTCTATAGGAGGAAACAGCTGCTCGGTCTCCGTGGTTGGTGAGAGAGCGGTGGTGAAATATTGTGAACACGTTCTTCTCTAAAATTCATGGCATGTGAATTTGAAAGAATGTGCATATTCTGTCTCTTAAATTTTTCGTATAGGCTAAAGGAAAAATTTTCCAAATTTTCATTCTTTTCCGTTGTGAGTATTGCATCAATCTTGTTAAATTAAATTTAATACATTAAACTGAACATCTTTCATAGGGGAGCAAATAAAATGTTATAATCGCCTTGGTGTTACAATCTTACTGATGTGAAGTAAATGATACCCAAAAGTTAATAGCATAAAAAGAAAATAAATAAACTACTTAAAGTGTGTTTGGATACCACTTATTGCTGAAAATTAAAAACACTATAGCAAAATAATTTTTAAATGTGTGAATAGTATCGTAGGACTCAGTTTCAAAGTTTTTTTTTGTTGAAAAAATAGTTTGCGGTCCCATAAACAGTGCACGAGACTTACTAAAAAAAAAGGCTCAGCTGGGAAACACAAGCGTGCTTCCCAAATGGAGCCTTTAATCTCTAAGATTAGCCTTGTGAGTTGTTTAAGAATTATGTTGGATTTAGAAGTATTTTAGAGTATTTTAGAGATATTCAAACAACTGAACAAGCAAGAGTTTTTAAAATATATCATCTAATTGAAGTGGAGAATTTCTTTTTTTCTTTTTATTTTGGAGAAACAATTGAAGTGGAGAGTTAAACAAGAATCATTAATAGTGCAATTCTATATTGAAAAGCATTGGGAAAGTGAGGGTTAAATTACAAATGATTAAATGTACCAATTTTCGTTAGTGGATTTAATGGTGTTTAGTTGCATGGGGTGAGTTTAGTGGTTTTTATTTTTTTTAAAGGAAAGATGTATGTACTATTCAAAATTAGTAGGGAGATTAGTGTAGATAGTGTAACCTCAGGAAATGTCAGTGCAATTTTCCCATAGATTTTAGAAGTTCACCTATTTGATAAATAAAAAATAAATAAATCACTTATGGACTCCATCCTCTATTCTCTCATTCTTAAAATTCTATGACTCAAAAACTCATAATTATGTTCCCAATACTACGTTACCCTCAACTTTGAACAAACAGTAAAATGTGGGGGACATTTTTTTTCCTTTTATTTAGTGTGACTTTATGATCAATTTTGTTATGAATGTCACCTATTGAAAATTTAAAATGGATTTTTTTTTTCTTTCCCTTTAAATTGATCATGTTTTTACTAAATAACCAAAATAAGGCATACCACCGTGCAATCTTGGTGCGATAGTCACTCCACAAGTATAAGTACTTGTGAGGGACAACGGCCAACGTTCAAGTCTCCAAGAGAAAGTTTCACAAATATATACACTTACAAACTATCTTTAGTCAAAAGAAAATGTATGGCTTATTTTTAGAGATTGTTTTCCATTATTATTATTATTATTATTATTATTATTATTATTATTATTTGTGGAAAATAACTCTATCTCATAGAAAGCTAAATAAGAAAAGTTAGAAGATTGTTTTTTAACTTATTTAAAGTAATTACCAAAGATGGGAAAACAAAATAGTTTTACAGAAAATACCTTTTAGAAAATGACTCATTTTCTAGAAAATATTTTTGCCTAAACAAACAAAGTATTAGATTAAACTAGAATAGAATTTTTATCTTACATAATAAAATTTAAAAAAAAACTAAAATAAGGCATTAATTGACATTTAAGTATCTTAAATAAATAAATAAATTTCCTTCCAAAAAAAAGAGTATCTTGAATAAATGGTCTCTCTTCCTTGAAAGATCAAACTAGTCAAAATAGTCCCATTTTGACAGAAGAGCCAACCAGTATATACACGTAAGAATACACTCAAATTTCTTATCATAATTGTCCCATTTTGACAGAAACACTATACATCCTCAATAAATTAGACTCAACAAAATGGCCCCCTCATTTTGTGCCTCGTCGCTCCTCTCTCTTATGCTAGCAATCCTATTGATTTGCCCAACAAATGCATGGCTAAGCGTGAAGGTATTATTAAAATATGCTTATTTCTGTTTGCTCTTGGCATGAAGATCCTCCTTTTTTCTTGCAAACTCTCCAATCCGATCATTGTACACCGTTAGTCGACCTTGTTGGCCTTACCAATATTTCAATTCACTTAACAAATGTTGCTGCTAAAAAAGCCATGGCCTTTATTCGCTCACTCATTAATAAAACCACAAACCTCGTATTAAAAGTGCCATTTGAAGTTTGCTACGAACTCTATACCAGCATTCCTGGTGATCTAGAATATGCAAAAACTGCATTGACAACTCATGACTACTTCTGACGGGATTGACGAAACTAATACCGACGATAAAAGCATCACAGACGATAAATCGCAACAGACGATGTAACCTATGAAGACGAGAATAAAATACGCAAGAGCAAGTGGAAGCATCAGGAGCATTTAGTATCGCCAAAAATACCCTAGGATAGATAGAACAGCTGTACATCCCGTTGGAGGCGAATTGAAGCCTTGATAGTAAATGGAAGGCGTTACTCAAAGCGGCATTAAAACCACAATAACTACTACAACGGCTAGAAGGCAAATGGAGCATATATAAACCCTCCGAAAACACCAGCCAAAGGTAAGACAGAGACACCATAACCCATCCATTCTTTATCATTCTGAGCATAATTTCCAGAAAACTAACTTAAGCATTGGAGATGTTTTGGCAGGCACCACACCGGTGACCACATTTTTCAGGTCTCACTGCCATTCTCTTAATTGCTGTCAAGGAGAAATACGGTTTCGGTTCCGTCTAGACTCACCTTTTCTCAATTGACGAGGTTCCTGCACCATCAATTTGGCGCCGTCTGTGGGAAAGCTTTCACATTTCCATATTTATACTTGGAAAAGGTGATCCCACCAATTCCTACAGTCAGATGGAATCCAATCAATATCCCACCTCCTTGACCCAGCAAATCCAGACCCTTGTGGCCACTGTCGAAGAACTCACCAGACAAAACCAGGAAATGAAGGTACAACTTCAGCAACTTCAGCAGGAAGAAAGTCAATCCAAGGGCGGCTCGGAAAACGAAGGGGATAGTCACAAGAGGGTCAGTGCTCTCAGACCCCTCACTCCTGACGAACAAAGCTCGGACGTCTTAAGAGAAATGAGGAAAGAGATAGACGAACTGCGAAATGCCATCAAAGAAAAAGAAGATCGGAGTGTGGATAGGATGATAAGGGCCACCGATTCGCCCTTCACTACAGCGGTCCTCGAACATCCAGTCCCGCCCAAATTTCGTCTGCCCCAGCTCGAACAGTTCGACAGATTGAAAGACCCTCAAGATCACCTCAACACGTTCAAAACAACGTTAGGCCTCCAATAGCCCCCTGACAAGATATTGTGTCGTTCCTTCCCCACCACTCTCAAAGGAGCAGCTAGGGAATGGTTCACCAAGCTTCCCACATCGTCAATAGATAACTTCGAGCAGCTAAGCGGTGCCTTCTTGAGACACTTTATTGGGGGACAACGTTCAAAGAGGCCAGCAGATTATTTACTCACCGTTAGGCAGGGAGAAAAGGAGACATTGAGGTCATATGTAAAACGCTTCACGCAAGAAACGTTGGAGGTAGACGAAGCTGACGACAAAGTGCAATTGACGGCTTTCAAGGCAGGGTTAAGATCTCAAGATCTCGTGGCATCACTTGCAAAGAACCCCCCAAAGACTATGGCAGAAATGCTCTTAAAAGCACAAAAATACATGAATGCCGAAGATGTCCTAGCAGCCATAGGGGACGCAGTAAGACAGGTAAACAACGGAACAAGAGACCACGAACGAAGAGGAAAGAAGAAGGAACGACCTGATCGTCAAGCTAGTGACGGTAACAGAAGAAGGGATGATAAAGGTCCCCGAACGGTAAGGTTTACCCCTTTAATTATACCCGTTGACAAGATTTTATCGCAGATTAAAGATGAGCCCCACTTAAGATGGCCACGACCATTACATTCGTCGCCTAATGTCCGTGACAAAAATAAGTACTGTCGATTCTATAAAGATCACGGTCACTACACAGAGGATTGTCGGGATCTAAAAGAACAAATTGAGGAGCTAATACAGAAGGGGAAGCTGCAGAAGTATGTGAAGAAAGGGGAATACATCAGACCAAGAGACGGAAACCAAAACCAGCAAGGGTCATCGTCAAGAAACGAAGATCGCCAGGCCCAACCAGCCCAGAATGTGATCGGGGAGATAGCAATAATAGCGGGAGGACCTTCTGCTGGAGGATCATTTAGATCCCTTAGGAAGGCCTGCCAGAGGCAAGTGAACAGTGTTTACATGATACCTCCAGCCAAGCAGAGACGGACAGACCAGGATATGTCCTTTAGTGAGGCAGATGCTAGAGGGGTGAAGCAACCACACAACGATCCTCTAGTTATAATGTTGACTCTGGAAGGGTTCAACACCAAGAGGATCCTCGTGGACAACGGCAGCTCAGCAGACATTATCTACCTCCCCGCTTTCCAGTAGTTGAAACTGGATCCAAAGAGGTTGCGCCCTTTCGACTCCCCGCTCGTCAGCTTTAGTGGAGATCGAGTATATCCCAAAGGCATGGTGACGTTAACAGTCACCGTCGGGACTTACCTGAGGCAGTTGACCCGTCAGCTGGATTTCTTGGTAGTAGACTGCCCTTTATCTTATAATGCCATCATCGAAAGGCCAACACTCAACAAATGGAGGGCGGCGACGTCTACTTACTGTTTAAAAGTGAAGTTCCCAATGGAAGAAGGGGTCAGCGAAGTAAGAGGGGATCAAGTTTTAGCTCGAGAATGCTACCAGGCCGTACTAGCTGCACGGGAAAACCACACGGACGATAGAGGAGAAAGAAGAAGAAAAGGAAGAAGCTCTGGAGACTGTGGAGTTAGCTCTCGGAGAGATAACCAAAACGACGAAGATAGGAAAAATGCTTAGCCCTGAGATGAAGACCAAACTCATCAAGTTACTCAGAGAAAACCTGGACGTCTTCGCCTGGAGCCACGAAGACATGCCCGGCATACCTCCAGAGGTCATCCAGCATGAATTAAGGGTGAACCCAGAGAGGAAGCCCGTCCACCAGAGACGCAGAACCTTCGCCCCGGAACGAGACCAGGTAGTGAAAGACGAGGTTGCTAAGCCCCTAGCAGCAGGTTTTATTCGGGAGGTACACTACCCGGAGTGGCTCGCCAACGTCGTCTTGGTAAAAAAGGCTAATGGAGCATGGAGAATGTGCGTGGATTTCACGGATCTAAACAAGGCATGCTCGAAGGATAGCTTCCCTCTACCAAGGATAGATCAGCTGGTGGATTCCACGGCTGGAAACAAGTTACTGACATTTATGGACGCCTTCTCCGAGTACAACCAGATAAAGATGGCTGAGGAAGATCAAGAAAAAACTACCTTCGTCACGAGCCAAGGACTCTACTGCTATAAGGTGATGCTTTTCAGGCTAAAGAACGCTGGAGCCACTTATCAGAGGTTGGTAAACAAGATGTTCAGAAACCAAATCGACAGGAATATGGAGGTATATGTGGACGACATGCTCGTCAAGAGTAAAGAAGAACTTTCTCACCTTGAAGATTTGAAGGAGACATTCGCCACACTCAGGCAGTACAAGATGAAGCTGAACCCAGGCAAATGCATTTTTGGCGTAGCATCGGGAAAATTCTTGGGATTCATGGTGTCCCATAGAGGGATAGAAGCTAACCCGGAGAAGGTGCGAGCCATAATCAACATGGAGTCGCCAAGAACGACTAGGGAAGTCCAAAAGCTGACTGGAAGAATCGCAGCACTAAACAGGTTTGTCTCCAGAGCAACGAACAAGTGTCAGCCCTTCTTCAAAACCTTGAAAAAGGCCTTCGTATGGACTCACAAATGTGAGGAGGCTTTCCAGGAGCTCAAACGCTACTTGAGTAATCCGCCCATTTTAAGCCCGGCTAAAGAGGGAGAAACGTTATAGTTATACTTGGCGGTATCAGTTATGGCCGTGAGTGCAGCCCTAATTCGTGAAGAGAGTAAGAAACAGTTGCCAGTTTATTACGTCAGTCAGGCCTTCCAAGGAGCTGAGTTTAAGTACCCGATTATCGAGAAGATTGTGTTCGCGCTAATAATGGCCTCACGCAAACTACGGTAGTACTTCCAGGCGAACCCAATTCTGGTCATGACTGACCAACCTATCAAAACATCCATGAACAAACCTGAAGCAGCCGGGAGAATGGTCCAGTGGGCAATCGAGCTTAGCCAGTTTGACATAGAATACCATCCCAGGACAACCGTCAAGGCACAAGTCCTGGCCGACTTCGTGGCCGAATTCACTTTTACGAATAAGGAAGAACATACCTGAAACGATGATCGGTGGACGATACAGACTGATGGTTCGTCAGCCCAAAAAAGAGGCAGAGTAGGGGTCATCATAACCACGCCGAACGGGGAAATACTCAGATATGGGGTCCAGTTGTAGTTCCCAGCCATCAACAACGAAGCCGAATACGAAGGAGTACTGACGGGATTAAGACTGGGAAAAGCCCTTGGAGCCAGGAACTTGCTTGTCCAAAGTGATTCAAAACTGGTGACCGAACAGATAAAGGGAGAGTACGAGGCAAAAGAAGACAGAATGCGAAGATACCTCAGGCTGATGAGGCTCCTCATCCAGGAGTTCGATGCAGTCAGATTCGAACAGATCCCTAGGAGCCAGAACACTATGGCAGACGAGATATCAAAAATGTCATCGTCAGAAGAGAAGCCATTAGGGAACGGCCTAGCGATTGAAGTCTAGAGGCATCCCAGCATTGAAGAAGTATCAACCTTCTAGATACAAGGTACGAACAGCTGGATCACCCCTATTATGTCTTTTTTGCAAGACGGACACCTCCCCCAACATGCTGACGAGGCCAAGAAGGTCAGGAAAAAAGCAACCAGGTTCACAATCCTGAACGATACCTTATACAAGAGAGGTTTTTCTATGCCTTACCTGAAGTGCGTTGATGAAGAGGAAGCCAGATATATCCTGAAGGAAGTCCATGAAGGAGTTTGTGGGGACCATGCCGAACCCAGATCCCTGGTAAGCAAAATCATTCGAACAGGCTATTTCTGGCCAGCCATGCAGGTGGACGCAGCTGAGTTTGTTAGGAAATGTGACAAGTGCCAAAGGTTCGGGAATGTCCAACGACTTCCAGCAGAGCAACTGACGACCATATCCTCTCCTTGGCCATTCGCACAATGGGGAATTGACATTGTTGGCCCGCTACCGCTAGGTAAAGGTCAGGTAAAATTTTTATTAGTTGCCATTGATTACTTCACCAAGTGGGTAGAAGCAGAAGCAATAGCAATAGCGACCATCACGGAATCGCGAATTCGAAGCTTCGTCTGGAAGAATATAGTGTGCAGGTTCGGGATACCAATGACGATAATAACAAATAATGGTTGACAGTTTGACAGTCAAGGTTTCAAAGACTTTTGTTCAAGTTTGGGCATCAAGAACAAGTTCTCATCTCCGGGACACCCGCAAGCCAACGGTCAAACAGAGGTGACGAACCGAACATTGCTGAAGATCATAAAAACCAAGCTGGACGATGTGAAGGGCGCGTGGCCAGACGAACTACCCAATGTGTTGTGGGCTTACAAAACCACTGCAAGAACCCCGATGGGGGAAACACCTTTTAGACTCACTTATGGCACTGAAGCCGTGATCCCAGTCGAGGTGGGAATCACTAGTTTCAGCCGCGAGGCATTCCAGGAAGAGGGTAACGACGATCAACTCAGGGTCAATCTTGATTGTCTGGACGAAGTAAGAGACCAAGCTTCCAACAAAATGACCAAGTACCAGCAGAAGATGGAAGAATACTATAACAAGAGGGTGAAGCTTAGACGATTCGAAATAGGTGACCTCGTCCTACGCAAGGTCAGCACAGCCACAAGAGATTCAGCACAGGGGAAGCTGGGTCCTACATGGAAGGGGCCCTACCGAGTTACTCACTACTCTAGGTAAGGGAGCTATCACCTAGAAGCCATGAACGGGCAGAAACTTCCACGACCTTGGAACATTAAGCATTTAAAGAAGTACCACCAATGAATGTAGCCAATAAATACGCTTAAAATTAATAAAGAGATTTTTCTTTTTCAGTTACTAATGCTTCTGCGTCCGCAGGTCTTCCCTGTTAAAAAATTGAAACAACCCCTCCTCGCTCTAAAAAATGGCCAAGTAACAAAATTTCGCTTTGACGGATGTAAGTTACTGACAATTTAAAGAGACATAGAATCTCAAAAATAGCTAAGTAACAAAATTTCGCTTTGACGGATGTAAGTTACTGACGATTTAAAGAGACACAGAATCTCAAAAATAGCTAAGTAACAAAATTTCGCTTTGACGGATGTAAGTTACTGACGATTTAAAGAGACATAGAATCTCAAAAATAGCTAAGTAACAAAATTCCGCTTTGACGGATGTAAGTTACTGGCGATTTAAAGAGACATTGAATCTTAACAATGTTCCGCTCTGACGGATGAAAGTTAATGACGAATAAAAAAAGAACATTTAAGACCACTAATTTATAAAGGTGTATGAAGAAAGCAAGTGCATCTAATTAAGGCCCAAAAACAGAGGGCAAATTTCGTTGTTTTTAGACCCATAAACACTAGGCCAAACCATTATACAACCCATTGTTCACAAAAAGAAAGCTGTTTTAAAAGTAGGGCTAAAAAAAAAATAAAAAAAAAAAAGATAGAAAATAAAAATTTCAGCAATCGGCAGGAGCAACATCATCAGGAGCAGTAACATCATCAGGAGCAGTGACATCATCGGGGGCGTTCTCAGAGGCGTCTGGTTGAGCTGATGAAGATTGAGCAGCCTCGTCGGCGGCCATCTCCTGATCTATCTCCTCAAGGTCAAGGTTCTCCAGGCCCACTCCCGATTTATGCTTAGCAAGGTGCCTCCTCAGGAGCTCGAACCCCTTGTAGTACCAGCTGAGCAAAACTGTATTGTACTCGTCGGTGGTCTGGAAAGCCTCAACGGACCTAGCAGCAATGGTCTTCAGTTTTTCCTTGGATGCAAGAAGCTGCTCGTCCTTCTCAAGGGTCAGCTGATGCTCAGCCCTTAGATCATCACTCAGACCCTTCACCTTCTCCTTCAGCTCGTTAGCCTCTCCCATAGATTGAATCAACTTTTTCTTCAAGTCAGAATTCTTTGCTTCCAGAACCCCTACTCTCGATTCAAGAGAAGTTGTCTTGGCCTCCTGGGTCAAATACTCCGAGGCAATATGTAGGCTTTCCCCTAATACCTGAAACAAAAAACCAATACCGTCAGAACATAGAAGTTGAAGAAGAAGCCCAAGATCACCACACCCGAAGATCGTACCTGGACAATTTTTTGTACGTGGCGGCTTGCGACACTATTAAAAGGCGCTCCAGAAAGGACCTTCAGATCGTCCGCCGCCACGGCCACATGCGCCCGTTCAACCTCCAGTTTCTAGTCATCCCAAATGGTTGACGAACGAAGAGCAACCTTGTCCTTTTCCATCTCTATCCGTGGCCTCTTGGAAACGGGAGTAGGAAGCTCCTCGATTGACGTTGAAGGGGAGACCGTCCTCGTCACCTCCATACCTGAAGTGACGGGAGTAACATGAACGGTTGGGGAAGCGGAAGAACCTTTTACTCGAACTCCCCTCCTCCCCAGACTGGATAAGGGCTCGTTTTTCTTCAAATGCATCTTGGCAAACAAATCCTTGTTGAACCTCATCGTCATCTCTACACACAATGGGGGTGTCAACAGAAGCAAGAGAGGCAATCACTATACACGAACCTAATACTTACTTTTCTTTTCCTCAATTTCAAGGTTGCAGAGAACGAAAGGAGAGGGTTCCGGCCCCAAACAATAAAAGGCAAGGGTTTGGGGATGCACAAAATCATCCCAATCTTCAACTGTCCGCGCGTAATCAACGGCTTTTCGTACTCTCTCCTTGTACCGACTTTTTAGTTTTGGTCGCTTCGTAACTGCAGAAAACCAATAATGAGAGCGTCATGCATGCCGACAATGAGCACGAAAGAACTAAAGTGACGGAGATAGATGTTGACGCACCTAAGGTCGGGGTTCCCCACCGACTGCGTAACCTCAGGAGATCACCCTAAGTCTCGCTCGAAGGAGTCTCAAACTCGTCCCCCGACACAAAGAAAAATCGGGATTTTCAGTACCTGAAAGACGAAGGTAACCCCTTGATAATCCTATTTTTTCTCTCCCAAGGCACTAGTTCATAGTACCCATATTCTTTAGATGCTTTCAGACGGTACAAATGGACGAGCTCGTCAATCTTGAGCATGTCCCCGTCCACGGCTACCATCCAAATACCCATACAACTAACCACTATTCTCCAAGAATTGGGCATAAGCTGTCCAGGAGCTATGCCAAAGTAATCTAACATCTCCATCAAAAAGGGATGGATGGGAAACCTCAACCCACATAAAAAGGCCGCCTCGTAGAAGCAGACCTCCCCTGGGAAGAAATTACAAGCTCGGTCATCTCGTCCTGGTAAATGAAGCCTCACCCGCTCCGGAAATTGAAACCTATCCCTAAACCTCCCTAGTGTTTCATCATCAAGACCACACTCCTCCCCAAAGGCATGAAAAGCCCCAATTTCTCTAAGATTTGAAACAGCAGTGTCTCCCCCCAAGGGATCGTCACTAGACGAAAGCCCAGTCTCCAACTCGCTAGATCTGACGACAGACATGATTCCCAGCACCCTTTCCCTATTCCTAAACCAGACTATAGATTGACGAAGCAAGGATAGCAAATCGGCCAACACAACCCCCAAACAGCTACCTTCACAAACAAAACCCCCTAAACGCGGAGAGTTATCTAAAAATCCCCCCAAACGCGCAAACAAGAAGGAAATTGAAGGGCACACTATCCTAACTTCAGAGCTACTAACCATCAAAATTTAGAAACAGAAGTGGGCAGAACAAACACAAGCTAAAACCCCCATAAAAAAATAAAAAAGAAGAAAAGAGGAGAAGGAAATGAAGAATCAGAAAAATTGCGAAGAAAAGGAAAAGAAAAAACAGAACCAAAAGTTGAGAAAGTAAATACCTTAGAAACAAAAGTTCCACCGTACGAAAGTACCACCAAACAGGGCACCGATTCGAAAGGAAAAAGTCGTCAGAAAGGAGTATTTGCAAGGAAAGAAGAAAGGAGATAGACCTAAAGCAATAAAAACACTTTTGAAAAAAATGGCAGAAAACAAAGAGAAAGAGGTTAGAAGCCCAAATGACACAGAAACTGAAAAGAAACAGCAGGAAAAACGAAGAGTCAAATGATGGGGCATTAATTTCACCAATTGAGACACGCCACGTGGCCACGATCAGTACAACGCCACCACCCCGCATTAAATGCGGCACGAAACTCCAAGAGTCGCCTGTCAACTTTCAACTTTTCATCTTCCATGATCGTCATGACACGTCATGACGACCAAGTAACCCGGGGGCAATGACGGGATTGACGAAACTAATACCGACGATAAAAGCATCACAGACGATAAATCGCAACAGACGATGTAACCTATGAAGACGAGGATAAAATACGCAAGAGCAAGTGGAAGCATCAGGAGCATTTAGTATCGCCAAAAATACCCCAGGCTGGATAGAACAGCTGTACATCCCGTTAGAGGCAAATTGAAGCCTTGATAGTAAATGGGAGGCGTTACTCAAAGCGGCATTAAAACCACAATAACTACTACAACGGCTAGAAGGCAAATGGAGCATATATAAACCCTCTGAAAACACCAGCCAAAGGTAAGACAGAGACACCATAACCCATTCATTCTTTATCATTCTGAGCATAATTTCTAGAAAACTAACTTAAGCATCGGAGGTGTTTTGGCAGGCACTACACCGGTGACCACATTTTTCAGGTCTCACTGCCATTCTCTTAGCTGTTGTCAAGGAGAAATACGGTTTCGGTTCCGTCTAGACTCACCTTTTCTCAACTGACGAGGTTCCTGCACCATCAACTTCTCAGTAAAAGTTGCATATGATAGTTGCATGATTGATATCGAAAACTGTAGGGATGAATTAACAAGTACAATGAACTACATAAACTCAACATTAATAAATTTTATTTTGAAAAAATGTTTCTAATTAATATATGCATTTACTCCACTAGTACAATGAACTACATAAACTCAACATTTAGTGAGGTGGAGGCCTAAATGAGAAGAATTTTAAGGAATGTGTCACATGACAAAAACTTAGGTTTATACAACCATGTAAGATTTATATATAAACATACAAAATTGTTGACATGCCATGCAAGGAGTTTAAAATATGTAATTTGGTAATAGAAGATCACATTGCCTCTTTAATTTCAAGTTTTTCCTTTAATAGCCTTATAACTAAATTAGCACCAATAATTAAGTTTAGAGGAAAAAGTGTTTGAACTGCAAAGTTAACAGTATAAAATAACTATCTCATTAAAAAAAACTAGTATGTAACCCATGCTACCGCATGGAAAGAGATATAATTTAATAAAATAATGGAAATAAATATATTTCATTTTATTATTTAAGTAGTACTATTGGTTTTGTTTTGTTTTTTTTTTTTTGTATTTTATTAATCATGAGTTTAGTCATGTTTAAAAGATTCCGTTTATTCGTGTTAATAAATCTTAGCATTATGTAATTTTTTCACAAATATTTTTATCATACAAAATTCTAAAGAAAGAATGCTACATAGACATATATATATTCAAGGTTGATTCATACACGGTACATATATCTATAATTAAGTTACTTTATCATAAACCATTTTTGGCAAAATATTTTAATCAAGTAAATGTGAATCTCATAACGTGTATCTCATAACAATATATAACAATAAAATAACGTAAATCTCATTAAAAAAAATTAATCAATTAAAAATCACTAAAATTATGAGCATAAAAAGTAAAAACAAACAAATAGGATAAGTGTTAATTGTATATATGATCTGCAAAATAGCTTAAGTTCATGTCTTCACCAATTGTATATAAGTTTGAGTTTTGATGAGTAAAAATCTAAGAAGACTGTGATTCAATCTTGAGAAGATTTTCATATTTAATAATTAAAAAAAAAAATATACATCCAAAGTCTACCTTTGCAGTAAACACTATATATCTCTTTAACACTCCAAAGGAAAAAAATAAATAAATAAAAGAGCCCATCATCAATCCCATAAATCAAAAATTCTCAAGAGAAAGAGATTGAGAATATAGGATGAAAATAAATAGATCTAATGAAAATAGAGAGTGAGAGCTAGATTATAAATCCCATAAAACTTGCAAACAAATAATAATAATAATAATAATAAAATCATATATAATTAACAATTATCTTGCATATGAAGCCTGTCTTTGTAATGGAGATATATAATTGATCTGCAAAACAGAGCGAGAGAAAGAGAGATTAGATTGAATTTTGCAGAGATGGAATGAAACAAAAAAAAAAAATCTTGATAAAACAGATTTAGTAGAGAAGTAGAAATTGAATTTTGCACAGAGAGAGAGAGAGAGAGAGAGAGAGAGGTTTGGATGAATATAAGTAGTAGAGGCGTGTTTTTTTTTTTTTTTTTTTTTGAGAAAAAATACATGAAATCAAAAAATTACAATGGGAATATATGGAAAACCTCTTCTTATATAAGATATAGAAATATCCAAATACATGTATCATTGATATCGAGGGATTCTTTTCAAATTCCTTATCAAATTTCATGACATTCATTGAACAATAGGAGAGTTGTATTGGAGATGGGAAGATGAACTTTGAAATATGCAGATGTGAGAAGATGAACCTTGAAACACGTAGGTGTGATGAACTTTGAAATACGCAGGTGTGGAAAAGAAAAGAAAAGAACACATCGGAATTACAATTGATCCACTTAAATTTAGACAAATTGAACCACGTGAATCTTGACACATGGTACAAAATTAAGATTCTAATTTAGAATTCCAATTGGAGTTTCTCTCTGTTTCACCTATTATATATATATATATATATATATATATATATATATAAATTGCTAAAGGCTACCAAAACGTCAAAAACTCAGCATCCTTGGTTGACAACAAATAATTATCTCACATTGGTGGCTTACAACAATATCAAAGAGAAAATATTGATCACGTGGCTCTGATCATTCAAGAAAACGGACAGAGATTTTAAAATTATAGATACCATTCAACATAAATGTTTTTTTGTCCTTTGCTTGCTATAGTATGGGTTTTTAAACAGGGGTGGAGGGAGAAGGTGGGTGGCCGAGGCCCCCCCTAGTTTTTCAAAAATGCCCCTCCCCTCTGCTATACTGTCAGAATTTTAAAATATCAATAAATTTTAGGTAATGGTCGTATTCATTTTTTAAAAAAGTTTAAATACTCTTTAATTTATTATTGTCTTCTTTATTTTCATTTTAAGATTGATTTTTGGTCATATATAAATTATTAATTTTAGGAGCATTAAAAGCATAAATTTATAAAAATATATAGGCAATTCTCTTTGGTTTTTATTTTTTGCTTTCCAAAAATAAAGTCATACACACCTTTTTTTTTTTAGAAAGTTTTAACTTATAGTGTCTGTTTTTTATGATAGTTCTTTATCATCGGACCAAGACACTTATAAGTTTTTGGTGTAGACAGGGATTGAACCTCAGATCTCTTATACAATCATCAAAGACTTTACCGATTGAGTTAACTGATATTCACAAAGCCATATCCACTTATATCGAAAGAATTAAGGATACAGAGATATAATGATAATATGATATATTTTGCTTAACCCTCTTTAAAAAAATTTCTAGCACCATCACTATTTGTATACGGTGTTCAACTAGTGCTGATGGCAGATTTGGTAGATTTTGTTATGACTGTTTCCCATTGAAAATTTCATTCCTTTTGAATTGTTCCTCCTTTTACCGAACATGGCATTGACTTTCTTTTTCTTTTTCTTTTTTTTTTCTGGAATTAATACATGCCTTTTAAGTTTTATCATCTACCATAAACACTCTTTTTTTTCTTTTGTAAAGAAAAATTTCATATTATTGTCACCTGTTTTACAAGGTATTTTTTAGAAACTGTTCTTAAGAAAAAATAAAATGTAAAATAAAATAAACCAAAATTTTAAATTTTAAACTTAAGTGGATAAAATAAAAACAACCCAAAATATAAAAAGGTTCAATTTGAAAATTATTACTGTGAACTAGGGGTGAATGATTTGGGTAATGAGTAATAACCCAAGTAATTCAGGCTACTATTTTTTGGGTAGTGACCCATCACTGTGATCAATACATTACATGCACATCTCCTGTCCATTATAGTGGATATCGCCCGAGGTTTGATGGGCTTCAAAATTTTGTCAGCCCTAAAGGAAAAGGCAAGTAAAAATAGCCAGGCTAATAAAGGATTTTTTTTTTTTTGGGGGGGGGGTGTGGGGGGTTTCTCCAGTGGACAGCTGAGCATCTACAAATAAAATATTTTTCAGGATTTTTACAAAAAATTATTTAAATATTTTATTGTAGTTAGTACATAATAAAAATAATATTTTAGTAGAATTTGAATGAAAGTAATGTTATTTGAATCACAATAAGCTTAATTAGTAATTATGAAAAAAAAAATGAAAAACATAGTAATGTATTCCATCAATATTGTTGTTCCCATCATTCATTAGCTCAGAAGAAAGATCAAAAGAAAAGAAGAAAAAAGTTAGATATGACAATAAACAGTGTACCATCAAATTTAAAAAAAAAAAAAATCTAGAAAAACAATATTGTATATAACATATGTAACACATATTATTAATCATAAAACATGAAAAAATATTAACAAGTATACAATAACCATATATATGAATCTCTTTTATTCTCTCTCTAAGCTAAAACAAAAATAAATAAATAATAGTATATAAGAAACAAATGAAATATCCTCACAGCCCATCCCTCTAAACACCAAAAGAATAATCAATTAGAGTAAGCAATCCATCCATCATCACAGATCCAATCTTAGTGCTTCAACATAGCCATCATAGACAGAACCAGAGACCCAAAAATCATAGCTCCAGAGACTGCATTAGAGTAAGCTGCACCTTTCTCTGTTGCTGGTGTTGGTGCTGCTGCTGGTGCAAAATCTTGAGCCATCACACTAGAAGAGAAGATTGCTACCACAGCAAATACAATGGCCAAAGCCTTGAATGTGATTTCTTGTGCCATTGCTAACAAAAAAAAATCGAAGTTAAAATACCAAAAAAATTGTCTTCCTCTAAAAAGCACTATTTGTATGAGATTGAACTGTGATGAATGTGAATTGTGAATGAGAATGTAATGGTTAGGAGGGTCATATATATAGTGGTTTATGAAGGCGTGTGGGTCCAAAAGAAAACGAGGACTATTGGGTAGGAGAACAACCCACGTTAAGGGAAGAGAGAAAAGACAAAAAGAGAGACTTCTTGGAAAGTCTATAGAAGGAAACAGCAGCTTGGTCTCTATGGTTGGTGAGCGAGGTGTGAAATATTGTGAACACGTTCTTCTCTAAAATTCATGGAATGTGAATTCGAAAGAATGTGCATATTTTGTCTCTTAAATTTTTCATATAGGCTATGGGAAAAATTTGCCTAATTTTTCATAGGGGAGCAAATACGTTCTTGTTAAATCAAATTCAATACGTTAAACTCAGCATCTTTCATAGGGGAGCAAATAAAATGTTATAATCGCCTTGGTGTTACAATCTTACTTATGTGATGTAAATGATACCCAAAAGTTAATAGCATAAAAAGAAAATAATTAAACTACTTAATCTCTAAAATTAGCCTTGTGAGTTATTTAAGAATTATGTTGGATTTAGGAGTATTCTAGAGATATTCAAACAAACGAGAGTTTTTAAAATATATCATCCAATTGAAGTGGAGATTTTTTTTTTTTTTTGAGAAACAATTGAAGTGGAGAGTTAAACGAGAATCATTAACAGTGCAATTATGTATTGATAAGTATTGGAAAAGTGAGGGTTAAATTACAAATGATTAAATGTACCAATTTTCGTTAGTGGATTTAATGGTGTTTTGTTGCATGGGGTGAGTTTAGTGGTTTTTATTTTTTTAAAAGGAAGATGTATGTACTATTCAAAATTACTAGGGAGATTAGTATAGTTAGTGTAAACCTCAAGAAATGTCGGTGCAATTTTTCCATAGATTTTAGAAGTTCACCTATTTGATAAATAAAAAATAAATAAATCACTTATGGACTCCATCCTCTATTCTCTCATTCTTAAAATTATATAACTTAAAAACTCATAATCATTTTCCCAATACTACATTACCCTCAAATTTGAACAAACAGTCAAATGTGGGGGACATTTTTTTTTTCCTTTTATTTAGTGTGACTTTATGATCGATTTTGTTATGAATGTCACCTATTGAAAATTTAAAATGGATAATTTTTTTTTTCTTTCCCTTTAAATTGATCATATTTTTACTAAATAACCAAAATAAAGCATACCGCCGTGTATCTTTGGTGCGATAGTCACTTCACAAGTATAAGTGCTTGTAGGAGACAAGGGCCAACGTTCAATTCTCCAAGAGAGAGTTTCACACATATATACACTTACAAACTTTCTTTAGTCGAAAGAAAAAGTATGATTTATTTTTAAAGATTGTTTTCCATTAATTTTTTTTTTGGAAAACAACTCTATCTCATAACAAGCTAAATAAGGGAAGTTAGAAGATTGTTTTTCAACTTATTTAAGATAATTACCAAACATAGGAAAATGAAATAGTTTTATGGAAAATATTTTTTTAAAAATGACTCATTTTCTAGAAAATATTTTTGCCTAAACAAATAGAGCTTAGATTAAGTTATAGTAGAATTTCTATCTTGCATAATAAAAATAAAAATAAAAACTAAAATAAGGCATTAATTGACATTTAAGTATCTTAAATAAATTTAATAAATTTCCTTCCAAAAAAAAAGAGTATCTTGAATAAATGGTCTCTCTTCCTTTAAAGATCAAACTAGTCAAAATAGTCCCATTGTCACAGAAGAGCCAACCAATGTATTCACATAATAATATACTCAAATTTCTTATCATAATTGTCCCATTTTGACAGAAACAGTATACATCCTCAAGAAATTAGACTCAACAAAATGGCACCCTCATTTTGTGCCTCCTTGCTCCTCTCACTTATGCTAGCAATCCTATTGATTTGCCCAACAAATGCATGGCTAAGTGTCAAGGTATCAGAAAATATGCTTATTTTTGTTTGCTTTTGGCATGAAGATCCTCGTTTTTGCTTGCAAACTCTCCAATCCGATCATCGTACACCCTTAGTCGACCTTGTTGGCCTTACCAATATTTCAATTCACTTAACAAATGTTGCTGCTAAAAAAACCATGGCCCTCACTCGCTCACTCATCAATAAAACCACAGACCTCGTATTAAAAGCGCCATTTGAAGTTTGCCACAAACTCTATACCAGCATTCTTGGTGATCCAGAATATGCAAAAATTGCATCACAACTCATGACTACTTCTCAGTAAAATTTGCATCTGATAGTTGCAAGTACGATTGATCGATATCGAAAACTGTAGGAATTACATAAACTCAACATTTAGTGAGGTGGAAGCCTAAATGAGAAGAATTTTAAGGAATGTGTCACATAACAAAAGCTTAGGTTCATACAACCATGTAAGATTTATATATAAACATACAAAATTGTTGACATGTCATGCAATGTTAATAGAAGATCACGTTGCCTCTTTTATTTCAAGTTTTTCCTTTAATAGTCTTGTAACTTAATTAACATCAATACTTAGACTTAGAGAAAAAAGTGTTTGAACTACAAAGTTAACAGAATAAAATAACTATCTCATTTAAAAAATTGCTAAAGGCTACCAAAACGTCAAAATCACAGCATGCTTGGTTGACAACTAATATTTATCTCACATGGGTGGCTTACAACAATATCAAAAAGAAAATATTGATCATGTGGATCTAATCATTCAAGAAAACGGAAAGAGATTTTAAAATTATAGATACCAATCAACATAAAAGTTTTTTGGTCCTTTGCTTGCTAAAGTATTGGTTTTCAAACAGGGGTGGAGGGAGGAGGTGGGGGGCCGAGGCCCCCACTAGTTTTTCAAAAATGCCCCTCCCTTCTGTTGTACTGTCAGAATTTAAAAAAAAAAAAAAAATTTTAGGTAATGGTCATATTCATTATTTTTTAAAGTTTAAATACTCTTTAATTTATTGTTGTCTTCTTTATTTTCATTTTAATATTGATTTTTGGTCATATATAAATTATTAATTTTAAAGCATAAATTTATAAAAATATATAGGTAATTCTCTTTGGCTTTTTTTTTTTTTTTTTTTTTTTTTTGCTTTCCAAAAATAAAGTCATACACACTTTTTTATTTTTAGAAAGTTTCAACTTATAGTGTCTGCTTTTGATGATAGTTCTTTATCATTGGACCAAGACACTCATAAGTTTTTGGTCTAAACAGGGATTGAACCCCAGATCTCTTATACAATCATCAAAGACTTTACCGATTGAGCTAACTGATATCCACAAGGCCATACCCACTTATATTGAAAGAATTAATGATACAGAGATATAATGGTAATATGATATATTTTGCTTAGTCCTCTTTAAAAAAATTTCTAGCTCCATCACTATTTGTATATGGTGTTTAGCTGGTGCTGATAGCAAAAAAAAAAAAAAAAAAAAGAAAGAGAGATTTGGTAGATTTTGTTATGACTGTTTCCCATCGAAAATTTCATTCCTTTTGAATTGTTCCTCCTTTTACCGAACATGGCATTGACATTTTTTTTTTTTTTTTTCCTGGAATTAATGCATGCCTTTTAAGTTTTATCATCTACCATAAACACTCTTTTTTTCTTTTGTAAAGAAAAATTTCATATTATTGTCACCTGCTTTACAAGATATCTTTTAGCAACGGTTCTTAAGAAAAAATAAAATATAAAATAAAATAAGCCAAAATTTTAAAATTTAAACTTAAGTAGACAAAATAAAAATAACCCAAAATATAAAAAGGTTCAATTTGCAAATTAGTACCGTGAACCAGGGGTGAATGATTTGGGTAATGAGTAATGACCCAAGTCATTCAGGCTACTATTTTTTGGGTAGTGACCCATCACTGTGATCAATCCATTACATGCACATCTCAGGCCCATTATAGTGGATATCTCCCCAGGTTTGATGGGCTTCAAAATTTTGTCAGCCCTAAAGGGAAAAGCAAGTGAAAATAGCCTGGCTAATAAAGGATTTCTTTTTTTTTTTTTTTGGGGGGGTGGGGGGATGTTTCTCCCGTGGACAGTTGAGCATCTACAAATATAATATTTTTCAGGATTTTCTCTAAAAATTATTAAAATAGTTTATTGTAATTAGTAAATAATAAAAATGAAATGTTAATAGAATTTGAAGGAATATGATGTTATTTAAATCACAATAAGCCATACTAGTAATTATGAAAAAAAATAAAAAAGCATGATAATATATCTCATAAATATTGTTGTTCTCATTGTTCATTATCTCAGAAAAAGAGATCAAAAGAAAATAAGAAAAAGTTATATATGACAATAAACAGTGTACCATCAAATTTCTAAAATAAAATCTGGACAAAACAATCTTGTATATAACATATGTGACACATATTATTAATTATAAAACATGAAAAAATATAAACAAGTATACAATAACCATATATATGAATCTCTTTTATTCTCTCTCTAAGCTAAAACAAAAAAATAAATAATAGTATATAAGAAACAAATGAAACACCCTCACAGCCCATCCCTCTAAACACCAAAAGAATAATCAATCAATGATCAATCAATCCATCCATCACAGATCCAATCTTAGTGCTTCAACATAGCCACCATAGACACAACCAGAGACCCAAAAATCATAGCTCCAGAGACTGCATTAGAGTAAGCTGCACCTTTCTCTATTGCTGGTGTTGGTGCTGCTGCTGGTGCAAAATCTTGAGCCATCACACTTGAAGAGAAGATTGCTAGAACAGCAAATACAACAGCCAAAGCCTTGAATGTGATTTCTTGTGCCATTGCTAACAAAAAAATCAAAGTTAAAATACCAACAAGATTATCTTCCTCTTAAAAGCACTGTTTGTATGAGATTGAACTGTGATGAATGTGAATTATGAATGAGAATGTAATGGTTAGGAGGTTCATATATATAGTAGTTTATGAAGGCGTGTGGGTCCAAAAGAAAACAAGGACTGTTGAGTTGGAGAGCTGGCCACGTTGAGGGAAGAGAGAAAAGATCAAAAGAGAGACTTCTTGAAAAGTCAATAGAAGGAAACTGTACAACTTAGTCTCTATGGTTGGTGAGCGAGGTGGTGAAACATTCTGAACACGTTTTCTTTGCTATTTGGTTGAGACCGTTTAACCTACTAGCTAGCAAATTGGTCTTCTTTGCGTCGAAGTAAAACTATGGACTAGGAGGCTAAGTTAGGTTCTATTTGGGCTATACACATACGTCAGGTTGTGGTATATGACAGCAAGATAATACTATGCACATAATGAAATTGATGTCACACCTTTATTTTTTATTATTTTTTAAGAGATGTAATAGGATTTGAAATGTATCACATCAATTTCATAACCTAGGTCAAGTTGATAAACATGATGAAATTTGAATCATTTGAATATATTTGTTTTACGATGACGGCTAATGTCTATCACGTGAAATATTTGTAAAGAATTAAGGCACTAAGAAGTTTTTTTTTTATATAAATGAGATTCAAATTTAAACTTCATATTCAAGAATGAATTTTTTTTTTTTTTTTTTATAAATGAAGTTAATTAAAATCCATGTGTCTCACATTATTATTATTATTTTTATTTTTATTCAGAAAATATAAATCCTGGTACAACTACGACTTTCGGTTTGGGAAAAAGAAATCATATTTTTAGTAATAAAGGACCTTTAGCTGGTAATCTATATTGAGAGTAGCTTTGTTGGTTTCATCTTTTGATTTAAAAATTAAAATTAAAGAAAAAAAAAAAAAAAACCTCAACGTTTATCCTTAAAATTATTACATGCTTCAAAAGGATAAAAGATTAAATTCCACTAATATTTCATTCAATCCATAAAGTCAAAGTAATATTTGGGGTTATAGTGATAGCCTAGCAGTAATGACATATTTTTTTGGTATCTCATGTATGTACTCCAAACCCTACTTCCACCTCCCTACTAACTACCTATAACCCAAAAAAAAGGGCAATGTTTTACAACATTGTGGTCATATTTTACAACATGCCAATAACAATGCAAGTGTTTCATTAAAGTATAGTCCTTTTTCACTTTCGAGATATGTAATTCAATCTAAAGTTTAAAGGAATTTTGGAATGTGGATATTCTTCTCAAGTGAAAAGACCAATTACCAGCAACCCTTAAAATCTCTCTATAAAGAATTGTCCAAAGTTGGAGTCAATAGCAGATAAGTTGTAAAATAATTTATCTCTTGAACATTTTGATATTGAGCATTGTGAAAAGATCAAATTCTTCTTCGAGAGGCAAAACATATATAGTTGTTTCAATCCTGTTTCCTTCCCTTTTGGAGGTTTGCTCCTAACTAGCTTGAGAGAGCTTTCAATTTGTGATTTCAATAAATTCAAGATGCTCAACCACATGCACAACCTCCCATCTCTTCAACAATCGATTATAGGTGAATGTTGACCAAGAATCATCTTCTTTTTTTTTTTCAAAAGAGAGTTACCACATCTTTCTATCGTAAGTAACTATCTGAGTAGAAATTGCATAGACTCACATTTCTTAGACATCTCCATATTTCATATGTACTTCCACATTTGTTGTTTCCTGAAGAGGAAGATGGGAAATTTATGATGCTGCCAAGCTAAATGTTGTAAATTTTCCAAATTCAGTATTCCTATCTTCAAAGGGCTTGCAAAACCTCTATTATGCACTTGAAATAATGTATATTAGATCTTGTCCTAAATTTGCATCCCTTCCAAAGACTGATCTGCCTCACTCGCTTCGAAAACTTTTTATTAATTTATGATTGTTCTCTGCTGAAACAACACTGCAATGAAAAAGGACGAGAATGATTCCAAATAGCAGATATTCCTTACATTCATATTTATGGGCTGTAACAAGAGGAGCAATAATTTTGCAAAACAAAAGGAGATGTTTGGACAATAATTAAATTCACAAGATGTCAATTTAAGAATTTTTACAATAATGAAAGAATGTAATGTAGACATTTGAATACAATAATATGCCCAAATGAAAGGAAATGATTTTAAATTTTGAATCCTAATCGGTACATCGAAAGTCAAAATTAATGGAACTGATTTTGAATTCTAAGAGAATAAAATTTGGAAGTTTTAATTTTTTTTTTTTTAAATCTACATGGCGTAAATAGTATAATTAAAAGCTAAGGCTTCATTTCCAATATATATATATATATATATATATATAATTTTGAAACATATGATATCAGCTCATAATGTGATTGCTCACATCTATCAAGATAGAATTTGTTAAGACATTAATAAATTTCCTTTTAGTATAGGTGAAATTTAAATCTAAATTGTTTTATTTGATGGTAACTAGCTGAGAGACTTCATTAGTTGAGTTAATTAAAACTCAAGTGTCACACTTTATTATTTTTTTTTAATAATAAAATAGTTGTAATAATAATTGATAAGAATATTGTGTAACAAGAGTGTGTAAGAAAAGAAAAGAGGTTCAAGGGTAATGTCTACACACATGACACGTCACTTTTGCATTAAAATTTAATCGTGGCTTGAAGTCAATTTTAGTTTTAAAAAAAAATGTGTAATAGGAGTGTAGGAAAAGAAAAGCAGCTTGCAAGTGCTTTTCATATACACAGTTAATGATTGACGTTCGTTGGGCTGTATGTATCAAAGTGTAGACAGTCGATCGATAAGTATTCAAACATTACATGCAATGGCTGCTTTTGCTGGCATATTTCTTGGTTATTGGTTGGCCGCGTTATATATCCGAGTAATAAGAATTCTTAATGTGAAAGAGAAAGAGACTGCTGGCCATGTGGTTTGTCATTTGTGCTATAGTTGTCGGCCAAATTCAACCCAAGACCAGAAGAAAGAGATAAAACAAACAGAACAGAACAAAAAGCGTTTAGCCATCCATGCTCTCTCTCTCTCTTTCTCGTTTTTTTTTTTTTTTTTTTTTTAGTGTACATATTAAGAGTGTCAATATATATTTGATTCGACCTGTGAACATGATAAGATTGTTTGCAAGTTTGTGCCGGTGTCAAATGTTCACGTTAAAGCAAGTTTGTTCACTTTGACACTATTAATAAATTAAATTGGCCAATTATGTGTTTACTTGTTTTACCTATAAGAGCATCAGCACTAGAGTGGACATATGGCAAATGTAAGCCCATTTTGCCATTCAAGCCCATTTTGCCCACTCCAGCGGAATTTGTAAATTCTCATAATTGCAAAAAAAATTGCAATTGTGCTACATTGAAATTCTAAATGTAGAATCACATTATAGCTCAATTGTAAAAAAAAAAAAATATATATATATATATATATATTAATATTTTATTTGTAAATAGTACCAGTTCTCTCTCCACGGTCTTTCATCTCTCTCTCCATCACGAACTCTCACACACCAGGCCACTCTCTTTTCTCTCATCCCCTCTCTATCGCCATTGCCGCCGATTCACCCACCCATCTCCAAATCCCTTTAATCTTAGGCTTTTCTCTCTCAGTCGGTCTCTCATTTCTGGGTATTTTTTGTGGTTTCTAGCGGTGGAGATCGGCGAGTGATTTGGGTTTCTAGCAATGGAGATCGGCGAGTTGTGTGGGTTTTTGGCGGTGGTGGGTTTGTGACTAATGTGAGTGTGAGTCAGGTGGTGCAGTGGCGGCATTGTGGGTTTCTTGTTTTGATTTTTGATTTTGATTTGGATCAAAGATCCAAGATCGAAGATCGGTGAGTGATTTGGGTTTTTACTGGTGGAGATCGGCGAGTTGTGTAGATTTCTGGCGATGGTGGGTCTGTGACTGATGTGGGCGTGGGTCAATGGTGCAGCGGCAGCGTGGGTTGGTGGTGGGTTTCTGGTTTTGGTTTTGGTTTTGATTTTGATTTTGATTTTTGATTTTGATTTGGAACGAAGATCAGCGAGTGATTGGCTGGATTTTGCTCAGCGGAAGTGGGTGGTGTGATTGAGAAGGTGGACGGTGGTGGTGGTGTGACTAAAAAGGTTGGCAGAGGAAGAGAAATAGAGATCAAAGAGAGAATTGATAAATATTTTTATACTATTATTTTTATATTATTTTAATGTGCGGCACGGTAAAATAAAAATTGGAATATTGGTGTATTGTAAAATAGTATTATATAATTGATAAAATAACTTTTTAATATGGTAAAATAAGATAGAATTGGGATGACCCATTGTGGATGCTCTAAGATAACTCAAAATGAATCCATTCGAAGACTAAAGCTCGACAGGATTAAGCGTACTGCGGTGGCATATTTAATATTTTAGGACAAAACGTAAAATACAAGGTGCTTTCTATAATACTACATTTGATATATTGTGGCTGAGATGGCTTCTTCAAGATATAGGAGCTTCTTCATTTCCTGCCTCTCCTATCAAATGCAATAAGCCAATAATTGAAGCAGAATACAGATCAGACACAATAATGCCTTTCCTGAGCGAACCAAGGACAGTGTGAGCTGTCGTCACTTAATTTATTCAATTTCATCGTCACCTACTTTAGAGTTTAGAGTACTTAACAGTTGCAAATATTCCCTTTCATGATCAATTACCCGAAATGTTCACCGAATTTCATACATTTGGCCAATTCTATGATCTTATTCTTGTATCTAAACTCAAGTTGGTTTTCGACAACACATGTTATATTTGAATGGGGCTGTTTAATTAGAAGTTTTAGGTTCATCTAGAGGCTCAGTCCAACCCATCTTAAATTGTATTGAATATTAGTATTATGGTTAAATAATTAAGTTAACTATTTTCTAACTGTCTAAGCTTTTGAATGAATTGGTAATTTAGCACGAAACTCATGTTTTATTTTTCTTTTCTCTCTTTTTTTAATCTAAGATAAAATTTTACTCTAACATAATCTAAATATATGTGTGTGAAGCTCTCTTCAACCCCCACTCTCACCCCCACAAACACTTATACTTATGAAATAACCATCACGCCAAAAATTCATGGTGATGTTTCTTTTAATCTACTCATAGTGTGTGCTTCTATATAGACCTTTTTGTTGTACACTTTATACATAGTTGAATAAAATATAATTATTTAACACAAAGCAATCGTGAAAGATGAAGCATCTCCGTCAAAAGGCAATGCCCATTTGCAACATGTCGTTAGCATAATGTGACGGTTTACCTATTGAGACACTGAAGTTTGGCAAAGGGATTAATTATCTTTGAATGAAATTAAAATTGAAAAAAACGAAAATATCATCGTTGATTACTATGAATGATTAGAAACAAACAAAAAAAGCTTTAGGATTCCTGACTGCTGAGTGCTGAGTCCTCGTGGTCCTTCTCTTCCCTTCCATGGATTGTTCAGATCACTTTCTATAATAGTTATCGTTTTTGAACTTTTAAAATGAAATTACATGGATGTTCGGAGTATATGCTTGTAGAAGATATATGTACATTAATTTTCGAACTCTCTTTAATGAAAGGAATGATCCCTCCCATTTGGCATTGGCTAAAGTATTCATATGTACAGATGCTATATTATATTACATCTCATGCCCTAACAACTTTATTGTAATTGGACCGGTAAGTTGTGTCATTTCATCTCAAAACAAATTGGTGATAAAGAAGACATACTCAAATCTTTTATGGCATTCGACATCACACTCTATGGGCCTATTTTTAAAGTAGCTGTAGGAAGTCGAATTGTGGACTTCTCAACAATTCCTCCCTCACAATGACACTCTCATAACTCAAACTCATGACTTTGGCTGTAATACCATTTGTCAAATCGTAAGCTGTGTTATGTCACCTCAAAATCAATTAGTGATATGGAAGAGACACTCATATCTTTTATGCCATTCAACATAATGCCTCACAGACCTATTTTTAGAGTGGTTATATAGAGTCAAATTATGGTCTCCTCAACACTTATCTTATGTATAAATCTTAGCTGGGGACCCTTTTTTTTTAAAAGGATAATAGAAAAATAGTTAGATAGGAGTGGCAAATGTGGCTTCCCTACTTAAGCATGATCATAATAACTTCCTAACCAATACAAGGAGTCGCAACATGCACTTAGCGGAGAACTTGAAACCATGTTGTGAGATATGTTGTCTCAAGTCCGACCAGCATGTCGGTAGTTTATATTAGTTGGAGACTTAACTATTATAAAGTAGTAACTTAGATATTTACCACACCAAAAATAAAACTAGTAGCTTACATAATACTTTCTAGAAGGTGGGAATTAATCAAAGAGAGATGCATGGCTTCGAAAGTCACTGCATTACAAACTATATTTCTTTCTTTTAATCATTAGACTAGCTAAGAGGTTTTTTTTTTTTTTTTTTTTTTTTTTTTTTTATAAGGACTAGGAGGTTTTTTTATGCTAAATAAAATAGTTTTTTTTTTTTTTTAATTTGAGAAACGCAAAATAAAATAGTTAATAAATTATGTGCACCATATCATATATATTACACTAAAGACAAGACTTACATACAATATCTTAGATGTTGTGTTTTAGGTTCTCCTCTTAAAATTCTGTCATGCTGCTACTTAACTTAAAAAATATACTTCCATCTATGAAAAAAAAGTCATATGACAAAATTTTAAAAGATAAACCTAAGAAACAGTGCCTAAATATTGTACCTAAATCTTACTCTTATACTAATGTAATGAAAGGAATGGATATTACATATGCATGCTTGCAGGATATATATATATATATATACACACACACATATAGGAACAACATTGTTTTAATTATTTACTCGGAATTAAAGATATGTTAGTTGGAGACTTAAAGTAGGAATTCAAATAGTACTTTCTATTGAGAGAATCATTGCAAGGACAAATGCCTTGGAAAGTTAGTGCTCTATAAAGTAAAATTCTTTCTGTTATTCAATAAAAGTAAAGCTCTGTCTATTATTAAACAACTTGAAGTTGTTTAATAAAATAAAATTTAAAAAAAAAAAAAAACAACAACAACAACAACTTGAAGAGTTAAAGCATTTAAAAGACACATTACTAATTACTAAAACTAAAATGATAATAGCAGTTGTCTTGCCCTATGTACAAGCCTTTTTAAATAATGAACTCCTTTTTTTCTTCAAAGGGAGTTCTCACTTAAACATTAATTATGAATCCAACAAGTGAATTCTTTAACTAGAATAAATCATGGGTAGCTTAAAAATAGATAAATCATGGAAAAGCCGCGAGACCTTGGGTGAAGAAAGTGGTGAAAGCATCCATTTTAGTTTTGGGTAGAGCTAGGCCTACCTCAATGCCACCCTCCACATCCCTACTCTCAGTGAGTGAAATAGCTCTCATGCAATCAATTGAAATCTCCTCTATCTTCTTGGCTCTTCCCCACCCAAAATCCGTTTCATAAAGATCCAATTTTGGTGACCCAGCAACCATAACATGGAGCTCCGACCCGAATAACACCTTCCAATCCGAGATCCACTTCTTTGCATCTCCAAAAATTGCCTTATCCAATGTCTTCACAGTGCTTCCAATAGCTCTTGCCGCAACAACAACCCCTTCTTCTCCCATTAGCTCCTTCCTAATCGCCATTGATCGACCAAAACCAACACAATTACCAAAATATGAAGCGGGTACCGGATAGTCCAAACGGGTAATGCCCCCCGCAATGAACCCGAAGTAATTCGGATCCTCCCCACAACATTTCTCATTGACATCCTCTTGGGCCTTAACCAAACAAATCCATATAAACGCACACGTTAGGACATAGGCTGATAAATGAACCGGAAGTGACTTATTTTCCTCATTGCATTTAGCAATAATCCATGATTTGATCCTATTCATGTCGCTCAAGCCCACCACAAATGTTGCTCTCACCATGTTGGACAAATCTACATTGGCTTCACTTCCTATAACAATCTCTTTTAAAGATTTTCTTCTCCACCACTCCTTCAAGAAAATATCCTCTAGCCCAAGTGCATCCACAATGACCTTCCTATCATAACTAGGTAATGATTTCATAGAGAAAGAGTCACCAAAGCTACAAAATGAGGCCCAAGTCTTCATGAAATTGTTGAAGGTCCTTCCATCAGCTACATGTTGGTAAGCAAGTCCTATAGAAATGCCTGCCTTTGGGAAAACTGTAACTTGAATAGCTAGCAAAGGAATAAGCACTTGCGTATCATCTAGTTGGGGCACAAGTGAGTGAAACTCATTCACATCTCTTGGATAATTGCTAGAGATATGGTTAAAATGCCCATTTGACTCAGCAATAGTTAATGAAACCGAGTCACCTTGGCTGTATATAATCTCTGGCTTGCATGGCTCAAAGTGTGACATTGTGAGGTTCCCAGCTAAGGGATAGAAGTGTTGAAGAGTGAGGGAAAGGGAGTTCTTGAGGTTTGGGAGGGTTGTGGATGTGAAATGAGAAGTGGTGTAGGGATAATCATAGAAAAACAACGGTTGGCTTGGAGAGAAAAATAGCCATGGTATGTCTAAGAATGTTAGAGGGAGTGAGATTGGTGGAGCTGAATTGAGTGGGGGAGAGACATTGCAGTGCTCAAGAACTTTGATTGTGGAGGATTTTGCCATGGGTGAGAGACAGAGAGAGAGAGAGAAGAATGACTGGTTATTGCCTAATACACACAATAGGACTGACTCAATAAATCATGATATAAAGTACTTGGTGGTACCCATGCTTTGTCTATACCAAAAAGGGCATTGGATCACTTCTTATTACATATATAAAAATGGAAAATGAAGATCATGATGCATATAAAATTGATGCCAATGCAACCAGGTAGAAGGAAACTTACATATAAAAATAAAATTGATGCCAACTAGTTGGTAACTTGGACTTGGGAAATAATTAAATTAATGTCACATGTTTCATGTAGGAAGCGTGATGAAGTTGTGAAATAGTTTTTTTTTTTTGGAGAAACCAGTTGGGAAATAATTAAACTTTGCTTTTTGTACCAATTACTTTTTTTTTTTACCTATTTTGTACCAAGTATTTTATTCAATTCTTTTCAATAACAAAAAAAGTACTTTATTCTATTAAAATAATTATATTTTAATCCCTAGCGCGCCCCTATTAATCAAGCTTTTATTTGAAACCAGCTGAAGAATTGATGTGCGATACTAGTGCAGCTCGCTTCGCTTTTGTTGCGGGGTGGGTGCTTGCCCTTAGTTGGGTTGGGGGAAGAGGGCATTTCCATCGCGAAGGAAGGATTCAATCCAGCCACAGGTTCCCCTACGGCTACCTTGTTACGACTTCACCCCAGTCGAAGACCCCACCGTGGTATGCGCCAATAAGACCACCAAAAACCTTTGTGGCACTAGTGGTACATAGAAGTCTATAATAATTTAAACCCTATAGTTTTAAAAATAATAAATTAAGCTATACATTTTTTAAAAAATAACAAATTAAATTTTTTATTTCAAAAAAAATGTAACAAACTAAACAAAATATTACAAATTAAACCCCTATTATTACAAATTAAACCCCTAGCCTATGTTGAATCTCTAATACAATGTCGTTACACTTAAATAAGCTGACATTTAATTTAAAGTTTTTAAAGGGTTTAATTTGTCGCTTTTAAAACAATAGGGTTAATTTCTACTTTTTAAAACCTCAATGTTTATTTGGTTCTTTTAAAATTATAATGCTTAAAATTTAATTGTGTATATTATATTTTATTTTTGCTAAAATGTATAGAGTGATTCTACTATAAGGTCATTTCAAGCTCTACATGTATCCCATGCTACTCGAGTTAGAGCGCAAGCTAGCACAATGCTTTCAACTATTGGACTCTCACCATATATGGTACAATATTCCACTATTTCACGAAACAGCATGACACTTGTATTGCCCTCTCACAAAATGTTCATAATTTTAGTTACTCCCATTTTGCTCACCACTACTACATAAATCATTTTTGCTTTCTCTTCTCTTGATACTAAAATATGGATACTTCGCATGTCCCTCCCCCCCCCCCCCTCCCCCCTCCCTTCTTTCTCTCTCAGGTCCATCACTAGGGAATCAAAAATCAAGATTTATTTTATCTAATATCAAATGCTAGTTACAAGCAAATAGAGCACCTTTTAGAAATATCAAATACTGTTGCATAAATCGTAAATACATGAATGTAACGTACTAAAATAAATCTTTTATTCCTAATGGAATAAGGAACAAAGTAACTCTTCCACCCATTACCACTAACTAAGCACCTCCTAGAAAGTATAAGGTTCTCATGATAGACAAGTAACGTGATCTACCATTCCACTAAAAGACTCTCATCTGTTTGAAATTGTTGAGTTAAAATTTTTAAAACAAAAACTAATTACTGACTCAGCAATTTTAAACAAGTTGGAATCTTTTAATAGAATGGTAGACAAATGATATAGTCCACCAGAGGACTGTATAATTCCCCCCCCCAGTGGCTGCGCCACCTTATGGCCAAGGTGGTCCGAAGACCCCCCTGACTTGAAAAAAAAATTATATATAATAATTTAAAATTTTATATTTATTTACCTTTAAAAAAAAATTTGGAACCACCTGAATTTTTTTTATGCCAATAAAATTAAATTTTTGGTCATAATTTGAGCAACTTAACAATATATTAGGGTCTTTCAAGCAAAAAGGAAAAACTCCCACCACCACCACCACTTCATAGGTTTATGGATTTACTCAATTAAACTCCATGATTCATAGGTTATGTTTGATATATATTGTTTTGGGTACTTTTGAAATGTAGAAAACTACATGACCATGTTATTAGTTTCTTTCTTCTTTTTCTTTATTTTTTTTTATTTTTTTTATTTTTAAGACAGTAAATCTTTTATATTAAAATGCGGTAGTTCTTATAAAGTGTAAAGCAAAAATAAAGCCGAGGCAATAATTCACGCATTAGTAAAAGCTGATAAGGACTTGGTACCATACTGTGAATAGCAACTAGCAAGTATCACGTTTTGAGAAGTGACTGCATGAGGACCCAAAAAATTTGTTCGATAGTGAGATATATGCCTTAAAATTTTGAAAGAGTTTACAAATGAAATAAATTCATAATGGCTCACATGAGATTAGAGTATTTGTTGGGGCCATCTCCTTGGACTTATCTTGCCAATTGCCTGGTCTAGCGATATTAAAAAACTGTGGATATATCGAAAGGATAACAACAAAAATTTCTTACAAGATTTTTACTTTTGAGGGATAGGCTATGGAGTATGGACTATGGAGTTCTCTAAAAAAAATTCCCAAGACTTATAGTAAATTGAATTCATTGCTTTGTAGAATCCTCCAATGATTTTTTTTAATCATTAGCTTACAAATCTATATTATTTTTTTCCTCTACATAATTAGTTTAGGCATTTCATTCACCTAACATTCCCATACATGAATGACATTCTAGTTTTTTTTATTTTTTTTAATATGATGACATTCTAATTGATAAGTATGTTTGAGGTCTTTTTTTTCACTCTTAGGCCACATGGCATAATCTCATTGTTCAACTCATGCCATCTCAAGCATGATTTTTTAAAAAATGATAGGTTTTGGGCCAAAGCTCATTCGAAGCCCAACATTCATCCAACTGCATCAATGGGGCTTTTTTTTTTATCAAGATTCTTCATTTAAATGAGTCAGGTTATAGGCCATTCACTTCATGGATCAGGCTCCCTGCCCATATTTTTTACATCACAAGATGGGCTTATAGCTTATATTATTTTCTCGCTTTACAAGTTGGGCTCACTGATTCATTTTTTTATTGTTATATGGATGATGGGACTTATTGTTCATTTGTTTCCTTAATGAATGAAGACTCACAACCCATATTATTTCTCTCATCCCCTCATGTTCTCTTTTTTTTTTTTTTTTTTTTTTTTTTTTTTTTTTTGTGTCATATCTTCATCTATCACATAAAACTACCTTGTTGTCCAAACTCAAATACACAAAAAAAAAAAATTTTAAAACCACTCATTTTCCTTCTTTCACTTCACTTCCCTCGAAACCCCTTCAGGCAAAGAAAAGTGTTTATGTGGGAAAAGCCCACTCCACTTTGGCCAGTGATTGACAATAGAAACTAACCAGTTTACTATTGTGCATCACTGGTAGTCATTACCTTTCTCTTTATCACACTCAAATTTACTCTCATTTTATAAAAAATTTATGCTAACAGATTACTATCTCTACTGTTGGATTCATATATTTTATTACCGCTGGACTTATATATCGTGTTATTGTTATTCTATTTCATTTTATTTTTTATAATTATTGTTACTATATTGTTGAACACAAGTTACTTTAATGTTGTTTTACTGATATTAGCAAAAAAAAATAATATGTTGTTTTACTGATGGATCTACGCTATGTTGTTATCTGCTTTACCATTGGATATAAATCAAAATACCTTTGTCTGCATGCCCTTGAAGTTTAAGCTTTAATTCCTTTTTGGGCTTAAAAATGCAATGATAAGTGATAAACTTGGTCTTCTATGTGTTGGTATTGAATTCCGAACTTGACTCTAAAAACAATAATAGAAATGCTGAAATGAGAAATTCAAACACAGGCTCTCTTAATTAAGGAAAATTAACTATATCATTAAACTACATAACTCTTGACATCTAAATAGCACTCCAAATATCACAATAAATTGAGATGTGATGGTAAAAATAAGGCCAAAATGGGCATTTGTCCCTTTCGCCCAAAAAATGTAAGAAAATGTCATTGTTCTGAAATTATTTAACAAAATGCCTCTACTTTGAAACTTGATTTGATGAAAATTGAGTAATATGAGAAACTGAGTAATGTGAGAAATTTTACATGAAACTCAATTTGATGGAAATCGAGAAATGTGAAAAATTTTACAATAATGTCTTTCATGAGCGAAACCAAGGACAGTGTGATCTGTTGTAACTTAATTTATTCAGTTTCATCATCACCTACTTTAGAGTACTTAACAGTTGCATTATATTCCCTCTCATGATCAACTACCAAACATGTTCACCAAATTCCATTCATTTGGCCAATTCTATGATCTTATTCTTATTCTTGTATCTATAGCTCAAGTAGGTCTTCGACAACCTATCTTAAATTTTGAATGGGGCTGTTAAATTACGTGTCAAATTTTAGGTTAATCTAGAGGCCTAGTCCAACCCATTTTAAATGGAATAGAATAAAAAAAATTGTTAAATTATTGTTATAAAAAAAAAAATTGTATAGAATATTAAAATTTTAGTTAAATGATAAAGTTCACTATTTTCTAACTATTTAAGTTTTTGGATGAATTGATAATGAACATAGAACTCATGTTTTTTTTTCTTTTCTTTTTTTTACCTGAGATAAAAATTTTCTCTGACTTAATCTAACTGTATGTATGTAAAGTTCTCTTGCGAACACTTGAATCCCAACCATTACTTCCACACCTCATTATACCAAGAGTATGCAATGATGTTCTTCTAATCTACTCATAGTGTGCTTCTATATAGACCTATTTTTGTGTAATTTATACATAGTTTATCAAAATATAATTATTCGAACACAAAGCAATGGTGAGAGATGAAGCATCTCCATCAAAAGGCAATGCCTATTTGCAACATGTCGTTAGCATAATGTGATTGTTTACCTATTGAGACACTGAAGTTTGGCAAAGGGATTCGTTATCATTGAATGAAATTAAAATTGAAATGGAATATAAAAGAATATAAAAAAGAATTTACAATTGGATTTCGGTTTATTGGAAGAGAAAGTATGAAAAGACTTTCAAGAGAGGAGCTTTTGGGTGGCAAACATGTATTAATCTCTATACATTTTATATGAATTAATTCAACTTCAAATCTACGCAAAGGTACCTGAATATATATATATATATATATATATATATAAACAAAAACAATAAACCCTCTTTAATGAAACTTTTATAATAGTTATCATTTTAACTTTTTTGTTCAGAAACTTTTATGGATTGTTCAGACACTTTTATAATAGTTATCATTTTTTAACTTTTTTTAAATGGAAGTACATGGATGTTCGGAGTATATGCTTGCAGAAGATATGTACATTAATTTTAAAACCCTCTTTAATGAAAGGAATGGTCGACCCTCCCGTTAGGCATTGGCTAAAGTATTCATATGTACATATGCTACATTGTATCTTATACACTAACAACCTTATCTTATGTACTCGAAACTACAAGTCTTAGTTGGAGACCTTCAATTTTTTTTTGTTAGGATAATAGAAAAACAGTTAGAGGGGAGTGGCAAGTGTGGCTTCCCTATCTAAGCATAACCATAATAGCATCCTAACCAATATAAAGAGTCACAAGGGAAATAAAGATCAAGATTTATTTTATCTAATATCAAGCGCTAGTTACAAGCAAATAAAGCACCTTTAAGAAATATCAAATACTGTTGCATGAATCGTAAAATACTTGAATGTAATGTACTTTTTTTACTCCCAATGGAATAAGTAACAAAGTAACTCTTCCGCCCATTGCAAACTCCATCAAACTCTCCAATAAATATCAACAAAAAAGTAGTCCTGACCGGTTAGATTTGTATATGGTTTTGGGTACTTCTGAAATTCAGAAAACTACATGACCATGTTATTAGTTTCTTAATTTCTTTCTTTTTTCTCTTTTTAAAGATAGCATTTCTTTTATATTAAAATTTGGTTTTGCTTATAAAATGTAAAGCAAAAATATGCCAAGGTACAAATTCACGCTTTAGCAAAAGTTGATAAGGTTTTGGCATTATATATATTGTGATTGCAAGTGTCACATTTTGATAAGGGAGCGCACAAGGACCCATAAAATTTGTTCGATAGTGAGATATATGGCTATATGCCTTAAAATTTGAAAAAGTTTTTACAAATGAAATAAATTCATAATGGCTCACATGAGATTAGAGACTTACGGCATCACCAGCAGATTCTTCAAATTTTTATACTGTTTGGAAAAAGACTTGGTGGTACCCATTGTTTATCTATATCATAGAAGGACTTGGACCATTTCGTTTTTACATATATATTACATTCTTCAAATTTTTATACTGTTTAAAAAGTAAATAATTACATTTATCTTTACTTACATTTAAAAAAAAAAACAAATTAAATTTTTATTTCAAAAAAGTTAAACCCATTTCCAACAGATTTTTTATTCATTTTCTATCTCATTTAAATTTTCTTTTTTTAATCTTTCTTTATTCTTCCTTTATTCATGCCCAACAAATATATTTTTTAAATTTCATAACAACATTTTCAAATTTTGCAACAATCATATTTCTCAACTATTTTATTTAACCAATCATATATTTCAAATGATCATACATTTTCAACCATCATTTTGTTCAAATGATCATACATTTTTAAGTATCAATAATATTGTAATGATCGTATTTTTCTATATATATAAAAGCAAAGTTTAAATGACAATAGCATCAAATCTATCGACTACTTGCAATTTAAAAAGCAAATGTTATAATACATCAAATAATAGTAGATAACAACTACTATCCTTAGACAATGGGATCACATTGCAGCAAAAACAGATTGAGTAACCCTATATATTCTAGTCCGTTTGATCACATTGCAGCAAAACAAGTTTAAAGTGCTCTCCTAATTATACAAAACAAGAGCACCCCATGTCAAGCTAATTCCTTCACTTTTCAAGGATTTCCATTTGGCATTAATGGATATATTCTTGTTGCATTGGAGGCTAGACACTTGCATCCATCATCATAATTTTTTTTTCCTCCTTCATCTTCTCCAATCTCAATATTTCCATTTCCCTATCCTCTTTCAATTTCTCCATTTCCAATTCCATTTTCATTTGCATCGTTGTAAGTTTTTATCCTCTAGATGAATTCGCATCACCTGCTGCTCATGGTTTGCAAGCATCCTTTTTCAATAGTAGTTATTTTCATCTCATTCATTTTTCTTCTTTCTTACATCATGACATTTAATAAGGCTTCTATACTTGAAGATGTACCTTCTTTGCTCTTTTGTTTCTTCAATCATTCTTTCCCAGCCTTCTTGCTTGGTGGCCTCTCCAATACATTGGGAACATGTGAGATATCTTTAACCTCTAAATCTATTGACTCTAGATTAGAAGATGAAGATGTTGTCCCAAATCTCCCTCTTTTTGGTCTATGCTCTTGAATAGTATGCAACCATTTTGGTGAGTGCTTCAAAAGATTCCAACAATATTCATATGGAAATGTGGAACCATGGAATGCTTGATAGTGTTGTCTTACCTTATTAAGCTGAAAAATTAACAAATATATTATAATTAGTATCTTGAAATAGTTGAAACAAATTATCAAACTAACACAAATTTCTTTGTAAGATGTACCTTGTCTTCCTCGGTCATACCACTTTGATTCATTGAATCGATTTATGACAAATACCCACAAAACTTATTGGTGCATTGTTGAATTATTGACCACCGATTCATTAGAGAAGTTTGAGTACACATAGACTCAAAGGTCTTTCACTTGTGGTAGTACTCTGAAATTCTAAACCTGTAAGTTCCTTCCTTTTGGTTAGTACTTTGCACTAAATCTTGATTAACATTGAGAAATGCAGACACAAGAAGATTGTCTTCTTGGATGGAGAAGTTGGTGCCACGTTGTGTTTTCTTAGCTATGGATTTAACCTAGGGTGGAGACATTTGGCTGATTACTTGAGCTTGTGGAACACTATATTCACCACTTATATGTGAAGAACCTATCACATATTCATTATTAGGATCTTCTAAAAGATTAATGAAAAATATGGCTCCTAGAATATGCAAATCCATCATCCCTAGCAAGAAAATTAATAAAGCTATAAAAGTACTATAGGATTCCACAACAACTATATAGAATAGTATGATAAAATATCATTTCATTAACTTTTGACCTGAACAAATTAAAATAAACGCACTTAAAAGAAACAAAAATGAGATATTTTAATCCTTGTGATAATTCAATAGTTTTCATATAATAAACAAGACAAAAAGTCTACATACTTTGATAAAACAGAGCCAACACCCTCAGGCAAATTTCACAACCTGCAGAAACCCCTCAGACAGATCAAATATTGAGCTCAAAAAGCCATAACACATGTAGAAACCAATGGTAAATTAGGTCCTGGTATCACTTATCTATTGGCTCAAGTACTTAATGGTTATGCTTTCTCTGATTGAAACTTTGGACCATTATTTCCTCAAAGAAATGCTCATTATAGCATAAGTTCCATAGATTCTTCCATGCTACACCAACATATATAGGACATAGGCCTTTTAACCATTATAACATGTAAGTTCCCTACTGTCGGTGTCTTGTAACGTCTTTGAGTACTACACAAACATATTCACATGGAAATTGATAACATCTTTGAGTACTGCATATGCAGCCAACTTGTGTGGGCCACCTCTGTGGACTTTTTATCTGGCCAATTGCCTGGTCTATATTAAAAAATTGTGGATATATATATATATATATATATATATATCTCTCTCTCTCTCTCTCTCTCTCTCTCTCTCTCTCAAAATGGGCAAACTACAAAAAAGGAAAACTACAGAAGAGTCGTACTCAACGTACAAGATTTTTCCCCCTCAAAAAAAAAAAACGTACAAGATTTTTACTTTAAAATAAAAATTCACAAGACACAGTAAATTGAATTCATTGCTTCACAGAATCCTCCATATAATTTGTTTTAACCATAATTCAATCACTATGTAACCCGCATTTACGCACAGAAATGATAAATTATAGTGGTGTTATTGATGTTAATTTAATTATTAAACATATAAGACATAATTTGACCAGGACATTTGAAGGTTCTAAAATAATTTTCCTTACAATTTTCATAATATTAGTTATGTCAAGTTTCTCATTACATTTAAAAATCACTATTAAATACATTTTACAATATTAATTCACAATTATTGTCGGTGAAATTCTATTAAATATAATACAAAACAAAATAATAAATTGGTCAAATAGTATCTTTTAAATTGAATGAGGATAAGTGCATGAAATCGTTAAGCTCAATTACAGTGTGTTGCGTTCAATATCTTCGAATACAAAATATTTGAATAGGAATAATACAAAAAATATGCTCATTAGTTCAGAGAAAAAATATCAGTAGACATTGATTCACTAGTATTGAAAGGCAAAGCTGATTGTTTTCCTAACTGACATGGAATACAATCAAAATTTTCTGTAGACACTGAACCTAACAAATCTCTAGAAGCTAAGTGTTGCACCCGAGAGGAAGATGTGTAACCAAATCATGCATGCCAAAGTGCAAGGAAAGGAATAGAAGAAACTATAGCAGCTACAGCAGCAATAGAAACAGGAGCAATAGGTGGAAGACGAAGGTTGTCCATGGGAAACATACGCCCAACTCTGAGACTGGCCCCAAGCTCCTATCTCGTCCTCAAATTATGCACAATACACCCAAAATAATCAAAAGTAATGCAATAACCCAACTCAACTAATTGACCCTCTAAAAATAAATTGTAAGAAAGGTTGGGAACATTAAAAACCCTAGGAACCGAGAGGTTGGAGGTCGAGATAAAAACTATATTATGACCAAATATTGTGGAACCATTAGCTGTGTGAATATTAAGAGGGTATGGTGCGGGATTAAGTTGAGAAAATAAGGATAAGTGAGGTGTCATGTAGTTGCAACAAGTAGAATCCATAAGCTAAGAAGAATGAGATATACTAAATAAAGCCGAGAGAGAAGAGAAATAAGATGCATTACCAAGCATACGAATAGTATTAGCGATGATGTTTTTAAAGTCATCTGTGGAAATGGTGAAAGTGGATCCAGAAGACTTAGATTGTGCAGAGACGGGAGTCATTGGTTGGATACTCTCAGTTGTAGCAACAATAGCAGCAGACATAGAAATAGTTGATTTGTTGCGTTGATAGCAAGTCTGATTAAGTTGGGAAATAATTAAACTATACTTTATGTACAAAGTACTTTTTTCTATTCACCTAAAATAAAAAGTACTTTATTCTATTAGAATAATTATATTTTAAACCCTATAATAAGGAAGTATGAAAATTCAAAACCTATAGTTTTAAAAATAATATATCAAACTATACATTTTAAAAAAACAAATTAAATTTATATTTCATAAAATAACAAATTAAACCTAAACATTGACAAATTAAACCCCTAGCCTATGTTAAATCCCTAATACAATGTCGTTACACTTAAATAAGCTAACGTTTAATTTGAAAATTTTAAAATATCAGGGATTAATTAGTTGTTTTTAAAACAATAGGCTTACTTTGTTACATTTTAAAACCTCAATGTTTAATTTATTTCTTTTGAAATTATAATGTTTAAAATGTAATTTTTTTATATTCTATTTTACTTTTGCTAAAATGTACATAGTGACTCTACTGTGAGGTAATTTCAAACTCTAAATGTACCCCATGCTGCTCGAGTCAAAGCGTAAGTTAGTGATGCTTTCGACTATCGGCTATTGGACTTTCACCTATCAACCATAACACTCGTATTGCTCTCCCACAAGATGTTCATGATTTTGGCTACTCCCATTTTTGCTCGCCACTAGTACATAAATCATTTTTGCTTTATTTTCTTCTTGATACTAAGATGCGGATACTTGACATGTTTCCCCCTCTCCAGGTCTATCACAAAAGAAACAAAAATCAAGATTTATTTTATCTAATATCAAACGCTAGTTACAAGCAAATAGAGCACCTTTCAGAAATATCAAATACCATTGCATGAATTGTAAATACATGAATGTAATGTACTAAAAAATATCTTTTATATTATAATGTGGTTTTGCTTATAAAGTGTAAAGCAAAAATAAGCCAAGGCATTAGTAAAAGCTGATAAGGTCTTTGGCAATTATATTGTGAATAGCAAGCAGTAAGTATCACGTTTTGATAAGTGAGTGCATGAGGACCCATAAAATTTGTTCGATAGTGAGACATATGCCTTAAAATTTTGAAAAAGTTTACAAATGAAATAAATTCATTATGGTCCACAGCCTCACATGAGATTAGAGTTCTTGTTGGGGCCACCTCCTTGGACTTATCTTTCCAATTGCCTGATCTATATTAAAAAACTGTGGATATCTCAAATGGATAACAACAAAAAAGTGGTACTTAATGTACAAAGATTTTTACTTTTTAGGGATAGGCTATGGACTATGGATTTCTCTAAAAAAAAATTCACAAGACTCGTAGTAAATTGAATTCATTGCTTCATAGAGTGCTCCATATGATTTTTTTTAATCTTTATTCAATCATTAGCTTACAAATCTATATTAATTTTTTTCCTCCACATAACTAGTTTAGGCATTTCATTCACCGAACATTCCCATGCATGTATGACATTCTAGTTTTGTTTTTTTTTTTTTTTAATATTACATTCTAGTTAATAAGTTTGTTTGAGGTCCTTTTTTTTTCACTCTTAGGCCACGTGGAATAATCTCATTAGTCAACTCAGGCAATCTCAGGCATTATTTTTTTTTTAAATGATAGGTATTGGGCCAAAGCTCATTTGAAGCCCAACATTTATCCAATTACATCAATTGGGCCCAAGATTCTTCATTTAAATGAGTAAGGTTATAGGCTAAAATTCCATTCACTTTATTAAACAGGCACACTGTTCATATTTTTTTACATCACAAGATGGGCTTATAGTTTATATTATTTTCTCGCTTTACAAATTGGGCTCACTGACTAATTTTTTTTTATTGTTACATGGATGACTTGACTTATGTTCCATTTGTTTCCTCAATAAATCAAGGCTCACGGCCTATATTACTTCTCTCATCCCCTCATGTTCTATCACATAAAACTACCTTGTTGTCTAAGCTCAAATACACTAAATAAATATATAAAAATTTTTTAAAAAAAAAACCACTTATTTTCCTTCTTTCACTTCACTTTCCTCAAAACCCCTTCAAGCAAAGAAAAGTGTTTATGTGGGAAAAGCCCACTCCACTTTGGCTAGTGATTGACAATAGAAACTAACCAGTTTACTCTTGTGCATCACTGGTAGTCATGCCCTTTCTCTTTATCACACTCAAATTTACTCTCATTTTATAAAAAAATGTATGCTAACAGTTTACTATCTCTACAGTTGGATCCATATGTTTTGTTACTGCTGGACTTATATATCGTGTTATTGTTATTCTATTTCATTTTATTTTCTATAATTATTGTTACTATATTGATGAACACAATTTAATTTAATGTTGTTTTACTGATATTAGCAAAAAAAAATGTTGTTTTACTGGTGGGTCTCCACTATGTTGGTATCTGCTTTACATTGGATATAAATCAAAGTACCTTTGTCTGAATGCCCTTGAAGTTTAGGCTTTAATTCTTTTTTAGGCTTAAAAATGCAATGATAAGTGATAAACTTGGTCTTCTTTGTGTTGGTATTGAACTCCGAACTTGACTCTAAAAACAATTTCAAATCTAACAAGACCAGCCTCTAATGGTCTAATGACTGACAAATATGGCTATGTACAACAAAGCATAGTACCTTTTTTTGAAAACAAAGCATAGTACCTAGTACAAGGTCCTTGAGTACAACAAATGTTCTCATCCACAAATGATAAGAAATAAGTTAAGAGCATTTTTAAAGGAGGTGAAGCTAATAAGTAGATTCTTATCTTAAAATTGTGAGAAAATTTTAAGGAATTTGACATGGATCCTCCTCTGCCTAACCTTAGAAAATACTGCTAAGTTATTTTCAAAAAAATAAAAAAGTAATACTGCTAAGTTTTTCCAATAAATAATCATGGTGAAAGGAACATAATTATTGAAACTTTGTCTGAAATATGTCTTCGTGGGGTCCTCTTTGTAAAGTGTATTCCCAAATGCAAATATGGTTAAATTCGAACATGTTAAGCATCTTACCCAGAAAAGAAATAGACATGTTGCACACTCAAGCCTGAAGAAAGAAGAGCAATGCTAGGATACAATTTTTTTCACAACTCATTGATTATATATACATGAATCACAGTAGGCACAAGCAATTGAGAAAAAATTTGGTGATCCTAGACTTACATTGAAGCAAGAGTGAATCAAGGAAGGGCCTTGAGACCTTCAGTGTACAAAGTAACAAAAGCATCCATCTCAGGTTTAGGTAGGGCTAAGCCAACCTCAATGCCACCCTCCAAATCTCTACTCTCAGTCAATGAAATGGCTCTGGTAGTGTCAATTGAAATCTCCTCAATCTTTTTGGGTCTCCCCCACCCAAAATCAGTCTCATAAAGATCCAACTTTGGAGACCCAGAAACCATAACATGGAGCTCAGATCCAAACATCACCTCCCAATCTGAAATCCACTTCTCTGCCCCTCCAAAAAATGATTTGTCTAACCTCTTAACAGTGTTTCCAAACACTTCAGCTGCAACTATAATTCCATCTTCTTCTAGTAACTCATTCATCTTTGCCATTCCCATGCCAAACCCAATGCAATTTCCAAAATATGTTGTGGGCACTGGATATTCCAAACGAGTAAGACCTCCAGCATTAAAGCCAAAATAAATTGGTTCCTCACCAACACATTTCTCATTCACACCTACTTGGGTTTTAAGCAAACAAACCCATACAAATGCACAAGTTAATACACTTGGTGATAAATGTATTGGTTGTGACTTATTTTTCCTTTTGCATTGAGCTAATATCCATTGCTTGATCCTCTCCATATCACTCAAACTCATCACAAAAGTGGCTCTAACCATGTTGGGCAAATCTACATTGGTTTGAGTACCAACAGCAACAATTTCTTGTGAAGAATTTCTGTTCCACCAATCCTTCAAGAAAATAGCCTCAAGCCCACACGTGTCAATGATGACTGACCTATCATAACAAGGTAGAGACTTGATGGGAGAAGAGTAATCTCCAAGAGGACCAAGACTATAATACGAAGCCCAAGTCTTCATGAAATTATTAAAAGTCCTTCCATCACAAGCAACATAGTGGTGTGTGAGTCCAATACAGATTCCAGCATTTGGGAAAACAGTAACTTGAACAGCAAGCAAAGGAAGTAATTCTTTTTCACCTGAGAAACATGTTGGCAAATTTGGCACAAGTTGGTAGAATTCATTGACATCTCTTGGATGATTACCTGAAAGATGGTTGAAATCCCCATTTGACTCAGCAAGTGTGAGCTGAACCTTGTCACCTTCTGTGTAAACAAGCTCAGGCTTGCCAGGTTTTGGTGGTGACTTGAGGTTTCCAGCAAAAGGGTAGTACTGTTGGAGGGTCAAAGAGAGTGAGTGCTTGAGGTTAGGGAAGGCAGTGGATGTGAAATAAGAAGTTGAGTAGGGATATTCATAGAAGTACAAAGTTTGGCCAGGAGAGAAGAAAAGCCATGGTATGTCAAAGAAGGTTAGAGGGAGAGAGGTTTGTGGAGCTGAATTAGGTGGGGGAGAGAGATAGCAATTATCAAGAACCTTGACTGTGATGGACTTAGCCATGAGATAGAGATGGGAAATGAAATTGATGCTAGATAGCATGTGAAATGAAACATTCAAGTATATATGCCCAAGTCAAAATTCCAATTTCATTTTGTTTCAACGAAGACTTGGGAAAATATACTTATATAGGTTATAAGAACAAGAATTTTACAAATTTATCATGCCCAAAGGTGCAAAATTGTGGAAGTTAGCATGGAAATGAAGAGGCAGAGAAAAGAAACTGTTCTTATATAAGCACAATTTAATTATTAATTGTACATTTATTGTCTTTTATGATCGATCAACCAATAGGATATTGAGCTGATAAAGATATGTCGGGGTTGGGGCCTTGGGGTTTTTACTTTCAAACAGTAGTTGATAAAGATTTGTCGGGGTTGGGGCCTTTGGAGGGTTTTACCTTCAGACAGTAGTGTAGATTAGGAGAAATTATAACCACATTACTTGTCTACCATTTCACTAAAAATCTTCCATTTATTTAAAATTGCTAAGTCAATAATCAGTTTGTGTTTTAAAAAAAAAATCTAACTTAGTAATTTTAAATACATGAGAGTATTTTAGTGAAATGGTAAACCACGTCACTTGTCCATCATGAGAACCTTATAATTTCTCATAGAATAGGCTATACCAAACTTATACAACTACCATTCAAATTAATAATCCTAGATTCCATTAGTGGCTCTTTAAATTATGGGAAAAGGTAATTGATTCCTAAGGATATTGTACTAGAAAATATTTTAAAAAATAATATGGGTAAACTACCGTTCTTATTTTTTACACTATATTTTAATTTGGTCTATAATCTTTTAGTTTATGTCATTATCTTTTGAATGAAAATTGTAGACTTGGCAAATGGCCAAAATGAAAAATTAGTTTATTGCCACATCAACATAAACTAATTTTTTATTTTGCTCATTTGTCATGTTAGCAATTTTCATTCAAGAAATAATAGTAGGGACTAAATTAACATGGCATTAAAGGTTAAAGACTAAATTAACACAATTGAAAGATTTGGAACTAAATTAAAATGTGGTGTAAATGATAGGAATTAAATACGCAGTTTACCCAAAAACTTTATAGAAAATTTTTTAAAATTTTTTCAAGAATTTTTATATTTTCATAATAGTATCTAAAATTTCTTGAAAGAGTTTATCAACGAATACCCTAAGAGCATCCGTTCTCAAAAACCCTTAAATTAGTCTAACTATACCTATAGAATATAGAATATGATGTATTAAAATTTACGCTAATGAGCTCCAACGGAATCTTTGACATATAAAATTGATGCCAACTACCTAGGTTGAAAATCTTAAAAACAATTAAACTTTTATTTTGATGTGATTTTTTTTTTTTTTTTTTTTGAGAAACAAACAAACACACACACACACACAAGGGAGAGGGAAAGGGATTATAACACAAGAGCACACCACAAATCCACTCAAAAGCCATTATTTTGATGTGATTGAAAACAATGAAACTAATGTCTAGGAAGTGTGATAACATTGGGAGATAATTAAACTATGCTTTTTGTACGAAGTAATTTATTTCCTTTTGTTTTTGCTAAAATGTACATAATGATTCTACTGTGAGGGAATCTTCAAATCTACATAGGAGCGTGCATCCTAACTCCTAATTAGTTTAATTGATAAAATTTTACGTGGATTTTAATAAAAATCAATCTTAATATGTTTTGTCCTTACATGAAAAAAAGTTATTGTGACCAATCTAAATATAGCTCTACATTTTCCCTAAAAAAATTAATATAGCTCTATTTTTTTTTTTTTTTTGTATTTTTTATGGTTACAATAATAGAAATGATGAAATGAGAAATTCAAACACGGGCTCTCTTAATTAAGGAAAATTACCTTCTCAAAAAAAAAAAAAAGGAAAATTAACTATGTCATTAAACTACAAAACTCTTGACATCTAAATAGCACTCCAAATATCTCAATAAATTGATGTGATGGTAGAAATAGGGCCAAAATGGGCATTTATCCCTTTCGCCCAAAAGATGTAGCAAAATACTCATATTTTGAAACTATCTAGCAAAATGCCCCTGTTTTGAAATTCGATTTTTAGAAAATCGAGTTTCAAACTCAAGTTCCTACAATAGAACACGAGTTCATGGAACTCGAGTTTCATGTTTTTTTTTTTTAGGTTTGATTTCACATAACTCGATTTTCTAAAAATTGAGTTTTTCATTGAAACTCGATTTTTAGAAATTCGAGTTTAAAATAAAGACATTTTGCTAAATAGTTTTAGAAAATGGACATTTTGCTAGAAAATTTTAGCAAAAGTGGCAAATGCCCATTTTGGCTTTAGAAATAGAAATGTCATGTGTTTGTTAAGAGAGTGCAAACAAATGAGCTCAACAGTGGTGTCATCTACGACAAGATATTTAACCTTAGTACTCGATCAAGCAACAATAGTTTGCTTCTTACTTCACTAAGAAATCATATATTCTCTAAATAGAAGCAGTTCCTAGTAGCGGATCAACAAATTGAGTGGGATCTTCTGCGTAGTAAAATACAACTCAATTGTCATTTTTTTCATCACCATTTTATTTAGGGTACCTTACAACTGCAATCTATTCCCTTTGTTGATCAGCTAAAAGGCATACGACTTAGAGGACACCCTCCAAGTACAAATCCTTCTCAACGAAAATGAAAAAAATAAAAGCACGACAAGTAATTAACCATGGTGAAAACAAATTACTAAAGTGGCTATTTATATCTATTTATTCTTATAGATTTTTTTTTTTTTTTGGCCCATGCCCATTGTTCTAGATTATTTATTCTTGGCCATGCCCATGCCCATGCCCATTATTTATTCTTATAGATTATTTATATTTATTCATTTCAGAGTCACTTAACATGGCTCTTGAGGCCCTATGTCATTCTTTGGAGAGTCTAGTCATCTCAGCTTGGACATGACCACACAACTAGTTAATTCGTGTATTATGCAGTCCGAATCTCACTTGGATGCTTCAAACAACATGGTTCACCTCTTTGCCTTGCCTTAAACATGCTTTCCATATATTATGGAACTCTCACCAACTGTTCCTGCTCTCACGCATGGCTGACTAAAGGCGGCTTGATGCATTTGGGCCCTAAGATGAAAACTAACATTAAGGACTTTTATATATAATTAGCAAGTTATCTATGTGATACACAAATAATACTGTAATGTTTTATGTAAGATGGTTTTGGAGAATGTTGTGTATGCATTATAGTATAATTGTTATAAAACTTTATTAGTAATGAGTTTACCATAAAAACAACAGTTATAAATTACACACATATATCCATTATAATTATTCAATTGAAGTAATGAGAAGAAAAAAAAAAAAACACACAACAACGGGAAAACCTTTGGAGGAATATTATAGAATAAAATTGATGTAGAATATGTCTTTCTCTTTCTCCTTTATTCTAAAACAAAATAAACATCCTAAATACCTACAATCAATCAAATCATTTACAAAACTCACAAATCTATAACGTCCGAAAAGATAAAAATAAATCATTCTAAAGTCTACACTCTAAATACTAATAACTATCTTAAATATTTATAATTCACTTAATATTATAAAATTTACAAAAGAAAAAATAAATCCAATACTTTATTTCTAGAAAGTAAAGTACCATACAAAAAGAAAAAGAAAAAATAAAAATCAATCCACAATTCACACTTTAAATACTAATTACAATCTTAAATATTTATAATCCACTTAATAATATAAATATTACAAAAAAAATGTGAAAAAAAAAATTACCTAGTACTTGATTTCTTGAAAGTAAAGCACTATACAAATAAATAAATAAAGATAAATCTCTCCACAGCCCACATTCTAAATACTAATTACTATATTAAATATTTATAATCCGCTTAATAATATAAAATTTACAAAGAAAAAAAGTGAAAAAGAAAACTACTCAATACTTGATTTCTTCAAAGTAGAGTACCATACAAAAGGAAAATTAAATAAATAAATAAATCACTCCATAGTCTTGAAAGTAAAGTATTATACAAAAAGGGGGAAAAAAAAAGATAAAGATAAATCACTCTACAATCCACACTCTAAATACTAATTACTATCTTAAATATTTACAATCCACTTAATAATATAAAATTTACAAAAAAAAAAGTGAAATAAAAAAATTTACCCAATACTTAGTTTCTTAAAATTAAAGTACCGTACAAAAAAAAAGATAAAGATAAATCACTCCACAGTCCACATTCTAAATACTAATAGCTATCTTAAATATTTATAATCCACTTAATAGTATAAAAATCACAAAAGAAAAAAAAATTCCAACACTTTTTTTCTCTAAGGTAAAGTACCATACAAAAAAAAAATTAAAGAAAAATCACCTCATAATCCACACTCTAAATACTAATTACTATCTTAAATATTTATAATCCACATAATAAAATAAAATTAACAAAAGAAAAAAAAATTACCCAATACTTTATTTCTTGAAAGTAAAGTACCATACAAAAAGAAAAATGAAAAAATAAATAAAGATAAATCACTCCATAATCTACATTCTAAATACTAATTACTATCTTAATTATTTATAATCACCTTAATAATATACACCTATTAATGTGACAGATTAAAAGTGATAAGTAAAATAATAATATTAATGGTGGACCTAAGTGAAAATTAGTAAAAGTTTGCCTACTTAACTATTGTGAAAAATGCTATGAATTTTTTTTTTTTTTTTTTTTTTTGTGTATTGCTCGCTTTTTTATTTTTTGAGAAGTGTCACATTCATAATATTTTTCACAACAAATCCTAAGTGTTAAATTGTTATTGATTCTAAATTGAACCTACTACTAGAATTATTTTTTTGCCATCAATAACGACCTGTAACAACTTGCTACTTCGGATTTTTTATAAAAATATTGTGGATGTAGCATTTTTCTCTCTTTTTTTCTTGTCTTTCATTTGATAAAAAAAAAAATTAGCAAATATTGGGCTTAATTAAAAAAAAAAAAAAACGTATTGGTTAAAATTTTGGGACTTTTTTTCTACTTAGGACCTTAGGCGACCACATCAATTAAGTATGTCTATTGTAGAGCCAGCACTGTGGTTGACTTCAATGACTTTCCAAATTTTTCGTCTAGAAAGTTGTTTTTAATACACTCTTAATTGGACTTACATCGGATGCAATTACTAGGGTAATGCACTCATTTCAGTTACACCCTCTTCACTCACAATAAATTTTTACTACTTTTACTTTTTTTACTTTAGTTTTTTTTATTTTTTTCACTTTTTTATTTAATGGTTGAGAATCAATTCTCAATTTCAACCATCTAAAACTATTGCATCAGGCGCAATACCTAAGTATTGCACCTGATCTCTGCTCTCTTAATTATTTAATTCCCTATTCAACCCATTTTGCTCTAACAAACATTACCACAAAACACGCTTAAACCAATAAGCTAAATCACTTTCATTTTAACATCCTCATACATGCAAAAATAGATTAACATCATCGAGATTGTTAGGATAACGGCACCATATAGTTTCTAAAATTATATCAGTTCATTTTGATGTGATTGGGTTTGATTTCGTCACATAGTTAATAATTTAAATACATATTAAATATTAACGACCTAACAAAATCTAATCCACTCATTTTACAATAGATGGACCACAATACTTTAAGAATTTCGTATAGTTGCTCTAAAAATTCTACACCATTTTGATACGTACAAACAACCCACGTAAATGAAGTCCTTCCAAAACAAATTGTTAAAAATAGAAGGCTAGGAAATTTAACAACCACAACCTTTCATTCCAAAAAAAGCTCAACCCTCTCCCTATATATGGCTCTCAACCCCAACTCATTGAACAGGCTGCGAATTCCAAAGGCATCAATAGGTGAAAACTCTTCAAATCTGTATCTGAGTTCCTTGCCGGTCACGCTTCACCACAATGGAGATGAAGAAGATCGCTTGTGCTGTGCTCTTCGCCGCTGCCTCACTTAGTGCAGTGTTGGCTGATCACCATCATCATAAGAGCTCACCAGCTCCCGCACCTGCACAGGCTGCAACTGCACCTGCACCTGGACCAAGCAATGGAGCCTCATCTGGCTTGCCTGTTGTTGGTCCCTTGGTTGGTGCTTCTCTTGTGTCATTTGTGGCCTACTACTTGCACTAGATTTATATATTTACGAAAGAGAGAAAAATGGGAAATTGAAGAAAGAGGGAGCTTCAAGAAGAAGAATATTTTACAAGATTAATGAGAATATATTACTAATTTGTTGGTCTTTTCTCTTTAGATTTCGTTTTAACTTTTCTTTCTTAGAGTTCTTATATATTTCTTTTATGTACGTACTATAAATGAATGACTTGATACTATGGAAAAGCATTCTAATAGGTTATAAAATCTTGGATTATGCATGACTTCTTTTAATTTATATTTTGTACAAGTTGTGCATGCTTTTAAATGTTGTTAAAAATCATAGATTTTCAGAAAATTCTTTACTCAACATTTGAATGCATTGCTCATATGAAAAGTAACTCCTGAAATTTTATTCATCCATGGTAAAATGAGTATATTAGATTTTATCATGTTAGCTAAGGTTTTAGGAATTTTATAGCCTATTTGAAGATCTTAATCCAATTAAATTATCCAATTTATAGATTTTTTTTTTAAAAAATCATGTTTAATTTATTGTTGGAGGTATCGATTAGGGAAGACTCTAATTGAGTAATTAATATAACATTACATAACATTTTAATGCAATACTCATATGAACAGTAAATCACAAAATTGTATTCAACCATTGTAAAAATCAGTATACTGGATTTTATCATGTTGATTAAGGTTTTAGGAATTTTATAGCCTTCTTGAGGATCTTAATCTAAATTATCAAATTTATAGATTGTTTTAGGGACACTCCAAAACATAATATGTAGGAACATCATTTAATGCAAAAGCTTAAACCTATTTGTTTGGAACTAATTATGTTATATGGGTCTTGTTAACAGTGCCCTTTAGGCAATTATTAATAAACTATTTTAGGTAAATTTTAATACCACTTTTATGGAAATATATATAAAAAAAATTGTCAAAAAAATTAATTGTTTTTTTCTTTTCCTATAAAAATTTTATAAACTAATGTCCTTAAAACATCCATTAACTTTTTCCATGTTATATTAACTATCCACACTTGTCATTAGCATATATTTAATATGAGATTTTACTCCTGTGTATGCAAGAACACAGAGCATATGACACTTCCCTGGGAAATCCCCAATTATCACATAACGACTATTTTTATTATTTTCTTAAGTTGTGATCTTGAAGTTGGAACAACCATTACGAATGAATTTAACAACTGGAAAAAAGAAAATTCAGCACAAAATCAACTATCCAAGTAACAGTTGGAAAAAGATTCTCTCCTAGTGACCAAGAAACTTTTGATTCAGTGTTATCACAGAAAAGCTTGGTTTCCCTCCTCCCTTGTTGTAACTTGTAAGCAATCAAAAAAAAAAAAAAAAATGAGTAACTAATTTGTTACTTTTTTAAATGTTACTTTTAAAATTACAGGATTTAATTTATTTTATTCCTAAATTAATTAGAGGTTTAAACTTTAAAGTATAATTTTCCACCCAAAAAAAAACCTTAATGTAAAGAGACAAATAGGATATCTAAAGTACTCCTGGCATCTTTTAGTTGTAATTTTTTAAACGGAATTCTCTTCATAGCTTATCGGAAGAGAAAAACATGTCCCCACCCCCATCATCTCACCAAATTAATAAAATAAAATAAAATAAAATAAACCCACGTGAAACAAGGTGAGTCTAATGAAATAAGGCATTTTTGTCATCTGTAGAAGTTCTCGTAAATATCTTAATCAACACCTAAAAGGTATAATTATCTTATACAAATTATGTGATAACCGTCTTTTTTTTTTCTTTTTTTTTTTAAGATTTTTAACTTTTGATGTCTGATTCTGATAATTGTTATTTCTCATTTAACTAAGACATCAATTGGCTTTTGCTTACATGAGAATTGTCTTATAAACGAAAGAAATTCACATTCATGAACAACCCAAACAGATACATACGAGATGAAATTCACATCCACAAATACCAAATGTAAATATGACGAATGTTGTTTGCATTTATTACTGGGATACCACTCAAGATAATTAAGGGCATACCGCACACCCACCAAATTTTTTCTTCTTGTACAAAATTTACCAGAAATCAAGTTTAAAACCTCAAAATTACCTATTTTTCTTCTCAAAAAAAAATAAATAAATAAAACCCCAAAAACAGTGGCGACGCCACTTACATTTCAGGGTGTTCCTAGGAACACCCTGCATTGAATTTTATATATATATATATATATATATATATAATAATTTCAATTTTTTTATTTGTTTACCTTTAAAAAAAAAAATAGGAACACTCTCAAGCAATATCGGGAACACCCTTAAAATTTTTATGCCAAACAAATTTTGAACTAAAATCTAAAAAAAAAAGAATTGTAACAAAAAATCTGAAAAAAATAAATTAAAATTTTTTTATTTGTTGGTCAGTTATTGTTGGTGAGTTTGTCTTTTAGTGTAGTGTGCTTTATAAATTTATCTGATTGGCTCCTCTTGTGTGAATCTTATTTGTTAAGTGAGGGGTAGATGGGGCTATGGGGCCATGTGGTGTGGGGTTAGCGGGGGGATATTTGAATTGGGGAAGTAATAATCATGCAGAGGCAGGGGTTCGTGCACACATGATGTGTGTGCTAACGCACAGTGAGATGTGTGCTAAACTCCTAGTAGTTAGTAAAAAAAATGAATGAAGCACCTAAATACCAATAATTAATAATTTAATTAACTAATACATTATAAAAGACAAACAAATTAAATTATGTTAGGCTAAACAACAATTAATAATTTAATAATTAATGAAACAACAATACAACAAATTATAGTTTATAAAAGACAAAAAAATTTATGAAACAACTAAACAAAAATAATTAATAATTTTATTAATATTTCAAATGAACTTATAGTTTATTGTACAGGTACTTTTGTTCATTTCTTTTTTTTTTATTATTTTTTTTCCTTTTGAGGTTTTTTACCACCCAAGAAATTTATTTTGGTTTTAAGATTTTTTTTTTTTTACACCCACCAAATTTTTTTTTCTTGTACAAATTTTACCAGAAATCAAGTTTAAAACCTCAAAATTACCTATTTTTCTTCTCAAAAAAAAAAAAAAAAATTAAAACCTCAACAATCATTAATTTAAATACCTTTTATATCCTTGACCCTCTTTCCAAACAAAATCAAGTAATCATAAGCCTACCAAAATAAAATGTTCAAAAAAGGAAACTCAAAATGAGCTCCTTTTTTCCTTCCGAAAAAACCTCTCAGCTATCTCCTATAAAATTCCCCTCAATCCCAACCCTCATTCAACAGCCCCCAAATACCAAAGGTGAATTGTTGGTGATATAATCCTCACATTTATTTGGAAGATTTTTGCCTTTCACGCACTCCTGCCTCAATGGAAATGGTGAAGATCCTTTGTGCTGTTCTTTTCTTTGTTGCCTCAATGAGTGCAGTGTTGGCTCATGAAGGCCATCATCACCATCATCATCATCATCATTACTCCCCAACTCCAGCTCCAGCTCCAGCACCAGGACCAAGCAGTGTTGCCTCAGCAACTTTCCCAGTTGTTGGTTCTTTTGTTGGTGCTTCTCTTGTGTCACTTGTTGCCCATTACTTGTACTAGATGTTTAATTAAAACTAGTTAAGGTATAGAGCTTAAGTGAGGGAATAAAGATTACATCTTTTTTGGGTGTTCTTGAGTTTTCTTATATTTGAATTTCTTTATTCTTGGATTTCTAATTTCAATTTATTTTATGCCTTACGTAATGGTCTGATTTATTAAAAAACAAGATCATTTTGTGCACATTATTTGGATTATATATTTGGGTTGTGCATGGTTTTCTTTTTTGGAACCAATCGTGTTTGATGATTTTAGATGTACCTATGGTTTGTATATTGGTTATGCAAATTCTTCTCAATATTCCAATTTAGACTCAACTTGAAAGAGAGATGGCAATTGTGATTTCAAGTTGGCTAAATAGTAAATAAGTTTTTTTTTTTTAATGAAATTTTTGAGAATTTGACAATAATATTCTTTCAAATTCCAATCACTGTAACTGTTCTGTAAGTCTATACAAAGAATTTTATAACTCAAAATCTTTGATATTGTGGACTGAATAATCATATCCCATGATGAAAGGAATGCTAGTATGGAAATCGGAAATCAAATTAAAATTCAACTTTAAATTAATTATATACAAATGTATCTGGCAATATCCAGCTAAATATTCATTAGGCAACATCCCATTTATATCAAATCCCTTGATCCTTGTTCTCCAATTGATATTACCATATAGAGAATCGCATCAAGTTCCAGAAAGATTTGTTTTCTAGTTTTATTTGGTCATATAACTAAAAATCAGCTCTGCCTCTCTGCCTTATTATTTTGGCCTACAAGAAAAGACCCACTCCGTTTGTTTCAATGGAAAACTTTGTGTAAAGATAGTTTTCCTTGTTTTCCAGTGTTTGATAGCATAAAAAAAGATGAGTTAAAGGAAAATTATCTTTGGTCAACATAAAAAGTATGGCTTATTTTTGGAGATTGTTTTTCATTAAATTTTTTTGGAAAATAACTCTATCTCACAGCAAACTAAATAAGGGAAGTTAGGAAGTTGTTTTTCAACTCTTGCTACCAAAACGAGATAATTTTATAGAAAATGTTTTTTAGAAAATAACTCATTTTCTAGAAAACATTATTATTGAAACAAACAGAGCGGAAAAGGCAAAAGAATTTGACAGATTTACTTACCATTGTTGTGTACGTTGGCATAAATGGGAGGACATTTAATTAGAGCCATAACAGGACAAAGTATAAGGTAGAATGATCTCTCATTGTTTCCTTTTTATACTAAATAGTTGCAGCTCCTCTTATGGTCATATTATCCAGGATATCAAAGCTGTTGCTGCTGGTTAATTTCCAGGATATTCTTTTCTGTCATGTTGGTCGATTAGGAAATAGTGTTGCTCATATAGTCATAGGCTTGCTATAGTGTTGCTCATATAGTCATAGGCTTGCTAGACGAGCCTTTGCGTCTGAACCATTTGTAGTCTGGATGGAGATTGTTCCTCTAGACGTTTCTGCTATTTACGACTTTAATTTGGATAAGATTTAATAATACTCCCACCGTTGGGGTGGTTTTCTCAAAGAAAAAAAAAATAGTTGCAGCTATGCATGGGAGTGTATATATATATATATATAGATAGATGTGGTATAATGTATAATTTATATTCTAAATTTTATTGTAAATAATTTGTTCTCTCTCAAAATTAAACAATTTCTAAAAGTAATTTCTATCTCTCTATTTTTACAAATATATATTATATAATTTTATTGTTTTTAGTGCTTTTTATTGATATTATTCTGTTTTAAGTGGCCCATATTCTTCTAAATATTATTATTATGAATTCTTTTTCTCTTTTTTTTTTTTTTTTGGTACAACTAAAACTTTTACTTGTAAAAAAAAACTAAAATTTTTAAGTTTTAAATTTCTCATTCTTTGAAATGGACCGAATACTCTAAAGTGGACTGAAGTGGACCTATTTGGACCGAATTAAACTGATTTAGACCAAATATGACAAAATAGAACAAATAGGATATAAATGGACCAAAGTAGGCCGAATAAACTGAATTAGATCAAAGTGGACGGAAACGGACCAAAGTGAATCGAAATGCTACTCTGATGTGACTTAACAAGAGCGGAACAATATTAAATATTAGACTTCCATTTTAACATGCTCTAAGATGTTAAACTCATTTTACCATTTGATCCATTTGATCGGATGCTATTTACCATTTGATCCATAAACTCATTTTCATATCAATCGGATGCTATTTACCATTTGATCCATAAACTCATTTTTTGTGCATTATTTTAAACTACAAAAATTTGAATTTTAACAATTGATTGATGATATGACTATTAATATTTGATTACCTTGAAATTCTGCAAGCATGAAGAATATACAAAGATAATGTAATCTAACGGTGGATTTGTAAATATTCGCATACAATTAAAAAATATTGAGTGGTGTAACATTACTTAAAGTTACACCAGGTGTAACTTGAACCCAACCCTATATATATATATATATATATATATATTATATAAGCAAAACTCAAATTTTATTTCTAATCAATTGAGCCAATTGAAACCCACCCTTTTACCAATTTAATGCTTCCTAATTGCACCGTTGGCCTATTGGTCATCATGATATTTAGGGCATAAGGAATCTTTTAAACACATTCTAATATTCTCTACACAAATCACAAATGTAGTATGAGACAAAACGTGGCATATGAGACTATCTAAATGAATGACAACCTGAAGCTACAAGGACTAATCCTCACAACACATGTCAACCATGCATTCTCCTTACTTTTTAACCATTTTAATAAATCTTTTTCTTCTTTCTTTTAGCAAATCACACCATAAATTATTACTAAGTCCAAAATTGTCACCCACATATCTCACTTGCTAATTAAGTTTTGTGTCACTACTGTGGCCTACTATTGCCTATTGAACTTCATGACGGTTTCCTTGGTTACAGCCATTTGGCTCAGTGCAATGGTTTGCTCACAGTTGATGAGAGCTTGTGCTTATGAGGAGGAGATTGCTCCATCGCCAGCCATGGATGATGGATCAGCGTTTGCTTTCTCAGCTTCTATTGTGGCTGTAGGATGTTCTCTTCTTTGTTATGTTGTTAGTGTTTGCATCCATTAATCTTGCTATAACAGAATTTCAATATGTTGTGTTTTTTTTTTTCTTTTGAAGAGATGTTGTACTGTTAGCACTATGAATTTTGTATTGACGAATTATTATCTTCATATTATTCAAGTAATGTATTAAGGTAAAAATTTTCCATTAATTTTCTTTGCTTGGCTCATGTATGTGTATCTTTATGGTGTGTTTGGATGGCAGGGTTTGGGTGATTAAAATCTAAATATCTTGTTTGGATAGTTTGCAAAAGGTCAAGGATTTAGATTTGACATATCTGCATTCTTGAATTAGAAATAAATTCTCAACCCATAAAATTTTAGAAATCCATATGACATACTTAAATAGTTATGGATTTAGAATTAAGACATTTCAAATCTATCACTTTAAAATTTAAATTCAAATCCAAATTCAAGTATCCAAACACACTCTTAAGATGTTTATAAATTTGAATGTGCGATTTTTAAGTCAATAGTGAATTTTCTCTTAGGGACTTGTTGTATAAAACTATAATGAGCAACACAACATTTTTCACCATCTTGTTCACCACATGTTAACATGCAATATCTACCCATATGGTAATTTGTGATTGGAGCAATATCTACCCATCACGAACATTATTTTCATTCTTATCAAAGAACATGTCAACTGTGTATAAAAGGGGGAAAAATCATTTCAACTGTTTTGTAATAAGTTTGAGGATTGGAGCAAAGAGGGGGGGGAAATTAAAGAAAAGGTCAAGACAAGGTCCGCTCATTACAATTTGAGGTTTAGGACAATAAGTTTAAATAAAAATATTCTTCTATTAAAAAAGAAATTAAAGAATATATATTGCACTTTCTATATCATGTTTCTCGAAAAAAAAAACCTTCCATATATTTTTTTTTTATGGTTACATAATTTTTAATTTAAATAAATATCTTTTGTCACTTTTTGGATGCGGCATTGGTAATAAAGTTTTTGCATTTACGTTTTGTTAATCTTAGGTAAAATATTTTTTTCCCTATGTAGAAACATATGTAATCACATTTGGAATTATATTATTGTTCTTATATAATTTAGTTTGCCAATTTTATTTTAGTAATTTTTTTTTTTAGTTTTTTCATATATAGAGAATTTAAAGAAATGTGATCTACGATACAAAACTAATATAAAATAAGTTTCACACAAAGAACCATAGGACTTAATTTATAAAGTAATATTGTAGATTAGTTAGATTTTGATCCTTTTACAAGGGGCAAAGTTCAAAAATGAGAGCAGTTTTTTGATAATCCAAAAGGGTAGGAGCTATTAGGATATGTTTAGTATCCGCTTATTTTGCTGAAATTAAAATTTTTTTGCTAAAAGTACTGTAGATAAAAGTAGAAGTTAGCTATAATAGTACAGTAAGACTCATGAAAAGTATCAAAAAGTCTAGTGACGCTTATAAATAGTAACTGAATAGTAAAATAAGCTGGCTTTTTAATTTAAAGTCAAACGCATGCTAAGTATGCGTTTGGATAGTGCTGAAAAGCACTATCTTGCATCTGTGTTTTTTTTTTTTTCTTTTTTTTGAGAAGTGCGTTTTAGTGGACGGAGATGCTTTTCCAGTAGGTCCCGTACACTGTTTACGAAACTCACAAATCTATTTTTTCAACAAAATTTTCATTAAAAATGAGTCTCACGGCACTATTCACACATTTGAAATTATTTTGCTACAGTGTTTTCAATTTTCAACAAAATAAGTAGTATCCAAATGCATAAAGTGGCTTTTTTTATATTTGCAAAATTATCATTCTAGCATCTTATCCCCTAAGTTCAAGCCTGCAAGCAAGAACATCAATGAGTCACAGTATACTCTCTCCCTCTTCTATTATCCAAATGCATAAAGTGGCTTTTTTTATATTTGCAAAATTATCATTCTAGCATCTTATCCCCTAAGTTCAAGCCTGCAAGCAAGAACATCAATGAGTCACAGTATACTCTCTCCCTCTTCTATTATCCAAATGCATAAAGTGGCTTTTTTTATATTTGCAAAATTATCATTCTAGCATCTTATCCCCTAAGTTCAAGCCTGCAAGCAAGAACATCAATGAGTCACAGTATACTCTCTCCCTCTTCTATTTTAGTCCCATAAGAACACTAGTGGGCATTGAACAATTGCTTAAATAGCATTATCTCTCCCTCTTCTATTCCTCTCACATAAAACTGGGTCTTACACACCGTACCTTATAATAACCCCTATATACTAGGGTCTGTAACAAAAGATTCAAATATCCAAAAAAAGAAAATATGGAATGAATACAATCAAAGTCAAACCGACATACCAAGAGTCTTAAGAAAACTCTTTCAACAAGTGCTACAAGTCGTTGCGCTAGAACGTAGTAGTTGGCCAAACCTCGTGTCTCCTACAAAATCCTTGTCCCTTGTCCTTCTCTCACACACAAATGGCGGCCATGATTTCACGCAGGTTTAGCTCTAGGCTTCTAAAAACGCCTCATTTATTCTCATCATCCTCCACTTCCTTCATCTCTGCCAAAACACTTTCCAACCCAAGCTTCAATCTTATTGAATTTCAAGCCCCAATACACCCAAACCCCCAAAGTTCCAATCTTGGTTACATTGGATCATGGTCAAGCTCGGCTACCAATTTCAAGAACCCTGATCTTTATTGGTCACCAAATGAAAAACCCAGAAATATTTCAGCCTATGATTCATTGATACGCACTGGGAAACCCCTAAACCCTGTTAAAAACCCTCAAAGTTTCAAGCTTGATTGGTTTCATGGAGGAAAACCCAGATTTTATTCAACCTCTGAACCATCCTCAGAATCTGAGAAACCCCAAAAGCCTAGTGAATACCCAAGTCAAAACCCGGATTTCAAGCACCAAGAAATTGAGGGACCAACAGTAGAGCGTGACCAATCTGCTTTAGCCAATGAGACCCGTGAAGTTCTAGAAGGGATGATGAAGACCATCTATAGTTTGAGTAAAGCTGTGGCTTTTCTGGGTCTGGTTCAGCTTGGCCTTGGAGCTTGGATTGCTTATATCACTAAGTCTTCGCCTATTCCTGAGGTTTCAACGATGAGTGCTGTGGCATTTGGGTTTCCATTCTCTTTGGCCTTCATGTTGAGGCAATCATTGAAGCCAATGCACTTCTTTAAGAAGATGGAGGAGCTAGGTAGGTTACAGATTTTGACTCTGACTCTCCAGGTTGCTAAGAATTTGAATACATTATTTGTTCGAGTTCGCGGAATTTCCTTCATTTGTATTGCTGGCTTGTCAGTTGGATTATTGTTCACTCTGCTGTCAAGATGAGTTAGCTTTTTTTCAAAGATTAGTTTACTAATGGTATAAAGTTATACACTGGTTTTCCATTGAGTTGGATTTTCATGAATCAATGTTTGATTCTCCTTGGATGGCGTATTTTTTTCTTTCATTATATCAAATGACCATTTTGGTTGAAAAGTTAGCAGTGTCTTCTTATTTTAAGAATTAGTCCAGCGGTGACTTTTGAGTTTTGATTTGATTGCTAAATCAAAATGTTATGGATGTATTTGTCTCAAGGTCACATGTTAATGTTTAATGGTGATTTAGTATTACCCATAGCATTTGACACATTAATTATTTTACTTGTGAAGTGATAACCTAAAAGCAGTTTGGTGGAAGAGAATCTTCTTATGCATTCCTTTAGAAGAAAAAATACTTAAAACTTGAAATCAATTTTGTTGTTTCACAGGGTTGGTAGTATAATGACTGATAATTATTCATTTTCATTCATTTTATTCTTCTTTTGAGTCAGCATATTTGTCCCGCTAGAAAGATAGGTGATCGGTTGCAATAGCAAGGTGGATGGTATTGTGAATGGGAAGTTGCAGAGATTAAAGCAAACATTTCATTCAAATGGGAAAGAACAATTCATATACAGATTTAATATGGCACATATACGATTAATTAGTTGGATTAATTAAGAGGCACTTGAGAAAGTGATTATTGTGTGAAAGGATATAGGAGGTAGTAGAATTCATTAATTCATAGTTTTTCATTGATTTCAAGACCATTACTTTTCTGAGAATCTGAGATGCTCTTTCATGTTGAGTATAATACAGTTCTGAAGAAATGGAACTTCTGTTTGTTATGTGCCAACATAGAATGTATCCTGTTATTTAGTTCTTAGTTTGATAGAGAATTCAGGGAAGTATGCTTCCATCTTCTGAGAGCTTTGTATAATTGTATGTGTATTCAGACATAGGGAATTTTCAATTCCATCAAAGACATGAAACTAATAAATATCTTGAAGCAAAACTTTCTGTCAGGAGGTAGACACTGTAGTAGTGGTGTCATTCATTGCCCATTGGGAGACATGAGAGGTTAACTGAGTTTTTGGCTTTTCTAATGGCTAGAAAACTAGCAGCTTTTTGCAATTCTCAATAGAAGAGAGTTTCATTCAATAGCAATTAAGAATTCATGAAGGCATTGTGTGCACTGTGTTTGATTGCATTGTTTGGGAACCCATCATTGTCATTCTAGAATTATTTGGAAATACCAGGATGTGTTTTAGAATCATCTTTGGGATGCTCTTAGTAAGGACAGGTGGAGCTTCAGCAAGCTTTATGATAGTTAACTTATATTTGTATGGTAGGGTGACAAAAAAGTGGAGAAATAATTTGAATTAACCTTTTGTTGTGCATTGAAACTGACACACTATACACCCATCAGGCCTACTTTCTCATTAGTGATATATTCTCTGCTACAAAGAGAGCTTAGGAGGAATAACATTACAGAATGACCACTATTTCATTTGCTATGAAATTCTTAAGACGTTTTTACGTAATATAAATTATATAATGTTGCAACAAGCAGAAGCCATACAAGGCATTGCAGATGTGCAAAGGAAGCATGTTTACCGAGTACCACAATTCTGTATGCGCTCTCTATTTGTCATAGCTATATAATGGAAAATAAGAAGTTGAAGTAGAACAAATGATAATGCGTTTAGGAAATCTGGAAATGACACTCGTTGGGAAAATGCTGGTGATGGACTTCCGAAACCAAAAACAAAAGTACGAATAATCAAAAGAATACATATTGGGAAGTCTTTGTTAAAACACCACAAACAAGGATGTGGCAGTTGAGCCAAGGCGGAATCTTTACAAGTAAAACAATACATAGAAGGAAAACATTTTTCACAACAGCTAATATAGCATGCTGAGATTAATACATAATAAAAGTGATGTCAGTAAAGTGTTGCATCATGTCAACAACCGTAAAAGATGTGCCTCTAGTATTACTATATTCAAAACAGCTTAGCTCTTCAAATGTGGTCGCCAACAACAATCAGACAGTTAACAGTTTACGTTATTCCACTTTTTTTCTCGTTTGATTTAAAAGAGCTAGACACATATAGAAAAATCCATGGTATTCCTGAAAGTCCTTTTAGGTCCAAGTCTATTCTCCTAGTGAACAAGAAGTGAATAAAAGACAAGGGCTGTAAGTGCATCTTGAAGCGGTTTTAGCACTTCTCAGCCTAGGGTTCTAAGTTCTAACACTACCAGCTCCTCACCCTCAAAACAAAGACAAACAAAAACAGAAGGAGAAGAAAAATGCATCTTGAACACGTACTCTCTCTGCCTAGTAAAACCTGGCACTCTGATGGACAAGGGATAAAAGGACTGTAGAACATACAAGGACTAATTTTTTTGAGCCTAAATAAAGCCTGCGCATATATATCTGATTAACTCAAAGACAATTACCATTAAGTGTGCAGACTAAACGAGAGAACATGCACAAACAGTACACAACATCAAAAACTCAAAATGATAAAGGCACATACCCTACATATATATAAGAAAAAAGGCACGCCAGGATGTACATAACGAGGCAACTGATCCAAATCTTTCCTCTCTTTTTTTTCTTCTTTTCTTTTGTCTTCCATCTCTTTTTTTTTTTTTTCCTCATTTTATCATTAAAATAATAGTAACCAATACAAAACAAACAAAGATATTCTCCTCCAAATTAATAAATATTCCATCCATCCACCCTATTCACAGATTACAACCATAGGCATCGAAAGAAATTGGTCCAAACCACTTTCTCTAAACTTCTTCCCATCTTAGATCCACCAGAACTATATCCCAAAAAAAAAACCTGGTCTTCTCCAGCGAAAAAATGAAACCAAGAAAATCATTACACTTCTTCAGACCTCAACCCTTCAAAATATTCATGTACAGAAGAATGATATTCCAAAATATAGAGAACTGATAGGGTCTCATCCGGCCTGCAAGTGCACTTTGGTGCATCGTAGTTGAGAATTTTGCATAAAGGTAAGGCTGTTGAACTAGGTTGTACTGGGATTCCCATCTGGCTTAGGTTCTGTTCTGACATAGGTGAGACTACGAGCAGTGGGTGACGGAATAGCATTTCCATAGACAGAAGCACCGCTCTCAGCTGGTGTAGTCTGAGCATCCCGCTTCCACTGCATGCTCCTGGCACCAAGTTTTAATGGAGGGCGAGCCCTAAATGCACCAGACATGCCTCTTGGAAAAGGAACCCTGGCAAACCTAGCAGCAGCAAATGGATTGCCCCGAGGCCATGTCATGATCGGGGTAGCTTCTTGATTGGCAGCACTTCTCCTCACAATCTACAGTAAGAAAAGTGGAGACATTGCTTGCTTCAGAAACCAAATGTTAAAGGAACAACCAAAGAACATCAAGGATTTCATAGCATTGTACAACTATTCTGCCAGGGTTTGGCTTGCATGATGCACATATTAGCCTCATTCTCCAATTTAAATGTAAAGCTTAATTTAGCTTTTCATAAGCAATAAATATTTTGCTAATGAAAGGAAAGCTCAAATGGGAAAGCTTCCTAGACAATTACACAGGTAAATTTCAAATGATCCATAAAATCAACTAGAGAGTTGCAAGAAACCCAACCCAACATCCTTATCCCAAAGAGAGAGAATAAAAACCAACCCAACATAGTGCAACATTTAAACAAAAGACACAAAAATACTTAATTTGGGACTTAAGATCCTCTGCAGTTCTTAGGGTTACTCCACCGTAGACTTCGTAAAATCCTATCCATTCATTGTGAAATGAGTGAATTGGATTTTTGCCACATTATCAACCATCACCAATTTAATATCTAATTATATTACTGATGATGTGACAAAATTGAAAATCCAATCCACTAATTTCAAAATAGATGGATAGGATTTTAAGAACTCCATGGTGTTGTTATCCTAATAACAATGTTACCCTGCTTTGAGCCAATAACAAGACTTTAACAGATAATGATGATTTCAAAAAAATTAACAGACTGTTGATCCTTCCAACTTCCTCAAATGATGTTTTCAATGTATATTAAATCTAATGTCAATACCAGATGGGAGAAATACGACAGAACATACACGACTTAGAATGTTCCAGAATTGAACCCATTTAAATCTCTAATTATTTATCAGCTGCTTCGCTTGACTTTCCAGCTTTCATGTAGTTGTAATTTACATAAGCTTTAAAGAGTCACTCAGATTGCAATCCTATAAACTAATATGCCAGGTTATGAGGCAGCATCTATGATTCCATTTCTTAAAACAAATAAAGAAAACAAAACATGACAAATGCAGAATGCCACAAGTGACTTTCACTGGAAATATTGCAAAACTTCTTAACAACATTGAACCACAATGCATGAAAAGCCAGCCTAAGATGGGTCCCATAATACAACTTGAACTCTGAAACAGTTTAACATATCTATCAAAAGCAGTGAAGGTGTACCATATGTGGCCTTCTTGAATAAGCACCTCCATAATATCACTAAATCACATCTTATGCCTTACCAGTAAATAGTAGCAAATTCATGATGCCAGGCAACCAAAGCATTTAGTGCAAGCTCAGCCACCACTCATGGAAGGAGATGGTAGGTGTTATGGGTATTCTATCAGTCTGACCACTTAACACATCTATCTTCTATCCAAATGCTATACCATAATTTTCTCTTATTTATTAGTATATGCAAGACCATAATAAATTGTTCAAACTTTTGGACAACTGCTATCTAGTAACTCATTACAATAGTCTCAACTTATTGGTATGTTACACAAGCAAAAGGAAAAGAAAAGCCACTCATGCCACAAGCCCACAAGCACACCCACAGAAACGCAAAAAGAATATCATTTCAAGTAACATAAGAAAGCCAGCTTCTATAAGCAATATACCTTAAGAATCCGGGACATGAAGGAGGTCCCGTCCAAAGATAAAGCATTGTCTGCTGCCTCTTTTCTCATGAACTCTACATAAGCTGACCTGCTCAAACAATGTTATAGTAAAATGTTATTAAAGAGGAAAAATAAACATCTTTCCCAAGAATAATAGAAAAGATTTGCACAAGCAAATGAGAACGCAAAGCATCTGAAATATCTATACCCTTTTGGTTGCCCTGTTGCTGCATCAGTCAGTATAACCACTTTTAGTACTTCCCCAAACTTATTGAAGTGCCGAGAAAGACTATCCTTAGAAGCACCAAAATGGACCTGTTAAGGACAACAAATGTAACATGTGAGGAACAGAGCTACCCTTCTATCCCAGAAGGACACCAGTATGAAATATTACATTGCTAATAAAGATGGTTCGAGAATCAGCATCCTCTAGAGGTCGACCAGCAGCATATAAACCTGCAAATACCACACAATAGAACATTATAAAAGGCAAGTACAACAGAGGGATCACATTATATCCACAACAGAAGAGAGGAAAGTCATCAAGGATTTCATAACTGAAAAGGCTAGCAATCTTAATACAACCCAATAAAGGAGAAAAAATAACAGAAGTAAATGTGTTGTATATCAACTTAGAATCTTAAATTTTAGGAGCATTCACCACTCACCAGGAGTGGCTGACAGTGTCTTCAGGGACTCTTTCTGAGCATCCACAGCAGGTTTTGCCTGTTTATCATCAACAACTACTAGTTTACTTCTAGGAACCCAGCATAAAGAATAAAGAAAAACTACAAATTGAAGACAAGCAACATACACACACACACACACATTAGATTTTAAAATTTTGAATTGTGTATTCATGCATGAGGACATATATTTATGCACAAAGCATCTTACATTTCCATTACTAACTTTGGCCAGCTCCGTCATAAGACGCACGCCAGCCTTGCCAGATCCTGTGTCACTCTCCAATAGAGATTTCCTATTATCCACTTCTGCAATCTCCCTAGGCTCCTGATAATGAGGCGGCTTCCAAGTGTTTACATTCACAGAGATGTTCACTATCTTACTACGAGAAGTATTTGCTGCTGCCACAGCTTGATCATGATCCTTATTTCGTCTAACAACATCATCAGCATTGTTAGCTACACTATACTGCACCATCATTGAATCCTCACCCTTGTTTCCAGCAGACGTGCCAGTCTGAGAAACATCCATCACTCTACGGCCAATGACATTGACATCATCATATCCTTCATTGTCAGATGTCGAATCAGATGCCAAGCCAGTTTCACTTTCTAACATACTCATATCGCCAACATACTGTCCACTGTAGTTGCTTCTTTGATGATAGCTCGGCCAAGTTTGCTGCTGAATTTGGTTAACATCCCCATATTCTCCATCTTCAACAGCAACTTCTCTAAATTCTGTATGCTGGACACTGGTCTCTGAAACATCCATACCACGACCAAGTCGGTCAAACACACTTCCAGAAGGTTTAACCTTTATTACATCTTCTGCAGCCTCTGCCACAGCTTTAATTACAGTTGACATGGGATTTAGCACTCTGGCAACAGACTGAATCCGCTGAGGATGATCAACAAACGATGAGTCCCCAGTGGATGTTGAAACCACAGAACGAAGTCGCTTCAATCTGGGTTCCTTTGCCAAATTGGAAGGCCTTGAAGTTCCCACTGCATCTCGAACTGCAAACTGAAGTAGACGCCTTGGGGCATCAATATTTACTTGAGAAACTGCCTCCCTCTGCCAAAACGTTCATTAAGGATCAGAAGGTTTGGAAGAACAAACAAAGCACATATGAAAAAGGAATAGCAAGAAAATAATGCTGATCTGCAACACCATTTTTCTGACTACAGCATAATTTCTTATTCTATTTTTTTATCTCCTAATTAAGTAAAACATCGTAAAATTCTTAAGAGAGGGAGAAAAAAAAGTAAAAACAGAAAGCGTAATACCTTCCCAACAAGATTGAATCAACCAATCATATATTAGATAAATAGTAAGATATGAAGATACTAAAATTAACAAATATCCCGATTAATTAATAGTACCTTTGATTCCACACATCAAACTACTATATTGTAATACACGTTGACACGAATGAGCTAAAACTTCAATTGTTGTGCTTTTGGATATAAACATCATAGTTATCAAAACATGAATCATATCATTAAAAAAAAAATTGTGGATAAAATAAATTTATGAGTGATTTGGCTAAAATTTGTATTTCACTGTTTAAAGATCTAAAATTCACGATTTTACTTGAATCGTAACAATCATTGAATTTCTTTTGCGCATGTACAAATTTATGAGATTAAGCCACATCACGTTGAGCCCAACACATGTACACCATAGAAAAGACTACAGATCATAATACAACTTTTTTATATAAGTAAAGAAAATACAGAAAAGCAGGAAGCCTACCAGTACACAAGCTGTGTACTGATTGACAGCCTCAAGCTGTAACAGCAATCAAGAAAGTCTAGAAAAGGAGAAGAGGAATGGCATGGTAGCACGGCATGGTAGCACAGCATGTCATTCCTCCATGTGAACACCATCTTTTTGTTCTCTTTCTCTCCATCCTCTTTCTCACATGTACACCATAGAGAAAGATTTGAAGTGAAGAGAACGGCGATGGAGAGAATGAAAACAGAAGGACCACTTTTTTTTTTTGTTGATGACATGGAACCTCACCAAGGCAGGGCCCTTTAGACCCACTCCAAGGGAGTAAACCATGGGCAAACAACCCCACCCGCCAGAACCGTGTGCCAGGTAATCCAAGGAAACTCTTCCTAAATCACTTTCCCATTAATCCTCGACAATTAGTTTGACAAAAACTGGAACAGAAGATTCTACTGTATTACTCCCACATAGAACTACCAAAACAAAAAATTTCCTAACAACAAATGTATCTAGTAATTAGCAAGCAAACTGACATTGAACCGAGGCAATACATTGAAACTAGCCTGACAAGCTCAAGCAAGACATGTGAATAATATCAAATTTTCTATTTGAAATTTAAACCAATGAGCACTAGAGCAAATAGCACCTCCTCCCATGGAAGAGCAAGTTGGAGGGTGAGGTCATGGGTCCAAGACCCACTAGATGCGTGTAATTACCAATAAAAATAAATAAATTTCAGCAAGAAAAAGAAGAAGAGGAAACCAGGTGTACATAGATGTTTCGTATAAGAAAGCTACAGAGTAAGAAAAGCGCCAAACATGATAAGATTTAGTGGAACAAAGAAGTGTTAAATGATTATTTGTATAAATTATCAAATCACTTTGTTTTTAATCGTTTTATTTAGGAAGCTGCTGAATTTGTACATACATATAGTGAATTGCAAATGCTCAAATATACAAAGAAAATAACATTCATTTTATATTCAGGAAAAAAATAGAAATTCAAACCTTCTTGCTCTCACGCTCATCCGGCTGACTCCTTTTCCTCTGAAAAGAACGGGGAGAAGGAGACCTCTTTGCACGACTTACTCTGCGATGAGGTTTTTCTTCATAATGAATTTTGTCAATATCAGAGCTCCGAAGAGGAGGGGGTTCAGCTGCATCCCTCACTAGTCCTTTCCATTCCCTATTGTGCCGGCTTCTAGATAACGTGTTAGACTTCTCTTTTTCTGATTCAGAATCTGAACGATGAGAATCATTTTTCCCACCTTGGTCCCACAATGGGGGTTTTGTCTTGGGAGCTTCTTCCATATAAGACTCTTCATGTTGTACATACAAATCCAAATTTAAAGCAAGATGATCCCACAGCCTGTTAAACAAGAAGGCATACAAATAAATAAATAACATTAAAGCTAAAGATGAACAGAGATAAGTTGTTGAAAATTTGTTTAGGCCTCAACTTTGCACATTAAAGGGACTAAGTTTTACCAAGATACAAAAGAATCAGTGTCCCCATCCAAAAACACATGCAACTCATTCCTTGCATCTTCCTTGCGCTTGCCATTCTTTACTAACACAATCACATATTCCTGCCCATACAAATTGGAGAATCAGGTCAATTTTGTAGTTGCAATACCAAACCCTTCTTTTCAAACAGATGATGAAGTGGTTAAATCTACGTCAGATCATAGCATCATGCAAAATCTTCTCTCTTTTTTTAGTTGAGTAATCATGCAAGATCTTCAAATATGAAAATCATAAAGCAATGGCAATGCATCAACATGCATTTCTGCAACCCACTAAAATTCAACAGAGATGGAAGATGTTAAACACAATATAATATATCAAAAACAATCACAGAATGAAAACAGAAAATGATAAGCAAAAGAACCATTTAGAAGCACTGAAGAGATATACAAACAAACATAGCTTTAAAAAGCTTTATAATCATCACATTACATTCTGATTGTGTCACTTTGTAGTACAAACCTTCCAGTTTCATCACATCCACCATAACTAAAGCACACTTTTGTCCAGCACAAGCAAAAACATGACGAAAAACTCTAATTACAGTGACTACCCAAACTATTAGAAAAATGGGTTTTTTTTTTTTAAATCCCAATAACAAAGCCTGATGCAATTTTTTAATCAATTTCACACCAGGAAAAAAATTATTCTATGAATAGCCCAACCAATAAATAATACTAATAATTCATAGTTATTTAGATCCTAAATTACAACCAATTATTCATTCATGAACAAACTTACACGATTACAACAAAATTTTATAATATGAATGTACATATAATACACCAGAAACATGCTACAAGGTGCAATGTGTTCTGTGATATAAAGAACTTCAGTATGGGATCTCTCCAACCATTTTCTCATCATTACAGGTTTACAAGAACAAAACGACACATCATACCATCATCCAAAACGTAAATGGTCCTCATGGAACCAGAAGCTGCTTCCATCTTAAAATACCAAAGCTTCAAGAACTTGCTAACTTCTTCAGCAACACAAAGCTCAGACTTTTCTCAGAAATAACAATAATTTTCTTCGTGGAAGAAAGAACAACTACCACACCAAATTCTGTACGAAAGAAGGAAAACAGCCCAGGAACCCAATAACCTGATCTATGTTAGACAGCACCTCTAAACCTCATAATCTACACAACCACATCTCCGTTCCACGAGCTCTGCAAACCACTACATCAAATGCCAGACCTCCATACAAACTATGTCATCCAAGCCTACAAAACCCCTATTCTGATTCACCTCTGCCAACCAAATGCCAATTCGCCTACCCTGTCAGTAGCAACTAGCAAGCCTAATCCAACTCAAGTCAAACCTATGCCCAACATAAGGCTCAATCCAAACATGCAAAACCCAAGCGACCCTATCCAGCCACCCCAAAATAGATCAAAATATCAACTAAACCCAATCAGATGATATTAAACAAAATTCAAATGTGATGCAAAGTATCCCAATTGAGTGCACCTACTCAAGCCATTTAAAACCATCTAAGCTTTGGCAACAGCAGCCTAGTCTCAAATATTCAAGTACCCATTCAGGTAAAACCTAAATAAAAGAATATTAACTAAATAGAGAGCAAGCAGAAACCCCATGGACCAATATTGTGGTGGATTGAACCTAGAAGCTCTAGAGCAATGAGCCCGCCACTGGGGTTAACTCTCAACAATATTGAGCACACTCTCCTTGCCCTTAATCCAAATACACAACAACAAACATACTGGAAAAACCCTCACTAGAGTCTAGACAGCTACACCCATTCTTTTCCGACCCACCCCTCTCCACATTCCAAACTCCTCGATCACGAAATTTGCTATAAACAACAAGATATAGCAATAGCAAGTAGAAAACGAAATTGAGTCACAAAAATTGCTAAAGAAATAGTTGAACAACCATTCAACTCTTCTTCACACCTCATACTTGGCAATTCTATTTTGTTCTTAATACCAGAAGCTGAAATAATACATAACTTCTTTAGTCTCTCTTAAGTTTACAGTTTCTCTACTCTACACTCCTTCCCAACAGTACATTCAAATGAATCAAACACAATATAACAACATAAACAACAAGAACCAATCCAAACGCCCATATCCCAAAACCAATTAAAAACCAAATTGTAAATCACAAATTCACAAAACCCAATAGATAAACAGACCATTACACATCTAATACAAATTTTCTAGCATACCCAGATTCCAACAGATTCCAAAAAAGCCAAGTAAACAATAAAAATTGCTCATACCACAAGATGATCATCGCTGAAATCCGTGAACTCCATCAGCTTCTCCTTCACTACCTCCCTCAGCTTCCCAACGCCTTCGGTAGTAAAATTCACATTGAATGTCTGATCATCGACGCTTCCCATCTCTAACAACTCACTCAACCCAAAAAGAAACCCACAAAACCCTAAATAATTTTGCCCTAAATTCCAAAACCCAATTCAAAAATCTCGATCCTCCACAAAACCCTTAAATCTCCACCACGGATTCAAACCCCTCCGAAACTCGGCAAAAAACAATTCAAATATATATATATATAGAGAACCGTTGAGATTTTCACCGAAAGTGGAAACAACAAAAATTGCCCAATACGATTTTGCTCAATGCGAAAACGATTCCAGGGATTTTCTCGGGAAAACGAAAAAGAAAAGTGTGAAAGAAAATATTTAAGGGATTTTGGTTTTTGGGTTTTTTCTACAAAATTAGGTTAATGGAATTTTCGGGTACAGAACTAATGTCGGTGAAGGATTTTTAGCAGCAGAGAGACGAGAAAGTGAGTGGGAGATATACTGTGGGTTTGGGTTTCGGCTTTGTTGTGGCTAAGGTTTTGGGCTTCATGGAATGGGAACAAAAGCTTTTGTTGAGAGAGTGAGAAAGAAATGGGTTTTGAAGCTAATATATACGTTTTATTTTTTTTTTTGCAAAGTCAATATATTAATGCAATTATTATTATTATTAAGGCCATATTTTCCATAATTATTTGTGTGTATATATAGGCAATGTATTATAAATGGAAAGGTATTTGTTATCACATTAATTGTGAAAAGTTACAACCAAAATAAGAAAGACATGTTGAAGGGGACCAAAATCAAACCAAATTATTTAAAAAATCTATAAACATTACAAATTTTATTAGTAGAGAGTAAAAATATATATATTATTTATAGCGGGTTCAGATGAAAATCAGTAAAAATTTGACTAAACTCAGTAGTCTCATCATAGGCTAAAACTAGCAAAAAATTTGACTAATCAACCAAAAAATGCCCCACATCATGATCAATGTAATATCGAGAAAAGTTGCAAATGAATAGTATCACACGAGACTTAACTAGCATTGTTCATTTGTTCATTGCCAATGCTAAATTAAATTATTTATTCTCTCTCTCTCTCTCTCTCTCTCTCTCTCTCTCTCTCTCTCTCTCTCTCAGATATGTTCAATTATGGTGGTGGATGGATTTCAAAGGCAATCAGTGATTGGTGGGTTTGGTATTGCTTGGTGATTGAAAGTGGTGCGATTGGGTTTAGTGCTTGACGGTGGGTTTCACAAATGGTTGGGTTTGGTTGTGCTTGGTGGTTGAAGTTGAACCTGGGTTTGTGGCAAAGCAGTGATGGTGGGGTTCATGGTGGAGATGTCGATTAATGATTTTGGTTGTGATGGAGTTATGTTAAGAGAGCAGGGTTTTACAATGGTTGAGAGAGAGAGAGAGAGAGAGAGAGAGCAAAAATTAGCGAGTATGGAGAGAGAAAGATATTAATATTAAATAATGATAGAATATTGAATTCAATGTAAGCGTATTTGCAAATTAGTTAGTTAAAATAACTTTTTTGACCAAATTTAACTAAAAAGGCTCTTAGCCTAATGTGAATGCTCTTATACTTCAAAGGTTAGTTCATGAGGATGGCAAAAATTTATCAACTTGCTTAACTTGTCTTGTCTCGCACGGGTTTTTTTGTGTTAGAGAGGTGATGAGGCCGAGGTTTTCCTCTCTATGACCCATATCTTGTCTCACCCCACCACAAATATGAATATATAGTTTTATTCAATATGTATTCTAAATTATTTATATTTGCAATTTAATTTTTTTATACAAATCTTAATTATTACTATTTTTTACATATTCTATTACTATCTCCTAAAACACTTGTTTCTTCTCCCTTTTAGAACTTTCACGACTAGTAATACTTTCTCTTTCATCTATACTTCATTAATGTAAAAAAAAATATTTTATCATGAAAGACAAAATATCTCCAACTCACCCTTCTCTTATCCCGCGTTGATTTTCTTTGCCCCAAATAATGCACAAGACAAGGACAAGGCACCCTTAATCTAACTCTATCCCACCTCATTGTTATCCCCAAACTCCAGTTCAATTAAACTACATGCTCTCTTTTTTTCTCCTATTTTTTCCTTTTTTGTTTTGCTACACAGATATCTAGCATGTGCAAGGCAAATATCGCACAAATCATCAAAGTGAACAAATTTCATTGGTTTGTGTATATTTTTGGGTTTTTTTTTGGAAGAGCGTATACTTTGGGATTTGAAAAGCAACTACTGGTTTCCAAATTTTGTTACACATGTATAGTTCTATGAATAGTAACTAGAATGCTTTTTTTCCAATTTAATAAGTCTAGTGACACTCTTCTAAAAAAAAAAAAAAGTCTAGTGACACGACTTTTCACAAGTATTTTCATAATTAATGTTATTGTGGGAGCCCGAGGATCGAGGATGAGTTTTGAGAGCCAACGTGGGCAGGAGCCTAGGGACCAAGGATGAAGCTCAAGGGTTGCAGCAGGGTGACAAGGTCGAGGGCCACGGGCCCGAGAAGGAGGACTACTCAAAAAGGTGTAGAGGTAAGTCCAAGTGCACTCTACAGCCTGCCAAGTGAGAGCCAAAGACTAAGAAGGGAGGTTTCTAGTTTAGGGTAGCCTATGGGCTCTGCATTGACTACCCTGCATCTAGCTACCTGGCCGCATTAAATGGTAGACAACAGCTTTATCAGCTGTATTGAGGAGGAAATGACCTAAACAATACAGATCATAGCTAGGCAGGTTCTTTCTACTACCTTCTACAAACTATGGAAAGGGACAAATATCAAGAGAGGAAGTTGGTTAGGTGGTAATGGGTGGTTGAGATGTAAGGAAGAAAGGAGTATATATAAGGAAAAGAGAGACAAAAGGAAGTGACAGGAAGAACAAGAGAGAGGAATTGAAGTGGATAATACTATTGAGATTATAGCCTGAACCTCCTCAGGAAGGCCAGTATTAAGGGATTGGTTTATCTAATATACATATTTTGCCCTTTTTCTTTCTAGTCTGACCCTTAGACCAGGTCATTACTTTGTTGTGTTGTTTCCTCTTTATTAATTATTTGTTTTGGGCCATATATAAACTGAGCTAGCCATTGTTCTTATTGGGCTATGGGCTCTTAGCATTTTTCTTGCCCTTACAGTTATGCTTAAATTAAAAAATGTTATGCTTATGCTTTGTGCATTAGTAAATCATACTTATTATTCATAAGTCATAAGCAAATAAATTAAAATTCCAATTGTTCCAATGAAATCATTAAAAGCCAAGAATGATTCATAGTTAAAAAGGTACAACAAAAAGTTGTTTCTACTTTTTATTAAACACTCACTAATTGAAATCAACAATCCAAACTCACAAGACGAGGAAAAAGGGTAAAAGGAAGAAGCATTATTTTAGCATTAATCTTTTATTTTTATTTTTTCGATTAAAAATAGACAGCTTGTTTTTGTTAAAAAAATAAAAATAAAAACTTTCTTCTTTAAGAGGGCCTTTTGAAAAAAAAAAAAAAAAAAAAAATAGGACTTTGGGCAGCAAGACCTTTTTTTGGAGGCCAACTCTTTTTTTTTTTTTTTTTCAATTGAATACTTAAAACTTTTTGACAAATTGTGGGGAATGCCCCTAAGTCCCTAACCCAGCTCCGTTGTTGCATTAAAAATTAAAATTTAAGTATTGTAAAAATTATCATAAGTTAATACATGATTTTCGTTAATGTGACAGGTTTTTCCACATGTAACAGATTTGAAAAATATAGACATAAATATTATATATGTATTATAAAATAACCATTATGTCCATGTGTGTGTGTAAATGTGTGTTTATGTGATAGCTAGCTAAATAATATTATTGAAGCTCACATTATGATATGTTGGTATCCAACCTAAAAATAAAAAAAAACAAAAAAAAAAACCTTCATTACAAGATTGTTTCTTATGGGGGGTCGATTACTCATCCATAAAAGAAGTTCGTCCTTGTTAAAATGGGACTCTAAACATATGAATGAAAGAAATTTGATATTAACACTTCCAAAGAATAAACAAAATATGTTTTTTGAATAGTATCTATGAATTTAATTATAAGTGTACTACAAACATATGGATTCTACATCTTCTCAATATATATATACACACACACACATTAGTCTCATTGCATGCGCTCCGAGTGTACATGAGGCTAGTATATTGTTAAGGGGAGTGTAAAATAAATAAAGTATTGTAAAGTACTATTATTTTAGTAGGGTCTATTTAGTTGTTTACTTCTTCTTCTTTTTCTTTAGAAAAAGTTGTTTAACTATATTTGTTCGTAGGCCAATTAAATAGGACTCTTCATGTCCATTTTTCCTTTATTTCAACACTAACATTAGTATCCAAAATTAATTAAGATATATGGCAAAAAACAATTAAGAACAAAAACATATTTTTAAAATATCTAACCCACTATTAACGTTATACGTGTGGGGGGGGGGGGGAGATTCTAGAAGCATAAACATTTCTTGTTCATAATTATATCACAAATATGTTCCTAATAGAAATCACAAATATGTGATATAATAAAATCAAGCGTTCACATTAAGGACTAATTAAATAAGATACAAAATAAGCAACCGTTTGGTAATGTAACTCAAACAACAGTTTTCAATGTTTAAACATTGAAAACTGTGGTTAAAAAAAAAAAGCATTTGGTAAGATTTTTATTTTTAGTGTTTGAACAATATTGCTTAATGGCAGTTTTAGAAAACTCATTTTACTTGTTTTTTGTTTTTAAACAACGTTACACAATAACATTGTTGTATATATTTTGAACAACTTGGGCTCCACGTGATTAGACATGTCAACAACAAAATTATCTCTTCTCTAATAAAAAATAATAAAGTTGTACCGGATTCGGCTTTTTAAAAATAAAACACCAACGTACCAAACAAGTCCTAAACCATCTGTTTCAAGGTATTAAAAACACATTTGAAAGGAATTAAATATAAATAACTTTATAAAATTTGTTATAAATATTAACTCTCCACCCATATGTTTAACAAACACCACGTGGAACAATAAAAATGTGATTGTTTTTGTTTTATGTATTTAAAAAAAAAAAAATTCTATGTTAATCTATGGTTTTTCTTAGTACGAAGTTTTACTTCACATCAAAAATATAAATTTGTAAATACACATATCGTTATATAAATGTGTGGAAAATATAAACATATATGTACATTGATGCCCATGTATTTTTCATATGTAAATTTATATGTGTATGCTTGTAAAATGGATATTATATAATAAATAAGTAAATAAGTTTGATGAGCTACACTGTGAGGTGAGCGATACTCAAATTATATGAAAACCATAACTAGAAAAATTAAAACAATCCACAATAAGAATAAAAATATAAGAACAAAATGTTTATGTCTAACCATGTAAATACTGAAGCATGGAATTTGAAATATTGATTTTATGGTTTTTAAGTGATGTTAAATGAAGCTGGGTAATTTAATATTTTTAAGGTGGGCTTAATATACATTAGTAAACAAAATTTGAGGCAAGTGTTTAAGCACCAAAAAAATCTCTAGACTTACAAGACTAAATTATAATTAGTTTTTTTTTAAGAAGAAAATTAAAATTAGTTAAATAAATGTATATAAACCAAATTTGGATATCTTCCAAAGGTTCATTGTTTATCTTTTCCAAAACATGTATTGATTCAAACAATCTAAAGCCATCAACATAAGAAAAAGGAGAAAAATAGATTTTTTAGAAACTTAAGAAATTAGGACTATAAGCTGAAAATAGAAAATGTTGGGTTTAAGTGGCCATAAAGAATTAAACCCTACTAGAATTTTCAAAGTGCCAAATACTAATATAATTTCAAGAGTATTAATAAAATATTTTATTTTATAATTACTACTTGTAATACATTCTTTCATTAATATTATTTTAAAAAATAACGTAATTCCTTACACTCCTAATTAAATTAATCAATAGAATTTGAAAACTCACACACACACACACATACACACACACACACACACATATATATATATATATATTCTCTTTTATTTATTTATTTTTTTTATACTTTATTAGAATAGATCATAAATTTTATTCTAAAGTCATGCAACGCACCATACTTTAAATAGTATTAAAATAATTTGGTAGTAAACAGTTTAAAATATATTCCTAAAGTGTATTGTCTAGGGTATTTTTTATTTAATTTATAAAAAAAATTAAGTGTAAAGGGTGAAGTGTTTGTTAAAACATATATTAGTATAACTAGATCAAATTGCACTCAATCAAAAACAAAAAGCTATAAAATTAGGATTCAGACCCTCTAGATTTCCTAGGGTATTTTACCAATAGATTTCCTTAAATCCTAACCATTCTTTAATAATTTAATAGTTTAGATTTTGCCATGTCAACATTCTACTAATAATATTATTAAAATAATAAAATAAAGTTGCAAACAAAACAATTAAGAATATTGTTAGTGAAATGCTGAGATGACAGAATCTAAATCATTAAATCATTAAAGAATTGTTAAGATTTAAGGAAATCTATTTGGTAGAGTACCCTAAGAAATCTATAGAATCTAAATTCATAAAATGACTGTATGACCATTAAATGTCCGTAATTTAGGTTAGATTCCCGAATACATTTGACATTTATTGAAAAATCATTTGCACACACACATATATAATTTTAATTTTCATGCTTCAATATCTACATTGTTAAACATAAACATTTTATATTTTGATTTACATTGTTGAATTTTTTTTTTTGTTACTTTTTTTTTTATATATATATATAATTCAAGTTATACGAAAATCACGTGATAAAGTTCATATATCTTATTTAGTTATAATATAATTAAATATACTTTTTTTCTAGAAGACAGATATAAATGTACATAACAAAAGAATTTATGTACATCAGTATAAGTATGCATTTATATATTCATATATAACAATATATGTACATATACATTTATATTTTTCAAGTGTTTTTTACGCGAAGAAACAATCATATTTTTATTGTTTGATGCTCAAATTATTAGCTAATAAACAATCCTACCAAAGTGATTAGGGAGGGAGTTAAATGAAATAGGTAAAAACTTTATTGGTCTTTGTATACTTTTAGTTTTGAAAAGCAATTGATCAAACATTTAAAACTTTATGGTTTTTAAATTGTGTTACATGTATATAATTTTATGGTTTCTAAATTGTTCAATTTCTTCAAGAGGAAGATGGTTTTTGAATCAAGAGAATTCTTTAACAAACTAAAGCATTGAAAAGTTAGCATGATTTTAAGTATTCCCACACCACTAAAAAGCAGCATACTTATAGGCTGTCATTGTTTCAAAATACTTTTATGCCAAAAATAGTCTGAAATGGGCAAGGAAATCATGCTTAAGGAAGGCAAGTCAATCATCCGAGTAATTGGTATAGAACTGGAAAGTCAGCCAGCCATTAATCCACACCACCATTTTTACGGAAATTATGCGCAATTAAGCAAGATCAGCCCTATCAATAACTTGGATTAAATTTTTTACGACTTTATCTTCCTTTGAGCCAAGCTTAGAATGTCCCATTTTAGAATCAACCCAAATCTCATGAATCAGTCTATTAAGTGTTTCTTTGATCTTCTTGGATCTTACTCTAGTAATATGCCCAACTAGAACATGCAACGGATCTTTTTAATGGTACTTGTTGATTCTCATCATTTGTACTAGCTTGTAACTCCATGAATATGCATGCATACACTTAAAGATATACAATAAGATGCATAATATAATTTATATATATAATTTAAATATTATTGATAATCATTTTCATATTTTGTTAACTCTTTAAAAAAATTTGTACAGATATTATTAAGTATAAAATATAAATTGTCCATGTTTCTTTTTAAAACTATTACGAAGCACTTTTTTTTTTTTAACGATTCATTTGTTTTAGATTCTTTGGTTTTTGTATTTAATAACTCATTTAGATGAATATTTATGATGTGGTCCCACATTTGATTCTAAAATTAAGAAATAAAACTCTTTAAGAATAAATAAATTAGGACACATGGCGCAAAATTGGAACTCTAATTTGAAATTCTAATTTGAGTTTCTCTCAGTTTCACCTATTATTATTATTATTATTATTATTATTATTATTATTATTATTATTATTATTATTATTATTATTATTATTATAGATTCCTTAATCCATTTAGCTATTATTATTATTATTATAGATTCCTTAATCCATTTAGCATCAATTGAAATATATATATATATATATATATATTTTTTTTTAACTTTCACAATTTAATATTTACATGGTTATGCATAAACATAAACATTGTATATTTTTATTTACATTGCTAAATTATTTTTTTCCTATTTTGTTACTTTTTTTATATAATTCAAATTATATGAATGTCACATGTTTAAACTCAAATATCTTATTGAATTAAAATATAATTAAATATCCTTCTTCTAGACATTCACACATATAAATGCACATAACAAGAGAATTTATGTGCATCCGTGTACGCATGTTTTTATATATTCCACACACTTACTTGACAATATATGTACTTATACATTTATATTTTTCATGTGTTTTTGTTTGTGAAGAAACAATCGTATTTTTATTGTTTTATGCTAAACTTATTAGTTATCAAACAATCCTACCAAAGTGATTAGGGAGGGAGTTAATTGAAAAAAGTGCAAACTTTATTGCTCTTTGTATACTTTTAGTGATGAGAATCAACAAGCACCGTTAAAGGATCCATTGCATGTGCCAGTTAAGCCTATTACTAGAGCAAGATCCAAGAAGATCAAAGAAGCACTCAATGGGCTAATTCAAGAGATTTGAGCTGATTCTAAAACAGGGCATTCCAAGCTTGGCCCAAAGGAAGATAAAGACGTTATAAATTTAATCCAAGCTATTGATAGGGCTGATCTTGCTTAATTAAGCGTAATTTCTATAGCAATGGTGTGGATTAATCACTGATTAACTTTCCAGTTCCATACCAATTAATTGGATGATTGACTTGCTTTCCTTAGGTGTGATTTCCTTGCCTATTTCAGTCTATTTTTGGCATAGAGGAACAGATTGATTATCTCATTCCATACCAATTAATTAGTTGATTGACTTGCCTTCCATAGGTGTGATGTCCTTGCCCATTTTAGTCTATTTTTGGCATGGAGGAGCTGCTAATTTAGGACCAAATCAACCTTAATTTTAGACTTCTATTATTTAGTCCATTTTTTTTTTATCCACTTTCTTATTTTTAGCAATGTTTTATAAATAGCATGCACTCATTGTAATCAAGGGATTAATTTTGGAATGAAAATCAAGACAAATGTGAGGTTTGCTTCTTCTATTGGTTCTTCAAAGAACTTGTGAACTTATCAAGGATTCTTCCTCATATTGTTTTATACTTTCGGTTTATGATTCAATTATAATCAAGGGTCAAGGTTTGTTACTTTATACCTTTGATTCGCGTTTCATTTATAGACGTTGGGTCGAAGTTTTCTATCAAAAATATGAATTTTAGCTTTCTTGGATAGGTATTCCAATATTGTTTGTTGGGTCTCAAAACGTGACAATTGAGATTTGCATCATTTAGTTTTGAAAAGCAACTAGCCGAACATTTAAGACTCCAAAGTTTCTAAATTGTGTTACACGTGTATAATTTTATGATTTCTAAATTGTGTTACACATATATAATTTTATGGTTTCTAAATTGTACAATGATCAAACAATTACTCATGACGCAATCATCATAGATTTTTCTGAATTAGTCTATTTAAGAGGGAGCAAAATAGGGAGATAATCAAAATATTATGACACATTCCCTATATTGAAGTCCACGCCATTTTGATATTTTCCATACTACTAACAAGTGGCATGCTTAAGGGTGTGTTTGGTTGGAGTGAAAACAGAGAGGATGGAAAATAGGGAGAGGAAAAATTGAATTTTTTCTTATTTGGTTCAGGAGAGAAAATAAGAGAGACAGAAAATGAGGTGAAAAATAATTCCTCCGGGCCCACATTTTTTTGTCCTCCCAATTTGGGAGGAAAACTAAGGAGAAAAAATGATGAATGATGTAATTTACACAAATATCCTCACTTTATTGCACTTACCTACCCCTCTCACTTTTCCACTACACCTGTGACCTGATTAACCTTTTGCCTCTTCATCCTTATCACTTTCTAGCATCTTCACAGTACAACAACGTGAACTCCAAGTTCTCTTCTCTCTCTCTCCTTTTTTTTTTTTTTTTGCCTTGTCCTCATAACTAGTTGAATTGCTACCAGGTGAAGGATGTTTTGTCAAGTTTGCCTAGTCACCCTTGTGAATAGTTTTTTTTTTTTTTTTTTTTAAATATCTTCCATGTAACAATGGTCATATAGATCAAGTTTTTTTTTTTTTTTGAAAATGTCTTCCCAGTTAACCGCATAATCAATTTTAGCTGCCCATAAATTTTAAACTATATATAATAATAAAGCAAAGTAATATAAATGTATATGTATTTGTGTTAATTTTTATATTATTTAATGAGTGTAAATATATCTATTTCTTATATATTACATAACAATAACATAATAGTCAGTTTATATAAACTACATTTTCCATTATTTCCTTTTTCTCTCCAACCAAACAAAAAAGTTTTCCACCCTCCCACTTTTCTACCCCTCCAACCAAATACACATGAGGGAAAACCAAATCTTTTCTATTCTCTCACTTTTCCATTCTTCCACTAATTTTTCATCCTCCCACTTTTTTCACTCCTTCAACCAAACAGACTCTAAATGTTTGTAACTGCATTATTTAATATGAGATTATCTTCAGATGCATACTTGATTCTACTAATAAAAGAAGAAAATAGAATGTTTTTAACCATTTTTTTTAGAAAAATGTTTTTAATCATAGTAACTAATGTAAATGTAAACTTTGTTTTAGCATGTTATCTTATAAATTGCATGTTTGTAAGTGTTCCTTGTTATGAGATTATCTTCACATGCATGATTCTGCCAATAAAAGAACAAAATAGATTGTTTTTAATCATAGTAACTTATGCAAATGTACACTTTGTTTTAGCATTGCAATATATCTATTTTATTTTCCAAAATGAGACTATGAACATATGAATGAAAGTAATTTGATATAATGCTTAAAAAAGATTAACAAAATATTTTCCTTGAATAGTATTTATGAATTTAATTATAATAAGTGTATTATTAAAATGTGGATTTTGTAAGCATAAAAATTTTCTGTAAATAAATATTGTTACTAGATCAAATTATGCTGAAGTATATAACATACTAAAAATAAATGTAAATGCTATAAAATTATCATATGACCATTAAATATAATTTAGGTTATGTTCCCGACTCCATTTAGCATCAATTGAATATATATAAATTCTCACTATTCAATATTTACATGGTTAAACATAACAATTGATATTTTTATTTATATTGTTCAATGTTTTTGTTTTTCCTTTTTGTTATGATTTTTATATAATTGAAATTAGATGAATATCACATGGTAAAGTTCATATATCTTATTTAGTTGTAATATAATTAAATATACTTTTGATAGACATGCATACATATAAATGCACTTATGTTATCAACATTATTTATATATTACACACATATATAACGATACATTTATATTTTCCATTTTTTTTATAAAGTTTCAACGTATAACGTCTACTTCTGATGATTGTGTTCTTTATTGTCAAACCAAGACACAAATAGATTATTGGTGTAGGCAGGCATGGATTTCACTTTAAATTTCTTATTCAACCACCATAGACCACCATAGACTTACCAATTGAGTTAATTGGAACCCACATTTTTCATGATTTTTGTTCGTGAAGAAAACAAACATATTTTTCTTGTTTGATACTCAACTTATTAGTTAATAAATAATCCTACCATGAATATTTTTTTATGGGATAACACTATTTTAAATATTATAATTAAGGCCAAATAGTACTTAATGTTGTTTTAAATATTGTTAATTATATTGCAGTTCTTTTATTTTTTGAAAGATAATTATTGCAGCTTAAATAATAATCATCAATACATTTTTATTTAATGTTATTGTCTTTATCATGCAAAAAACAAATTGCTTTGGCCTTTCATTTCTCTATTATTTTTTTGTACTTTCATTAATTCTTTTGTTTGGAAATTATGTTCCATGTGTTTAGTTTGGTTATAGTCTCTGAAATATGGGTCAAGCGTTATTTTAATTCCTTAAAATTAGAAGAATCTTTTATTGTCCTTGAAATAGCAATCCAAGGTAAAATATAGGTGATACCGCATTGTTGTTCTTTGAAATTTGCCACGTGAGTGCTTTTGACCCCTTATGTTTCAAACAAGCGCTACTGGTCTTTGTAATTTAAAAAATGAGCACTATTGATCTTTCTATTTACTACTCTTAGTCTCAATATCTATGTAGCTAACAGAACAATGATATAATGTTTTATCAAGTGATGCGCAAATTTCTTTAATTAAAAAATTACACCTCTAGAGAGAGGGAGAAAGAGTTGGTCCCTAATCCACACAACATCTGTACCTCACAAATCGTCTAGCTCAATTGAACATATAATTTCGAAATCGTAGTTGAGGATTACACTATTTATGTATAAAAACAAAAAAATATTAAGTTGGTTTGTATTATTTTTAATACCTTGTCAGTTGTCATGTTTGTGTGACAGATGGGGACTTTTTTTTTCTTTTTTCTTTTTCCCTGTTTTTAGAATGATAGATGATGAACTTCAGCTGCAATTTCATTACAAATGGTTTTAATGATGGCTTTGCAGTCAATAATGCAGGACTTGTGATCCAAAATCTTTGTCCAACAGATTATATGGCTGGACTCGAGTTAAAAAAAGCAACAACTTGAACTTAAAATTAGAGTTGTGAATGGAGCCGTTCAATTGTTATAAACCCATGGGTAGAATTCACCATTGAAAACCAACTTGTAAGGGGAGGGTGCCCCAGAACTTATAAACACATGGTTAAATTTATATTTAATCCGTGTGAGACACAAGAATCATTACATCAACTATGCTATGCAAAGTATTGGATATAATTTGAGAAAACCCATATTAAAATGCATTGTCCATTAAATCAATACATGTGTAATTTTTTAATTAAAAAAATTTGTCATCATCACATGAATAGATGTCACGTCATTGTTTAGTTAGTCATATAAGCATTAAGACTAGCAATTGCTAAAATAGAAGGACCAATAATGCATATGTTTGAAACCTCAGGAATTAATAGCGCTATTTGGAAACTCAATGGACAAAAAAAGCTCACGCAGCAAACTTTCAAAGTTCAGCAGTGTAGTTTTAACTAAAATAAATCTTGTATATTTTTTTTGTGTGTAAATGTAAGTTATGTTTAGTTGAAAATGGATGAAACCTCTCTCTCTCTCTCTCTCTCACACGGATCTATTCAATGATGGTGTTGGATGGATTTCAAAGGCGTGGGTTTGGTACTACTTGGTGAAAAAGTAGTGCGATTGGGTTTGGTGCTTGATGGTGGGTTTCACAAATGATTGGGTTTGGTTGTGCTTGGTGGTTGAAGCTGAACCTGGGTTCGTGGCAGAGCAATGATGGTGGGGTTCATTGTTGTGAAAGACCGCGCCCCCCGGCCCGTTTTAATGGTGTTGGGCCAAACCCACGTGAATGGGTGGAGGCATGTTATTGCCTCTTAAAATGGAGGCTTGACTGATTATATTTTTCCCCTTTTGATTAAGAGTTTTACAATGGGGTCGCCACTTATTTAATTATTGGAATAAATAAGAAAACCAAAATTGAAAAATTCCTCATATTATTAATTTTCAATTGAATTTACATTGATCATAGGAAAATTACATGGCTTTGGTCCTAGATACAATCTAAGATAAAGTACATCGCTTTGTTTCCTAGTTGGAATCTAAAAATTGAAAATTACAATGATAAACATTGGTCTATCAACCCTTGATCTAAGTTCAGAGTCTATGTTACAAGGTGGGAAGGTATTAGACACCCACCTTACCCTGTGAAACCAGTCTTTTTGACTATTGTGGCTAACATTTATATCACATCATCCAATATATTATCAATCAATTTGCATGTTGAATTTAATGTGTGTGCATGTGATAAACACTAATTCAATTTATTAAGCATTTCATTTGGGTCGAAAAATAAATTCTAGTGAATATGTGTGGATGGTGATATTCTAGATTCAAGGATTTGAAATAATTATGAAACAAACATCTTTTTCATGTTTTTGATGTGAATGTAAGATCAAAACCAGTGTTATGCATAAACATGTGATGAACAACCAAGAACATGTGAAGAACATTTAAGAACATTCAAACATATTCAAGGGAATTTAAATAGTTACTATCATACTTTAATCCTAAATTCTCATCATAACAACACAAAAAAACAAGTTAGGAAAATGGATTATACTTTTATCCAAGATCCATATGGTGGATGAGAAGACTCTTGAGGGAGGCCCTAGGGTGGAGGAAAAGAAGAGTTTGGAGAGGAAGAGTGAGTCTCACTCAATACCTTGAGTTTCAAGAAGACCAAGATATGACAAGACCACTCAACTTCACTAGAACTTAAAAGAGGGAAAGAAATGGGGTTTTCTGTGTGCTTTGGAATGGAGAAGAGGGGAGGGTTTATATAGTAGTGGTTGAGAAAATATGAATAGAAGGCCATTTAATGAGGGTTGACAAAGAATCATGAACCTAGACCTCATTTTAGTCTTTGGGAAAATCTGGTGCATTAAATGTAAAGATTGATGAGAGTGAGGAGCAAGCCAAAATTCAGTTTTCCCATAGTTGCTGTAACAGCCTATAGAGTCAACTTCGAAAAATCATATCTAACTCAATTCTGATTGGAATTTTCTTGTTCTTATGCTCAAATTGAAACCTCAGATGTCTAGTTTCTGGAAAAATTAACCTCATTCATAGATTCAAAATATTCCGAGAGATATCAATGAAATGGTAAGCAAATGTCATTTGTTAGAAAATGATTTCAGTACAATTAACATTAATAGGTCCCAAATTAGTTCCCAATTAATATTAAATGGTTCCAATTACTCGCATTTCAGACTTAATTGATTCCAAATTTACTCTAATTAAAAGATAATTGCATAAATTAATTAGATGTGTGCAACCTTACTATAAAATGTAGTCTTAACCAATCAAATTATGACACATTATTAATTTCAAATTGATTATAATTATAACCAATTGGAACCAATTGTTCATAATCACATATAGTCAGACTCAATTTGTGATAGTGTATCTCGGCCATTAAAACTTGATTTGATGATAACTTTCAATCTAATAATCCGATTGGGGCTTATAACTAGTCGATTTGATCGTTACAACATCAAGATCATTTTGGTGAAATGAGATTAAGGATCTAATGACCAAAATCAAGATGCATATTTCCAAGACGAAATTACCCTTTTACCCTCCATGTGAAGTTAAATATAGGTTGCAAAATGGGGTGTCAACAATGGTGAAAATGTCGATTGTTGATTTGGGTTGTGATGGAGTTATGTTGACAGAGCAGGGTTTTACAGTGGTTAGAGAGAGAGAGAGAGAGAGAGAGAGAGAGAGCAAAAATTAGCGAGTATGGAGAGAGAAAGATATTAAATGATAGAATATTTAATTCAATGTAAGCGTATTTGCAAATTAGTTAGTTAAAATAACTTTTTTGACCAAATTTAACTAAAAAGGCTCTTAGCCTGACGTGAATGCTCTTATACTTCAAAGGTTAGTTCATGAGGATGGCAAAAACTTATCAACCTGCTTAACTTGTCTTGTCCCGCACAAGTTTTTTTATATTAGAGAGGTGACGAGGTCGAGGTTTTCCTCTCTATGACCCATATCCTGTCTCACCCCACCGCAAAAATGAATATATAGTTTTATTCAATATGTATTGTAAATTATTTATATTTACAATTTAATTTTTTTTATACAAATCTTAATTATTACTATTTTTCACGTATTCTATTACTATCTCCTAAAACACTTGTTTCTTCTCCCTTTTAGAACTTTCACAACTAGTAATACTTTTTCTTTCATCTCTACTTTATTAATGTAAAAAAATGTTTCATCATGAATGACAAAATATCTCCAACAAGGTTTTGAAACCCAGACCGGACTGTACGGTCCGACTGGAAAAATCTTAAACCTTTGAGTTTTGCGGTTTTTTTAGCTTCAAGAACCATTCTTGGGAAAAAAGCAGGGACCCGTACAAACCGTGGTCGGACCTTACGGTTCTGAGAACCGTGACCAGTTTTTGAGGTTCGAACGGTTTCTTTTTGTTTCAGCTTTTCCGGTGACAATACACTGGTATGGACGTTATGATGAGGTTTAGAAGAAATGAAAGAACACGAAGAAGAACAAAGATCGGAAGGAGATCTAATAATTTCAGATCTTGAACAAAGGGATTTGTAAGGAAAAAAAAAGAACCAGAGAAGAAGAAGACAAGTTTCGCAAAAAAGAAGAAGAAGAAGAACACAACGAAGCAAGGCCAGTGCCAAAACAAACTCCACACTTGCTCAGAAAATAAACAGTAAACACAAACTACATCAGATCAAATGAAAAAAAAAAAAAACACACACACACACACACACAAATCACAGTAACACGTCTCTTCGTCTTCTACCAACGCAGTCGTCGATCATGCCTTCGTCTTCTGCTACTACGTCTTCTTCTTCTTCTTCTTCTTTCTTCTTTTTTTTTTCTTCTTATCTTTCTTTTTTCCGTTGAATATGCTTTGTAAGTTCCTCTTTTTGGCTGAACTGTGTTTCTCTTTCTTTCTTCAGACTTTTTGTTACTTTTTTTACTCACGGTGAATTTCTAAGTCCATGTCCCTCACGTGGCTAACTTGGAAATGATGAAAGGTTTTAATTTTTTAATAAAAGCTAAAAAATTTCAGCCATTAGATTTAGATATTTTTTTCAGCTGCCCAATGTGATGTAACATACATTGATAAGTGCTTTAAGTATTTTAAGTATTTTTAAGAGTAACGTAGTATCATAATATTTTACACAATTTTTTGCTATAATTTGACACATAGCAAAGTGTGAGTAATGAAAAAAAAAAAAATTATGGGTTTACGTCTCTACCACTTACATCTTGTTACGTGGCAAATTATGGCAAAATTTGTATAAAATGTTATGGTACTAGTATTGCTCTAATATTATTATTATTATTACAAGTTTAACTAATCAATATATAAATAAATAAATAGATATTATAGTTAAATTTGCTTAGGATTTGATATTTCTTATTTGTCTTGTAAAAGTTATGATATGAAAATATTAATTTGAAATATAGATTATTATATTTAATTGGATTATTTTAGTTAAATTTTTTATTTATACTAATTTAATATATTTATTTATATTTAAATAATTATTAAATTAATTATGAAGTCATCATGGTTCGACCTCAGTTTGACCTCGGTCTGACCTTAAAAACCTTGAACCTCTTTCTTTTACAGTTCATTGAACGGTCCAGGTCTGAAAACCATGATCTCCAACTCACCCCTCTCTTATCCCACATAGATTTTCTTTGTCCCAAATAGTGCACAAGACAAGGACAAGGCACCTTGGATCTAACTCTATCCCACCTCATTGTTATCCCCAAACTCTAGTTCAATTAAACAATATGCTCTTTTTTTTTCTCTTTTTTTTTTTTTTCTTTTTTCTTTTTTGTTATTCTATATAGATATCTAACATGAGCAAGGCAAATATCGCACAAATCATTTAAGTGAACAAGGAGAGAGTTAAACAGAAAAGGTGCAAATTTTATTGGTTTGTGTATACTTTTGGGGTTTTTTTTTTTTTTTTTTTTGAAGAGTATATACTTTTGGTTTTGAAAAGCAACTACTGGTTTCCAAATTGTGTTACACATGTATAGTTCTATGAATAGTAACTAGGATGCTTTTTTTCCCAATTTAATAAGTCTAGTGACACTCATCTCAAAAAAAAAAAAAAAGCCTAGTGACACGACTTTTCACAGGTATTTTCATAATCAATGTTATGCTTATGCTTAAATTAAAAAATGTTATGCTTATGCTTTGTGCATTATTAAATCATACTTATTATCCATAAGTCATAAGCAAATAAATTGAAATACCAGTTGTTCCAATGAAGTCATTAAAAGCCAAGAATGATTCATAGTTAAAAAGGCACAACAAAAGTTGTTTCTATTTTTTATTGAACACTCACTAATTGAAATCAACAATCCAAACTCACAAGACAAGAGGAAAAATTTTTACCAAAAAAAGAAAAAAGACAAGAGGAAAAAAGGTAGTAAAAGGGAGAAGCATTATTTTAGCATTAATCTTTTATTTTATTTTTTCGATTAAAAATAGACAACTTGTTTTTGTTTTTTTTTTTTTAAATCTTTCTTCTTTAAGAGGGTCATTTGGGGGAAAAAAAAAAAAGGACTCTAGGCAGATAGACCTCTTTTTGGAGGCGAACTCTTTTTTTTTTTTTTTTCTTTTTTATGGAAGGGTTTTTTTTTTTTTTTTTTTTCAATTGAATGCTTAAAAGTTTATTACAATATATATACCTGGGTTCTGTTAATAGGTGTTGTACAGCACCCACTAAGAAGGAATTAAAAAATAAGTAAACTACATGTGATCCACATCTATTGAAGAAAGAGAAACATTTTTGAAAAGTTAAGCTTTTTACAAAAATGCCCTTCTCTCTGTCTTTAAAGTCTAAAGCCTTCTCTCTCTCTTCTTCCCTTCTCACTCCTTCTCTCTTGGTCTCTCACTCTCTCTAATGTTTCAATCCTAGGGAAAAAAAAAGTCCACCAACACCACCACCACCGTCAGATCTGTAACCCATCCACCACTACCAGATCCACCTCACTCCCTCTCTACTATCTCGATCCTCTCCCTCGTATCGGCTCCACCACCGTTTCTGTTAGCTGTGCTCACCGGTGCCGCCACTACCTCTATAGCCATTGCTCTCCTTTCTCTTTTTCTGCCTCTGGTTCTACTTTTCCTTCCTTTGTTTTTGGTTGTATCTGGGTTGCTTTGGTGAATGGGTCAAATTTGGAACGTGAAAAGCTTGACAATTTGGCTATTTGGATGGTGGTTTTTGAAGATCTGAAAAAAAAAAAAAAAAAAAAAAAAAAAAAAAAAAACTCAAAAAGTACCAGCTGAGGAAAGGTAGATGAAAGAACTTAAAAGGTTTTGGTCCCGTTGTAAAATGCCCAATTTTTTATGCTTTACTAACACTTTAAGTGCCACGTTACTATGTTTTTTTTCTACTCTCAAAAAGCAACTATACTTTATTAATAAAAACTTCAACCTTAATGAGTGTTGAGCAGCACCCATTCAGCACCCGTTAACAAAACCCTATATACATTATAAACTTTTTAACAAATTGTGGGGAATGCCCCTAAGTCCCTAACCCAACTCTGTTGTTGCATTAAAAATTAAAATTTAAGTTTTGGAAATATTATCATAGGTTAATTCATGATTTTTGTTAATGCGACAGGTTTTTCCACATGTAACAGACTTGGAAAATATAGACATAAATATTATATACGTATTATAAACATAAGTAACCATTATGTGTGTGTAAATGTGTGTTTATGTGATAGATAGCTAATAATATTATTGAAGTTCACATTATGATATATTGGCATCCAACCTTTTTTTTTTTTTAGAAGCTATTGGTATCTAATGATGCGAAGAAAATCAGTAGGCTGGATGCTTCAGATTTGAAAGGACTACTGACTGTCTTGATGGTTTGAAAAAGAAAGAACAGTGATCAAAGGTAATCGGGGTCACCGGCCAAAAACCCTCCCATGCCAAAGTTAGTTTTTCTATTAAATTTTAAAGTTCCAACTTTTTAGGAAATGTCCAAAACGTACCTTTGTCTGGTCTGAATCAGCGTTTATATAGCGTATCCTAGAAACGATTATTAGATTTGTAACTTCCCCTATTTTTCAAGAGATCGGAGGGTTAATGGTAACCTCCACAACCACCACGGGAATTATATTCCATCATTTTGTAACTGCTGTTAACGGTTAAACTTCTCATTGGAAGGCACAGTGGCGAGCCTAGGTATTACTCGTGCTTTGGAAACTTAATACATGGTCACTTGAGGGAAGGGATTGTATTTAGAATTTTCCAAGTACTGTGGGTCGTCCATGTGCTTTCCTATGGACGACCTTTGGTATGGACGGCCATGGATGGCTTGTCTTGCTTATCGTGCTGTGGGTTATCCATGTGATTTCTCATGGATGACCATTGGTCTGGACGACCATGGACGGTTTGGAGTAAATCATTCTTCACAATCTTCTTATCAGTATCCAACCTAAAAACAGAAATAAATAAATAAGAAACCCTTATTACAAGATTGTTTCTTATAAGGGGTCGATTACTCATCCATAAAAGAAGTTCGTCCATGTTAAAATGGGACTTTGAACATATGAATGAAAGAAATTAGATATTAACATTTATAAAAAATAAACAAAATATGTTTCTTGAATAGTATATATGAATTTAGTTATAATGTGGCGTTTGGTACAAGAGAATTCACATTATTCTTGGCATCCAGATTCCTAGGAATGTGATTCTTAGGAATGTGATTCCTAGGAATGTGATTCCTAAGAATCACGTTCCTAAGAATGTAGCTATTCCTATGTTTGGTTTCATTGGGAATATCTTAAGATTTTTAGGAATGTGAGATGATAATATTCGGTTTATTCCCAGGAATCGTAAATGAATTATTTATTTTTCCTATTCTATCCTTAGATTTGAATGTGAACTACCAAATCCTTAAAAAAAAAAAAAATCTTCCTCTAAATAAATAATGAAAAACCAAATATAAACTATTAATTATGAAAAATTCATTAAAATAATAGTCTAACATTTCAAAATGACAATATAATACAAAAATAACTATTTAAATTCTCAAATGCTTTTATTCTTAATAATAATTTTAAAAGAGTTTAATTTATAATAATTTGTTTTATATTTTATCTTAATTGCTTAAATGATAATGAAAAAGGGTTAAAATTTTCAATTTATAAAAAATACAATTTCCTTTAAGCTTGGGAATTTGAATTCCTACTTGTTTTAAAGGAAATCCACATTCCTACTGGGAGGAGTTTAAGGGGGAATCCAGATTCCCTTAGCATCTGATTCTTTAACGTGATTTGCAACTAAACATGAGAATTTTTAAACATTCCTAAGAATCCTAAAGCATTACTCCGCACCAAACGCCACATAAGTGTACTACTAAGAGCATCTCCAATGGCTTCTTTAAAGCCAATTTTAGAGAAAATTACCCCAAACTCCAACAGCTTCTCCATCTCCATTTTTTTTTTTAGAATTGCTACAATACTTTTCTACAAGTAGAGAACACTGTAGCGTTTCCTGTTCACAGTTCAAACGTTTTTAGCTATTATAATAATTAGGTATTGAATAAAAAAATGTTAGATGATGTGTAGTTGTTAAAAAAAAGAATAAATAATGAATAAAGAAATAATATTTAAATGAGATAGAAAATCTGTTAGAATATGCATTTGAAAAAGTAAGAGCATCTCTAATAGATTAGCTAAATCTATTTTTTGGAGAACAAACCCCAAAAATCAACTCTAACAAATTCTCCAAATGCAAAACTTTTCCAAATGTTTCTCTAGATACAGAAAACATTGTAGCAACTCCAAATGAATTTTTCTCCTTAAAAAAATACACAACTCAATAGGAAGAATAAATGATGATTACAAAAAGAATAAAAAATGAATGAAAAAATAATATTTAAATGAAATGGAGAAAAGGATAGAGAATCTGTTGGAACGTGTATTTGAAAAAGTAAGAAAGTAAAAGCTAAATGTCATTGTTCACCATCCAAACAGTACAAAAATTTAGATAAACTGTTGGAGATGCTCTAAATAGGTAAAAGGTAAATGTCACTGTTCATTGTCCAAACAGTACAAAAATATAGAGAAGCTACTAGAGATGCTTTAACATATATATATTTTGGATCTTCTCTCTCTCTCTCTCTCTCTCTCTCTCTCTCTCTCTCTCCACACACACACACACACACACACTAGTCTTTTTTTTTTTTTTTTTTTAGAATCACAAACTAGTCTCATTGCACGTGCTCCACGCATACATAAGTCTAGTATATTGTTAAGTAGGAGTGTTAAATAAATAAGGTGTTGTGAAGGACTATTATTTTAATAGGGTCTATTTAGTTGTTTACTTATTTATTTATTTATTTATTTGAGAAAAAGTTGTTTACTTAGTTGAAATATGTTCATTAGTAGGCCAATTAAATAGGATTCTTCATGTCCATTTTTCCTTAATGTCAACACTATTATTAGTATTCAAAATTAATTAAGATATATTGCAAAAAACAATTAAGGACAAAAACATATTTTTAAAATATCTAACCCACTATTAATGTTGTGTGTGTGTGTGGGGGGGGGGGGGGGATTCTAGAAGCATAAACATATCTTGTTCATAATTTTAAGAGCAGTAATTAGAACCTCGGCCCACCGAGAACAGTAGAAGCTAGCCCAATAAGTCTAAAACAATGAATTTGTTAAAGAGTAGGACTCACAAGAAAACTACTTAGCCAATTAAGTGCAAGCCTTAACAAATAGGATCCAAAATAACATGATTAGATGTGAAAATTGATAAAAATAATGTTCCTTGGTCAAGTGCAAGAATGAAGTGTTCTTATATTAATCAAGTTTTATCTGTTTCACAAGGTATTCTCTTTTCTGCATAGATTTCATGCCTCATTTTTATGGTGGTCATTTCCTAATATAGTCCCTCCCCTTTAAATCTCAGTCCTCCACCTGTTTACTTTCTAGGAAATCCCTTGGATGCCAGTCCTATTGGGATCCTCCTAGAAGCTATCAGAGGAGTTGTGAGTTGCGATGACACTGTTCAGGTGTCATTTCTTCATAAATGCAGCCAATTCATTTGGTACAGTACATTTAATATGGTGGTGACAGTTTCCTTTCCAGATATTTCTTCTTTCATTGTTGGTTCAACTCTGCTACTACCCCTGAAGCTTATCTTTCCAAAATGGTTGACTCCCTAAAGTCGAAAATGATATCGGAGCGGTCTTCAATTTCAAATCTGTATAACATGTTTTCTGAATTTTGGAATTAAAAATAATAGTTTCATGATGTTAGAAGATTATATATGTATTTAATTTTTTGCATGGTTGTTGAAACTATGATTTGATAAAAACTGATACTGATGTTATGATTTTGTTTAAATTTGAATTTAAGTATGTTAAATTGATCTTTAAGACTATAGCATCAATAGAATTCAGTTTTGATATCAAATTCCATTTGTTATGTTCATATGGTGGTTGTTTGTTCATGAAAAACCGTAGAAAACTGTTTACATTTGCCCTTTAAAAACTAAAAACACGGGTTTTTTGCGAGTTACCTTCTTGCGAAGTTACTCGTGAAATAGTCGCAAGACAGTCATGCAAGTTTTTGTCTGAATTTTGTGTTTTCATTTTTTCCCTTAACTCATTTTGCCGGGAAGAGCTTAGCCGCGAGATTCTCGCGAAAATGCCACTGAAGGGAATTTTGAAAATTTTCTAAGTGTTTTCAAATGTATATAACGCAAGGCTATGTGTGATTAGATTACACATGTATACAAAATAAATACCTTTAATTTAAAACATCTAGTGGGAGAGAGATACATGAGTTGTATCTGACGGCCTCCATTGTCAGTTTATAGTAGCATGATTAAAGGCATCACCTTGGCGTATATGCCTTCCTCTCTTCGGAGGGTGTTTAATTCATGGAACTACAAAATAAACCTCTTAATGATGGATGATATGTGTTTTTACATTAAGAACGACCACACTACCATGGAGTCACGTAATGACTCACATAGAATTCAGTCAATGGTATAAACTAGACTAAGTTTAATGTTAACCTTCCTTCGGAGCTATATCATTATAACTTAAAGGCTAAAAGAAATATGGCATGTTATTAGTGTTTGATAAGAGTTATCATGATAGCACTAATAATGAGAATAGTTCTTAATCAATCATAGTGTTTATAATTTACTTGCTTCTAAGGAATTTTAAACATGGGACTGGGTGTTGCATATATTATATTATGGTTTTATTTAGGTTCTATATTATATGTTTATATGCTAAATTGATATTGTCCAGTTTACTTATTATGTTCATGTTTATTTTTTTCAGATTTGATTATGGCATCATTTACCCTATTGTTACTATTCTTAATCAAAATAAACTGACTGGATCCAACCATGTTGGCTATAAAAGAAATTTGGACATTGATCTTACAGTTGAAGAGCACAAATATGTGCTTACTCAACCATGTCCTAACTTTCCTTCATTAGATGCTCCTCTTGTGGAAAAACAGCGATATAATCCTTGGCAAAAATCTAATGAGATATCCAAGTGCTACATCCTAACATTTATCTCAAATGTTCTACAGCATTAAATGCAGGATGTAGAACTAGCTTCGGACATTATGCTAAATCTGAAAAAGATGTTTGGTGAGCAAGGCTGTTCTGCAAGGTAAGAAACCATGAGGCAAATTTATAATACCAAAATGGCTGAAGGTAGTTTAGTAAGGGAGCATTATCTTACAATGATCTCTAATCTGAATACACTGAAAGTTTTAGGTGCCGATATTGATGGAGAATCCCAAATGGATCTGATACTCCAATCACTACTGAAAACATTCAAAGAATTCAAACTCAATTATAATATAAACAAAAAGATGTATTCATTATCTGAATTAATGAATGAGTTGGTAGTGGCAAAAGTCATCCTTGGTACTTCTAGTGTTGAAGCCAATATGGATGAAGCTTCTTCTTCTCATCCTAAGTTGAAAGGCAAAGGTAAGAAGAACAAGAAGAAGAAGGAATTTGCCAAGTAAGATGATAAACAAATTGCCTTGGCAAAAGTCATCCTTGGTACTTCTAGTGTTGAAGCCAATATGGATGAAGCTTCTTCTTCTCATCCTAAGTTGAAAGGCAAAGGTAAGAAGAACAAGAAGAAGAAGGAATTTGCCAAGTAAGATGATAAACAAATTGCCTTAAGGGTTGCTAATAAAGGAAAGAAGATCAAAGGAAAGTGTTTCCACTGTGGTGAAAAAGGACATTGGAAGAAGAATTATCCAAAATTCAAGGCTGCCAATAATAAGGGTGTGAAAAGGTCATTCCTCCTTGAAATATGTTTAGTACAAAATCCCACAGATTCCTAGTGTGTGGATTCAGGTTGTACTAATCATATCTGTAATTCTTTGCAGGGGTTCTAGGAGACTAGAAAGCTTAATGGGGGGGAATCATTTCTTACTTTGGCTAATGGAAGCAGAATTCTGGTTGTAGCTGTTGGAATTGTTAATTTATGCTTTGAGTCTAGAGTTTTAATGTTGGAAGATTGTTTGTATGTACCTAATGTTCGTAGAAATTTAATTTCTGCAACTTATTTAGGTAAACATGAATATTGTGTTATCCTTAAATACAATGTTGTAATAAAGAAGGATAAAATGTTTATCTATTCTGGCAATATTGTGGATAGTCTTTATATTTTAATTCTTGATAAGCATGAATTATATAATTCTAAATTAGACAATGATTCTCATGTAAAATCATTAAAAAGAAAGTTTCCTTCTACTAATGAAGAATATATTTGGCACTTGTGTTTGGGTCATATTAATCCAAACAGAATTCAAAGACTGATCAAAGATGGAATCCTAAAGCCTTTAGAATTTGATAAATTTTCAGTTTGTGAATCTTGTTTAGAAGGCAAAATAACCAAACGACCTTTTAATGCAAAAAGTAGAAGAGCCTAAGAGTTGCTTGAATTAGTTCGTACAGATGTATATGGTCCTATGTCAACCCAAGCAAAAGGAGGTTATGAGTATTTCATCACTTTTACCGATGATTACTCAAGATATGATTATGTGTATTTAAGGAAACGGAAATCCGAAACCTTTAAAAAGTTCAAAGAGTTTAGAGCTGAAGTTGAGAATCAATTAGGTAAACGCATAAAAGCCATTCGATCTGATCGTGGTGGTGAATACTTTCTTGGGGTTTTCAAGGGTTACTTAACTGAAAATGGGATTGTATCTTAATTGACTGTACTTGGAACTCCTCAACAAAATGGTGTAGAAGAAAGAAGGAGTAAGACTCTTTTAGAAATGGTTAGGTTCATGATGAGTTACTCAACTTTACCGATTTCTTTTTGGGGTTATGTCTTAAACACAACAATATATCTTTTGTATTTAGTTCCATCAAAATATTTTCCCAAAATACCCATGGAATTGTGGAGTGAGTGTGAGCCTAGTATGAAATATCTTCACATTTGGGGTTGTCCTGCACATATGTTAAAAGAGAAGTCTAATTAATTGGAACCAAAATCAGAAGTGTGTTTGCTTGTAAGTTATCCAAAAAAAAAACTAGGGGTTATTTATTCTATAGTCTAAGGATAACAAAGTTTTTGTTAGTACAAATGCTAAATTTTTGGAATATGACTATATGAATAATTTTACTGTTAGAAGTAGAGTTGTCTTGGCTGAAATAAATGAACTTGTAATTAAACGACTAATGGATATAACTAGGAATGATATGTTTGTATTAGATACACCACAAGATTCTACTTATGAGATGTCTAATACACACGTTTCTCGTCGTAGTAGGAGAATTGTTTGGCTTCCTATAAGATTTATAGGTTTGGGGGAAATTTATAAAGCTATCTCAAAAGAGACTGAATCGGGTTCCTACACTTATGAGGAAGTAATGAATGATATAGATGCACATCATTGGGTCAAAGTTATGAAATCTGAATTAGATTCAATGTATTCCAATCAAATTTAGGATCTTGTAAAGGTGCCTAATGGCATTAAACCTGTTGGTTGCAAATGAGTTTACAAGAGGAAGAGATGGATAGATGGAAATGTCGAAACCTTTAAAGTAAGGCTAGTGGTGAAAGAGTATACACAAAAAGAACGTATTGATTATGAAAAAACTTTTTCACCAGAAGCAATGCTTAAATCTATCAAAATTCTCTTATCTATTACTGTTCATTATGATTATGAGATTTAACAAATGAATGTCGAGACTGCTTTTCTAAATAGCAATCTTGAAGAAGAAATCTATATGATGCAATCGGAAGGTTTCATAACAAAGAACCAAGAACATATGGTATACAAGTTGAAAATGTCCATTTATAGATTTAAGCAAGCATCTAGGTCATGGAACATTAGATTTGATCAAGCAATCAAGTCATTTGGTTTTAAACAAAATCTTAATGAACCATGTGTGTACAAAAGACATCGAGATAAAGTAGTAATATTCCTAGTGCTTTATGTTGATGATATTCTACTCATTGAGAATGATGTAGGGTTAATGTCATCAGTAAAGGTTTGGTTGTCAAGCCAATTTGATATGAAGGACTTGAGTGAAGCTAACTTTGTTTTAGGGATCAGGCTTTAACGAGATCGCAAGAATAAGATGCTTGGTTTATCACAAGCTGGATATATAAATAAGGTTCTAGAACAGTTTAGCATGCAAAACTCCAAGAAAAGATTGCTTCATTTCAAACATGGAGTTCCCCTATCTGATGGCCAAAGACCTAAGACTCAAGAGAAAGAAAATATGATGAGCCAAGTCCTTTATGCTTCTGCAGTGGGAAGTCTCAAGAGAAAGAAAATATGTCATACTTTGTACTAGACCAAATATCTGTTATTCAATGGGCATGTGTCAACCGATATCAATCAAATCCAGGGTCAAAACATTGGTAAGCTGTAAAGCATATTGTTAAATATCTACGAAGAACGAGAAATTATATGCTTGTTTACCATGATGAGGATTTGATTCCATTGGCTATACAGATTTAGATTTTCAATCTAATCTTGACTTCAGAAAGTCTACTTTAGGCTGTGTGTTCACTTTGGGAGGTGGAGCTATAAGTTGGAGGAGTGTTAAGCAATCTTGTATTGTTGACTCCACCATGAAAGCTAAATATATTGCTGCTTGTGAAGCGGCAAAGGAAGTTGTTTGGCTCAAGAAATTCCTTTCTAATCTTGGTGTTGTAAGAATGGAGCAAGTTCTCATCACATTGTTTTGCGACAATAGTGGAACGGTTGCACAATCTAAAGATCCAAAGGATCATATGAAATGAAAGCACATTGAGAGAAAGTATCACATCATTCGAGACATTGTTGCTTGTGGAAATGTAGAGGTAGCAAAGATTAATAGTTCAACTAATCTAGCAGATCCTTTTACTAAAACCTTACCTCAAAGGACTTTCAAGTCACATTTGGAGGGAATGAAAATTAGGCTAGTGCACAATAGTCTTTAGGGCAAGTGAGAGATTGTTAGGATTAGTGCCCTTAAATCCTATTGTATGATGCTATGTATGACATTATGTATTACATTATGTATGACTTAATGTTGTATTAATAAAATTGTTTTATTATAATTTAAAATAATGATAACATGAATATTGGACATTATCATATAGTCCATGAGATGCATAGTATGTGATTTATGTGAAAAATCACAGAATATATAAATCACAAGTTCTTTATAAACTCAGAATTGTAGTTCGTAGTCGGTGATGAAATTAGACATTTTATCTGTGAAGACTATAACATATCAACTAAGATGATTTGTCTTGATCATGAAAGTAGAGATTTCTAATTGGTATGTTGATATGTTTTAAGAGTTAAGACATATTGAACTGAATCACTGTGAGATTTATTATTCTCCTAACGACTGTCAAATGAATAATAAATCTCACGACTTAGAAAATATTTCCTTGAGATAAGTTTAATGGGTTTGTTATTCATAATGTTAGGCCTAACTACTTTAGTAAATAATTACTAAAGTATACATTTATGAAATTGAATTTTATAAATATATGATAAATGACTTAAAGGATTAAACCGGGTACTCAAAAATTAAGATGTAGTAATTTACAAAGTGGCAATCTACATTTATAACTTTGTATTATTACGAATATTTCATGAAGGGGTTGCGTGTACAATTAAGTCTTGGGATATAATTTATTAATAAGGCCTAAAGTACAATTATATTTATATAGTGGTATTAAATATAATTAATGGTAACTTTGGACTTTTCAAGAGTTGACAGAAAAGCCCAAAGTCCATTAGAGTTAGTGTCTTATTTGTTCCCTTTTGGTCTTACTCCAAGCCACATACTAGAGCCTAATTGGAAAGGTCCAAAAGGCTAACTCAATTAGATAATCAGTTATAAGGAGAGAAACGTACTGAATTTTTATAAGAACAAGAAATGGTGTGTATATGAGTGTGAGACACTCTTTTATTCTCTTTTTGAAAACTGATTAAGAGACCACACTTCTTGGGCATAAAGTAGAATTGGAGTGAAGATTAAAAGTGTTCCCAAGTAATTCTGATTTTTGTTTTTAATTTCACCACACCAAGATACGCTTTCTTGTCCTTATATTCTGAAATTTACATAGTACATGTTATCCATTGCGAATGAAGTAAATCCGTTAACTTTCTGTTGTGTATGTTTTGTATGTGATACAAACATGTAATTTTCCATCATAACCATCCTCGGGTATTTGCTCATCCTCAGACGTGGCCCATAACCAAATAAATGCACTCAGTTTGCCTATCCTTACAATAATTATATCACAAATATGTTCTTCAAAAAAAAATATCACAAATATATGATATAATAAAATTAAGCGTTCACATTAAGGACATAATAAATAAGATACAAAATAAGTAATTGTTTGGTAATGTAACTCAAATAACAGTTTTCAGCGTTTAAATACTGAAAACTATGGTAAAAAAGAAAAAGAAAAAGTGTTTAGTAAGGGTGTATTTTTTTTAGAGTGTTTGAACAACATTGCTCAATTTAGGGTGTTTAAAGTTTAAACACTGATTTTAGAAAACTTTTTTTACTAGTTTTCAGTTTTTAAACAATGTTAATCAATGACATTGTTGTAAATATTTTGAACAACCTATGCTCCACATGATTAGACAAGTCAGCAACAAAATTATCTCTCCTCTAATAAAAAATAATAAAGTTGTACTGGATTCAGCTTTTTAAAAATAAAATACATGCATATCAAACACATCCTAAGCCATTTGTTTCAAGGTATTAAAAACACATTTGAAAGGAAATAAATATAAATAACTTTATAAAATTTGTTATAAATATTAACTTTCCACCCATATGTTTAACAAACACAACATGGAACAATAAAAATATGATTGCTGTTGTTTTATGTATTTTTTTTAAAATAAAATTTCTTTGTTAATTCATGGTTTTTCTTAGTATGAAGTTTTACTTCACATCAAAAATATAAATTTGTAAATACACATATTGTTATATAGGTGTGTGGAAAATATTAAAAAAAAAAAAAAAAGATTTATGAGCTACATTGTGAGGCAAGCAATATTCAAATTATACAAAAACCATAGCTAGGAAAATTAAAACAATCCACAATGTAAATAAAAATATAAAAACAATATGTTTATGTATAACCATGTAAATACTGAAGCATGGAATTTGAAATATTGATTTTATGGTTTTTAAGTGATGTTAATTGAAGCTGGGTAATTTAATATTTTTAAGGTGGGTTTAATTTACATTAGCAAACAAAGTTTGAGGCAAGTGTTTATGCACCAAAAAAATTTCTAGACTTACAAGACTAAATTATAATTAGTTTTTTTAGAAGAAAATTATAATTAGTTAAATAAATGTATATAATCCAAATTTGGATATCTTCTAAAGGTTCATTGTTCATCTTTTCCAAAACATGTATTGATTCAAACAATCTAAGCCATCAACATAAGAAAAAGAGAAAAATTGATTTTTTAGAAACTCAAGAAATTAGGACTATAACCTGAAAAGGGAAAATGTTGGGTTTAAGTGGTCCTAAAGATTTAAACTCTACTAAATTTTTCAAAGTGTCAACTACTAATATAATTTCAAGAGTATTAATAAAATATTTTATTTTATAATTACTACTTGTAACACATTCTCTCATTAATATTATTTAAAAAAAATAGCGTAATTTTTACATACATAGTTATATATATATATTTATATATTCTCAGTTTTTTTACTTTAATAGAATAGTCCATAAATTTTATTCTAAAGTCGTGCAACGCACCATACTTTAAATAGTATTAAAATAATTTGGTAGGAAACAGAAAACTAACTAGTATGGAACTGTAAAGTTAATTAGACTGAAATGGGCATGGAATCACGCCTAAGGGAGGCAAGTCAATCATTCAATTAATTGGTCTGGAACTGAAAAGTCAATCAACCATTAATCCACACTATTGCTACTGACATTACGTCCAATTAAGCAAGATCAGCCCTATCAATAGCATGGATTAAATTTATTACGCATTCATCTTCCTTTAGGCCAAGCTTGGAATGCCTTGTTTTAGAATCAACCCAAAATCTCTTGAATCAACCCATTAAGAGAGAGTTTGGATAGCATTTAATTTGGGCGTTTGTGCATTTTGTTGAAAAAATGTGGGTCCCACGGCACTGTTCACAGACCCACAAAAGTCATCCAAACACAAATTTCAATATAAATTTGAGTCCTCCAACACTATTTACACATTTAAAATTTATTTTGCTGTAGTGTTTTTAGTTTTCAACAAATAAGTGGTATCAAAACACACCCTAAGTGCTTCTTTGATCTTCTTGGATCTTGCTCTAGTAATAGGCCTAACTGGAATATGTAATGGATCCTTAATGGTGCTTGTTTATTCTCATTATTTATATTCCTGAATCCATTTAGCATCAATTGAAATATATATATATATATATATATATAATTTTAATTTTCACAATTCAATATTTACATGGTTACACATAAACATAAACATTGTGTTTTTTTATTTACATTGTTGAATTATTATTTTTCCCTTTTGTTACTTATTTATATAATTCAAATTATATGAATGTCACATGGTAAAAGTCATATATCTTATTTAGTTTTTTTTTTTTTTTTTTTGAGAGAGAGTTTCAACCTATAGCGTCCGCTCCTGATAATAGCTTTTTATTATTAGACCAAGACACCAATCAATTTTTTGTGTAGGCAGGAATTAAAGCCTAGATCTCTTATACAACTATCAGAAACTTTACCAGTGGAGCTAATTAGAACCCACATATATCTTATTTAGTTAAAATATATTTAAATATACTTTTTCTAGACATTCACACATATAAATACACATAACAACAGAATTTATGTGCATCAGTGTACGTATGCATTTATATATTCCACGCACATATATGACAATATATGTACGTATACATTTATATTTTTCATGTGTTTTTGTTTGTGAAGAAAACAATCATATTTTTATTGTTTTATGCTAAACTTATTAGTTAATAAACAATCCTACCAAAGTGATTAGGGAGGGAGTTAATTGAAAAAGGTGCAAACTTTATTGGTCTTTGTATACTTTTAGTGATGAGAACTAACAAGCACCGTTAAAGGATCTATTGCATGTTCCAGTTTGGCCTATTACTAGAGTAAGATCCAAGAAGATCAAAGAAGCACTCAATAGGCTAATTCAAGAGATTTGGGCTGATTCTAGAATGGGGCATTCCAAGCTTGGCCCAAAGGAAGATAAAAGCGTAATAAATTTAACCCAAGTAATTAATAGGGCTAATCTTGCTTAATTGGGCGTAATTTCCGTAGCAAAGGCGTGGATTAATGGCAAATTGACTTTCTAGTTCCATACCAATTAATTGGCTGATTGACTTGCCTTCCATAGGCGTGATTTCCTGGCAAAAATGGGCAAATGCCCATTTCACACAAAAAATTTAGCATTTTGCTCTCTTTCCCAAACTAATTAGGGAAATGCCCTAATTTTGAAACTCAATTTGTCAAAAATCGAGGCTGAGGCGATCAAACTTAAAAAAAAAAAAAAAAAAAAAAAAATTGCATGAAACTCGAGTTTATGGAGCTCAAGTTCCATGCAAAAACGTCGCTATAGGGCTCCATGAACGCAGCTATAGGTATGGGGCGATCAAACTTAAAAAAAGCAGCTTTTTTGCGTGGAACTCGAACTCCATGCAATTTTTTTTTAGTTTGATCGCCACATACTCGATTTTCTACAAATCGAGTTTCAAAACAAAGGTATTTCCCTAATTAGTTTGGGAAATGGGGCAGAACGCTGGTTTTTTTGCACGAAAAGGGCATTTGCCTATTTTGGCCATGATTTCCTTGCCCATTTCAATCTATTTTTTAGCACGGAGGAGCTGCTAATTTCAAACCAAATCAGCCTTAATTTTAGACTTCTATTATTTAGTCCTTTTTTTTTATTTTCTTTCCTATTTTTGGCATGCACTCATTGTTATTGAGGGATTAATTTTGGAATGAAAATCAAGACAAACGTGAGGTTTGCTTCTTCTATTGGTTCTTCAAAGGACTTGTGAACTTATCAAGGATTCTTCCTTGTGGCATTCAAATTTGATTCCTTCAATTAGTGATTCAATTATAATCATTAGGACGAGGTTTGTTACTATATACCTTTGGTTCGCGATTCATTTATAGACATTGGGTCGGAGTTTTCTATCAAAAATTTGAATTTTAGCTTTCTTGGGAAAATATTCCAATATTGTTTGTTGGGTCTCAAAGCGTATCAATTGAGGTTTGCATCATTTAGTTTTGAAAAGCAACTAGTCGAACATTTAAAACTCCATGGTTTCTAAATTGTGTTACACGTGTATAATTTTATGATTTCTAAATTGTGTTACACATGTATAATTTTATGGTTTCTAAATTGTACAATGATCAAACAATTACTCATGACACAAACATCATAGATTTTTCAGAATTAGTGTCTTTAAAAGGGAGCAAAATAGGGAGATAATCAAATATTATGACACATTCCCGATATTGAAGTCCACACCATTTTGATATTTTCCATACCATTGACAAGCGGCATGCTTAAATGTTTGTAATTGATTTATTATTAGATTATCTTCAGATGCATACTTGATTATACTAATAAAAGAAGAAAATAGAATGTTTTTAATCATTTTTTTAGAAACATGTTTTTAATCATAGTAACTAATGCAAATGTAAACTTTGTTTTAGCATGTTATCATATAAATTGCATGTTTGTAAGTGTTCCTTATTATGAGATTATCTTCACGTGCATGATTCTACCAATAAAATAACAAAATAGATTGTTTTTAATCAATATAACTTATGCAAATGTACACTTTGTTTTAGCAATGCAATATATCTATTTTTTTTTTTTTACAAAATGAGACTTTGAACATATGAATGAAAGTAATTTGATATAACGCTCAAAAAAGATTAACAATTTTTTTTCTTGAATAGTATTTATGAATTTTATTATAAGTGTATTATTAAAATATGAATTTTGGAAGCATAAAAATTTTCCATAAATAAATACTGTAACTAGATCGAATTACGCTCAAATATATGACATACTAAAAAATAAATATAAATTTATGATTCCATTTAGCATCAATTGAAAATATATAAATTCTCACTATTCAATATTTACATGATTATGTAGGAAAAACATAGTTCTATCACATACAAAATATACACAGCAGAAAATTAATGGAGCTACTTCATTCGTAATTGATAACATGTACTATGTAAATTTCAGAATTTAAGAATATGAGAGTGTACTTTAGTGCGGTGAAATTCAAAATCAAAGATTAGAAGTATTTAGAAACATTTTTAATCTTTACTCCAATTCCACTTGTGCCCAAGAAGTATGGTCTTACAATCAGTTTATATGTATGTGTTCAAGGGTGAATAAGAGAGTGGCTTACACTCACATACACACCATTTTATTCAATCATAAAATTTTGTATGTTTCTCTCATTATATATAACTTATTATCTAATTGGGCTAGCCTTTTGGGTCATTCTAATTGTGTTTTAGTATATGGCATGGAGTAGGACCAAAAGGGACAAAATAAAATACTAGCTCCAATGGGTTTTAGGCCTTTCTATCAATTCTTGACACGCTCAAAATTACCATTAATTATATTTAATACCACTATATAAATATAATTGCACTCTAGGCCTTATTAATAAATTCTATCCCAAGGTTTTATTATACATGCAACCCCTTCAAAAAAATATTCGTAGTAATACAAAATGATGAATGTTGACTGTTACTTTGAAGATTATTACATTTTAATTCTTGAGTACCTGGTTAATCTTTTAAGTTATTCATCATATATTTATAAAATCCAATTTCATAAATATATACTTTAGTAACTTCTTACTAAAGTAGTTATGCCTAACATTCTAAATAACCAAACCCATTAAACTTATCTTAAGAGAATAATTTATACCTTCATTAAGAAATTATGAATTCATCCTTGAGAATATATGTTCCATCCACATTAAATTCGGTTGCCCAACATACTGAGATTTTGATTGTGACGTTAAATCTCACTCCTGATATATCAAAGTAACCTACACTTCATGATCAAGTTCATTATTCTCTTAAGATTGAGAGTTTATGTAAATAGAAGTCGTAAGATTAATAATTCATTTGACAGTCGTTGGTAGAATAATAAATCTCACAGTGATCTAGTTCAATATGTCTTAACATTTAAAACATATCAACATATCAACTCTTCCATGATTAAGACAAATCATCTTAATTGATATGTTATAATCTTCACAAATGAACTGCCCAATTTCATCACTAATTATGAACTAAAATTCTAAATTTACAAAGAACTTGTGATTTATATGTTCTGTGACTAACTCACATACTATGCATCTCATAGACTATATGATTATGTCCAAATATTCATATTACCATTATTTTAGATAATAATAAAAAAAAAATTTATTAATTACAGCATAATGTCATACATAGCATCATATAATAGGATTTAAAGGGCACATATCCTAACAGGTTAAACATAAATAGTTGATATTTTTATTTATATTGTTCAATGTTTTTGTTTTTCATTTTTGTTATGATTTTTATATAATTGAAATTAGATGAATATCACATGGTAAAGTTCATATATTTTATTTAGTTATAATATAATTAAATATATTTTTGATAGACATGCATACATATAAATGCACTTATATTATCAATATTATTTATATATTCCACACACATATATAATGATATATTTATATATGTATGCATATATTAATATTTTACATTTTTTTTATAGAGTTTTAACCTATAACGTCTGCTTTTGATCATTGTGCTATTAATTGTCAAACCAAGACACAAATCGATTCTTGGTATAAGCATGCAGGGATTTTTATATTATCAATATTATTTATATATTCCACACACATATATAATGATATATTTATATATGTATGCATATATTAATATTTTACATTTTTTTTATAGAGTTTTAACCTATAACGTCTGCTTTTGATCATTGTGCTATTAATTGTCAAACCAAGACACAAATCGATTCTTGGTATAAGCATGCAGGGATTTTTAACTCTAGATTTCTTATTCAACCATCATAAACTTACCAGTTGAATTAATTGGAACCCACGTTTTCCATGTTTTTTGTATGTGAAGAAAACAAACATATTTTTCTTGTTTGATGCTCAACTTATTAGCAAATAAATAATCCTACCATGAATATTTTTTTATGGGATAACGCTATTTTAAATATTATAATTATTTTAAACAAAATCATAGTACTTAAGGCTGAATCGTACTTAATGCTATTTTAAATATTATTAATTATATTGCAGTTCTTTTATTTTTTTTAAGGATAATTATTGCAGCTTAAATATTAATCATCAATAAATTTTTATTTAATGTTATTGTCTTTATTATGCAAAAAACAAATTGCTTTGTTCTTTCATTTCTCTATTATTTTTGTGTACTTTCATTAATTATTTTGTTTGAAATTATGTTCCATGTGTTTAGTTTGGTTACAATCTCTGAAATATGGGCCAAGCATTACTTTAATCCCTTAAAATTAGAAGAATCTTTTATCGTCCTTGAAATAGCCATCCAAGGTAAAATATAGGAGAAACTACATTGTTGTTCTTTGAAATTTGCCACGTGAGTGCTTTTGACCCCTCATGTTTCAAACAAGCGCTACTGGTCTTTGTAATTTAAAAAATGAGCACTATTGATCTTTATGTTAACTACTCTTTGTCTCAATATCTATTTAACTAACAGAACAATGATATAATGTTTTTTTAAGTGATGTCCAAATTTCTTTAATTAAAAAAGTACACTTATAGAGAGAGGGAGAGAGAGTTGATCCCTAATCCACACAACGTCTCTACCTCACAAATCGTCTAGCTTAATTGAACATATAATTTCGAAATCGTAGATGAGGATTACACTATTTATGTATAAAAACAAAAAATATTAAGTTGGTTTGTATTATATTTAATACCTTGTCAGTTGTCATGTTTGTGTGATAGATGAGACTTTTTTTCTTTTCTTTTTTAGAATGATAGATGATGAACTTAGTTGCAATTTCATTACAAATGGTTTTAATGATGTCTTTGACATCAATAATGTTGGAATCATTATACAGCGCAGCGGAAGGAAATATGTACAAAATATAAACGGATCTACTTCATACATACAAGTTAACATGGGCTATTTAAGTTTCAGAATTATAGACAAGAGAGTGTACCTTGGAGCGGTGAATTTCAAAACTTGAAGAACGGAAGCACTTGGGAATACTTTCAATCTTCACTCCAATTCCACTAACGCCCAAGATGTGTGGTCTCTCAATCAGTTCCAAAGGGAGAATGAAAGTGTGTCTCACACTCTCTCTTTTTCTCTCTGAATTTTCTACAGAAAAATTCTGCGTGTTTCTCCCTTTGTATCTAACTGAGTATCTAATTGGGCCGGCCTTTTGGGCCTTTCCAATTGGGCTTAAGTGTGTGGCTTGGAGTGGGACCAAAAGGGACCAATAAGACACTAGCTCCAATGGGCCTTGGGCTTTTCTGTCAACTCTTGACAAGTCCAAAGTTACCATTAACTATATTTAATACCACTATATAAATATAGTTGCACTCTAGGCCTTATTAATAAATTATATCCCAAGACTTTATTATACATGCAACCCCTTCATAAAATATTCATAGTAATACAAAGTCATGAAAGTAGACTGCCACTTTGTTTATTACTACATTTAATTTTTGAGTACCCGGTTTAATTCTTTAAGTTATTCATCATATATTTATGAAATCCTATTCCATAAATATATACTTTAGTAACTCCTTACTAAAGTGGTTAGGCCCAACTCTCTGAATAACAAACACATTAAACTTATCTCAAGGGAATATTTTATATCTCCGTTAAGAGACTATGAATTCCATCTTGAGAATATATGTTCCATCAACACTAAATGTGGCTGCCCAACATACTGAGATTTTGACCTTAACCATAGATCTCACTCCTGATATATCAAAGCAACTTACACTTCATGATCAGGTCCATTATCCTCTCAGGATTAAGAGTTCATGCAAATATAAGTCGTGAGTTTATTATTCAATTGACAGTCGTTAGGAGAATAATAAATCTCTCACTCGAGTCAGTTCAATATGTCTTAACTCTTAAAACATATCAACATATCAACTAGAAATCTCCATTTCCATGATCAAGACAAATCATCTTAGTTGATATGTTATAGTCTTCGCAGATGAAATGCCCAATTTCATCACCGACTACAAACTATATTTTTGAGTTTACAAAGAACTTGTGATTTATATCTTCTGTGACTAAATCACATAAATCACATACTATGCATCTCATGGATTATATGATAATGTCCCAATATTCATGTTACCAATATTTTCAAATAAAAATACAACTTTATTAACCAAAACATTAAGTCATACATAATGTCTAAGATAATAAAATACATAGCATCATACAATAGGATTTAAGGACACATATCCCAACAAATAATGCAGGACTCGTGATCCAAAACCTTTGTCCAAGAGATTCTATGGTTGGTCTCGAGTTAAAAGACTAAAAGGAACAACTTGAACTTAAAAGTAGACTTGTGAATGGAGCTGTTCAACTGTTACAAACCCATAGGTAGAATTCACCATTGAAAACTGACTTGCAACGGGAGGGTGCCCAAAAGCTTATGAACACATGGTTAAGCTTATATTTAATCCATGTGAGACATTAGGATTATAACATAAACTATGCTCTGCAGTTTGTGAGGCAGAGCCGTCACATGGGCCGAAGCCTACATGGGTTAGAGCTTAGTTATCTCTCTATCACTCTCTGTCAAGTTAAGCATCATATTCAAAATATTGGACATAATTTGGGAAAACCCATATTAAAATGCATTGTCCATTAAACCAATACATGTGTAATTGTTTTAATTAAAAAAAAGTTGTCATCATCACATGAAAAGATGTCGCGTCATTGTTTAGTTAGTTATATAAGCATTAAGACTAGCGATTACTAAAATAGAAGGACCAATAATGCATATTTTTGAAACCCCAGAAATTAATAGCGCTCATTTGAAACTCAATGGACAAAAAGGCTCGCGTAGCAAACTTCAAAGATTAGCAGTGTAGTTTCAAGTTTCAACTAAAATAAATTCTATATTCTTTTTTTTTTTTTGTGTGTAAATGTGGGCTATGTTTAGTTGAAATTGGATGAAACCTCTCTCTCTCTCTCTCTCTCTCTCTCTCTCTCTCTCTCTCTCTCATATTTTAAAAAGAAATTCCATCTTCTCATCATGGATTTTTTAAAAATCATCTCTTGAAAATCAATCATTATTAAACTACTCTTTTCTCTTTTGTCCATAAACTTATTCCCACGTTGTCTATTTAAGGTAAATAATCTTATTTATTAGTATCATATATAATTCTTAACTTTTAATTTTTCATCCCAAAAACGAAAGTTTAAAGTAAGAAATTTAAAACATTGAATTTTTTTTTTTTTTTTGAGTAAGTTATAATATTGAAAGTGAACATATATATTAGCTTTTTTTTTGGGATTAAACATAAGAAAAAAAATATCATTCAAACTTGTTATATTATGTCTTGTATTGTATCAAACTGATTTTGAATTGAAATAACCCTAAAATAAAAGAGTGAAACCCGCTTCTCCATTCTCTTATAAGTATAACTCATTATTTTCATCATAAACTTATATGAAATTGTCTTGAATGAATAATGAATGAAAGTGAATGTTTTTTTCCCCAAAAATTAGGGTTTTAAAACATCTTGCTATTTATGAATGCAACACTTTCCTTTGCTTGTTAAGACTACAAATACTCCACATTAAAAAAAAAAAAAAAAATGTTTTTTTAAGTCTTATGGGGAAACCTTGGTATTTGAAAATTTTAAGTTACAAAAGTCAATCTAGTGAGATTTATCACATCTAAATCAAACAAAACTAAAAAGTCTATAAACCCTTTTTTTTAACTAAACTAAACTTGATGCCTTAAAATATCCTAAACCTAGGTTGGCTTAACAAACCTAAGTGTAGGTTTTACTCACTTGAAATATCTTTCGAGTGAACATCTTTATTTTTTTCTTAATTCATGTTATACAAGACGTCTTTAGTGATTTTTTAATCCCCCTAATTAGAGGTTTCATCTATTATGGAATCTACGTGTGGGTGTTTTTCTTTTAAATTTACCAAGAACTAACCCACTAGTTGCTACCCCTAAATTGAGGCAAAATGGCGATAGGAACCAAAGTTCCAAAACAATGTAGATATTGCACTTTCTTGTTTTCTTTTTAAAATTTTTTTTCATAATGTACCTATCTCTATAAGTTGAGGGATAATATCAAAATAGGCCACCGCTAAAAATCTTGTAACTTACTTAATTAACACTTCCTCACACTACAAGAAATTTGGGTTTAAGTGGCATTATTTTTAGCAATGTTTTTAAATTCACACGCTATAAGTGGTGTACTGTGACTTTTTGGAAAACGCCTCTAAAGAGTGAGCCTTTAGCGAAGGTTTTTCAAAAAACGTCACTGTAGCCCAAAACAATAGCAGTGTTTCTTAAAATGCTGCAACACGTATAGTTTTAGTAGTGCATATCTGGTTTATAGCGATGTTTTAAGTAGTAATTGAAGACAGCATATTTCAAAAAAAAAAAAAAAAAAAAAACTCTATAGCGTTGCTATATGTTCCCTCATCTTTTCAACGTTTCACCAATAGTTTCATTTCCCACCCTTTTTTCCTCCTCCTTTTTTTCCTACACTTTCTTTTTTCTTTATTTTCTTTTGTTCACTTCATGTCCCACTTCTTCTTTTCTTTCTTTACTTGGTGTGTCCCACTTCTTTCTTTCTTCACTTTGTGACCCACTTTCTCCAATGCCGCCACACCTTTTTTCCCTTCATGCTGCCACCCTTAGCCGCTCCTAGCCACTGCCCTCACTACCGCCGTAGCAACCCCGACCCACCATCGTCATCTGCTTTCTAGCCACCACCTATTGCCACCGCCATAGCCACCACAGCCGTCGTCAACCTCCACTCCCACCCACTACCACTGCCATACTCTTTTCCCTCTTTTTTGTTGTTCAAGTTTCTTTAGAGTGTAAGTCTTTGTTTTTGGCTTATGAGTTTGCTTTGATTTGGTTTTTCTTTAATGGGTCATGGAGCTTTTGTGCTAATTATTGCTCTTTTTCTGTTTTGGTTGGAAAGTTTTTGTTGTTCAAGTTTCTTTAGAGTGTAAGTCTTTGTTTCTAGTTTATGGGTTTGCTTTGATTTGGCTTTTCTTTAATGGGTCATGGAGTTTTGTGCTAATTTTTGCTCTTTTTCTGGTTTGGTTGGAAATTGATTTAGAAAACTCTTATTCAAATTTGACTTCTTGAGCAAAAGGACCTAAGGATCAAGGACCGAATCATTTTAAGTTTATGTACAAGTTTGTAAATCTTGTATTTTTTTTTTTTAGGGAGCCTAACCCCACCCATACGTATAGCCAAGGGTGGGCAAAGGGAGCATGACCCCACCCAAGGTCCCTCATTTCCCAATATTTAAAAAGAAATTATATTCTGATTTTTAATTAATATTTCAAACTCAAAGTTTGTTTTTATCGAAAGTACTTTTTAACTCCCCTAATGTTTCGATACTTTTTAACTCCCCTAATGTACTCTAGTTAAAAAAAAAAAAAATCTCAAAATGGTATATTATATCAATATCTCCTAACTATTGTGCATAATTGTATATATTATTTAAAAATAAATCTTTTACAATGATCTATATTTTTTAAGTTATTTTGTGATCAAATCACCGACTCTGATAGTTGGAAATGTTATTTAAGATAGAAAAAACAAATATTGATACTTTTAAGTTAATTCAAAATAAAACATCATACATCTTTTAAAATCAAGGCATACATAAGACATTTTAAAATAGGTGAAAATACACTTTTGGTTCCTACATTTTGGGCCGATTCTCATTTTGGTCTCTAAATTGATTTTATTACTAATGTAGTCCCTAAAAAAAGAAAATCAATTTTATTTTGATCCCTGCTGTTAACCCTCTAACAGAAAAGTCCTACGTAACAGACGAAGTACATAGATGGCATGTTAGATGTTGACATGACTAATAAAATAATAATAAAAATACCACATCAGCATTTTTTAAATAAAAAAGCCACCTCAGAAAATTAAAAAACAAAATAATGAAATAAATTATATTTTAAAACATTAATTGAATTTTTTGTTTTTGTTTTTGTTTTTTTTTTTTTTTTTGCTTTTCATTATTTCTTTGGAAAAACATTTCTTCTTCTTCCCTGGAGCATGTACTTTGTGTTTTTCACCAAATCAAGACAAACCCAACTAGCCAACACTCATAATCAATCTCAGCACAGAAGATTCTAACACATTCAACATTGGAACTTCTAGTAAATCAAACTCATAAATCCAAGAAACAAACACAGAAGAAGTCCAGAAAAACATATAAATTAGCAAACCCCACCACCATCACCAATCAAACCCATACCACCATCGCTAGAAAAACCCAACCCCCTAGAAACCCAGAATATGTTCTTCCCATTCTTCCTAGAACATGACTATTTATGTTCTTGAAACCCAGCAAACCAATCAACCAAAACCAATACGAAAGCCATCAATCTGAGATTAAACTGATCAAACCCATATGAAAAAAAAAATCAAAACCAATAAACCAATCATACCCATATGAAACCAAAACCATATCAAACTCATCAAATCCATATGAAACCAAAACCAAATCAAACCCATCAAACCAATCAACCCATCTATCACCCACCACTGCCGATCTCAACCTCACCCACTAATCAACTCATCGATGTAGCTTCATAAGACATTAGATATAGCTTCACCAAGTTGCCACCACCTTGCGCATATCGAAGAGAGAGAGTGGTTCAGATTGAGAGAATTAGAGAGGGAAGAGAGTTTTTACCTTCGGTCTTAGAGCTACGGTGGCGCGTGGTGGAGAAGAAAGTCAAGCTGTAACCTTTAACCCTAACGATGAAGAGAAAGAGAATTTGAGATCAAAGAGTTTTTAGGGATTTGATGGGTTTGAATTAAAAAGATAAAGGAGTGAAGTGTGAGATTCCTATTGGCTTTTTTAAAAAAATTATTTACTTTTAAAAAAAATTATTATTGTTTTATAGTTTACATTTTTGTGTTCTTTGTGATATGGGTTTGTGTTCTTAGCTTCTTGTGAGATTTGAATTCATGTTCTTTTGATTTTTTCTTTTCAAATTTGAATCTATGTATTTTTATGTATTTAATTTTGTTTTTATGTTTTTTAATTTTTTTTAAATTGAGAAATTAATTTTTTAAGATTAGATGCTAACATGGATGCTGACATAGTATTTTTCTTATTATTTTATTAGTCACGTCAGCATTTAACATGCCATTTATGTACTTCGTATGCCATGTATGACTTTTCTGTTAATGGGTTAACGACATGGACCAAAATAGAATTAATTTTCTTTTTTTAAGGACTACATAAGTAGCAAAATCAATTTAGGGACCAAAATGAGAAACGACCCAAAATGTAGGGACCAAAAGTGTATTTTCGCCTTTAAAATTTAAGCGATTGTTTTTTTTTACTTGTTTTAAAATATATATATATATATATATATACTAACTCTAATATTAGTCTTGAAAAAAAAAGTTGAAATCAAACATGAAAAAACAAAGTATAACTTACAAAATAATTCTATATTAATCAAATATTTTGTTCAATAAATCAAGTACTTTTTTATTATATTAACAAATATTTTTCTAAATTAAATTTTCTTCAATATTTTATCTCCCAAACCAAAATTTTGGCTCTACCGGTGCTTGTTCTAGTGTTTATAATGAAAACTTCTTAGTTTAAAACTTTAAATCTCACGGTTAATGAGTAGCATTAAAACCATATTTTCCTAATCCTAAGTGCATTGAAAAATAATAATCATATGATTTTTTTTTTTTTTTTGAGATTTTATAGTGCGAATGATTACTTTTCTTTATCAAACTAAGATACCAATAAATTTGTTGCATATACGACTAACGAACCCGAAAACTCTTATCACCCAATTATCACCCAATTTTTAATTTTTGATTGATAGATTCCTTAAAAAAAAAAAAAAAAAAAATCTAGTAACGTTGCTACCGCACCACCAACACCAACAAGGCAACAAACAACTCTCCTCTTTACACGCCACGTGTCTCACACCTATTCAGTGACTCACACAAAACAACAAAAAATAAAAATAAAAAAATTCATGAAACTCCAACACGCCAGTTCTAGAGAGTTTTGACCTCGCAACCCAAAGGTCAAACAAAAAACAATCACCTCACTCAAAACAACTGCTCCGTCACAAACCAATAAAACTCATCCACGTGTTATTGTCCACAAAAATATCGACTGCACACGAATATAACCCCCCTCTTTCTCTCTCTCACTCATTGAGGCTATAAATAGCGACCTCGATCTTCTGTTTCCAAATTCTTCTCTCTCTGACACACACAGCCCTCCTTTCCTCTTCGCTTTAGGGTTTCTCTCTCTCTCTCTCGCTCTCTCTCTCTGATTTATTTATTTTTTTATTTTTTTATTTTAAATTCAAAATTTTATATATATTTTATATTTGATTTTTGACGCGAATGTTTTTTATTTCCTTAATTTGCAGGGGGAGCTAAGATAGACAATCTGTGTGTGAACAGGTCAGAGCTCTGTTCCTTAAAAAATCTTTCTTTTTAATGTTTTATGTTTAATTTTTTTTTTTAATGTAATCGGTTTGGTTTGTGTTGTCTGTTGTTTAGGCTGTGTTTGTTTCCTAGGAATTTTTTTTTTTTTTTTAAATATTAAGATTTGGGGTTTATGTAGGTTGAAATATCTGGAGAATTATGTGGGTTTTTGATTTTTTTGGATAATTTGAGAGTTGGGGGAAGCTGGGATTCGGGCCCTGACGGCTTCGTTTGAATCACTAGAAGGTGCCAGTTGAGCTAGCTTTTATCTTTTAGATGATGTATTGGAAGAGCCATAAGGATTGTTATTACATATTTATGTTTTGTGTATATTTATAAGGAGCCATTTGAGCTAGCTTTTTTCTTTTTTGGCAACTTCTTTAATGTATACAAAGCTCGCACTTTTGCGGGGTTTGGGGGGAGAGGATAGAGGTAAATTTATGGGTGTATTGATTTCGTTGTAAAATTCGATAAAAATATGATCTTGGGTGAGGAGAGAGATAGAAACGTTAAGAGAAAAAGATGAAAGCTTTATGTCTGAAAGCATGTTGTAATAGTGAATATGCTAAATAAATAGCGGACATCACTAACCTTAACTAGATGAGTTGTAATTAAGGTTGTGGCCGAAGATGGGGGAGATCTGAGTTGATGTTAAAGTGAATAAAGCCAAGATTAGTAAAAGGTACTATAGAGTTGATTTAGAGCAATATGTAACTCAAAAAAGAACCATAATTGATGATTAGATTAATTTTTGGGAAGTTATCATGTCGAAAGCGGTGATATTTAGTAGGTGATGGCTGAGTAGTCATTAATTAGAGCTAGGCTAGTCTTATATGGGGATTGAGATGGAAGAGGCATGTTTTTCTTAACCATAATTAATGTTATATTGCTGAATTATTGTTAACTTGCAGTATGAGAAAGTATTTTAAAGACAATTGCACAAGTTCTGTATGAAAGTTGTCAAGGTTCTTTGGTTTTTTTATTTTTATCATTGAAGGTCCTTCTGTCTTCCAGTCTAATCTGACGTGTTTTCTTTAGTTGACTTGGCATCCGTGGGTATTTTCTGTTGCATAACCTTGGCCATGTATTAGTGAAGGGTGGTGTGGGTGTTATCTTCTGGATGTCAGCTTTGTATCTTCATGGGTCTTGGCTGGTAGTTTAAGCTAAAGAGATTTCTACAGTTGAGCGAGGCAGTGGCTTTTGGGTGTATTTTTTGGTTGAGCTCCTTTACAGGAGTGGCTCTGTGTATTCTGGACATTCTATTTTCCAAGTTTTTTGTGTAAAATCAAAATCATGGTCAACTTAAAGCCCCCAAATAGCTGCTGCTAGGCAAATCCTTTAAAAAAAAAAGGGTGTGTATACATCCACTGGGTTTTGAACCTGTGAACTTGCCCTCCACCCAGGTCCCAGACTGTGGAAGAAATTACCATTTGAGCTAGAGTTTTTTGGTTACCACTAGAAGAGTCCTGTAATCTAATGCTTAATACTTTCAACCTGTCCAATCAAAACTGTTCCCTTTTTATTCCTATCCCATCTACAGTTGGAGCCTCTCTTCAGTCCTTCCCCTATATCGATTCTAGCCCCAGCCTTAAATCTTTGAAATTATGGGCTATCCTACGTGAATTGAGTTGATGAACATTCTAACCTTGATAAGTCTGCCCTGGCCATAAACACTATTGGGCTAATGAACTCCGACTTAAACGACACATCCTTCTCTCACAAGAATGGGTAGAGGGTGAGATCATGGATTTTCAAAACCTATAAACAGATATAAAAGCATGGAAATTTAGAGGAGGGGAAAAAGGAACATGGTAGACCTCTATTAAGAAGATATACTAGTAGGTCCTATATGGGAAATTCATTAATCATTGGGGAAGGTGTATAGAGGAGGCCTGCATTTGCTGAGTTTGAATTCCTGTTTAGGAGAACTAAATTCAATATTAAGAGGAGAAGAAATGAAGTAAATGGCAAAACTTAGCCACTTGTGTCTCTTCTTTCATAAGGACACTAGGGATTAGCCCTTCTAAACTTGAGAGAAAGAAAGAAAAGGGGAGGGGCAGGGGTGTGCGGGGGGGAGGAGAACCCAAGCATGCACCTCTTGCTGCATTGTAGAAGAGGTGAAGGAGAAATAAAGCTTCTTATTTTTCCTTGTGGATTTGGATTTTGCTCCTTGCGCCTTCTACTTTTGTTGAAAGGTATTTCTTTTATTAGAATTCTGTGTTTAGGATTTCATGTTGGTGATCTGTTTTTGTATTTTTGATTAAAAAAGAAAACTGCTTAGTATCATATTTACTAGTTGCTGCATTCTTGTTTCATTTATAGTGAGATTGCTCTTTCAAACAATAAAATGTTTTGTTCTCTTTGTGTTCTTGTTCTGATCACCTTTTCCTCTTGTTTGTAGTGGGGTGGTGGCGATGGTGATTGTAGATTTGATCTGTTTTCATTTGTTGTTGAATCCACATTTATCTCTTGTGATGGATAGAGTTTTATTCGGACTTGCTAACAGATTGGAAGTTTTATTTTTAATGTTGGTATATTGATACTAAGCATGCTTGCCTTGTGCTCCTAGGATTAATTGTTTTTGTCATGAAGGTATCTTGTTTTAATGGTTAAGGATTCATATCAATTTTGGATAATGTCTGTAACCAATCATGGAAAGGGGGTGAGTTTGAAAATATTCCATGCATTGTGCTGCATCTCACTAATACGGATATCCTAGGAAACTAATTTATGCTGTTGCATATTCTAAGTTCACATCTTCATGTACCTATGTATATTATTGGGTGACCAAGGAGTCCATGTCTCTTTCATTGCATCTTAGGTCTGGATAAGAGTTCACTAGCCATACATTTCTTGTGTCGTGAGTCTTTTTTTCTAACTCTTATCATGATTGGTTGTTCCTGTTGGTAGAAAGGGAAAAGCTTGTGATTTGTTGTATTCTTTACAATTTGATTTGACCTACTATACTCTAGAAAACACAGACACAGGTATAGGTACGGGTATGGGTACGGTACAACAGCATGAGAAATTTATGAGAAATTTTTGAAAAATTATAACGTAAAATGGCCAATACGACACCGGTACGACATGGAGTTGATACCCTAATTGAAGTGTCCATGCCTCCTAGACTATACTATACTGTGTTTGCATGTATTTCCTGTCTGTGCATATTCAAATATGCCCTCTGTGTTTGTGTTTGCACATGGACACATTCATCTTTATGCTGTGCTATTATGTTGCTTGGAAACTGTGAATGTGTCATGGTTGAAAACTTATGTTACTGATGCTGCAGGGAACTTTTAAGAAAATGGAGCACAACGAGACAGGATGCCAGGCACCTCCTGAAGCACCTAAGCTTTGTGCCAACAACTGTGGCTTCTTTGGAAGTGCAGCAACCATGAACTTGTGTTCCAAGTGCCACAAGGACTTGGTTTTGAAGCAGGAACAAGCTAAACTTGCAGCATCTTCTGTTGAGAGTATTGTGAGTGGCAGCTCTAGCTCCAACACAAAGGAGCCTGCTGTTGCTGCTGCTGCTGCTGCTGTTGCTGCTGTAGAGCTGCCAGCTGGTTCACTGAAGTCCATGGTCATTTCAACTGAAGCATCCTCTACTTCGACATTGAATGTGAAGGGTGAGGAAAAGGCGAAGGAAGGTCCAAATAGGTGCAACACTTGCAGGAAACGTGTTGGTCTGACAGGGTTCAACTGTAGGTGTGGAAATCTTTTCTGTGCCGTTCATCGGTACTCAGATAAGCATGAATGCCCCTATGATTATCGGGCTGCTGGTCAGGATGCTATAGCTAAAGCCAACCCTGTTGTCAAAGCCGAAAAGCTAGATACCAAAATCTAGGGGTGTGTCTCTGGAACAATCTATGAGGCATCTATTAAGTTAAATCTTGTCTGTTGGGTGTCCTGTGTTATAAATGGCTGGAAGCATGTGAGGACATCTTTCCTAAGAAATTACGCCTTATGATCCGACTTGTGTGATGATGTTTACTGCTTGGCTCTGCTATGTGATGCTTGTTTGTGCTGGTTTATTGGAATGTGGTTAGTTTCTAATTTTGTCCATCTGTTTCAAATTCTCTTACTCTGCATGTGATTTATATACATTGTTCTCGCAGAAGTGAAACCACATGTTTATGATTTTTCCCCCCTAAATAAAGGAAGGTGAGAAGGAGCAGTCGGGACCCTATTTGGGCGTGATCTTGGTAGCTCCTCTTACTGTTGGGGAACTTATGCCCGAGAGGGGCCTTGACAAGGACTGGGAGCCGCAAGTGCTCCCTTGAGTAAGTTGAGCCAGTGCCTGATCTCAGCTCCACCTAGAGCACTACTTTCATGTGGTGGGAGAGGATAGCTTACCCTTTCGTTTTTATTCGCATTGTAAATCCATGGGGCTTGATGGTTACACCACATGGTTTCTCAACCTCTAGACTTCCCATAAAATGCTCTTAACTATGCTTCTTATTTCTAATGGAGGGAATTTTTCTTTAGGTACCCTTACACATGGTGTGCATTGACACAGAAACAATATGTACCAAATTAGTGGTATGTATAGTTATTTAGCCAGAAGAAGACATTCCAACCTTTATTTTTTCCCCTTCTTTTCACATGGGCTGAGCAGATTGGAGCTGAGCTTTTGATTTGGAAATGAATTAAAAAACAAGGGGATAATGTGCTTTGATGTTAGAACGGTATTAGATTAGGCAAATAATAATCAAAGTCTTAGTTTCAAAATTTTTGGGTTGGTTATGGATGTTAAGCAAATGAAGTAGGATTGGTCATATATATGAAGATTTGAAGACATTAGATTAGCATAATTCACATTCTGCTTCCTATCTTTCTAGGTGTGATTTGTGTAACTGAGTAAAAATTGGCATGGGGTGTGTTATTGGGGTAAAAGTTTTGGAGAAAATTTGAGTCTTGCAAGCACATTCCGGGTGCTAGCTTTGTTGTGCTAGTCAAACACTAAAAAAAAAAAGTCATCAAATGACTATGTGGTTGGTGCAAGGAAAGCCAGCTTTGTTCAAATCATCCTTCCCTTCTTCTCCGACAAAACTCATTCATTAGAATTTAGAAAAAGGGAAAAAGCTCCTCCGACCAAACTCACTTGTATATTTTTTTTTCCAAAAAAAGGAAAAGATAATGGAAAAAAAGAAAAAAGAAGAAGTGTGATTAGTAGTATAAGGAAAAGCTCAAGGCAAAGAAAATATTCTTATGACAACCATATTCCTGAGGCTAATTTCAAAAAGAAGAGTGATTAGTGCTAGGAACGCTCATGGCAGGAGAAATGTCTCCATAGGCTGCATGTGCCTAAGCAATGCCTAGGTGCTAGAATCTTTAAATATATTATGAGTTAAAACTTAAGACAAAGCAAAAATGGGGTAGGAGGAGGACAAAAAAGGGTTTTTTTTTCCTCTCTAATTTCCTTGAAGAATAACCTTGAAAACAATCGACAGACGATTGATTGATTTTAGGATCCCTACCCTAGGGAAGAAAAGGGAAAAATCATTGTAGGAAAAAAAGAAGGGTTTTTTTTTTTTTTTTTTTTTTTGTTTTTTGTTTTTCTCTAATTTCCCTGAAGAATAACCTTGAAAACAATCCACAAACAATTGATTGATTTTAGGATCCCTGCCCTAGGGAAGAAAAGGGAAAAATCATTGTATTACTAAAGTTGGTCGAGAGAGATGGCTTCATTTGAATGGGTTTATTCTCACCTCAAAAGAGAATATATGCCTTTTTAAAGTACAATTGTACTTTTTACATAATAAACAAAAATAAATAAAACAAGCTGAAAAGAATAAGCTTACCTGAATAGAGAAGAAAAATCAATATTTCTTATTAGGAAGGATAACATTTGGCACAATGTATATTACTTGCTACTTGATCTCTTTTATCTAGCATTATTAGTTTATAAAAATGAAAAGAACATGATTTTACCTATGTAAAATATATTAAATCATTGGAATATTGATCTGAAACATTTAAAGCAAAGATTTGTAAAAACATGAAAATAACATATATTAAACATTCTTAAAAATAATAATCATATAATAATAAAAAAATCTCTCAAAATTATAGTATTTAATATCCTCTAAATTTGACATGGATTTTAAAATCAATTAATCAACTCTTACAACTTAAATTTTACACCATCAATTATTATTATAACTATTGTGTAACCCATGCTTATGCACGGGAATGAAGAATCATAGTGGTGCTATTGGTATTAGTTTGGGTTATTAAGCATAAAGAACATAGTTTGTCCAGTACATTTGGAGGTACTAAAATATTTTTTTTTTATAATTTTCATAATATTGGTTACGCTTAGTTTCTTATTATATTGCTGTTACGTATATAATTTTGAAAATCACTATCGAATCTACATATATAATATTAATTCATAATTATTATCTGTGAAAGTCTACTAAATACAACGCAAAATAAAATAGTAAATTGGTCAAATAATATCTCTTAATTAAATGAAGATAGGCGGATGAAATCGTTCAGCTCAATTATAATTTGTTGTGTTTAATATCTTCGTATACAAATATTTGAATAGAAACTATATAAAAAATATATTCATTAGTTCAAAGTTAGAAAAAATTATAACAGAATTCTAAACAATTTAATTTGTATGGAAAGCTAACAAAAGCAAAATCCAATTTTGATTCTAATTAAATTTTTTATAAACTATGGTTTAATATTTATATATATATATATATATATATATATAACCTAGTTAGTAATGGTATATTACATAGATAACTTATAAATTTGAATTGTTTTTAATTATATGATTAGGTGTTTTGTGGTTTATTTATATTAGACTTATCGTTTTCTACACTAAATTAATTCATTTAGCACAAAAATTTAAAAAAACTTGAATTAGATGGTACACATGGCACAAAAGTAGACTTTAATTGAATTCCAACTTGAATTCCAATTAGATTTTCTCTCAGCTTTACCTATTAATATATATATATATATATAGATTGTAAGGAGGGACTCTAACAAATCCCTATGGTCAGAATTCAACATTGTTACCCTAAAGCCAATAGATGTGCTAATGCTCTTGCCCAATGGGGACTCTTTTGACACAAGAATTTGTTGTTTTTATAGAACGTCCTCCTAATATTTCTTTTTTTCTTAGTCTAGATGTTGCTGGTACCCTGTATGATAGCATTAGCTTGAACTCTATTTCTTATGTACCTTTCCATTTAGTTTTTGAATGATATCCCTCTTTTACCCACAAGTGTGTATATATATATATATATATATACTTAAAATGAATTTTTTTAATAAATTAACTGTAAGATTTTAATATTAATATACGTTGATAGAAGGAACGCATTAAAATATCATAAACCTAATGCAATGGAAATTTGGACGTTTATAAACGGTTTAACCACTTTTTTCCAATAAATTATTATAATTCACATAACATACAAAAATTATATTCCAAATTTTCATATTCATCACAACTAAATCTTAAAATACCAAAATAAATCAAACAGAAATATAAATAAGGATAATAGTATAAATTAACATATATGGTTGGTTGGAAAAACTATCGACTCAACATTATACCATGCCTATTTACACACAATTTCTATCAAATAAGCAAAATAATAAATCCAATTTCCCAAAATGTGTCTTTCTTTCACCTTTTTCAAAAAAAAAATTAAACAAAAAAAAAATACTTTGAAATAAACAAAAAAAAAATTAGGGATAACATTTTCGTAATAATTTCACAATGAAACTTATGTGGAAAACTATTAATGGTTCTACATCAAAATCGATTACAAATTACTATTGAAACTTTGTTGCTAGAATGTTGTAGATGTAAAAATTGCTAAAAATAAAGGTATTGCTAATGAGAGCCTTAAGTTAAGTGCACAATTCTTTTTTCACGAATTTAGAATTAATCAATGCTCAATTATGAGTTGTAAGTGCACTTAAGGCACTTGTAGAAAATTGACAAAATTTATTGTGATTGTCACAATTTGAAAATTTGAATCGAATTATATCTTTTTTATTTCATTCCCTTTCAAATGCTCCTCCTTTTATTGAAAAATGCATTAATTGACAATTAAGTGTCTTAAATAAATGCTTCATCTTCTTAATAAAAGAGTAATGTAAAACACTGTATCTTTAGATTTCTTATAATAATCATCCAATTTTGACCAAAACACTATTCCTCAAGAAATCAAACTAAACGTAAAAATTAGCCCCCTCCTTTTGAACTTCCTTGTTGCTTTCTTATGCTGGCAATCTTATTGATATGTCCAACAGATGCATAGATAAGCGGGAAGGTATTTGAAAATATATATTGCCTCTATATATTTTTGTTTCAAAAGTTTTGTTGCAATGGTTATTGATAAATTAGGTGTAGCCATATCTATTGCAACAAAAGTTTTGTTGCAATAAGTTATCACAATGATTTATCTAGTCACAATGAATTAGGTGTGGCCATACCTATTGCAACAAAAACTGTGTTGCAATAAGTTATCGCAAAGATTTATTTTGTTGCAATGACTTTATTTTAAAAGTTATTACAAATCCTTTATTGCAACGAATTTATTGCACCAAAAGCTTATCGCAATAAAATATTTTGTTGTAATAATCTATTGACTTAGACTTTATTGCAACAGTTTGCAACGAAATTGTTTGTTGCAATAAGAGTAAATGATTTATGTTAGTCCCTCAAATATGGTCTATTGGAAAATTTGTTGACCTTTTACTTGCACTCCCAAACACTCACATTATGTCAATTAATTATTTTCTATCAATAAATTGTTATATTTTAAAATTGGAGACCATACATAACAAAAAACTTATTTAAGAAAAAAAAAATACAATTTAGTCTCACAAGAAATCATTTCAACCATCTTCCCCTATTATCCTCATTTTCCCTAACTAATGGCAACTATCCTAAAGTTGTCCCTCACCTTACTTATATTCCTCCATTCATTGAACCCATGCAAGAGCTCTAACGATAAAACTATAAAGTTGAATGTTGATTTTCCTTCATCCAAAAATTCATTAAAGTTAGCCATAATGAATATTGTTCAAAAAGAAACCTCTACCATATCCAATTTAAAAAATCTTGTCAAAGAATTTCAAAACTCCAACATTCTTTCTGATTGTACTAAGCTATTGGCATCAGAATCAACTCAGGAAGTTATGGATTGGTCTCTAACCAAATTTGATGATCTACTTGGTAAGTATAAATATATATTAGTTACTTTTTTATATATATATTTCAATGTGTATGTTGTTAAATATAAGCCTTAAACATACCTAAAATGTTTCTTTTTGGTATATCTAATAATATAAAATTAAGGTTTTATGGCTAGTAGCCTTAATAAGTTCCAATATGTGCCAACAAATTTTTTTGATGCACTGAGAATTCAAATGATAAACCAATGTCAATTAGTGAAATGTCCTTGGTTGCAATATTATCAATTAGTGAATAACAACAATTTAGCTTGATGAAGTAAAATTCAATGGCAATTTCTTGCTACACAATATTGGATTATTTTGGAAAAACGTTCTTCCCTAAAATTCATGACATGTGAGTTTGAAAGAAGGTGCATATTCTATCTCTTAAATTTCTCATATAGGCTATAGGCAAAATTTGCCTAATTTTCATTCTTTTTCACTATGAGTATTGCATCAATCTTGTTAAATTGCATTTAATACGTTGAACTCAACATCTTTCATAAGAGAGCAAATAAAATATTATAATCGCCTTGATGTTACAATCTTACTTATGTGAAGTAGATGATACCCCAAAAGTTAATATATAGCATAAAAAGAAAGTTAATAATTAAACTACTTAATCTCTAAAATTAGCCTTGTGAGTTGTTTAAGAATTATGTAGCCTTTAGGAGTATTTTTGAGATATTACTAGGCCTAATAGTGTGACACACAGCAACTTAATTAGAATTTTACCAATATAAACAAGATTCAAATAATTTTTGGGGTTTCTTTCTCTTTGACAAGCTAAAAATTAAGTTGTGTTGACTTGAATTGACACATTCACCGACATTTGGGTCAATTTGGTAAGAGATTTATAATAACACTGTTTAAGTGTTGTGGAAAACACGTGTACTGTTGTTTAAACAGCGAAAATTGTTGTTTAAACAACAATACCAAAGTAACCAAACAGACCCACTTTTGTGTTTTCTGTTTCATAACGGGTACAAAATTTGGTACCAGTAATCTAAAGTTTGATCTCCAAAATTGGTTGAGAAATGCCATGACGAGTCTTGCCACATGCAATGAGGAACTCACTGCGACTAACTTCAGTACCATTGTGAAAGAAAAAATGGCAGTGAACCTTGAGAAAGTGACCAAATTAGTCAATGTTCAATTGGCTTCCATTTAGAAAATACCAACAATGGATCATGGTTTTCAATCATGATTTGATTCACATGATTGGAAACTCATAAAACAAAATGATGAGATTTCAGATAACATTATAGTGGCTTCAAATAGATCATGTGACTTAACAAGTATCACAGTTGCAATTAATTCAACACCAAGTAAAAGCTCCAAACGATTTGTAATTTACATCAAAAAAGGCATCTACAAATAATATGTGACAATTCCAATGGAAAAATGGAATATCACGTTGGTAGAGGATGGCATTGGTTGGACAATATTCTGAGGTAATAGAAGTCACGCCAAAGGTTGGAGTACATCTCAATCACCAACAATTGGTAATTAACAACTACCATTGGCTAAATTTTTCTTTTTAATACAATTGATTTATAAACAAATTAAAGCAATTAAGCTATATATTGAATTATAAGTTAATATTTCCTTTTGTTATGTGCAGATGCTGAATGTCAGCCATTCATCGCGGGGAACACTACCTTTGAAAACACTGCAGGACCAAATGGAGGCCAAGTTGTGGCACTTTTATCTAACTCCGACCTATCAATCTTTCATCGTTGTGGAATTAAGGGCTACTAGTATACCTTTTGTCCACAATCTAAGCGTCAATTCTACCGTGAGTGTCAAATAAGTGGCACAGTTGATTTTATCTTTAAAGATGTCACAACTGTCTTTCAAAAATGTGACATCCGACCAAGACAATAATTGCCCTAACAGTCTAACACCATGCTCAAGGCCATCAATTTGCATCGAAAACCACAAGCTTCTCTTTCGATAGGTGCAACATATCTAGAGATACAGATCTAATTTCCTCAGCCAATCTAATCCCCACATACCTTGGCAGACCATGGAGGCCTTTTCTAGAACATTGTTTATATAGTCATACATGAGGAACATCATAATAATGCCAGAAGGATGGCTATGGTGGAATGAGAGCTTTGAATCGACATTGTTTTATGGAGACTACAAAAACTATGGGCCAAGTGCAAGCACCAAGAAGCGGGTGAAGTGAAAAGATGTTCAAGTCTCAAACCAAGTAGTACACAATCTCTTAGTTCCTCCATAAGAGTCTTGGTTGCCCTCTCTTGGCGACCAATATAGTGGAGGTTTGGCTAGCTAAAGATTTTAATTTATCCCAATATTATCAAAAAATCTAGCATACAATTAATTAAACCAAGCAGTTGTTATGAACTCCTATATGCTCAAAATAGTATAATTGTTATGTATTGCCATTGAAGATGCACTATTACAGTTTATATATATATATATATATAAATATATTTGTAGTATTTGATCTCATGAAACTCATCCCAAATTGTTGATAATTAGTATTTTACTAGTGCTTTGTTTGTTACGATGGCCCCCTGCCTTTTAAGCTTTCTTGTCGCTCTCTCTTATGCTAGCAATCCTATTGATTTGCCCAACAAATGCACGGATAAGCGTGAAGGTATTCAAAAATATATATTTCATCGATATATTTTTGTTGCAAAATTTTTGTTGCAATGTTTCTTGATGAATTAGGTGTGGCCATGTCTATTGCAACAAAAACTATGTTGCAATTAATTTATTTAGTTGCAATGAACTAGGTATGGTCATACCTATTGCAACAAAAGCTATGTTGCAATAAGTTATCGCAACGACTTATTTTGTTGCAATGACTTTATTTTAATATTCAGACTACTAGTCATAAACTGTAATATTATATTATTGGAACACACTTGTTGCCTAATAGAAACAATCCAAGTATGTTTAAGGCTTTTAATTTAACAATATAAACACTGAAATATAAAAAAGAGTAACTAATATACATTCATACTTACCAAGTGGATCATCAAATTTGGTTTGAGACCAATCCATAACTTCCTGAGTTGATTCCAACAATCCAAAAGAATGTTGGAGGTTTGAAAATCTTTGACAAGATTTTTTTAAATTGGACATGGTAAAGGTTTCTTTTTGAACAATATTCATGGCTAACTTCAATGAATTTTTGAATGAAGGAAGATCAGCATTCAACTTTATAGTTTTGTCACTAGAGCTTTTGCATGGGTTCAAGGAATGTAGGAATATAAGTATGGAGAGGGACAACCTTAGGATAGTTGCCATTAGTTAGGGAAAATGAGGATAATGGAGGAGAGGGTTGAAAGTTGTAACTAGGAGAATGAAGATAGTGGAAGCATTAACCTATATATATATATATATATATATATATTCAATTGAAGTTGGGAAAAAAGGTTTTTTTGCATGCAAACCATCATGTACCATACAAGATACTTTAACAAAAGGTTTTTTTTTTTTTTTGTGTGTAAGTTTTGATGTAACTGATTTATCACTCTTATAAATGATTTCTTGTGGAGACTAAATTGTATTTTTTTTCTTCTTAAATATGGTTTTTGTTATGTGTGGTCCCCAATTTTAAGGGAGTGCAAGTGAGTAAAAGGTCACCAAATGTTTAGCCTAGATGCTGCTAAGATTTTAATAAATTAACCGTAAGATTTTAATTCTAATATACGTTGATAGAAGGAACACATCAAAATATCATAAAGTCAAGTTATGTTAAAAGACTCACTCTTCAAATGAGATGAAACCAAGCTTTTAAGGTTGTTTAAGTGTCAGTTTTTCAAATACTATTTTTGCCAACTTATTTTACTATTGAATATATTTTTGCTATTATTCATGGGTTTCACTATATTATTTCAATTAACTTTTACCTTTATCTACAATATTTTTAATAAAGAGTTTTTAATTTCAGTTAAATAAACAAATCTCAAACGAACCTTAAGTAAGTTCGATGGGACATTGTCTCGCTGTTTTTGGTGCAATGAGACATAATAACATCAGGAATCTCTTGATGCATGGCCTTATCAAGGGATAAACTTAAATGCCATCCCAAATTTAGATGGTTTAATAATATCTTCTTCTTCTTTTTAGAAAAGGCTTAATAATATCTTAACCTTAATATTTCTTCTTTTGTAAAATTTTAACTAAAAAAAAAAAGAGAAAAAAACTATAAAATTGGCATGGAAGTAGGCCGAGGTTGAATTGTTCAATACAAAGAAGAAAGGAGGTGACTTATACTGACTTTCCAACTTGGGATGTGGGACCCACTAATTTTTTTTTTTTTATAGAAAGGACCCACTTGCACAACTCATCCTAGGCTTAGGTTGATGAAAGTGAACCCCACATAGTGGCTTACTCTTGTGTGGGCCCACCCACAATGTTCATACGCCACGTACGGCCACGGCAGCATTTAGGAGAATCAGAACCGTTGATCTAATCTAACCCCCACCACCTTGTTTTGACTTTTAGTAACGTCACATCCTAATCCCATAGAGTGTGGACCCAGTCAAGTGGTGGACCCTGCACCGACCGTCCAATCCATTATCTCTATCCAGTCTCTTGTTTAGCCGCGTAGATAGTTCCAAGTGAAACAAATTGGGGCAAAAAATAAAACCAAAAAAAAAAAAAACAAAATTGGGGCCAATCGGCCCAATATCAATGAACCACTTTTTTAATATTATAATTTACAATAACAATTTTTTTTTCTTTTTTTGTTGGTAAGAACCAATTCTATTACTACCATGTGATTAAAGTTTTCTATTTTTTGTTAAATAAAAATAGTTGAAGGAGAGAGAGTGACATCTCCTATGTGGGTGTTTTCACACGTGGATTAGAGTCGCCAGACACATCTCTTTTGTGGGTGTTTTTGCATGTAGGTTAGAGTTACGAGACACAAAGGTGTTTTAAACTTTGAACTTAAGCTTTTCCATTCTACCTATTAGTGAGACTCAAACCCAAACGCTTATGGCGAGGAATTCAAGCTCCTACCATCCCATTGATAAACTTCGGTAATTGATATTAATATATGCTTTTGACCTTTTAAATACATACTTTTAGTCCTTAGATATTGTTATGATGTAATAAAAAGAGACATGGTTTTAGTGTATTAAATTACCTCATATTTAGTTTGTGGTATTTACCAATCATTTCACTAACAGGTTAGATTATTAAAATCCAATTTTTAAATTTGAGATACTATAATAAAAATCACTTGTAACTTACAATTTGATATATGATTTGTAAGATCTAATAATAATTTCAATTGAGCTATCAATAATTCAATATATGAATTACAAGTGATTACATGTTTTATACCTAACATTGGTATGTTTTTTTTTTTCTTCAACTATATGTAAATATATATCTCAACATTGGTTTGCATTTTACCATTTTATGGCTAGATACATTGTCACAATTATGGCAAAAACCATGCTTAAGAAACCAATCCATCTAGAAACCTTGAAATGACTTAAATCTTAAATAAAGGAATTACATGATACATCTAATGAGAACAACCCTTAAGGTTAAACTCTCTTCAATAATTAGTCAATTACTCTATTCAAACCCACGATAAAGATTTCTAGAAACTCACGTTAGGGGAAAAAAAACCAATTAAATGAAAGAACAATCTTGCATTTTATCAATCAAGCTTATTTGTACACAAGATTGTTCTTTCATTTAACAATCTTTCGTTCCACTAACAAAAATCCATCCAATCAAAACAAAATTAAAAATATTGACACAACTCCTAAGATTGATGACAGTAAAAACTTCAAATCCATACCATTTATCCTTTGCTATTTATTTAATTTTCACTAATAATTTCATTAAATAGTTTGAAATGAAACTATTTTTCTATATAGTCTAATTTGGAGCTCGAGTATTTAAGAGTCAAGTTTTAAGAGGTAGCTCAAGCTTAGATTTGAATTCCATTAAAAAAAGAGTTCGGTTAAGATTTTTTTTTTAAAATTTATAGAACACGAGAAACTTATTTAAAAAAAATTATTTAATAAAAATAATTCTTAAATCCTCTCGATAATTGTCATCATGAATATAAGAATAAAAAACATAATTTTAGTACTACTAGTGACTAATCAACTTAGCAACATAGCATAATTCTCAAAAAAAAAAAAACTTAGCAACATAGCATGTGTTAAAAGTCGCAAGTCGTTTACTATGGTCAGTTCAAAGGATACTATAATATCACGCGCATGACATTGAAATGACAGGTTGAAGAGGAAGCAGAGCCACGTGTAAAATACACGTGTACGTCACGGCGAGTGAGAAAGCGACTGGCAAAGAAAACGATAGGGTGGCCGATGATACTGATGTTGATGATATGCGGGTCTGGGTCTGGTCAGATAGGGCGGCTTAAAAAGCCTCAGACCGTGAATGTTGCCATATTACTATGTGCGTCCTTCTTTCCTACTTCCTCTTTCCCATTTTGCCCCTCTCTTCTCTTTACCACCCAAAATTTACCAATTTTTTGTCTGCTATGCTCATTCATGTCGCACAATGCCCACATTAATTAATAATATAATATACTAACACATGCTTTAAAATTATTTTAATTTTAATAATATCTTTCAATGGTGTGGAAGATACTATTATTTACTGCTTACTATGGAGAGTTTGTAACACAATCTGATTTTACTATCGAAGGGTGACAGCCCAATGATAGAAGCCTTTTAAATTATCATATTTGCGAGTTCGAGAGTTGTGGTTCAAGTTGTAATGCTTTAGTTTAAAATGATGTGCTCACATGAATAGTCATAAGTAGTTTTAGTGGTCTTATGCCATAGAATTTGGATTTAAGTAGGTGAGGATAATTATACCACACCGTATGAGCCTTTCTGTTTAAAAAAACACAATTTTATCCTATTTTTAACTAAAAAAAAAAAAGAAAAAAGAAAAGAAAATCAAGATGATTTTATTAAAATAGCAGAAAATGTGCAAACTACATTAAATTCCAACTAACATGTTAAGCTATAACTATGTTAGAGATAACTTGAGGTATAGAGTTTGTAACACAGTCTTATTTTACTACTAAAAACAAGCTGGCTGATTTGTTTGTTTTCATCACTCATCCCTTAAGTTATTGTGAGAATGTTGTTATAGCTTAAATATTGTGTCAGTTGGAAATTTAAGCACTTTTTTGTACAATTTCCGCTATTTTAATAATTTAATCTTGATTTTATTTATTGAGCTATTTTTTAGTTAAAAAAAAAAAAACAATCTTATCTTATTTATAACTTAAAAAAAAAAAGAAAAAATAAATAAAATCAAGATTATTTTATTAAAATAGCGGAAATTGTACAAACTGCATTAAATTTCCAACTGACGTACGTATTAAGCTATAACAACATTAGAGATAACTTAAGGGATAGAGTCTAAAACAAACAAATCAGCCAGCTTGTTCGATAAAGACCAGATTGCTAAATAGTGGACTGCACTATTTACTTTTCTTGGAACCCAGTTAAAATGTATATTCTGAGAGAGATTTGTCAACCTAATTGTATTAGCAACCAAAGCGGCAATTCTCCATGAATGGCCTCCACACAAACTTTAGCATCACTTTCCATAATTATATAGTATACGTCTAGCTTCAAGGAATCAAGGCTCGTCGAGTTGCCCAATTGATGGTTTCAGCTTCGGCTTGAAGTGCGATAATGGTTTCCACCCTTTTGGCCATAGCAAAAACCAATGTCCCTTTCCAATCTCTAGCCACAATAGCCACATAAGACCTGTTTTGATTGACTGTAGCATCACAATTTCTTTTGATGACTCTTTGCTCTAACCTAGACCATCTTATCTTACATATAAGGCCAAAATGGCAAAATGCCCATTTCGCTCAAAACAAGTAGCAAAATGCCCCTGTTCTGAAACTATTTAGGAAAATGCCCTTATTTTAAACTTGATTTTTTGAAAATCTAGTTTCAATGAAAAACTTGATTTTTTGAAAATCGAGTTATAGGTAAAAAATTTGCAAAAACTTACATAGAACTCAAGTTCCATGTAAGTTTTTGCAAGTAACTCCATTTTGGTTTTTATTGAAACTCGATTTTTAAAAAATCGAGTTTCAAAACAAAGACATATTCCTAGATAGTTCCAAAATAAGGGCATTTTGTTGAAACTTTTGGACGAAAGGGATATTTTGCCATTTTCACGTACATATAGTTGTAAACCTTGTTAACTTTTATTTGTAGAGCTTTTGTTCGACTGGGGACATTCAGTTGGTGTATTAACCATTGAGTGGATTTAAAAGATATGCTGTAAATTTACGGTTTCAGTTTCGTTTAATATATTATTGATTTCTGAGATTTTCGAGTGTCTCATGGTCATGATATAAAGCTATGCATGCACGTCAGCAGACTCAGCACACCCACAGTAATGTAAGGTTGTTTTGTTTGTGGGGGGTTTGTGTTAGCTTTTTGTCACTTTCCCTTATTGCTAGAAAAGTATGGAAATATAGTGTGATATACTGATATTACAGATTATATCCAGTTTTAGATGCTTTGTTAACCAAACAGAAAAAGATTATTAGGGTGTGATGAAACTTGATAGACATAAAAGGAAAGATCCCATCACTTTATGTACAGCTTAAAGTATTCAAATGTATATAGTATAACCCTAAACAAAAACAAATACAAAAGCAGAAATTAAAAAAAGAGAGGAGAAGATTGAGTTTGTTTATACTTTATAGCAATATGGAGACAACAGGATTCCAAATGCATTTTCTATAGCATAAAACATAAAATATTTTGAAACTCACTATCGAAAATAAAATATGTTTAGCTTGTTTCTAAATAGGATCGTGCTGAAGATTTCACTGCACTATGCAATGATGAACTTACACATATGACCACCAACAAGCACTAACAACTATAAGATAAGATAGCTTGTGTATTAAGCTGACTAGATTTTCACCTTTCATGTTGTTTCTGCCCAAGAAATTTTGTCAAGTCTCTCTCACCTACTTAATAATTTATCATAAATTCTGTTACTTGAGCAATGCATAAATAATATGCATTATCGAGAAAAAAAATATATTAATAATCAACAAGTACGTACGAATCCAAATAAGAAAAAGAAGAAAGAAAGAAATAGAAAAGGTGATTACTCGTATAGTTCTCATTAATTAATATTCAGCCAGAAAAGTAAAAAAAGTTGATTACTATATTTACTGCCACATTTACTTTTTCTTTTTCTTTTTTTATTTTTTCAAACGAAAGGTGATGAGCTTAATATCTTATTAACAAAACGTGACTATAAAAAGAAAAAAGAAAAAGAAAAAAAAAAAAGCAACTTCAATTAATCTGATGATGGCTTACCTTTTTTTAATTTTTATTTTAATCACTATATAATTAAAAAGAGTATGTTGTTTATTTTTAAATGAAGACATATATGATTTGTGAACTAAATGTGTACAAGATCACGCTTTGTTTTAATGATTAAAAGGGAACAATTTTCTATAAATTAAGGTCTCCTCTAGCCAATTTCTTAAACTCATAGACTAAGAAATATTCTCAAATGCATATTTTTTTTAAAGACAACAAAAAATAATAACTTATTAATGGTTCATTAAATCTTTTCTTTTCTATTTTGGTACAATTTAGTTTTACAATTTAAAATAGATAAAAAAAAAAATTAAGTACACCTTAAATTTAAGGTGTTAACAAAGCTTTTTGATAGAAATGAAGGAGACACCCTGATTAAAGTAAGCTAGCAGGTCCAGTTCATCTCGAAAAACTATGTCTCAACAGTGGCAATTAACACCTCAGAGTCTCAGACCCAAATATGAAAGAAAAACACCATCAAGAACTTTGTCTCAATTTAATTTTAAAAAATAAAATATTAAATACATTTAACTTGTAAAAGTTAGAGGCAATTGTTAGCAAATTCATTTGATTATAATGGAGGATGGGAAGGAAATTATATAATACATTTATAAAAAAAAATAGTACTAGGGTTATATGACAATAACTTTGTCATATCTATAAGTGATTCATGTTGCATTAAACGGAAAATTTTTTGAACTCAGTCAATTGTCATATTTATTGGTAATTCATGTCACATTAAGCAACAATTCTAATGTCTACGTAAAATCTAAGAGTGTGTTTGGGAAGTGATTAAACCCACAGCTTATTAGAGTTTTAAATTTATTTTCGCTACTATTAATAAGTCTCATTACACTTTTTGGTACTGTCTATTCAGTTACCTTTTAACTTTTTTTTTTCCTATTTAGCTACCTTTTAACTTTTTTTCTATATACTTTTTGCAAAAAAATTCCAGTTTCAGCTATTTAAGTAAGCTGTTCCTGTACGGACTCTAATAGTAAGTTTCCCACGTCACACAATAAACCACATTTTTCTTTCATTTTTTGTTATACCAACAAGATCACATGTTGATATAGTAGTAACTTTATACTTGTCACATTCACAATCTTTGCTGTGATAATGGAAAATTGGCCACCATCGAAACTGAATTTGAGTGGGTATCAGCAAAATGAATAGCTTGTGGGATGATTTTGCACTCTATTGTAACAGTAGTAAGCATTTAAGCTTTACAAGAGAGAGCTGGAATATTGATTTGAACAAATGCTACTTCATGAGACACTAGACAATAACTTGAGGGTGGTATCATATCTTAAAAGGAAAAACCATAAACATTACAAACATGCTAATAAACATGATAGGTGATACCACAACCACATAATAAATAAATGAATGCAGAATTTTTTTTTTTTTTTTTAATTCCTGATTACACATTAATTTAAAATTTAGGACTTCCATTTGTAATCTCACTAACATGACTCAACTCTAATAACATTGAAAGTAATATTCAATTAGGATTAATTTAATCGATATGCTTATGAGTAACATATAGTAATTAGCAAAAAGAGAGCGTAAGACAATGTGTTCTTCTTTATTAGAAAGATCAGGATTCGAATGCCCTCTATTAAACTCCTTAAATATTGTAATTTTCTTTCAACCTATTTGTATAGTAATTGAAAGAGATCGTCCATGTATATTTATTTAAATATTACATATAAATAGTTTTATAAATTACTAAGTAATGAATTCGAAAAGATAACTCCAAATCAGTTTATAACCAACATTTGACCTTTCTATTAATTATTTACATAATTTTATAAAAATAGAAAAATAAACAATTTTCAAAGAGAGAGGATATAAGCTATTTCTAACTTTGATTTTTTTTTTTATAAATGAAAAAAAAAAAGAACAAAAGAGAGGACATCTATACTATTTATAAGAGAATTTTTCTCTTCGAACTAAACTTTTGTGTGAATCAAAAATACCCTTAAACTTTAGGTTTAAAGGAAAAAAAAAAACTTGAGTACAATCTAATAAAAATATATCTCAAATTTCACTTAAAATTCTTACAAAATAAAATACTCATCTACTAATTTACGTCTTTAAAATAAACTTATTTAAAATTTAAAAAATATATGTATACAACACTAGACAAAAAAAAAAAAAAAAAGTCTTATCGACCGCAGAGATGGAGAATATGTATTAGCGGCGGGATCATAATAAGTACAAAAAATTAACACGTCAGAGTTTCAAAAAAAAAAAATTAACACGTCAGAACCCAATCTACAAGCAGTGCTATCTTGAAAGGATAAAAAATTTTTTTAAAAAAAAATCTAGTTAAATCAAAGGACATTTTAGTAAATTCACACGCACATAAAAAAAAAAAGGAAAAAAAAAATGTTGGCTACGCGTCTCTATGAGGCCCATATTCCATCACCATTACCGACCTCTCAATCCCTTCAAATCTCCCCTCATTTCTCTCTCTCTCTCTCCGCAAAACTCAAACCCCCAAACCCAAACCTTTCTCTCTCTTAAAAAAAAACTCTCTCTCTCTTTCTCTCTCTCTGTGAAAATCTCAAAAGCTCGTTTCCGATCCAAAACTAACGAACCAAACATGGCTCAGAAAACCGGGAAAGAAGAGACCGAGTTCAAGGTACACGAGAAAATCCCTCTTTGTATCAACAACTGCGGTTTCACCGGCAATCCGGCCACCAATAACATGTGCCAAAACTGCTTCAACACCTCCAATTCACCAACATCAACAACCACCACCACCACCACAACAAACACAAACGCATCATCAACAACAACAAACGTTTCGTCATCATCATCGACCACATCAACGATGACGGTTACAACAACGGTGTCTTCTTCGGCGAACAAGTCGTTGAAGGTTCATTATAGATCTAGTGCGAGTTCGTTCAGATCTGGTACTACGGAGGTGTCGAGCGAGGACGTTGTTGTTGCGACGGCGGCGGCGGCGGATCGGGAGAGATCGGAGGGGTTCAAATTTGGATTCGGATCGGAGGTGAAGAGAGAGGTGAACCGGTGCTTCGGTTGCAGGAGGAAGGTAGGGTTGACCGGATTCCGGTGCCGGTGTGGCGAGCTCTTCTGCGCCGAGCACCGGTACACCGATCGCCACGTGTGCAGCTACGATTACAAAGCCGCCGGTCGGGAAGCGATTGCGAGAGAAAATCCGGTCGTCAAGGCTGCCAAAATTGTCAGAGTCTGAAATTATTAAAATAATAAATTATTATTATTATTTTGTAGAAATATTCAAAAAAAAATTGAAGAAGCAAAAAAAAACAAAAAAAAAAGTGGGAAAAAGTTTCATAGAGATCGAGATTCGATCGCTAGGCTACGATCTCTCTCTCTCAATCCTAGAGAGAGAGAGAAAATATTAGAAGAAAAAAAAAAGAGAGAAATTGTTGTAAAAGAAAATCAAAATTCTCTCTGATTTTCGTATTCTCGATCAATCTTTAATTATCTTTTTTTTTATTTTAATTTTTGTTTTTGTTTTTTTTTTTTTTATTTTTTTTTTTTGGTTGGAAATGAAATTATTGTGTCTCTTATCTTTTTTTTTTTTTTACAAATTTGATGAACTTGTGTGAGGGTATTATGGTAATTTCGAGTGGTTGTAACTGGAAAATTCTGTTGTGGAGGTTAAAAAGTCGGCTGGTCCCACTTGTTTTGTCTGTCATTGGTTATATCGCGATATTTTGGATTAAAACGAAACGAGTTATTGTAGGTGGAATTTTGCTACGTTGACATGATTAGTACTAAGCTGGTCGAATGGGGAATTGACACGTGTGCGGAGCGAAACTGGGGAACAAATATAGTAAATATAAAAATAAAAAAAGAGAGAAAAAGCTGTAAAGTTGTAGTGATAGCAACGTTTGCGTGTGGTATTGGGGTATGGGGGGATCTCGAGGAACGTGTAATTGATTGGACGGCTGTGATTGAGAGTTGGTTGGTGCAAAATGACGTTGATGATGATGAACAGGTTGTCATGGGTGATGGATGATACATATATTGTGGTTGGGGGATAAAACTTTTTATAACTCTTTGAATTTTGAAAGGGTGGTTTGTGAACCTGCGAATTGTGGGCATGTTTGCCCTTTGAGGGACATGAAATTGAAATGCTATATGTGTTTTTGATCGAAAAATATGCCCTCATAAAAGTTAAAATTATATTAGGTCCGGTTAACGTGTATCGATATTTGTTGCGATTTTTTACGGTAATAGAACTTACTTTTTTCGAAGGAAAAAATGTGTTTCTAACCATACTCTTGTTTGGTGAAGTTGCAAATTGAGAGCATATTTGACCTTTGAGAGAATTGAAATAGAAATGCTATTTGTGTTGTTTTTGGTCAAAAAATATGCTAGCAAAAAAGGTAAAATTGTATTGAATCCGGTTACCGAGTTGTTGCTATTTTTTGCCGTAATAGATTGACTCTTTCTAAAGAACTAAGTCATTCTCAATTAAAAAAGGAATGAGTGTGTTTCTAATATTACTCTTGCTTTTGAGTTTTTGTTATTTGGTGAAGCTGTGAATTGTGAGCATGTTTGACTTTTGAGGGAGATGAAATTGAAATGCTATTTGTGTTTTTGATCGAAAAATATGGCCCCAAAAAAAGGTAAAATTATATTGGGTTCAAATCCAATTAACGAGTACCGATGTTTGTTGAGATTTTTTACAACAATAGGAAGACTTTTTCTAAAGAACTAAATCTTTCTCAATTAAAAAAAGGAATGAGTGTGTTCCTTACATTACTTTTATTTTGAGTTTTTGTTATTTGGTGAAGCTGTGAATTGTGAGCATGTTTGACCTTTGAGGGACATGAAATTGAAATGCTATTTGTGTTTTTAATTGAAAAATATGCTCCCCCCAAAAAAAGGTAAAATTATATTGGGTCTAATTAATGAGTATTGAAGTTTGTTGTGATTTTCTACAAAGATAGGACTTTTTTTAAAGAACTAAAAACCATTCTCAATTAAAAGAGGAATGATTGTCTCCCTAATATTACTCTTGTTTTTGAGTATTTGTTATTGAGTGAAGTTGCGAATTGTGAGCATGTTTGACCTTTGAGGGACATGAAATTGGAATGCTATTTGTGTTGTTTTGATCAAAAAATATACCTCAAGAGCTAAAATTATATTGAGTCTTGTTAACGAGTGCCAATTTTATCAAATGACTTTCTTTTTAAGGAATTAAGTCAATCTCTATTAAAAAGAGAATAAGTGTATCTCTAATATAACTCTTATTTTTTAGTTTTTGTTATTTGGTGGAATTTGGTGAACCTGTTCACAAAAACCTATTAGATGGTCAAAGTCAACAAGTTCTACATGAGACTAACAAATTTATAAGGTTTAATTTGAAAATATCTGTTAGCTGTGATCCAAATTTTTTATTCATTTAGGATTATTATTATTATTATACAAGATTGCAAGTTCTAGACGGAAGTTGGCCAATGGGAAATGGATCTCAACTCCTAAATTCAACTTGCTTGCTCTTATTTTATTTGTTATTAGGCGCAAGAATGCGAGTTCTAGACCTAGAGGGAAGTAGGGCAATGGGCAATGGGTCCTAAACACAACTTGCTAGCCCCTACTTGTTTTTAAAGTGACCCATGTTTCTATTTAAAAAAATTAAAAAAAAAAAGTGACCCATGAGATTGCTGGTGGGGCGGTTATTAGTAGTAATATTACATTTACAATATTTTTAAAATAAATTTTAAGTAACAAGTTATTATTAGTATGTAAAAAAATGATGCAAGTGATAAGTATATATTAAAACTAATAACAATTTGTCACTTAAGATTTATAGTGAAATATGTATATTAATGCATTTGTAATATACGAGGGTGTCAGTGTGTCACATACTAACTGCGATATCTATATACTTCATGGACCACATCCCTATTGTGACTTTGAGCCTCTCTTTGCATGCAACGTGTACCCTAAACTCTGTTTTTAAATAAGAAGATTTGGTTCTCTCAAATTTATCTTGGAGATGGCATATAATAAATAGTTGTTGTTTTGCATCTTTTGGTGAGATTCATGCATCACTAATCGATGGTCAATATATATATTTAAGTCCGTACATGAGAAAGTGAAGAAGAACAAACGTAAGGGAGTATCTTATCTAATATCTTCCTTAAAGATTAAGATTCTCTAAAGTTTTTAGAGTAACTCTCCCGTAAAATTCTTAAAATTTTGATCATACATGTGGTCATTTCAAGTCATCAAAATTTAGAAAACATTAAGTGGCATTATTTTGATTTCCATTTGAAATTTTAATCTTTTCCACGAATTTTATTATTATTTTGAGATAGTTATAATATGCAGTTAATTTTGTAGCTTCAATTTTTTTTCTTTTTAGACCTCTAGACACTTGTGTACAGAAAGATATCGATTAAGTCACAAGGTGCTCAGTGTTTTCACTAATTTATTTTGTATGGTTATTTTGGTCTGAAAAAGATGGGGACAATTGAAATATATGCATTAAGACACTAATTGGGGTCAAATTCAAGTTGTGTACACTAAGTTGTTTGGAAATGAAAATGTTGTTTTCTAGTGGATATGGGAAATCTTTTTATGAGAGGACCATGGAAGCACTTTGTCTAGGTGGTGGATTCTTCACCATCCAAATTCCGAAAGGTTGCTAGTTACTTTCGAGTTGATCAATAATTCATTTTCGTTGGATGAGTGCTAGCATCAATTACGATACCCTGCAACTTTTATCTATCTCCAATGAAATTTTCGACCATGCACAGATCTATCTTAGCTTAGGTATTGCTACTTTTTTTCTTTTTTAGCTGAATGTATCTTTTAGGTATCACGAATTTGTGTGTTTCCATTAAAAACAAGTCAAGACATGATTGTACGTTTCAATTAACTCAACTAGTTAAGTTTTTTATGGTTGTATAAGAAATTTGAGGTTCAATTTTTACATACATTAAAAACTAATTGATGTCTTAATCTAATGATAAAAAGTTATCGCTAGAAACAAATTAAATGCGCAATAAGTTAAAACTCTTAAAAAAAAAAGACAAGACAAGATTGGTACTGAAGAAGTTCTTTCTTTTTCCCTCATCCTCTTTTAACAAGTATTATATAGGAAAGTTAACTTTACCTGCTGAAATCCAACCATATAAATGGTTGGATTATGAAAGAATCTATAGCTTTTTTGTGGAAAAGGATAATATATATATTACTCGAAACCCTAAATTGCACTCAACAATATACAAGCCAGCTAGGATCCTACAAGAAAGTAGCTTTAGCAACCTAATACGCCTAGAAACTGCTTCCAAAATGAAATGATAATGTGACTTATCTTTGTACCTAATTTGGTGTTGCTAGACCTTTTTATCAAGGAATTAACCCAAATATGAAATAACTCCATCTCTAAGCGTTTTTATAACGAAAAAGTTAACAGATTCTTTAAGGGCATCAATTTAGAAAATATATTTAAAAATTTTTATGAAAAAAAATTAATTATTTTGACAAATATTTTTATATATTTTTTATTAAAATGGTGCTAAAGTTCTTCTGAAATTATTTATTAATAATTACTCTAAAAACACCCAGTAACCTATTTATAATGGTCAATTAATCAATTTTCACCCTTAAAATTCAAGATTAGTTTGATTTTAAACCCTAAAATTTTAAATTTTGGACCCATAAATAAAGATTAAGATTCATTAACTGTTATTTATTATATTATCGTCTTTAATTTTTATAATTAAGAGTCTTATAGACCAATTATACTGTCTTAAAGGATAAATGCCTTTTGAGGTGGGTTCGAGATTTTCACCTATAAAATTTCCTCTATCTTCTCAATTTATTAATTAGAAAAAAACAAAAACATATCACTTTTGCATAACATTAGACTCCTTCCATTAAAACCAATCCTTGAGCTTTGACTGTTAGTTATTCTTCTTTGCAGCATTTGTAAATAAATTTGCTTTTGCAATTGTTAATGTTCGCGTCATATAAGACATGGTCTTCCATACAAAGAGACATTGTGATTGCCATGCAACTATTGATAATGACAAAAAAATATTTTTTGGGGACCAGCAAATAATGGTACTTATTTATTTTCTTATAAAAAAGTGAAGCATGCTTGAAGAATAATGAGAATCTTACCCACCCGTATAAAATATGGGAACACATTGAATTAATACTATATATAAAAAAAATACATTTCTCAGTTGCTCTTTGTCAGAAATTATTATTTTGCTCAGTATTATATATGTTGTCTAATCATTTGCTGTACAGAGAAGTGAGAGAACTATTCTTTTTTGGGCAGAGATTTTAAATTAAATCATTAATTTCTATAAAAGTTTCACCCACAAACTATAAAATGATGGGTTGTTGCTGTCCCACCTAGCTAGATGTAGCCTTTGGCCCTTGCTATATATGCATTTAGAATTTGGAGAAAATTTGGGTAGGTGGCAAGTAAGATAAGTATAAATTTTTTGAATTTTTTTTTAAAGATGACTATATTATTTGGTAGAATACAAATTTAAATTGATAATTAAATTAATATCGTAAGTTATATAACTAGTACAGAGTAAACATACATGTAAATAGTGTTTAGGTCAACGATCTTGCAATTCAGTAATATTATCTAATTCTTTAAATGAGAACAAACAAGATTCAAATTTCTCTCATTCTCTCTGTAGAACTCTAACCGAATAATTGTAAGCAAAAAATTAGTAATATATAAGTTTTGCCCCATTAAAAAGTGATTAATGTAGAGAATTAATCTATTTGGAGCTACATATAATTCCAAATTGTGGCTACAAAAGGATTCTTTACAATTGTGGTGTAATTGGTTTAATGTGGTTGGTATCACGTGAGTGGGTCTTTCATGGAGAAAGAAGTCAAAAAACAAATGTTTAAGCATGTTTAAACACACCCACAAATAGGTATATACAGGCCAACCTAGTTGCAAAGAGATTCAATATTGGTGTGTTATCCTCAGTTGTCACCAGTGATATCAGCCATCCAATATGATATTATTGTCAAGATGAGTAGTTTTATTAATAATTAGTGAGTAATTACATCAATATTTCTTATAACCTTAATGTTTGGAGCAAGTGGAAATTTAATATGTGATTAGAGCTTGGTTTATTTATCTTTATTTTTGGTCTTGGTCAAATCATTGGGCTACTTATCTTTGATTCTGATTTTTGGTAGACTTGGACGTTAGATGAGTTATTAACAAATCTCATTTTTATTTGGATTTAAATATTGTTGTAAATTTATCTGAATTAAAAATAAATAAAAATTGGTTAGATAATGGAATATTATTAACTATGGTGCTTGATTTCTTTAGAAACTAAACTTACCATTTTGAGAAATTAAAAAAAGATGAAGCAAAAAAGAAAAAAGAAAAAAGAAAAAGCTTAAGGCCTTACAATATCAATGAAATTCTGAGTTCGAAATCTCTTATTAATATCTTAGAGCCACTCTAAGAAATTCTTCTTTATAATAATTTAGTGTATAAAATGGAAGAACTGCATACTCAAATACTCAAAGATGTTTGAATTAAAAGAAAAAAGGTTTAATAATAGAATAATTGTACTAACTTTGAATCAAATATAACATTTTGAAAAAAAAGAAGAAGAAAAAGATGAAGTATAAGAAGAAAAAAAAAAGGGTGTCATTTTCGTACTAATAGTTGTTTTACTGTTTGTTTTTTAGTTTTAGTGATGGTCGTATGCTTGCTTTGGACTTTTGGTTCATGTATGGTCCATGACAAGAATGGGATCAACTTATTTTTGTCCATGAAATTCCAAGTAGCCGACTGGTTTGTATAGAAACTTTCTTGGTGATAACTTATCTGCTTTCTTGGGTCTTATAACCTTTGTTTCAGCAAGGTCCCCAAGGACAAAAATTGATCTGATAATCTGATTTAATTGAAATGGAGAAAAGGAGTAGAGCATAAAGCCCTTTTTTTTCCTTATTTAAACTGAACCAAGTTGAGTATTAACAATTTAGGATTGTTCGATTAATTTTATTTCGAACATGAGTTAAGCTTGAACTCATCACCAAACAATGTTTCATGTTCAATTTTGGTTTATATTGTTGTCAAACAAGTTTAAACTTGTTCATGATTTGTTTTTCATATATATATATATATATATATAGAAGAACAATGACTTAAATTTTTTTACCCCTTCACAAATCATTGAATTTTTAGTTTTACTACAAATGAACTAATTATACCATCAACAAACTACAAATTAAAATTTGATATCATATGAACTTATTTACAAACTTACACAATTCAATATTAAGTCTATATAAGTATATTTTTATACAAGTATAAATATAAAAATATAATATTCAAGCTTATTTACGAACATATTATAATGTTTGAACTTTACTTGTTTACTAAACAAACGAATGTAAATAACTCATTTCTTAAACAGAAGTCAAATTGTTCATAATTAAACAAGTTAATTCAATTACGCTATTTTTGTACAAATAAGATTTTCTTCTACCTCAAACCCAAAATTTTCGTCTTCCTTTTGGTAATTCACTAAAAATTGAACCCACAAATTCCCATTTTAGTTTTAACTTTTAATGCAAGTTGTTTGACAATCATAATTATTGATGACTACTTCTCCAACTTGTAGAGCAAGTTAAGCCGACCAGATTTAATCTTTCTCATTATGCAGTTGAAAAATCAAAAAAAAAAAAAAAAAAAAAAAAAAAAAAAAAAAACAAAACAAAACCCAGAAGCTTCAGCCATTTATACCTTTTTTAAAGTCAATAGTTGAAAATTTTCGAGTAGCCCAAGTTGTTCACAATTGGAACATGGGCATGCATACGTTGCTAACGAACAAGTTGGCTCACTCATAAATTATTATGGTCAACCAAAAAGGTAAACGATAAGTTTAATGACAAAGCGATTTTTATTTTTTATTGTTATTGAGGTTGCGTATTGTAATTGGTGCGTAATAAAAAGAGATACCAATGGTCAATACTGTACCGATGAGCACATCATAATAAGTAATAAAAAAATATTGTAAAAATTTGTGTCTTACTAGCATTACCAAAAAAATAAAATGAACTTAGTTTAATGCATTAATTTGAAGGAAGAGGAACAACGTGACAATTAACAAAAGGTAATTCACAAGAGTCAGCAAATGTTTCAATGCCAATGAATCAAAACACAAGTGGATGGAAAGGATAAACTCCCTCTCACAATTCATAGTTTGAACAGGTACAAAACTTACTCAATGGTTCAAGAAAATAAGTGTATAAAATGTATAATGGTAAGGTCAAACTCTTTTATTTATTTATTTATTAGTAATTTATTATTGTAATTACTTACAACAAACGCGAAAGGGAAATTTTAACTCGTATTGAGAAGAATCTGATAATGTTAATATGTCAATAAACTTCAAAACATATTACTCCTAATTAATTTCTCAAAAAAAAAAAATTGTACGTACACCAATGAAAAGAAAAAGAAGAAAATGAATACTCGTAACTCCTAACAATTTGTATTATGCTTGTAAGGTTCATAGCTTATGAGTATCCAATGTGTGAAATTTTAATAGAAAAAAGGAAATCATATTTGGTTCTAGTCATTTTCACAACAAACGCAAAAGAAAATTTTAACTCGGATTCTTCTCATGAAAAGAATAGGATAATATTAGTTGTCAATAAACCACAAAACTCTTAATCAAAGGTCAAACTCACTTGAAAATGAATACTCCTAGCACCTAAGTCCTAACAATTTGTATTATGCTTGTAAGGCTCATAGCTTATGAGGTATCCAATATGTGTGAAATTTTAATAGAGAAAAGGAAATCATATTTGGTTCTAGTCATTTTCACAACAAACACAAAAGAAAATTTTAACTCGGATTCTTCTCATGAAAAGAATAGGATAATATTAGTATATCAGTAAACTACAAAACTCTTAATCAAAGGTCAAACTCACTTGAAAATGAATACTCCTAGCACCTAAGTCCTAACAATTTGTATTATGCTTGTAAGGCTCATAGCTTATGAGGTATCCAATATGTGTGAAATTTTAATAGAGAAAAGAAAATCATATTCAATTCTAGCATTTTCACAATGAATCTCAATTCCAATGAAAACCACGTTTTTTTATAAAATGAAAGTTATTTGTTGGAATCTTTCTTCCAAGCTTCCAGCCAAACTTGGTCATGAAAAAATGGATCCAAAGTAGCTTTGCCCCACAGCCCTAAAGAAAACCTGGTGACAAAGGGACCCATTGGTTTATTGGCATCATAATCAAGTCAGCTACTGGTTGTATTAGCCGTCCAAATCAATATGAAAAAAAGCTGCATTGGCCCAATGACATGGAAATTGGAATGGTCACTTTGAGAAATTTTTGATTCCAAGACTTAACCTAAATGTAATAACCTTTAAACCGTCCAAAAAATCACCTCTTGAGTCTTGATTCAACCCCCTAATCTCTCCAACTATAACTAAAAAAAAAATAAAAAGATAAAAACGTTTTTTTAGGTTGTTTGATCAATGACATGACTTAAAGGTAATGAAAATTTGAAACTGATAATGATTTGCTAACAAATTTGGTCAAAGACGAAAACATCTTATGAATTTGACATATTCTTTTTAATAAGAAATAAATGGAGGTTGAGGTCGTTGTATAGATTTTTGTTATTGATATATGAATTTTGTTGTTATATATGAATTTTTGTTAGTGTCTTGTAGTGTGTGTTTCCAAGAGGAGGGGGGGAAGGGGGGGAGATATTTATAGGGATAGGAGAGAAACAACTGGCTCTCATTCTGTTGAGTAACAGCTGTAGTATCAGCTGTCACCTCTAAAAGCTTCTCCATTCTTCTTTTCTAATTAAGAAACTCTCTCTCTCTCTCTCTCTTAGGAGAGGGACAATCGGCTCTCATTCTGCTGAGCACCAATTGTAATGGAGAAGTTTCTAGAGATGACAGCTGGCATTACAGTTAGTGTTCAGCAAAATGAGAGCCGGTTGTCCTTCTCCTAAGAGAGAGAGAGAGAGAGAGAGAGAGAAATTCTTAATTCAAAAAGAAGAATAGAGAAGTTTCTAGAGATAACAGCTGGTACATATAGAGGAAGAGAAAAAGTTTCTTAATTAGAAAAGAAGAATTGAGAAGCTTCTAGAGGCGACAACTGCCATATATATTTGTTGGTAGATTAACCATTTTTAGTTAATGAAAATTAAAATAAGCTATTCCTAGCAGTTTTGCTGTCACTTTTGTCTGGTGAAGGCCATAAGTAACTCGTACTGCTCAATTGGATCATGAATCGACCCTTACAAGAATGGGTCAATTGCAATCTGTCCACAATATAGCCAAGTTGCCTATCAGTTGTCTGGTAACTTTTCAGTGATAGATATAATTATCTTGCAAGAGATATGCTAAAAACCAAGACAATAATTTTTCAATTGCAACTGGCGAATGTCATTGAGAAGTTAATTCTAATGAACCCAAAAGAGGCTGGTATAGTGATTCCTAATAAGTTGTGATATCCATGAGGTACTAGTTTTTAAACTTCTAAATAGCATCTTAAGGCCACTTTAAGGAAGGATTAGTTAAATTCTTGAAAAACTTTGAGTACTCTCATTTCTCCAAAAGAAAAAGAATAAAAAAAAAAAGTTATCTCATGTATCCCTACTATAGAGTATATTCAATTACTGAATCATAGTAGTATTTTACTATGAATTTCATTTATAATACAAGTTTGTGATTGACATGTGAGATCCATATATTGTGAATGTAAAATTCATATGTTGTGAGAGTCTTACTACATACTGCGAATGATTGATATTTTCAATTAAAATATAGGTTTTTCTTTTTCCTTACCCTCTGGACAGATTTTCTTCTCTCTTTATTCTAACAATTTGCTTTCCTTATGAGAGAGAGAGAGACAACTAAGCATCCCACATGTTTCACAAGTTTCTTTTCCCCACAGAAATGTCCCTTTCTGTTTTGTTTTTTGGATTATATGTTTGAATACAAAGCCACCTTGACTCCACAGTCCATTCCCTAATTCCATTATGAATATTTTATATGAACTGTTGGGAAAACATTATTCTAAATTAGATGGACGCTGCTTGATTTTGGCTATTGCCAAGTTTGTCTTGCAAAGTTAACCATCAAACCAGAATCAATCACATCAACATTTCTCAGTATTCAATTACAATCCCATACCAAAAAAAAATCAGAAAATGCATAAAAAATTGCTGAATTATGCAGAGACATATCTTTAATTTTCTGTCAAATAATTTGAAAGAGGAGAAAAATTCACATGACCCATTAAGCAATATTCCAAGTTCATCATAGTTAACTCAAAAACAATTAGGACAGCCATACATACGTGTCCAAGAATCAGTAAACAGCAGTCTTCAAGAAGAAGGAACAGTGTAGTTGAAGAAGTCCAAGAAATTTCAATAATAAATTATTTGAAAAAGAACTTTGTTTTATTTAAGGAAAATTCTTTATAATATTTTAAGTAACAATATATCCAATGAGAGTGGGCATTAAAACAGCAATACAAACAATTTTCTATTCAACAAACAGCTGTCAGAAAACCGAAAGTGTCTCATTACCTCATTGGCTTCCCCACCAAAAAAAGCAGTCTTTTATGAAATCATTGGGCATAGGAACGATAAATAAATAAACAAATATATTTCCCAACTAAGAAAAGTCACATCTAGACGGCTTAACTTGCTAATCTAAACAACAAACTACTCCATTGATAAGATCTTCCACAGTCTGCCCAACTGTGAATTATTTCTTAAAGAACATCCAACTTGAAAAGATAAATGCACAGCTCTGTAAGTAAAATGCTCCTTTTTCTAAACCGATTTACTCACTTTCATGTTGCATCTTCGGTGGCTTTGTCAAGTTTGAGACAGTTGTAAGACTCACAAAGTATATATCCGATGCATGAAATACATTATCCATACCAAGAACCTAGATTCAAGTTCACATGTTTCAAGGAAATAAGTATCTTTCCTTTTATCAGAAAGATAAAAGTCATAGTGAAATTTTATATCTAAACAATAGCTTAAATGTGGTAGCAAGGAAATAACTTTGAGGTAAAATTATTTAGTACACCTTGTACATTACTCCTTACTATCACATAAAAATAGACCTCACATGTGGATCCCTATGCATGAGACCCACATTTATGTGAAATAAAGGACTGGTACACAAGGTTTGGATATTTCTTCCAACTATAAGACATTTGGGTGTAGTGGGGAAAAAGGGGTAACTCTACTTTCTTTCCTGTCATTTTCTTTCCATGTGGACAACTACAGTCTGCAGACTAGTGCATTAACATGGGGCAAAACCACAATGAGTTTGTCAATTTCCAGTGGGCCTTCAAACCACATCTATATCATATTCATCAATGCAGTTCAGAAGAAAACAAAGAAAGATAACGATCTTACTACTTTAGTTCAGAGATGACAACATTCAAGTCTGCAAAGTAAGCCTTTAAAATGAGGCTCATCACTAACTTCTCCCCATTAAGGTTTCTTAGAATTAAACTGGTTAAAGCATACAAATTTAGATCACTGATTAAATTACAATAAGATATATGCCTAGGCCCCTTCTGGCTGGATAAAAGGGTTGGCAATCTCATCTGTGCCATCTGTCGGGGACACAAGCATTACAGCGGTTCCCCTGCAAACCTGCAGCACAATAATTCACCATCAAAGATTGTTTACCTCCAACAAGAAAACAAAATTGAAAGAACAAAAATCATTGAAGATTGTTTAAAGTTTTTGCTGGTGTCTTTTATCCTCACATATATTCAGGAAAATAATGACTGAAATTATTTCCTTTCTCCACTCAATATTTAAATTCAATGCTCCAACATTGTAATAGGTGCTATTTTTTTCTTAAATTTGAGTGACCAGTCACTGATCCAGCCTTTTATTTTTCCTCATATAATGCAGTATTGAAAAAAAAGCTGCTAGATTGAGCTTTTCTCTTTCTTAATGCAACATTGAATAGAAAAGTGCTACAGTGAATTTTTCTTTTTCTTAATGACTCAGAATCCATGTTACTGTTACCAGCATTTTCTTTTTGTCACAAACTTCAGAATAAAAAGCAAGCAAGTTGGGAAGCCAGGAATATTGAAAACGATAGGGCACTCATCAAATAATTCACAAGAACACAGAAGAATCTTGAAAAGTATTGAAGTACATTATTAAAACACGTTCTATTGAATCATACCACTTTAAAGAGATTCCCGGCAATTCAAAGATGTCTTGTCTTGCACCAAGTAATGCCAATGGCAGCCAATTATTACAATATAGAGAATTGTGCCAAAAACTTAAGTTACTGGCAGTCAGTAGGCTTTCACAAGAAAGGTGGCTTCAAGCAGTATCAGAAAAATATTTATTGAGCATCATGTTTGGATCCTATAATTCAAGTCTCTATGACAAAAATATCTTTTATGCGACTACCTTACAGTAAAAAAATTGACTTGATAGTTATGAGGTTGATCTAATGGTATTGGGCAGTTCAAAATCTCACTGTCAATTTTTTTTTTTTTTTTTGATAGGTAATCAAAGATATTTTGCCCTTGTCATTTAATTAGTTCAAACTTGTGAGAATAAGTAAAAGGGCAAGCTTTTTTCATATTAAATGGTCTAGCAAATTCAAAAGATGATGATTTTCATCATAAATAAGTTAGAAAGCGTGCCAAAATGTCTTTTAACAGCAATATTTACAATCCATGCTTTGGGTTACACACTGACATGGTAGATGCTTATAATCATGAACAAATGCATATAATGGAAGAGAACATACTATTAGGCCCAGGCGCCTGGTTTGATCAGTAGTCTTCAGTGGATCATCAGGATCTGCAGAACAAGGGCAAAATATTCCAAGTTAAATTTGTCTAGAAACTTCAAAAAGTTGTATAAATTACAGTATATCACTACAAGGCTTCTTGGCAAAGAGAAGACAAATATATAAAGGTGCATGACATTTACAATTAAAAAAAACAACACTACATGTTACAAAGAATTCCAGAAATGAATTCAAGAAAATACACGTCCAATGTGGGTTGCTTTTTGGCTTTTTGGCTCTCTTATTGACTACTTGACATTGATTACTGTCTAAAACTGTCCGAATTAGAACAGACTGCTATCATTGTTCAACAGCTGCAGGTTAGTACAAACCTTCAGGAAGATACTTGCTAAATGTGGGTGCCTGCATGCATATGAACTAAGTACTGAAAACTACTACAATCTTCTGCATTATGGAAATTTCTTCATACAGCTGCAAACAACTGGCACCTAGGCCTTCTAGATCCCTGTTATCTAGCCATCAAATTTGTGAAACTTCTAAATCAGTGAAGTATCAGATGCATGTGACTCTACATCTTCTAAAAAAGATAGCTATTAAACTGTTTGAATGGAACTTCACTTTTTACTTTTTAGACGCTAACAAATTGAAAGCATGTAACTTATCATATTACACCTTTGATCACGTATAATCATTTGGAGTCATATTTTTCTAATTAAGGCAAGGCCATAACTCAATCTCCCTTTTTTAATGGTAAAAGCCCATCTGAACTACAAGGCCTTGACATTTGAAATAGTCAAGCTCAAGTGCCCAATTACCCAAAAATGATAGGATAGAACATGAAGTCTCACCATGGTGGTTCACCCCATATGGTGTCTCACCACTTGAATCAATGGGATTTGAAAAATGTCACAATTAAGCAAAGAGGCTCATATCTTTTAATTGGCATCCACTACCTGTTAGCCTTCTAAATAAAAACTAACCAGAACACTAAAGGATAGGCCAAAGATCACGTTCCTTGCGTTTTGATAGGTTATAGGCACACAGTAGCCTTTATTTATTTATTTTGATACTGTTTATTTCAATATGCCTTATATATAAAGTAGGGCAATCCATGATAGGGAAGTGCAGCATCCAGATTTATATTGCATCATCCATTTTTGCATGCTTTGGTTAGCTTTTCCAATATTATCTAGAAGAGGAAATTACATTGAAATGTAAACATAATGCTTCTTGTCTCTTTTTTCACCTTTTCTTTAAAGACTTACTTTTTTTGTTTATGTATTTAATGTTATCCACCACTCAAATATAATAGAAGATTAAATCAATTGGCTCTAGTAACTCTTGCAAATGTAAAACATTTCAACCATTGTCTAACCAAAATATGTAAAAGAAGGGTGACACCCTATCAATCCTGACAAGATGGTTCCCTATCATAGTTTATCATTTTTTTGATAAGTCCTATCATAATTTATCCTTATAAAATAAACTTCTTCTTTTTTAACTAGTAAATTACATACAGACTCAGCCGGCCTTGAACTCATGACCTCACCGTCCACCTTACTCTTACATGGGGAAGAGGTGTCATTTGAACTAGAGTTCATTGGCAAATCAAACTTAAAGTTCTCCTTGTACGCTTAATTTTGTTAGAAACAATGAACATTTCTTTAGGTACTTAGACTCTGCAGTCACTTCAAGTCTTACGGTGTGTACCAGAACTTCATCTCTCCACATTGTTATCACACATCACTGTTCTAGTTGACTCTACAATTTACTCAATGAATATATCCTTTTATAAGTAAAAGCTAAATAATCTCCATATGGCAATAGCACCCCCGTAACAAATGGCCATGGAACTCAACAGGGATCATGTTTAAAGTGACCAAATTAACATAACAAATGGCTCATGTAACTCAACCAAAATGTATTACCATATTTATATATAAAAAATAAATAAAAGGATCTAGATTGCAAAGAATTAAGAACCAGAAGCACAAACAGCAATAGAGAGAGCATACATACATATAGCTAAATTAATCTAATGTCATTCTGTTGCTATTAAATCATATGGGAAGAAAAGGAATTTAAAAGTTTCCGTCTGTGAATTCATCACAGCTTTTGTTCCTTCCTGTATTCTCTTGGCAATTGGGTGCAGATTGTAACAACATATCTTAATTTGAGATCATCTTGTGCACTTACCACATGAAGCATAAATCTTACAGTTACATTAAGATGTGACACTCTACAATGGAATTCAGTTCTTTCTTGCGCTGGAGAGAAGCCACCTACATTTTGGATAGTGCTCCATCCAGCATGGGAAGGAACAGGAGGGGAAAAAAAAAGCCATAATGTCTCATGCAAGTCCCACTTAGGGCCCTGAGAAGTGAAACATGATGTTCCAACATCCAATGTGATGTTATATTTGTTTTTCTTTAGTAATTCGCTCTCTTGGGTTGAGACAACTGGTATCTGAAATTAAAGGACACATATTGTGCACAATGGATGGTTGATATGACATCAATGATGTAGAAGATTAGCTCAGGTATCAAATCTGATGCAAGATTATTTAGAATTCAACACCATAATAATAATTATAATTTTTTGCGCTTTGATTTATAATGATTTTAACAGACAATTAGGGCTCAGTTGAAGAGTCAGGGCAATAAAGTTTAAAATTTCCATAAACTTAGTTGAACAAAAGGAACATAAAACTGACGATGATCAGCATGGCAACACCAATGACCTTTAGGTTAACTAGACCTCCTGGTGTTTCCAACAAAGACATGGTTCTGACTCCCCCCTACCCCACTTGAAATGTATCAAAAAAATGATCAGCATGGCAACTTTGATGAGTTTTCCATTCTAAAGAATGATAATATTAGGAAGAGTTAATATTAACATTATCTTTCCCACTAAGCATAGATGAATAAATGTTCAAAAAGATCAAAATACAACCATGACCAATAGTTTGAATTGATGCATCAAAACCACAGAGCTAACTAGTTACACCCACACACACACCCACACACACACACACACACACACACAGTCATAACAACTGCCTGTAAGCCATGAAGTAACAACCTCTCAAAAATTTATGGCTTCATCCAAAACAAGGTTTAATAACTGATCAAATACTACCACAACCATTTGATCAGTTTGAACATAAGCATTAAAACCATACACACACACAACCTCATAAGCAATTGTCAGTAAGCCATGAAGTAACTACCTCTCAAAAACTCTACGGCTTCATCCAAAACAAGATTTAGTAACTGATCGTATCCTTTTAAAGTCCCTGTCACTGCAACCCAAAAAAGAAAAAAAAAAGTTACATAGTCATACTTGATCAGTAATGACAACATTTCATTTAATTATAGACCCAACATAGTTGCTGTTTGATATAAATTGTCAATATTCAGAGCATCGTAAACCCCAGTAAAAGGAATCCAACAGGGTCCAATCCATCCTAATGACCCCCAAAAAAATACCCTAAAGAACTAGGATTGATAGGGTCAATTTTAGTCAACATGGTGGCTCTTTCTGCTTTCAAGAGTCACTGCCATAATCAAACACAAGATTTACAACTTCCCATATTCCATAGAAACAACTTCCATGGTTAAAATCACTCTAGTTTCTGCTTTCAGAAGCCAAAAATTGCTAGTGTTGAAGCTCTCAAAAGCAATAAGCATATTTCATATTCCTCATGAAATTAGGTTATGTGGATAGATATCCTATTGGATTCAAATATTTTCACACTGAATGCCTATTTTAAATCACATTTCCAAGTTATTAGATTTGGTATGCAACATTTTTTTATATAGGTAATAGAAGTTATATTGATAAGAAAAATACAATGTGTTTACGAATAGCTGGTTTGTGGGTCACAGTTCAGCCCCTATGGGGTTTTTCTGGGTTACAATGTGTTGCGGGTTTGAGTTTGGGAATCAGCTAGAGCTCATTGGCATATGCTATCCAGTTTTAAACACATAATTAACTCAAAAAATGAAAGTTATGTAACAATAACCTTGTCTACCACCAGTGAGCTTGACTTGGACACCTTTGTCCACAAACTTTGCCAAGTCCAAAACTGTTTCTTTCCTGCTTCCTGACTATAACAAAATCAAACATCAATATATATAAGCAACCCCAATATAAAATTCCAACAAATCTTAAACTGAAAAAAACAACATAGTGGAGAGAGAAACTTACCATATCTTAAACTTGGGTTTTCTCAGCTAACTCTTTTAAGACTATTCTGTGTCAACAAAAAAAAAGACAACCTTTTTCAAACAACCTTAAAAAAAATCAAACCCAAGTGAGGAAAAAAGCAATTCAATAAAAGGGTTATCAAGCAAATACTAAAATTGCATATGAGAGACAAAGATACAAGTTGGGTTTTGATGAAAAATTGGGTTTAGTGGCTTTGGACTTAAAAAAAAAAAGTGTGTGTTTGTGTGTGTGAGTGAAAAGTGCTTGTATAAAAGAAAATTGTACCTTAAATGAGATTCTGGGAATGAAGAGTTGTAAAGAGAAGGAGCAAAGAGAGAGAGAGAGAGAGGGAGTGCCCTTGATTTTCTCTAATCCTTTCCCGCTTTTGCTTTGCAGAAAGACGCAAATGTTGATAGTGAAGAAAACAGAAGTAAGTTTTGGGGTATATAGAAGTATGGGCTACAAGCAAAAGCCCTTTTGTTGCTTGGCCCAATAGAGAATGGGATCTGGACTTTTGAGCTCCTAGTTTATGTCTATACAATAAAAGCGCGAATGCGCGCACAGTGCTTTGCGACTGTGCATTTAGCGCAAAATACAGCACTAAGCAAATGGGCACCGTAGCTAGAGTGCTTTAATTTTTTCTTTTAAATGTTGATGTAAACTAACATTTATATTGTTATACTGACATAACAAATTTTATAATATTTTCATAATTATTGACGTGTCAATTTCTTACAAGTTAAAATAAAATAATAAAATAAAATATGAGATTGTTTTTTTTTTCCAGTAATCGGTTTGTGTTTTTTTTGTTCCTTTTAAATATTGATGTAAGCTGACATTTATATTGTTATACTGACACAATAAAATTTCACAATATTTTTTCAATTATTGAGTGTCAATTTCTTGTAAGTCGAAATAAAATAATAAAATATAAGCATGTAGCCAACCACAACTGAAAATAAATATTTAAAAAAAATGTTACAACACTTATTGTTATCACAATATTTTCATAATTGTTGAGATATCAGTTTCTTATAAATCAAATAAAAAAAAATACTAAGTCCACAACATTTTAACACTAATTTCTACAGTGCCTAAAGTTTTTTTTCCTAGTAATCGGTTTGTGTTTTTTTTCTTTTAAATATTTTTATAAAATGGCATATATATTGTTATACTGACACAACAAATTTCACAATATTTTCACAATTATTGAGGTATCAATTTCTTACAAGTTGAAATAAAAAAAAATATGAGACTATGACCACAATTGAAAATAAATGTTTTGAGAAAATGTTACAGCACTTATTATAATCACAATATTTTCACAATTGTTGAAATCTCAGTTTCTTATATATCAAATAAAAAATGCTAAATCCACAACATTTTAACATTAATTTCACAATAAATCATAAGTAAACTATTATTGATGGATAACACTAGAGCTACAGTGCTTTTGGTTTATTCAACTGGCACTATAGCTACAATGCCTAAAGTTTTTTTTTTTTTTTCAATAATCGGTTTGTGTTTTTTTTTTTTTTTTCTATGAAGTATTTATGTAAGCTGGCATATATATTGTTATACTGACATAACAAATTTCACAATATTTTCATAATTATTGACGTGTCAATTTCTTACAAGTCAAATTAAAATAATAAAATATGAGATTGTAACTAACTACAACTGAAAATAAATATTTTGAGAAATGTTACAACACTTATTATTATCACAATATTTTCACAATTGTTGAAATCTCATATTCTTATAGACGAAATAAAAAAATGCTAAATCCACAATATTTTAACATTAATTTCTACTGTGCCTAAAGTTTTTTTTTTCCAGTAATCGGTTTGTGTGTTTTTTTTTTAAATATTTATGTAAACTGGCATATTTATTGTTAAACCAACGCAACAAATTTCACAATATTTTTACAAATATTGAAGTATCAATTTCTTACAAGTCGAAATAAAATAATAAAATATGAAACTGTGACTAACCACAACTAAAAATAAATGTTTTGAGAATAACAATAACAATGTTATCAGTTTAAAATCAATAATAACTTGTCATTTAGATTTTGTTTTAAAAATGTTATCAATGTAGCATTTCCCTTAAATAAAATAAAAAAATATTTATTCGGATTTTAAACCTGAAGATATTGTAAAAATATTGTGATATTTTGTTGTATTCTTAGATTTTTTTTTAATATAGTCAAATTGAATGAGCCAAAATTCATGATTTTACGCACAAAATTTATATTAATTTTCTCGCAACTAGAGCAGCACTTACCTTGAAAGTGCAGCCAACACTAGTTTATATATAAAAAGATTCCACCGGTACAAGGACTTGTGCTACAGTACTTTGGTTTATTCGACTTCCACTTGATCCACTGTTACACACTTAGAGCTGGAGGTATCTAATGGATTATGTCTCATTAATTCACAATTACGCCTTCTTCTTCTTCTTCTTTTTTTATGGTACTTGCGCAACAGTACTTGCATTGAACTTGAGCATAAAATAATAATATAATATTATCACAATATTTTTATAATCATTATTGTGTTAATTCTTTTTATGTCAAAACAAAATAATAAAGAGAATTATTATGTTTACAATATTTTTATAATATTTTCACAACAAATTATAGGTAGTTAGTTGTTATTGGTTCAAATTTAAACTTGCCACTGAGATTAATTTTTTGCCCCAAAAATAACAACTAATAATAACTTACTACTTATGATTTGTTGTATAAAATTTGTGGGTATAGCATTTCTCAATAATAAAATATTATACTGGAACTAACTACTATTAAAAATAAAGGTATTACGAAAAAAAAGTGTTGCATCCACAACATTTTCATAACAAATCTTAGATAGTAAATTGTTATTTTAATTTAAACTTATCAATGAAATTATTTTTTTGTCCGCCGATAACAACTCATAGCGACCTACTACTTATGATTTGTAATGAAAATGGTGTGAACATAGTATTTTTCTCGTGAAAATGTGAAAATATCTTATTGTTGTCATAATATTTTCACAACTGTTGATGTGTCAATTTTTTACAAGTCAAAATAAGTTATAAAAGTATTATGAAAATGTTATGACATTCTTTGTGTTTCTAGAAAAAAAAATTATTAGTCAATTTTTGTTAAGCCAAAATTCACTGTTTCACGTATAGTTTTATTGGGTTGAATTTTTGTATTTTGTTTTGTATTTCTTTTTTCTTTTATGCACCATTTTAAGTAAAACACATAGTTTTTAGTTTAGCTAAATTTTTGAGCCAAAATTCATAGTTTTACGAACAGTTTTCTTCAATTGGCTTTTTTTATTTAACACATTGTTTAAAAAAAAAAAACACATAGTTTTACCAACAAAAAAGAATTATGGAAAAAAGTATTTTCCCCTTTTATGTTTGGGGTAGTTTCATCCCCCTACTTTAAAGTTGAATAATTTCCTCATTTATATACATAGACAAGTATATAGTCTCTACTATTACTCTTTTAGTTAAACCCTAACAAAATCTTATGATTTCTCGAATATTTCATTGTATAATATCTAAAATGTCTCACTAAATTTAATGTCTCAAAAATTTTCTTCATGTATTTTGAGTTTTATGTGTTAGTCATACTTAGAAAGTAAAAATAGTGACTCATGGTATTCTATTTGTTACCTAGAGAACACTAATTTATTAGTGGTTTAAATCTTCTAGATTTATAATTTTACCTAATAGAAACTTCAATGACATATGTCTTTTGTTATTTTGTTATTTTTTTATTATTTGTTTTCTTTCTTAAAAAAGGTATTCATTAAAAATTAAAAATTAAGCTAAGCATTGTAATTAGGCTCATAAAATAAAGCTATAAAGAAAGATGTATGAACAACAAAATATTGATTGCAAATGGTAGTAGGTATTTAATTTGGCCAAATCAGCCATTTACCACTTTTTGTATAAATTATTAGCAACATATCACTGTTTGCAAAATAAGTAGCAATATATCACTTTTTTGAAACTCGAGTTTGCTGTGTAAATCGAGAATTAAACACTTGAATTTCATAAAAAAAACTTGTGCTTACATGAATTTTTTTATTGAAAAAATGCCACATGGAACTCGAGCTTGGTAAACTCAAGTTCCATACTCGAGCTTACCATGCTCGAGCTCTTTGTAAATACAAAACTCAAGCTTATGTGCTCCTTTTTTTTTTTCTTTAATGGTACTTGGGCTTACCATGCTCGAGTTCCTTGTAATATGGAACTCGAGTTTGCTAAGCTCAAGTTCCTTGTATGTTTTTTTTTTTTTAATAATCAATAAATAAACATAAACATAAAAATAAGTAGTTTTTTTTAATTGAATGCACAAACATATGTTTTTATTTATTTAATTAGAAGCATTGTAAAATATAGAAATTTTAATTTCAAAAATATGAACTTTTAGGCTACTGATCAATTTCTAATTTCTTAGAAGCGTTATGGTCAAATTGGTTAAAATATTAGAGGTTACAATGAGAAATTTGAACAACATTATGAACAAAGAAAAATTTGCTCTTTGCACATCATGTTTCCTGTATATTCAAATCTGCTTACTATATTCGTAAAATCTATTTTCTGCATTAATTAAAACTATGCATTGTTTTCTCATTAAAATTGTTCACTATTTTCTGCATAAAATTATTTTCTGCTCAGCTTTATTTAAAAAATTGTTCACTATTTTTTCACCATCTTTTTGGGCTATGAGAGGAGATTCAATTTTGATTTTTCTTATTTTCAGAGTTGGACGTTTTTACTATATATCTTAGAGAGATTTACTAGGTATGTGTATGGCAACAGATTAAAAACTAGCTTTTGTTTTAATTATTCACTGTTCACGCCACACAACTTTTAATCTTAGCTTTATTTCAAATAATCTTACTTTCAGTTTTTAAAAAATAAGCTAACTTTTAACTTTTTTTCTCACATTATGCGAATTAGCTACCAAAAATAAACAATTCTCAAACAGAAATTAGATATAAAAAGAGCACTCAAGTGTGAAATTTGGTACATGGAGACCAATGTATGGTTGTGTGAGCGCTTCCCTATTTTATAGTTAATAGTAAACTATGCTCAGAATTTCACTTCTGGAAACTCATGACGCTTGATTGAGTAGGTGTAAGGTTTATATTAGAGAGAATATATTCTCACAATGTAGGCAACGATGAAGATCCTAATATTGTTTCAGAAAAATTGACACTTTCATAGTCCAAACGGAGAGAGTGTTTTTAGATGACCAAGCATAACGAATTCAAAAAAAAAAAAGTGAAATTTGGGGATTAAAAATGGGCCCAAGGGCGGAGCCACATTGCCCCTTAGGAGGACTAGCATGTATAGAAATTTTAATTGGGCCCCCCCAATGATGTACATCTTCCCCCCCCCCCCCCCCCCCCCCGCATTTATATTCAATTCACTCCCAGCATGCTCGAATTTCTCTTTGTACACAATGTTGTTCGAATTTCTTAATGTAACTCTCAATATTTTAACCAATTTGACCATAACACTTTTGAGAAGTTAGAAATTGATGAGTGTGTTAAAAATGAATGAACAAGGGGTATAAGTGGCCTAAAAATTCATATTTTGAAATTAAAATTTCTATATTTTACAATGGTTCTAATTAAATAAATAAAAACATATGTTTGTGCGTTCAAATGAAAAAAAAAAAAAAAAAAAAAACTACTTATTTTTATGTTTATGTTTATTTGTTGATTATCAAAAAAAAGTATAAGGAACTCAATCTTAGCAAACTCGAGTTCCATATTATAAGGAACTTGAGCTTGTGAAGCTTGAGTACCAATAAAGGATCGAGTTTTGTATTTACAAAGAACTCGAGCTTGGTAAGCTCGAGTATGGAACTCAAGTTTACCAAGCTCGAGTTCCATGTGGCATTTTTTCAATAAATAAATCCATGTCATCATAAGTTTTTTTATGAAACTCGAGTAATAAAAACTCGATTTACACAGCAAACTCGAGTTTTTTAAAAAGTAGTATATTACTACTTATTTTGCAAAGAATGGTATGTTGCTAATAATTTCTGCAAAAAAGTGGTAAATGGCTGATTTGGCCTATTTAATTTGATGCAAAGTTTCAATTGTAGTATATGTCATTATTTATTAGTAGAATTTAAATATTATAACAATATTTTATCAACACTTAGTTGTTTATTTTGGAAGATGACGACATCTGTTATCATTCTTAGTGGATTTTTTTTTTTGTGAATAGATACTGTCTTTAGTAAATCGGTTCCAAGAAATGAAAAAGTATTCCTTAAAAAAAAAAAAAAAAGTATTTTGTATCAAATGATACCACGTCATCCGTATTAAAATCCAATAAACGAGAGATGTGTGTGTAAAAATAATTACCTACTAACACATATCTTTCAATAGTTAGTGGGTTAGTTATTTTTTACTGACATGTCTCATACGTATTGAATTTTAATATTGTTGATAGGGTATTATTTGATACCAAATACCTTCTCCTAAGAAATTATCATAAGATAGATATATGTTAAATAACTATTTTAAATTTAAATACATAGTTTGATGTTACTTCAAAAAAAAAAAACATTATCTTAAATTTGCTCACTCAAGGGGCAGCATGTGCCTTGCATGTGCAACCCTTACTAGTGTTAATAAACCCACAAAAATTCTGACCCAATAAAGGAAGGGGGAAGTCGATAGAGGGAGAGAGGAAGCCAAACATGCTAACTAGGGTTATAGATTATCTATTGTATTATTTTCATTTTTTATAGAAGAAAAAAAAAAGGGGTTTGCGGGTAGGATTGTAAATGAGTAGAGTTCCGAGTTTGGCTCGTAAAAAAATCTAAAAACTTGAACTAGACTTGACTAATAAATCAAGGCAAGCTTGAGCTCAATATTAAACTTTTGAGCTCGAGATCCAACCTAAGTACACTATCGAGCCAAACTCAAGTTGTTTATGAACAAACAAAATGAATGAGTTTTTTATCGAGTCAAGTTTAAGATGTTTATAAATGATTAGTTTATTTATAAGCGTTTTCATTTCCTCGACAACGCTTAAACCCTCGCAATGCCTTATGATATGGGACCTATTGTTCACACTAATAGACTTCGTCATTACTCGAACTCACAACTTCCAAACTTGTATATAATCGTCATCTAAAACTTGAAAAAGAAAGACAAAAAATGAATAATAGTATCAATTTATCCAAAAATATACAAAACTGGGTGTCGCTCCATATATAGTTATATGAAGAGAATAAAAAAATTTGGAACGACAAACCGTTTAATATCTTCCCCTTTTTACCCAATTACCCCTGCTTTTACAACACACACTGACTTCATTTGTGAACCCACATAAGAGGACATTTCGGTACTTTAACCGAAAGCCCAGGGCTACACCAATAAAACATAGCCCACTATATATATTTCCTGCGTGATGCCCTAGTTTTTCCTTCGCAGCAGCAGCCGTAAGAGCAAGGCTTTGGAGCTTAGAGACAGAGAGAGAGAAAATCCAAAGCTGCAAAAATGGTGGACAAGGGCAGCAAAGGAAGAAAGGAAGAGGTTGTCACCAGAGAGTACACCATCAACCTCCACAAACGCCTTCATGGATGGTAACACAACCCTCTCTCTCTCTCTCTCTATGGCTCTATGTATTTAGAAAGTGTTTGTGTTTCTGTAAGTTTGTGTTACATCATTTTTGTGCTTGTTAATGGGTTAGATCTGATTCAAGTATGATTAGATTTAATGGGTCAAAGCTGTTTTTTTGGTTATTGCTTTGGTGCATTTTGAAACTTTTTTTTTTCATTTCCTAGTAGAAAACAAGGTTGTTTCTTTTGACTCAATTGGGTTTCATTTGGATTGCTAAGAATTAAGTGAATGAAAAAGAGATTGATTTTTGCAAATTTGGGTTATAGATTTGGGTTTTTAATGTATTATGAGGTGTAAATATCTTATTTCAGTGATGCACAATCTCTATTTATTATGGAGGTACATGTTTGAACTAGAAACTAGTATATTCTAGGTGTGAAAGAAATTTTTATTGTTTAGAGTGTTGCTGGGATGATATGATTTTTGTAGATTGGTGACTTGTATCATCCATTGAAAAATCATGAATCTTTGAAGGTCTTATCTATTGAAATGGGAAGTGTACACGAAATTTTTAGTGTGATTAGTGTGTTATCTGACTGATTCTCCTTTATCAAGGGTAAACTCTGCCCTGAATCAGGATACCTGAGTATTGTGGTGGTATAGTTTCAGTATAATTGGAGATACTTAGGTATTGTAGAGATGCAAATAAATGTATTGTTATGTGTTGGAAGGAATATTGACATTCCTTTCACCGACATAAAGGTAGTGATGCTTCTGAATCATGGAAATCATGTGTGTTTGTAGTCTTGGGTCCCTTTCCTTTCCTGTTCTGAACTAAGTATGTTGGATTACATATGAATTTGCTGATTAGGCCCCTAGGGTAAAATTTTAGGGGTCTATAAAAAGTATGAGTAAAATATGGGTAGCATTTGGAATACAGTTCACTGTTGTCCTTAATTTTTGAATACCATGTCAAGCCGATCAATGACTAAGTGCTTGTAGGTGCACCTCTCCAATTCTTAGGGAGTGTAAGGAGCTGTTGAATTCCTTTCTTTTCTCCTGAGTATACACTGCAAAAAGTTGGCTGTCATTTTGGTGCAAATGTAGATAGTCAGCTGCCATGTGGCTGAAAGTAACCCTAAAGAGCTTAAGCTCCGGTATTAATTCCACTTAGAAACTCTGATCTTATAAAAGATGCCACTCTAGACTCTACAAAGCTTTTTCTGTTTCTTAAAATCTTTTATGTTTTACCATCTACTCACTGCTCTCTCTGTCCTTGCTGTTGTTGATTCTTTGATGTATCCTAGTTAGCTAATGCATTGTATTTTGGACACCTTTAAATAATTTTTCCACATTTTTCCAATCCCATGTGCAGCACTTTCAAGAAGAAGGCTCCAAAGGCCATAAAGGAAATCAGGAAGTTTGCCCAAAAGGCCATGGGAACAACTGACGTCAGGGTGGATGTTAAGCTTAACAAGCATGTCTGGAGCCGTGGGATTAGGAGTGTGCCAAGGAGAGTTCGTGTCCGCATTGCCCGTAAGAGAAATGATGAAGAAGACGCGAAGGAGGAATTTTTCTCACTAGTCACTGTTGCAGAGATCCCTCCAGAGGGCTTAAAAGGATTGGGCACCAAGGTCATTGAGGAAGAAGATTAAACTAGCCTACTTCCCTAGATCATAGTTAGGTTGCTCCAATTTTGGCTACACTTGTTTCAGAGATTTTTTTTGTTTGGCTTTGGATTTTCTGGGGACTATCTCCAGTGGAGAGAAAAACATTATGGAATTTTATTTGATCTACTTATTCACTCTGTTCAAGTTATCAGTCTTTCAATGAGAACTTATAAATTGTGTTATGATGTGAAACATAGTTTATGTTATATTCTCGTGGCCGCTGCTTCTGAATTTTTATCAAATTCAAATGCGGTATTACTGTGATGTGTTGAAGATAACGGAGTCTAGGACTGGTTATGTTTGTTAAAATGTTAATCCATCATATTTTAGCATTAGGCTGCCGTTTGTAGCCTGTAGCATGTAACTTATGTTTCCATCTTACAATAGTGTCTTACATTGTGTCATATAGCCTTGTGGGACTTGCAACTTGTGACAAGGGTATGCATGTATTACATGAGATACCTTGCACACATAAGAGGAGGTTGTGGTTCCTTTCTTTTGTTCCCTGTTGCATCAGCCACTTTAAAGGATATAACCAGCCTCTAGTCATTGTGGCTAGGCTAGGGGTGCTCTGAACTCCTATCTATAAACCCAAGAATTGTAATTTTAATAAAGTGAAAACTATCATGCGTCTGCAAACAAAATACGCTCAATATCTAGAGGAAGTGATCCCATCCATACAATATAATCCTACGCTAAATCTTTAAACTAGGGATTGTAGACCCTCGATCATCAAGGTCTGTTCTGCTATAACCCAAAAGACATGGTGAGGAAGACCAACTACCAACTTTGTGGAACATTGGAAGTCACCAAAACTATTGAAGCAATGTTCCCTCCTCATGTCAATGGTGTTTATTACTAGGGGTGTATTTTAATGGAGGGAATGCTGTTAGCTCATTCTACTTTTATAGATAAAATTTGAAGTTTGCTTACGTTAAGGTTTTTTTCTCTCTCATTTTCCTTTTTATTTCTTTTTTTGGTTTGCATTTTCCATTTCTGCTGTTTTAGTTTTGTGCCAAAATCTTAGCTTGGATAAGTTTAGTTCTGTATTTGTGTTGGGTGACCTGTGCAAAAAGCATCAGTTAATTTGGTGAGTTTTGGTTTTCTTACAACCATTTTCACATGGATTAGTTTAGTTTATATCTAATAAAGAATCAATTCATAATTCTAAAGTTTTTAATTAGATAGACTAAACTTGTGTTTTAGTCTTTTTCATTATTAATTGATAAAAATTGTGCTCTAACCTGAGACAGTTCAGCATCCAGTTTCTTGGCCTTTTCAACAAAAAGGTTGTTCTCAAACCTTAGTGCTCTAATGGTCTAATTAGCTTCATCAACCTTGGTGGAGAGTTCCTCAGATTCTAACTCCACTTCACTGAGCTTTCTCGTGGGCAACCTGTAGAGCTTCTCATGCTTCTCAGAGACCTTGTACAGCTTTGTGTAGGTAGTGTAGATGTCATCCTGATCATCCATCTTCTCAAATTTTGATTCCATCAGCTCTTCTTCCTCATCAATTGCGTCTACTATTTTCTCATTAGACTCAACAGTAGTTGTAAAAGCACTTACTATCTCTTCTTGGTCACTTTCATCGAAATCTGCTTTTGGTTTTGAATCACTTAAGGTGGCAGCTAGGGCTTTGCTTTTGCTTATGATATTGAGATATGTGGGACACTCTTGCTTTAGGTGTCCAAATCCATGACACTCATAGCACTTTGATCTAGCAGGAATACTGTTACCTTGACTAGCATTCTTGGATTCTCTCTTGCCTTTGTCTTGGGACTTAAATTGAGAGAAAACAGACTGTTTGCGATCCTTATCACTAGCTTTGACATTCATACTTTTTATGTACTTCTTGAACTATCTAGTGATACATGATTTCAACTTAGTATCCTCATCATTAGATGACTCATCATTGTCATCATTCTTGGTCTTCAAGGCCATGTTCTTGCCTTTGTCACCCTTGCCAACTCTTGCTAACCCTAGTTCATAGGTTTGCAAGTTCCCAATTAGTTTTGTCAAAGGAATAGAGTCAAGATCCTTTACTTCTTCAATGACAGTGATCTTAGCATGGAATCTCTCTACAAGAGATATGAAGATCTTCTTGACAATCTTGAGCTTTGGAATTCATCAAATGACTCATTCTCATCCATTATTTCTTAACGACTTTAGTGCCCTTATGGGTATTCTGAAGAATAGTCCAAGCTTCCTTAGCATTGTCAATGGAAGAGATCTTCTTGAATTCTTCATTTGTTATAGAACTAAATAAAGCATTTAGTACTCTACTGTTAAAGTTGCTTGCCTTTATCTTGGCATCATCCCATGTTGCGGGTGGCTCTTCAGGCTTCTTCCAACCTGCTTCAACTACCAGCCATACTTTTTCATTTAAAGATTGCAAAAAAGCTCTCATGCGTACTCTACAGTATGCATAGTTAGTACTATCAAATAAAGGAAGAATAATTAAGGATTACCCATGGTCTATAACAACAGGGTTAAATGGATCACACAGTAAAGATTAAAACCTAATCAGAGTGTACCCGCTCTAATACCACTTGTTGGGTTAAGATAGCTTGAGCTCGGTTAATTATTCAACTACCCAAGTTGATTAATTAAGGTTAATTGCATGCACAATGTGAATGCACCAACGAATCACCAAAAACACTAAGTGCAGTGGAAAATAAATTAGACACAGTGATTTGTTGACAAATGGGAAAAACCTCACAAGGCAAAACCTCATCAGGAGATTTTAAAGTCACCACTCTCAAGAATCCACTAAACAACAATCAAGTGGTTACAAGTATAAGCAATCTTACCAACTACCCCGCCCTATCTCAAAATACCAACCTACAATTGAACCTTTGCTCCAATACCCAATTGGACTTAATCTTGTAGTAGCCTTATTTCCTCTAATGCACAAACCTCCAATTTGTGACTAACACTTTGCATGGATCTTAGTACATAACTAACTCCAACAACTTAAGCAGATATTGTTAGCTGCAAAGTTCTTCATTTCAGCAACTGTGAAGATCAAGAAGTATTTGGTTACAAAACACTAGGACGTATAAACACAGTAGCTTCACATAGAGGAAATAAGTCTCTTGGTCTTTGTATTCATCTGTGATAGCTCTTAAAATAATCCTCAATGTTCAATTAGTGTATAAAACACTAATGAATGTTTAGACCACTAATTACGAAATTACCAATACAAGCTTATATTCAAACAATTGATGTATAGAATGATAAATATAAGCAATACCCAAATTGACAAAACGCTTTAAACCATATTAAATCACAAACACAACAGCAATTTAAAAGGAAAAGAGAAAGGGAAGAGAGATGCAAGCACAAAGATAACACCGGCACGTGTTATCGAAGAGGAAACCGAAGAACTCGGAGAAAAACCTCTCTGTCACCCTCCAAGCGGTGACATGATCCGCTAGATAATCAAGTTGGAGTACACGAATAGCAAAAGACCCTCCAATCCTAATCTACCCAATGTACTTAAGCTCTCCAAGCTCTTGCTATCAACGGGTTAAGCCTAACCATGTTTTCTCTAGCTTTCCGGATCCCGTAATAAACTCCATATTGCATCCACCATCCTTGGCATCGTCCAATGCTTCCTAAGCTCTGAAAAAACTCTCAACACTCTAAATGGGTGTGGGTAGTTTTTGGGTACAAATATCCTCTTAATAGGTATAACAATGGGAGAGGGAATGAGAAGAGACTACAAAATTTTTTCTCTAAGAATGAGTAGCTCTCTCTAATAGGGTGGGTGTGTTGTAGAAACATCTCTTAGGGTTTTTCTCTCTGAATAGCCACACCTACATTTCATAAGAATAAGGGTATTTATAGTAGGGTATGAGATGAAATGTGAAAAGTCAGTTTTCATCCAAACAAGGCATTCTGGCAACTTGACCTCGTGACTGGAATGAATTGCGAGTTTGAGTTGCGAGATAACTTCCAGGGCAGACTGTACTTTTTGTCTCGTAATGCTCTAACTATTGTGACCCTTTAGCTCTCTGCAAGCTTCACACGTGTGCCACTTGGGCAACTTACCAGTCTCGAGCTAGTCACGAAACTCCTTTGAATGCACACATCTTGAGTTTTCTTCACACTCTCTCACACATAATTCTTACATAATTCCCACCTAAATACAGGGTATCTAATTGCTAAATTAAAAGCAAATTTGGTACAAAATAAGCCAACACATAGTTGATTAAATTCAACCTTACAAATTCTTATATATGTTTAGGGTTGAGAGAAAAGAAACCCTAAACAAATACTCAAGACTAGGCCAAATTTCAGATCTGGAAATTTTGAAATCATAATTCTCGATAGATCGAGATATTGTCGAGCTATCTATCAAGTTTCACATTAAGTTTCGATAGCAGGCATCTATTGAGCTACCTGTCGAGACTTAATGAATAGCTTTTCTTCACTTGTTTCTTGAACTAATCTTCATGTCTTTAATACTTGACTTGAGCAACATATTTCTTAAAGTACTAAACCCATCTTTGATCTACCTAATTACAAGTAAAGTGTATTTTGTCAAAAAATTAGCCAATTACAATAAAATATGACCCTAACATTAGTGATGTTAGTAAGGTGAAATTTATTGAGAGTATTATGGGAGATCCAACTAAAGTCCAATGCGATGGTATGCCCATTAAGATCCTATCAATAATGCATAAAAAATTATTGATTTTTAACCCCAAGGAGTTCGTTCCTAAGGCCTCCTGCTATCCATAAGAGCCTAAGTTTGAAACCTCACGCTAAAATCTTGGGGCCAACTTTATGTAATTCCTCTCGGTAATAACCTGGCACGTGTGGAATGGAGAGACTACAAATACCTGTGAGAATAGTAAAAAAATAAAAAATAAAAACTGATTGATTTTTTGAGAGTAGAAAATTTCACTTTTTCCTCAATAATTTATATATTGATACAGAAAATCGATTTTTGGAGATCAACAATTTATAAAAGTATATATAGACACACAATATAAAAATCTAATAAACTTTAATAGTCAATAACCAAACAACAATGCAAATTGCTTCCTATTTTGGCAACTCGAAAAGCTCCTTTACCATTCGCCTGGTTCCTTCTTGGCTGTAGAATTTTTCAAGGAACTCTGCATAACGATAGCTACGATAGACTGGAGGATGTTCATCATCAATCAAGTCCTCAACTGGGCCAATCACATCTTCGCTATTTGGTCCGTAAAACATTGCTAGTGACACTCGTGGATGCGTTTTGTTGGTTACAGCCCTGTGGTGCACGCTCTTAAACCTTCCATTACTCAATACCTACATAGAATGTAGAAAATCAAAGTATTTGGCACTGCTAAGTCTATATATATATATATATATAGATAGATAGATAGAGTCCTATAGATATGGTTGTATGGTATCACATCTTGCCACATGAATAACATAAAACCTTTGATACACCGGTATATAAATTCAAAAACTTGCAGCACATGCAAGAAATGGAAAAGAGATAAATTTATAACCTAAGGCAAAAAATAAATATATAACCTAAGGAAAAAAAAATAATGTTTTCGAATAAATTGATACTTTTAAGTTAATTCAAAATAAAAACAGCATAAAATAATGTCTTTGAAAATCAAGGCTTATATAGGACATTTTAAAATTTTCAAATAAATGATCATATTGTTAATACATCTATGTTAATTTATTTTTCATTTTATTTCCAATTATTCAAATCATTTGTGTGATTATCTTATATTTTGATTAATCTTTTAATGACACGTATTAATAAATATCTTTTCTCTTTTTTTTCACTTGTTTGAAATATATATATATTTATATTTTGTTAGTTTAAATTACAAATCAGCTAAAGCTTAACAATGATTATACTAACTATTTTACTACGCTCAAAAAAGTAAAGTGAAATCAAGCACAAATAAGCAAATTATAATGCACATTTTGTCTGACCGTGTGCATTGCAGACTAAATCCATTGATATTGGAGTGAATTGTGAAAATCTCTCACAATCCTTCCCTCGCAATGCGGCTCCAACGACTCGAACCTATGACCGGGCTTTGACACCACTTGTTGGACCGAGTGCCTTACCGATCCATCCAACGACCAATTGGTGAAGGATGAGGAGGCACAAATCTTTTATAGAATTCAATCGCAGACCAAGCCCATTGGTATTGGAGCGAATTGTGAAAATCCCTCACACATTTACATTATATCTTTTATGTTGATCCAATATATTGTTTATTAAATTGAGTAACATTTTTTTATATTAATAAACGTGATTGGAATTTTTTTTTTTTTTTAAATCTTTAACTCCATCATTGCATAATAGACTCTATAAAAGAAGAAAGATTCAGAATTACCTGAATCTGATCACCCAAATTGATGACAAATGCATTTGGAATAGGGTCTACGGCTACCCATTTCCCATCTTTGATCACTTGGAGGCCAGTCACTCCGGCTGACTGCTGGAGCACTGTGAGTGCATTTAGATCAGTGTGAACAGCCAAGCCCAAGGTCAGCTCAGGGTCTGGACATGATGGATAAAAATTCGCTTGTGCTTTCAGTCTAGGATTATCACCTATCCTTTTCCGCAGACAATCTTTGTCCAGCCCAAGCCCTTGAGAAATCAAGCTCAAAAGCCTATTCATCAAGCCACCAATCTCCTTCGCATATTCAGCAAAGGCCTCACTATACAAATAAAGGAAAAAATATATGTGATATCACTCAAATTATTCAACTTATCAATCAAATTAATTGAATTAAAGTTTTCACAATTTTATTTTCGTAATTATTGACATGACATGATATGTTATAATTGGTATATATAATCATTAAAGTAGAAATGACAAAAATTCTCCGTCTCATTGGACCCGCCTTACCTCGCTCTATTCCTGTTTGAGTTTTATGTTCTGAAAGTACAATATATAGGAGCTAAAGGTGAGAAGAAATACCGGTATAGAGGTGGATTTTGGGGCAAGAGATGAGTGAAATCGCTGAATGGATGCCAAGGATGAGAGAAGACTTCACTCCACATTGTGACTTTCTCTTGGCCTTCAGACTTAAGGTAGTAGTTGAAGAGTCTTACTTGTTTGGTAAGATCTTCAGTAAAAAAGTCAGCTCTTTCTTCAGGAGGCAATTCGAAGAACTGGGTAATAGCAGTCATCACTTTTTCACATAATTCTTCAGGGACACCATGGTTGATGACTTGAAAGAACCCGTACTCTTCACAAGCTTGTGAGATTTTCTGAAGTACTGAGGAAGTGACATGATCATTCAAGTCAATGATGGGAATGGAGGCCAAGGGGGATATATGTGCAAGTTGTGGCCTTTTGTCTTCTGGGACAATGAAGTTTGGTGTAAGGGAAATAGGTTTGATGGAATTAGCCATTTGAAAGGATTTTTTCTCCATAAAAGATGAGTCAAAAGAGTTAATATGAAAGGGTTGCCGATTTTGCCGATGATCTAATTGCTGGTGATGTTATGGTGGGTTGGTGAAGTGGTGTCACTACAAAATCAAAATATATTGACAATAGAAAATTCAAAATCAAACACAATATATTGACAATAGAAATACAACATGCTCCAAAATATAACAATATAAACCCATGAATTTCATCTCATTCAACAAAACCAACCCAAATTTAACAGTAAATCCATTCAAAGAACACAAAAACACAAGCTCAGAAACACAAGAACAAGCTCAAGAACACAAACCGATTTAAACATAGGCACAATATCACAACACAATAGCAAAAATAACCTCTAGCAAAAGTATAATACCCATAAAAAGATTTGAAATTTTTTACCTCAAATAGTAGATCTGAGTGAGCCTTATCTTTTCTTATGAAGTTTTCCATTTGCCCTTGCCTGAAAAATGGTGGTGTGGAGTGTGCGTTGTGTTGAAAGAAAAAAAAAGAAGGAAAGAAAGAAAAAAAGTAGCAACAGCAAAGAAACAAAGGAAAAAAAAAAAAAAAGAAGAGTTGTGCTGGAGTGAAGAAGGAAGAAAGAAAAAGAAAAAAAGAAAAAAAAGAAATAAGAGAACAAAAGAAGCGTTGAGCGTGATTTGCAGAAAGAAAAGCACAAAAAGAAATCCAGGAAACCCAGAAGAAGAAAGACCAAAGAAAGAAAAGAAAACCGGAGGCCTAGGTGGGAAAGTGGGGTTTTTTTATATTATTTGGCTTGACCTATAGCCGCGTTTTCAAAAACGCGGCTATAGGCCCTCCTTTAAAAGAGGAAAAATTTATTCGGCTGTACTGGCCATCATCTTAAAAAAAAAATATATTATTTGGCTGGACCTACTGTCCATGTAAAAAAATATTTTTTGGCTGGACCTATGGCCGCGTTTTTAGAAACGCAGCCATAGGTTGGGTTTAAAGCTGCATTTTCTAGGGAAACGCGGCCATCCTTTTAAAAAATATTTTCTAGCTGGACATATAGCCGCGTTTTTGAAAACGCGGCTATAGACCGTAATGAAAAACGCAACTAAAGGCATAAGCGCGGCTTTAGACCTAACTTATAGCTGCGTTTTTAAAAATGCGGCCATAGGTTGGGTCTAAAGCCGCGTTTTCTGGGGAAACGCGGCCATCCTTTTAAAAAATATTATTGGGATTTTCTAGTCATTCCCATAAAAAAGAGTGATACGAATGTTAAGTACAAAAGATTACTTAATCTTACTTATCACAAACACGAGCCACAAAACTCACTTGCTCAATTATGCATAGAGATGCTTATTTAAGCTACAAAGGAAACAAAGTTTAGAAAACTTTGTTTCAATGGCCATCTAAGGTACACAAGCACCAATGTACACAAATACACACAATTTTTGTATTTTTCTGATTTTTCAATTTTTTTTATGAAAAACAAAATAGACTAAAACAGAAAACAAACAAATAAAAACATGTTAAACAAAGCATAGCATCTGGACTTGAGCTAAAACAAATTGCTACATTCGAAGTTTTTGTGGAGAATTACGTAGTCTCGTAGAAAGGCTGTGAGTTGATCGAATCTCTTGGGTTAGAATATCGAATTAGAGTTATATTCACTCTAAAATAGCCATTAGTCAAATAAAGCCTACTTTCAAGTTTGAAACTAAGGTCCAAGGATCTCAATCTTGCTGATCAAGAAATTGTAGTTTCCACCTGGTTGGTTGAAATGAACTCACCAAAAAGTCATGAAAATAGGCCAATTATGCAGCATTGAGGAACTTAGATAATTCTAATAGCAGAGAGAGGAATAGGAAGGAGAGAAAATTTTGGGAATAGAAAATTCTAATAAGAGGTGGTTTATTGCTGAGGTAGTGAGGTCTCAAACTAAAGTTGACTTTAGTAAGGGAAGGTGTAACTGTAGTTAAATTGCACAATGGTAATAAAGAAATAAAAAGAGCAATATTTAATCATTTGAGTTTAATGCGCGTGTACCATGACAAGTAGCTCAACAAAGGTAACTATTGGCATAGTCCACCTTACGGGCTAAGACTTTGTCATTGGTTTTCTCATCAATAATGCAGGCTCATCATTCATCATTTTTTGCGGACTCATTCATACATTATTTTATATTTTTTAATCTACAGTTATTCTTTGTATAGAGTGGATATTTGATCTACAGGAGCTCAACCTCAAGCAACATCTAATCAAAGGGAGGAGCCAAAAATTCAGATGAAATAAACGTTGGAGTAAGAAGATAAGCTACATGGCAGAGGGGGTAGTATCCCCTCTCATCGACAAGCTGATTTCCTTGTTAGGCGGAGAAGCAACATTGCTACAGGACATCCATGAAGAAGTAACTGACATCAAAGATGAACTGGAGAGCATTCAGTCCTTTCTCAAGGATGCAGATGTAAGGGCTGCAGCAGAGGAGGACACCAGCGAGGGTGTCAAAACATGGGTGAAACAAGTAAGAGAAGCAGCTTTCCACATAGATGTTTTCATGGACGAGTACTTGCTTCACGTGGCTCAACATCATCATCCTCATCCGCGTCATGGATTCAGTAGTTTCCTCCAAAAATCTACTCACTTGATTACCATGTTAATACGTCACCATGAAATAGCCGTTAAAGTTCAAAAGATCAAAGCATTGCTCCAGAAAATCAAGGAAAGAAGTGAAAAATATGGCTTCCAATTCACTAGCCTAGGATCAAGCAGTAGTGCTCGGAATTTTAGGTGGCATGACCCTCGAAAGTATTCTCTTTATCTTGATGATAGGGATGTTGTAGGAATTGAATCTCCTAGAGATGAATTGATTGGCTGGTTGGTAGAAGGATGGTCTCATCGTACAGTGGTTTCGGTGGTGGGAATGGGGGGACTAGGCAAGACCACTCTTGTGAAGAAAGTCTATGACCACCAAATGGTGAAAGGATACTTTGACTGTCATGCTTGGATCCCAGTGTCTCAATCTTACAATATCGAGGATCTACTTAGAAGCATAATAAAGCAATTTCGCGATTCCAGAAAGGAGCCTCCTCTATTGGGAATTGACGCAATGGAAGAAGAGTTGTTGGTTAATAAATTGAGAGATTACTTATGCCAAAAGAGGTATGTGGTTGTATTTGATGATGTATGGAAAATTGACTTTTGGGATGGTATAAAACATGCCTTACTCGATAGTCATACGGGTGGTAGAATTTTGATCACAACACGTAATGGGGAGGTTGCTAGTTTTTGTAAAACATCATCACCTGTTCATGTTTATGAGTTGCAAGCACTACCTTTCAATAAGGCATGGGAGCTTTTTTGCAAGAGAGCTTTCCAATTTGATTTTGGAGGACAGTGTCCCCAAGCATTGAAGAATTTGTCTGTTGACATTGTCAAGAAGTGTGAAGGATTACCACTTGCAATTGTTGCTATTGGTGGTCTTTTGTCAATCAAAGAGAAAACTGTCATTGAATGGCAAAAATTGCATGATAGCCTTGGCTTTGAGTTTGGAAGAAATCCCCATCTTGTAGGTGTCAGCAAGATTCTATCTCTAAGTTATGAAGACTTGTCTTACAACCTTAAATCTTGCTTTTTATACCTTGGTATGTATCCAGAGGACTACCTTATTAATAGTGCAAGATTGATTCGGCAATGGATAGCTGAAGGTTTTGTAAAAGAAATTGAGGGTAAAACACTAGAACAAGTTTCACAAGAATACATGATAGAATTAATCCACAGAAACTTGGTTCAAGCATCTAAGGTTGACTCTGATGGAAAAGTTAGACAGTATCGACTCCATGATCTCTTGCGTGAGATCATCCTCCAAAAGATAAAGGATTTGAGGTTTTGTTATAATTTCTCAAAACACGAGTCTAGCTTTGAAGGACTAACTCGACGCATGTCAGCAGACGGAGTTTCATATGCTGTACTTAAGGGATTTGAGGACACTCACATTCATTCTCTTTTATTGTTCAATCTTGATGAATTGCCAAAGTTCTATGTGAATACTTTTTGTGCTGATTTCAAGATTTTGAAAGTAATGGATTTTGAAGATGCTTCGCTGGACTGCATTCCTGAAGACGTGGGAAATTTATTTCACTTAAGATATTTAAGTTTGAGAAATACCAAAGTAAAAATGCTTCCAAAATCCATAGGAAAGTTGCAAAATCTAGAGACTCTAGATCTGAAGCAGTCCCTAGTGTTTGATATACCAGTTGAGATTAACATGCTTCATAAGTTGCGCCATCTTATAGCCTACCATCGCAACAACCAAATAGATTTCAGTTTGGCTTGGGAAAAAGGGGCAAAGATACAAAAAGGGGTTGGGTGTTTAAAGGACTTGCAAAAGTTATGTACTGTGGAGTTGAATCATGGAGGGGTTGATCTAATTGAAGAGTTGGGAAAGTTAAGACAATTGAGGAAGCTAGGCATAAAAAATGTATCAAAGGAAACCATGAAGGTTTTGTGTGCCTCTATTGAAAAGATGAACCACCTTCAATCACTAGATATAGCCTCAATAAGGGAAGATGAGATAATTGATTTACAATCAATTTCATCACCACCTCAATGTCTCCAACGCCTCTACATAAGAGGGCGTTTAGAGAAATTACCAGATTGGATTCCAAAGCTTCAACATCTAGCTAAATTAACGATTTGTTTGTCAAGGTTGAATGAGGACCCATTGGAAGTCATTCAAAATCTACCTAGCTTATGAGACCTCGTAATCTCACATCAAGCATACAATGGGGAGCAATTGCACTTTAAGTTAGGAGGGTTTCCAAAACTCAAGGAGCTACGCCTTAACTATTTAAATGCAGTGAATTCATTGCTGATAGATGAAGGAGCATTGCCTCTTCTTGAATTTCTTGTCATGGGGCTTAGTCCGCTACTAAAAGAGGTGCCTTTTGGAATCCAACATTTGAGAAACCTCAAAGTATTGGGAATTGTGAACTTGCCTAAAGAATTAGAAGAAAGTTTGGATCCTGAACGAGGGTCATGTTACTGGATTGTTGAGCATGTTCCAGCCATTTATCTCCACCACAAGGTGCGCACAGGATATTATGGCTATGACACCCACATTCTCCGTTCCAAGCGTTTGATGCTGTCAAGAGTGCAAACAACCAACTAGAATGATGATCATAACGAGAATGACAGCAACAGTATCAATGTTTTAGTTGAGAAAGGTTAGTGCTAAAAAAATAGCTGTAGATTTGGTGGTAAATATTTTTTCTCTCTGTTGAATAATATCATGGGAGTTGTGTTGTAGATTTGTAGAGGTAGTGATGTTTCTGAATCATGAAAATACTGTGTTTGTAATCTTGGGTGCCTTGCCTTTAATGTTCAGAACTAAGTATCGTTGGGATACATATAAATCCTTGATTAGGCCCCTACAGTGAATTTTAGAGTCTATACGTGCACTAGGGGGAGCATTTGGAAGGTTGTTAGTTGTTGTCTAAATCTTTGAATACCATGTTAAGAGCCAGAGATGTAAGGACTAATGTTAATAGCTTGCAAACTTTTAGTTTCTCTCATGTGCATGGAAATGGCAACCTTGTTGCCTTTGCGTTGGCTAGGAGAGCTTAATTGGCTGTCTTCCCCTCTGTTTGTGTGGATGGATTCTTTGCCACCAGACATCCATAATGTCATTGTAAACAATATTAGATCATGATTTGATTGAAAGTATTTCAGAATGATTCTATTAAAAATAAAATGTTAAGAGCCAGAGAACTAGTAACTCCTTGTCAAGCCAATCCTTGACAAAGTGCTTCTAGGTGCACCTCACCTCTTTTTAAATTGTGGGAGCTGTCAAATTCTTAATTTTTCTCTTGAGTAGATACACATCACCAAAATTTTGTCATTTTTGGTAGACGTGAAGATAACTCCTTGTCAAGCCAATCCTTAAGCTCTTTTATTATTAGCTTCATTGAGAAACTATTATCTTAAAATAGATGCCACTCTGCAAGGCTTCATTGTTCCTGATTCTTTGATTTATCCCAGTTAGCTAATGGATTGTTGTTTGGACAACTCTTAAGTAACCTTTCAATTTTGCCAATCCAATGTGCAGCACTTGCAAGAAGATGGCTCCAAAGGCCATTAAGGAATCAGGAAGTTTGCCCAAAAGGCCATGGGAACAACTGCTGTCAGAGTGGATGTTAATTGTTAAGCTTAACAAGCATGTCTGGAGCCATGGGATTCAGAGTGTGCCAAGGAGAGTTTGTGTTTGCATTGCGCATAACAGAAATGATAAAGAAGATGCAAAGGAGGAGTTTTTCTACACTAGTCACTGTTGCAGAGATCCCTCCAGAGGGCTTAAAGGGGTTGGGCACCATTGTATTTATGTTACAGAGTTGTTATTTCTACAAAATTTTGGGTTACTGTTTGTTTCTTAATACCTCAAGGAGCTTCCTATAAATTTCTCTTCAGAATTTTATGAATCATCATGCAATATCAATTAAATTATTATTTAGTTAACCTTATTTCATATCTCTATTTTAGATTCTTTCTATTTTAGATTCTTTCTTTTATATGTTTGAGCTGTGCATATGTGAAAAAGAGAAAAAAAAAAAATGTATAGTTTCTTAGATATTGTACCTTGAGTTTTTTCAAATAAATACAATCGTGTAATTATATTAACTAATTCAATAAAAATAATATTATCTTTAAGTAATTTATATCTTTGATCAATATAACCACGTAATTAAAATCAATGAAATACAGTACCTAACAAATGGCAATTTGTGTCATAATTATGACATGGTTGACTCTTATTCTGTTATTAACTAAGAAATATTAGTGTAAAAATGTTGTGAACTTTTTTTTTTTTTTTAATGTATAATGACTATCATGTGATGTGTCAACTAGTAGGCAAGTTGTGACAAATGTTGTCCACTCTTTAACCTCCACAAGGGTAACAACACATGTTAAATTCATTTCAAACAGCCCTGCTTTAAGGAAAAAACCGTACACCCTCGAATAGTCTCTCCCCAGTGGACTTTGCGAGTGTCTGCATATATATAAGGCTAAACACACTGTCATTGCCGCAACAAATCAAACCCCAGCAGCGAAACAGCTTCATAACACTCACGAGACATAGCTCCAATGGTACTCCCCCTCTCTCTCACTCTCTCTCCATATATATATATATATATTATGTGTATGAAATGTGTTGAGCCTTGATGTATATCTTATGGTAAAGTTTTATGTTTTACAATTTTTGTATCCCAGTGAGGAAAAGTTTAGTAATCTGATAATGGTGCATGGAATTTATACCACAAAAAAGAAAAAGACATGGGGCTTCCTTTTGCAAGCTTGTTGTAGAAGTTGAGGAACCATGGTTCCATGCGCTGCCAGGTAGATACTAGGCATTCTGAGGGATCTTTTGATTTTACATATGTTTCCTGATCTGGGTTTTCTTTTTTATCAATCTCTAGAAGATTTTGAACTAGTTTTGCCTTGAAAATTTTACATGGGTATAGGGATGTTAAATAATTATTACTCTCCTTTTTATTTTTACTTTTTATTTATTTGCCCTTTTTTTAAATAAAGGTTTTTCCTCTAAACTGATTTGGAGGAGAAATCCAACCAATGCATGGTGATTGAAATGAGTATCTATATATAATTTTTAATTATATAAAATAGTGATATTTACTTCTTTTAGCGTCTGTTTGAGTTACAATTGCAATTTAAAAATACAGTTATTTTAATTAGTAAAATTTGTGAAAAACTATATATAACAAAACAAGGGGAAAAACACCCCCAGGTATGTGACCATTGTCATGCATTTAGCTCACACAACTTGGTTTTAGTAAGCCATTTGGCTCGGGGTTGGGGATACTATGTTTTGCACAAGTGTGTGTTGAGTTTAACATTAGGCTTATACTAGGTTGATTTGGGCTATATAAGCAATTACGAGGAATCTTTATTGAAACTAGACTAGGTATAACACTAGATGTGATTAAGCTTTCCTCAAGTCATGACAGGAGGAATGATCATTTTGTTGGAAAGGGTTGGATAGTGCCACTAAGTCATAAAGCTCTTAGCAAAATTGCACAAGATTTAAATCTGGTTTTATATAATTTGTTTTGCTGGCTTTGTTAATTGGTTATTAAATTCTATCTTTGAAGTAGGCTATGTTCAAACTTAGAACCAAATATAGTCTGGTACTACAATTGTATCCGTATTTCCTTGTACTGTTTATACCTAACTTTTGTACAACTATTGGCAATTTGACATAAAATTATAAAGAGCATATTTTTCTCAAGTTTATTTATCTATTCATATATTTTGAGTTATGGTCCCAAGGGGAGTGAGAAGGCAAAGTCTGAACCAGTGACCTTTACTTCATGGTCTTTAGTTCTACTCTTCGGGGTATTTTTTTCCTCTCTCAATTGTCTTAGAGGTTGAATCACTAGATGGAATCAGGTTTTTCTTAGCTTACATTTCTTTAAATTGGACTGATAATGTTTTTATTAAGTGTTATTACTCAATATTCATAATGTAAGTCATAGACTAGCTTCTCAAGTACGGTAGGTTAGTTTGGAAGTCCGGGACAGGCTTAGTTTATATATTAGTCTATTGAACTATGCGATGGATAACAGTTTCCAAACAAGGATGCTGAAACAAACTCCTAAATGGGTTTATAACTATTGGATAAGATTGAAATTAATGGCTATTACAAGCCTTTTCCCTGTGTATAGTTCATAGCTAGGTGGAATTTTGATTTTTGAAGCATTGAGAACAATGGAAAATTTTTGTTTTTGCTTTATGGCAATATTGGCAGTCTGATAGTCTTATGGTGAAACTCTCCTGAAGAATTTGTCAATGAACTTTGTCTCAATCCTCTTACTACAAGAATATGAAGATGGTGAGGTCATGGCCTCAAAAGAATCAAAGCTTACTGGTGTGTGTGTGTGTGTGTGTGTGTAAATTACAACCCCCCACCCCCTCTAAAAATAAAGGAAGAAAAGAAAGAATAAGTTGTTTGTGGTAATAGCTGACATAGTAATAACTGATTAAATTCAAAATTATCAATTTAATTTTTGTTGAAGTTCGAACACCAAAGTCCTATGTTGATGATATCTTATCTAACTAGGCTGCTGTACTTTTTTTTTTTTTTTTTTAAGCTAGAGATGGAAGGACACCTTCAAAACTCTCCTAAATAAGGGTATCCTGCTTACAGAGAGGATGAAAACATTGAAAAGTGCATCTTGGGCCTTGGAACTACACTGGTTGCTACAATTGAGGAAGCAAAAGATAGGATTTCTCAAATAGAACATATATTCTTCCCTACTTTCCATTTGAAATCTGAAAACCTGCAGAACTTTTTTCCTGAAGGCAAGAAAGCCAGGGAAGATGTGTGTAAAGAAAAGGAAAATGATCTCATACTCCCAATAGAAAGACTTCAACGCGAAAAGCAGCAAGCCCTTGAAGAGAACCAGTCTCTCAAGCTTGAATTGGGGTACTTGCCAAAATTAAATGTCAACTACTTGAGATTGATGAGTGAATGGAATTGCAGAATAGGTTTGTGCAATTGGTTCCCGAAGGCAACTCTGCTATTGTAAATAAGGGAAAACAACTTCTAGAGTATGAAGAAAAGACATAGAGCTTCTTGCCGAAGTGAATGGCCTTGAGAGAAAAGTCAAAGAGCTCCAAGATGAACTTAGAAGAAAGGACGAAAAAGTAGTAGAGGGGAAGAAGTTGGAGCAAACATTAGCCAAAGACAATGAATGACTTAACTCTAAATTTTCAGTTGATTATCAGCTATTGAGAGATAATAAAAAGGAGAGGAATATACTTAGGGTCAAATTGGAACATTTCAAAGATAAAGCTGGTAGACTCCAAGAGGAGTTTCAGAAAAAAGATTCATGAGGTTGAGGAAGGAAGACAATTACGAGCCCAATTGCAGCAACAGATTGTTTGGAATGACACTGAAATGTCAAAAAACAAACAGCATTTGAAGGAGTATGAGGAAGAGAATAACCTGCTGATGTACAAAATAATTGGTTTAAAATTGAAAAATAATGAATTAATGGTAAATCATGGAGGTAAAAGTGGTGAGGTGGCAGAAGGAAGGGATTCAATAACTTCACCTGGTAAAGACTCTTGCGTTTATTCTTTATTGCTTTTCTTTTAAACTTTATCTTTTATCTCTATAATTGTAAATCATAAGTAGCTGCATTAAGTTTGGTGAAGTTTCTTATAATCTTCTGGCACTTCCGGTCTGATTTAAAAGTGGATTTTGTACTGGGTTGTCACTTCACATAAATTCCGGATTTGTTTGAATTTGTATATTTTGCTAGTTTGTGATTGTGGTTAGTTCAGCTCAGACCCACAATTGGCTATATTAGAATACCATTCAAATGATTAAATTAATTCTTTTGTAACAGCTTAAGTTTATGGACAACTGGGTAGTTTATCATGGTATATCATAATAGATGTTGTGTCGCTTTCATCGTTTTTAAACTATTGTCTATTGCCTGGTATTGTAGATCATGGAAACAAAGTTTCAGACACTTCTGAGGCTCCTTGTGACACAGCTGAAGTAAATAACATCTGTTTTAATGGAAGCTTGGAGGATGTGAAAGAAGCCAACTTAATTCAAGCCCCCAGCTGTGACTCTCCTACTTCTAGTTTCCTCATTGAATCAAATTTTCCCTCCAATGTAAAATTTGACATTTGCTGGCACAAAGTGGGCTGCATCCTGTTCGAGAGATACATGGTCCCGTCAATGCCTTGTGGAAAAAGTTGACGAACTCGAAGATGAGCTTAGAGGAAAGAAACAAAAAGTAGCAGATGGAAAGGAGTTGGCACAAAATTTAGTCAAAAAGATTGATTGGCTTCTCTCGGGAACTTCAGATAATCTACATCTATTGAGAGAGAATATAAAAGACAAGGAATTACTTGTGTCCAAATTGGAATGCTTGGAAGATAAAAAGTTGGTAGAATCCAACAGGAGCTTCAGAAGAAGTGTCATGAGGTTAAGGAGGGAATCAAATTACAAAACCAATTACTTAAACAGGTTCATTTGGCTAACACCGAAATGTCAAAGTACAAAGAGAAGTTGGAGGAGTGTGTAAGGTGCTTCACGTGGAAACTATAATTGGTTTAGAAGGGAAAAGTAACGAGTTACAAGTAAATCATGGAGAAAGCAGTGGGGTATAAACCTGTAAGCATGGATGAATTTCGTTATTAGACACATTGACTTGATTTTGTGACCTATAATGTTATGGATAGTAATTGATTACAAATCTGAACTTTTAAGTACTCCCCAGGACCCCAGCCATGGTGCTTGCTGCTTAGAAAATTGTACAGGGAATGGTCCCAAGCCCATTGAGCATTGGGCCCAGGCCTTATGGTACAGTGCATGATCCCATTCCCATTGGATCCTTGATCTTGGGCCGGACGCACTTTAAAGCTCAAGTTGAGCTCAAGTACCATAATAGGTCTATCCTGTCCTAAACATATCAGAAACAAGCCCATGCCGATCAATTATAGTTTGATTGGGAATGTGCTCGTTGAGAATAGCCTATGTTCTCGGTAGCCCAATATTGCCTTAGGGAGTATCGCTGTCGAGCAGTCTTTTGGAGGTTAGAATTAATTCCAATGCCATTACCACTGTTCCCAACAAAGCATCTTTTTATTAGAAATGATGGGATTGGACCCCATCCACACGAGTGAGATCAGGAAGTAATCATAACACCTCCACCCATCTCAAGCTATAAATAGGGGAGTAGAATGAGAAGTGAGGGTTGGCAATTCTAGAGAGAAAAGAGAGAGTAAAAGAGCCATAGTATCAGTATCGTCAGGAAGGAGAGCAACCTGGAGGGAAAAAGAGAGGAGTTCACGAAAACTAGAGAGAGCCATTGGGTTGCCTAGCAAGGGACTACACAGTAGAAAATACTAAGCCCACTATACAAGTAAGTTGTGAGCCCAATTTTAGGCCTAGCCTGTTAAAGATATTTTGGGTGCGCATAAAAATGATTATCAAATGATGTAAATTTTGATAGGCAGTGGGTACTATTTTTAGAATGAAAGTTTGAGCTTTTTGTTATGGTTGTATGTAGAGTAACAACCATGAAATCAGTACTTGTTAATTTTTCCGGATAAAATTGTCTATAAATAACAAAAATCAAGTTTTATAATCAGAGTTCAAAATCAAATTGTATTTTAGTTTTGTTGGGGGGAGGAGGGGGGGGGGGGGTTTCATCAAGGATTGCAGTTCCAATATTTAAAACTTTTTATCAAAATATACCACTATTTTGGCAATTTTACTAATCTTAATTTTGGATAAGTAATGTTACCGACACAAGCTTTTTACAACATTTTTACGAACTATAAATGTAACAATTTGTATTGGTTTTTATTTGATCTCATCACTTATGCCACTTTTTTATTTCCCAATTATTCATAACATCAACAATTTGTAAAAAAAAAATTTGCAAAAAAAAAATTTGCAAAATAGTTTGTAACTTTAGCCTTCACTAACTTTACCACTGTTTTCCCTCTCGTTTCCCTCCATTTACAATTTTACATAACCTGAAAAAAGTTTGTTCTTGCCTTTACAATTGTAAAACACTTCAAGAGTAAAATTGGAGTTTTGAACTTGAATACTAGAGCATCCGCACTAGCACTGCCATATATTGGCAAATTTTACCATTTTCACACAAAAACCAAGCTTCATCCAGACTTGTAAAAACCAACTATAGCAAAAAAAATTTGCAACAGTAGCTCAATTCTTAAAAAAAAAAAAAAAAAACTAATATTTTATTCACTTTATCAATTCCTCTCTCTCTCACTGGGTTTTTGTTTTTATTTGGGGTTTGGGATATATTATTTTATTGTGTAAAAATATTATTTTAATGTGTTGTATTGTAAAATAAAAGTTGGGATACTAAAAGTATTATAAATGGTATGGTATAATTGATAAAGTAGCTTTTTAGGATAGTAAAATAGGATGAGATAGAATTTTGTGATATAAATGCTTTAAACTCTTTGTTGTACTTTTTCCAACTTTAAATAGAAATAATAAACGTACAATGTACAAATCTTGTAATATTTCCCATTAAATTTTTTTAAAACGAATTTAATTATTAAATCAGAAGTCTTATGATTCAGCAACATATATTATTCTAATCTATCAGGAGAATCAGGGTTCAGGGTTCAAATTCATGATCTCCCGTCAATGGGCTCATAGCGGCCCAAATATTTGTCCCATATCTTTTGGGCTTAGAATAAGATGAAGTGGCCCACACCCCACCACACCAATTCACAAGCGTACACTTTACCGTAGCGAATCAAATCCCTCTGTCATAAATTTTCCGCGGCAAGTTTTTTCATACAAAACAATATCCCCCCATTCCCAAAAACACTTCCGACTAGTTTCCTCTCCCAATATTTACTATTTAGGCTGCGTTTGCTAAAATGTAATTTATTTTTCAAGTGTAAAATAATTTCAGGTGAAAATATTTTCTGGAAAAGAAAATATTTTCTAGTGTTTGGTTGCATTTTAAAAATTATATTAGAAAATAATTTCAAGTGTTTAGTAACATTTTAAAAATACAAATTTTCTACTAGTTTCTCACATTTTTCCAACTTCCTAACAAATTTTTAATAGAAAATTGCAATATATAAACTTTTAAAAGAAACAAAAATCAAATTAATACCATTAATTCTCTCAAACTCAATCAAACCAGAGAGAGGGAGGAAGAAAGAGGGAGAGATTGAGAGAAAGAGAGAGGTAGATCGAGAAACTTGGTTGAAATTGGGTGAACGGGGGTTTGATCTAGAGGCGGTGATGACGATCTTTGGAGGTGACGACTAGATCGATCGATCTAGAGGGAAGCAGGGATGAGATCGAGAGAGCTGGAGGAGACAAGCTACAAGGTGGCGGCAACGAGATCGAGATGGCCAAATCAGGGTGGGTTTAGCTAGGTTCATCGGGGACAGATCGGCGATTGGGTTCATCGGGAAAATGCAATACTTAAAGATGGGTTTGAGCACGACAAAGGAGCTGAGGCGGCGTGATCAGGAAGACAAGGAAATAGCACTGACCGGCGCGTGGAGGGGAATGAACAGCACGATCTGACCAGCGGTGGGTTTGTGTGGATTAGAGACTGGACCAACTTATTGCGCTCTCTCTCTCTCTCTCTCTCTCTCTCTCTCTCTCTCTCTCTCTCTCTCTCTCTCTCTCTCTCTCTCTCTCTCTATTTTCAGTCCGTAAAATGAGATTTGAAGGTAAAATAACTATGGAATTGGTTTTACAGAATTAGGGGAGGCTATTTTACGGTCAACTGAAATTTATTTTCAGTTTGACCGAATTTTCATGCATACCCAAACACCCTCAAGGGTGTAAAATATTTTTCAAATTTTCTTTACAACCGAAACAAATGTAGCCTTACTAAAACTAAATCCTACTCTTTCTTTCTTTGCCTCATTTTCTTCCCCCCACCCCACCTGTTTTCCATATTTTTTTTTTTTTGGTTATTAGTGGACCAAACAAAAAATAGGAGATGCAATTATTGGAGCAAAATTATTAATATTCTTAATTATTTATTAGCAATTCCTCCGTTCTGTGACCGTGCATTGTTGGTTTGCACAAAAGTTAGCTTGTTTTTTGTCCAAACAAACATATATGACCTTCAACTCACTCCACAGAATTAACAATTTCTTTTTCCCTGATTATCCAAAAAAAAAAAAAAATCTCTTTTTCTCTAGGAAGGGAAGCAACTCCTTGTAATGTAATTACTATATCTATAAAGGTAAACCTTAAAGAAAGTTTAAATAGAACTTAAAATTAGAATCCAATTTTGCGTTATGTGTCTAAATTTATGCGAAGACCACGTCATAATTATCTACTTAAATTTTTAAATTTGTGTCAAATAAGTTAATAAGTTCAAAATACTAAAAATCTAATATTAATGAACTATATATTTTTGTAGATTGGTGGCCTATATCATACATTGAAAAAAAATCATGAATCTTTGAAGGTTTTATCTATTGAAATGGGAAGTATGCATGAACTTTTTAGTGTGATTAGTGTGTTGTTACCTGACTGAATCTCCTTTATCAAGGCTAAACGGTACACTGAATCATGATACATTGATACCTGATTTTAAATATAATATATTTAAATAATTTATATCTTTTGATCAATATAACCACATAATTAAATTCAATCTGAAAATATAATATACCTAACAAACGGCAACTTTTGCTTACCAGAAAGTTTAAGGATACAATTTTAACTTGTGTCATAATTATGACATGGTTGACTCTTATTTTGCTATTAATCAAGAAAAAATGGTGATTTATCTATAAGTGATTGCAGTGTTACGTGTCGACTAGTCGTCAAGTTGTGACAAATGTTGTCATCCTGTAAGAAATGTTTGACCTTTACAATAGTAACAACACATGTTAAATTCATTTCAAACACCCCTGCTCTAAGAAAAAAAACCGCACACCCTCGTGTACTCTCTCTCCAGTGGACTTCGCAAGTGTGTTGTGCCTTGATGTATATCTTATGCTAAAGTTTGATGTTTTACAATTTTTGTATCCCAATGAGGAAAAGTTTAGTAATCTGAAAATGGTGCATGGAATTTATATGACAAAAAAGAAAAAAACATGGGGCCCCCTTTTGCAAGCTTGTTGCAGAGGTTGAGGAACCATGGTTTCATGCCCTGCCAGGTAGATACTAGGCATTCTGAGGAATCCTTTAATTTTACTCATGTTTCCTGATCTGGGTTTTCTTTTTCATCAATCTCTAGAAGATTTTGAACTAGTTTTGCCTTGAAATTTTTACATGGGTATAGGTATGTTAAATAATTATTGCTCTCTTTTATTTATTTATTTATTTATTTACTTGTTCATTTTTTTTAATAAAGGTTTTCCTCTAAACTGATTAGAATTCCAACCACTGAATGGTGATTGAAATTTGAAATGAGTATCTATATATAATTTTTGATTATATAAAATAGTGATATTTACTTTTTTAGTGTCTGTTTGAGTTACAATTGCAATTTCAAAATACAGTTATTTTAGTTAGTAAAGTCTGTGAAAAATGTTGGTGGGAAAAACTATATATAACAAAAAAATAAGGGGGGAAGAGTAGCCTGCCTCCTTTTTCCCTGGTTTTAAAACTGTAATTTTCTTATAAAAGAGTAAAGCCAAATTGCTGTTTTGTCCCTAAATCATAGGGCCAAACGAGCCTATGATTTAATGAGTAATGTCAAGGAATGGTTGACATGGATACTATGTGGTTGGCACAAGTGGAATATAATGGAAAGCTATTCAGAGTTTAAGTGGTTTTAGGAATATTTCAGAACCATATTGAATTAGTTTTGTGGTTTGCCAAATACATTAATTTGGAGGGGGTAGGCCATTGGAAGGCTTTCTGGTATGTGTGCCAAAATGCTGTTTTTGCTTGGTAGAATCCGATGATCCATAATCTTCTCCCTGTTTATAAAGTGCATTAGGTGCTAAGCAAATAACTAATCTTAAATATCATGTTACATTTTGCAACCTGGAAACACAATTGGAGCATTAGGTGATAAATGTTGCTTCCTGCAATCAAAGCTGGTGCGTGTTAAGGTAGATTTAGGTGCTCCGATGGAATTTGAAGGGGCTCAAATGTATTTTGCATTGTCTATGAATTCTGTAGTAACAAAAGGTGCTGGTATTGGAATCAGCTTTTGGATTCATGAAATGCAGTTACTAAAAAATTGGATTTATGGAATGTAGCTTGTAGTTTTTCAGCTCTATACCTCTATTCTGTCCTCAAGCAATGTGGGTTCTATTTTTTGTTGGTGCATTTGAAATCTATAATTACAGTGGCAGGGAAAAGGAAAAACTACCATGGATATATTCTTCGAGCTAGATGACAGTAGCCAGCATAATATTTTCATAAATTTCTAGCAGTAGTTCCATTTAAGCAATGAGGAACACACAAGACAAAATGTTCAAAGAGCTTCAATTGTGTATGCTTCTAGCCAGATGAAACAATTATGATAAGCTCTAAAACCAAATAACTTATATAACTACTTTCTTTGATATATATATGATGAAGCAAAAATGTTCGTCAGTAACAATAAGAGTCAAGCTCAGATGGAATCAAACCTGTGCTTCGTCTTCCGACGATCGAGGGGTGACGGCGCAATTTGTCAGAGTGGACACCGGTGTGGTGCCTGCCAAAACACCTCCGATGCTTAAGTTAGCTTTTTAGAATTGCTGTAAAAAAGGAATTGAAAGTAAAGAAGGTGCTAGTTTTTTTTATGTGATCGTACCTCCGGCCGGTGTTTTTGGTTGGTTTATATATGTTCCTTATGCTTAACAACCGTTGTGACAGTTATTGTGGTTTTAATGCTGCCTTCAGTTACGCCTTTTGGTTTATGGCGGGGCTTTAATTCGTCCAACGGGCTGTACAGCTGTTCTTACCCAGCCTGGGCATTTATTGGCTGTATTGAATATTCCTGCCGCTTTATCCTCGTCTTCGTCGTTCTTGATATATCCGTCAGTGATGTTTTTGTCGTCATTACTTGCTTCGTCGGTCCCGTCAATATATATACAAATGTCTGGTACCAGACCGAATAATATAGGAGGGTTCATAATCAAATTTTGCTTCATCTTTTCTAAAAATATTATTTTTTGTCTCTACTATTATCTTTTTTTCTACCACAGTTAAACGGTGTTAGCTTTGCTAATAGCTTATTTGAATTATATTTTGAGTTTTGTTCCAGCTTGGGTCTTGTAGTTTCCTTGTTGGAATTGGGTTTAACCTCTATGTAGGGTTAACTTGGACTGATAGTGTTGGTATGAAGAGTAGCATTGATAATAGGAATAGTTTAGAATTTTAGGTCAGGCTTTAACTTATGTCTAATCAACTATTGGTTTCAAATCAATTTATAGTTGAGGGTGTAGAGATAAAAGCTTAAATGGGTTCATAACTCATAAGTAAATGGTAAGGAAGAGCACTCAACGGAAAGCAAAACCCAGCTTTCAGCATCTGCTTGTATACCCCAACATCTTCAAGACGCCTATAATAGCACTTCTCTGACTTAAAGGGTAGACGGATAGAAATGTTGTCGGGTATCTGGTACTTCTCCCTAAGTGTGTTGAAGTGCGATGGTTTGATGGTGGAGATGAAGTCATTCACCGTCCACAAGGGAAGTATGATAAATTCACTAAACCCATTAGGACCTATGACGGATTGGATGGAAGGGTTTACATCATCTAGGTCATCATTTGAGTCATACTCTGACCCGTCCTCATCCTGCACCTCATCCTCCACATTGGGAGGCGAGTTGGCTGACGGTTCCCTCTCCTTGCTGGAGGTGTAAGGGTCTGCTTGACCTGATGGAAACACCTCATCATAGCTTGCTCCATCGCGGAAAAACGATTGACCACTTGACGCCTCACTAGACATTTGACCTACAAGTGACGGATAAAAAACCCTAAGACTCTAGGTCTACACTGACGATGGACAAGTGAACGTAATAGATAAAGAAAAAGAAACTTGAGATAAGGGAAAGAGTACTCACAGTTAAAAATATGACAAGGACGATGGGAGTTCAAAAAAGAACGGTAGTACAAAACCAACAGGTTAACGGTCAGAGAAGTGTGGACAGAAGAGCTCTGATTAGTAAATTTTTTTCCAAAAGGTAAAAATGAAAGGAGCATGCAACATATATATAAAGGGAACGACATAGAAGACGAAGGGATGCTTTGGTTCGAGCAAACAACCACTAAAAGCTAGCCACATGTCCCTATAGCATTAATAAACCTAGGCTAGCCTGTCAATCAACACACTTCTCAAGGATGAAGGTAAACCATCACTTCACGGATCTGTGCAAAATAAGCGACGAATTCATGGAGTGAGGGGGCAACTAAAGAGGGTATATTTAGAATAGACGGTCCAAATTTACAAGACCTATGATAGGAAGAATTACTAGGACAATGGATAAGAGTGTGAGGCGACGAGGCTCCTTAAGCATGAACAGATGACCTAAGGTGAATGGATCACCTTCAACAGATGGACGTTCTAGGATGGATGGATCATCCATCAGTGGACGGATGACCTACAATAAATGGAAAGGGTTCCAGATGGGCACTGATGATGACGGTATCGAAATAGGCCATGTGACGGTGACATGGCTTGCTTGGTCTCCAAGGGAATTTCAAATAGCAACAACTTGTGTTCCACGATTAACCAAACCCTTATATGGAAAGGGTTCTTTAAATCACGTACATTTATGAAGATCTTCTCTACAAAGAAATATTCCTCTTCTACAAGGAATCAAGGTCGGTTCCTCATCATTATAAAAAGGCCATAACCTACAGAAAATAGGTACACATAATTCACCCCAGCTCTGGCACTCTAGAGTTGTGACAATCTCTCTAACTTAATCTTCAGAGGGTATTTGGCCGGTACCACACCAGTATTCTCTTGAGGTCTTTTTCTTTCTTCGTGTTGTGCAGGTGTTGCCGCGAGCAGGCGAGACCTGTGTAGCCTACTGACGATTTTCGGTATCATCACTATAAAAAAAATCGAAGTATTCAACAAAGGTTAGAAATTGGTGGTAGCTAGTATGTATTTTCACAACTTAAAACTGGTATATTAGATATACTCAAAAATACAAAGATGGAATTTATTAAACTGTATGAAATTAGATGAAAGAAAGTTAACATATTGAAAAGATATAAATTAAAGAATGAGAATATTATGAGCAGATAATATTCTCATAATATTTTGAGTTAAACAATTAAACAATTCCATTCTTCTTAGTGCTAATGTCAGTTATGGTTAGCTATGCAATGGCAGATGCAGCCAAAGACAGAATAGTGTGCAAAGTAACAGGTAGGGCTGGCTACATGTTTGCCTTTTGTTGGTGGTCAAGCAAAAGCACCTACACCCAAACTATGGCACTGGTCTCAAACAAGTCTAAGGACAATAAGAAGTGCTTGTGCATCATTATCAGAGATCGTAATGATCCTGCATTTGGACTACAAATTAATATAACACTCGCTTTCGGTTTGTCTTCCATTTTCCATGCCCCTTCTAATCAAAGTGATAGTAGTTTTGCACCTAGTCCTAGTGGTAATGTAAATACATGAGTCTTCTTTTTCATTTCAATTTAATTACTATTCTTTTGATATTGTAGAAAACTATTTAAATTTGTGGTAATTTCTTTGGCTACAGATGGTATGTAATGGAATTTGTCATTGGCGGGCCCTAACATGGTGTTTTTCAGTTCACACCTATTCATATAGGCACTTGGATTGTCACTTCTCAGTAACTTTGGCCATGATTGCTATTTCTGTTTTGTAATTGCTATTTCTATTTATCCCAAAAATAATAAATAAATAATACTTTCCAACCCTCCCTTTGTCTCAGATTTTCCACAAGGGGTGTCATTAGAACTATGTTTTTCTTATAAATCATAGGGTTAGACATGTAAAATTAATAATTTAAAAACTCCTAATTTTTAACTAAATTATAAAAAATAAAAAGATTTTTCTCTCATCTCCACATTTTTTCTCATGTTTATTGTCAAGTACTAATACAACTTCTTTTTGAAAAAAATAGAAAAATAAAATTGCTTTTTTTCCCCCCACAAACGTATTATTTATTTTTTATCACTAGACTATTCCTTTTCCACCTCCACATTTTTTCATCACATTTTTTGTCAAGTACTAATACAACTTCTTCTTTTTGAAAAAAATATATATAAGAAAATAAAATTGTTCTTTTCCCCACAAACGTACCATTTTTTTTTATCACTAAACTACTCTTTTTCCACCTCCTCATTTATCTCTCATATTAAACATTAGTAGTCAAGTACTAAACAACTTTTTTCTAAAATAAAAAATAAAATAAAACTGCCATAAATAAAATATTTAAACCCAAAAAATAAAAAATAATAAGTCTCATTTCACGCGCAAAGTGGATGTGTGATAAGACTAGTAATATTGCACGTGGTTGTGAAATACAAGAAAGAAAAATTCACAATTCCCCCAACTTGGATCTATAATTAAAAAAAAAAAAAAAAAAAAAACACCAAAAGAAAACTGTGTCGGAACTTGGAACTAGGTTGTTGGAACTTGGAACTAGGTTGTTTGAAGTTGCAAGGTCCACTTAGAGTCGATTCCGGAAGGTCGCGCAAAAGCTCAGCCCAAAAACTCTCACGATGGGCTTTAAATGTGGCCCATGAAGTTTGATTGGTGCATAATAAAATTGGGTAGGATTGGATGTCACAAGCAAGCTTCTCCAGTGCAGCCGAAATATTCAACAAAAGATTAGATATATTGGTGGTAGCTAATATGTATTTTCACAGCTAAAAACTGGTACTCCATGTTAGATATTGATCGAAAATTAATTTTACTGGAAGATCGTTGAAGTGCAGTATTCGTGTAAAGCATATAACAAATTGGTTGAAATCAATCCTTTTTTTTTTTTAATTACTACATGTAGGTAAAAAGTCATACATTTTTAAGAAGAGAAGCTAAAAACTAGTGGCACTTTGTGCCTTCATATGTCATGATAAATTCAGGTGGATTGGCAGTAACTTGTTTTATGTTTTTGCCCTCTCTTAGGTATAAGTTGGTCCAAATTTTAACTTGTGTCTAAAAGCAATTGAGGCCCAAACAGAACAGAGAGAATGCTGGCCCAAGAAGTGTAAAAGAAAAACAAAAATGAAGGGCAGGTAGGGGTTGTACTGTGATGTTGATGTCATTAAAAATGGTGCATAATACCATAATTTCAATCTGAATCTATATAATATGAATATCTAAAAGTGAAGTATTTATTGTTGCTACGCTCATGTTGAGCGGCCACATTTGTATAGCATTTCAGTCTATTTTAGTTTCATTTGATACATTTTTGTCAACTTCTATTCATTTCGGTGTCCAGTTCGAAAAATGATAAATTTGAAATTTAATATTTTTAGTAGTACCAAAAGAACCTAGGAAAATAAAATGCATTACAAAAATAATTAAAAGAATATGAACCAATTCAAAAAATAATAAAATCTACGCTCATGTTGAGCGGCCACATTTGTATAGCATTTCAGTCTATTTTAGTTTCATTTGATACATTTTTGTCAACTTCTATTCATTTCGGTGTCCAGTTCGAAAAATGATAAATTTGAAATTTAATATTTTTAGTAGTACCAAAAGAACCTAGGAAAATAAAATGCATTACAAAAATAATTAAAAGAATATGAACCAATTCAAAAAATAATAAAATCAATGAAAAGCACCAAAAATAATAATTCTATATATTTGTAAAGACAGAAAGATAAAAATTAGTTTTACAAATTGTTTAATTTTTATGAAGAAAAAATTATTACAATAAAATTTTGAGAATAAATTATACATTATTATACTATAATTTGGAAGTGCATATAATAATTATGGAACTTGGCTCACCACATCATGTACTGACTTGTTGCGCTAGGTGGGATTCGTGACTATGACCTCAGGGAAACTTCTGTGATCTTCTATTTCTTTACATAGCATCACCTATGCCCCAATCGAACAGTGTTACTAGCAATTGTGAGTAAAGAAAGAAAAGATGCTTGGTAGATTTCATCTTGTGTGTTTATTAGAGGAATGGAATTTTAGTTACTTCTCTTGCAACCTGCCGCAATCATAGAATGCCACATTTAGCAATTGTTGAGCTATCCTTAAGAGTGTATATCATTCAATGTGGAATGTTTTCAACAAGTAGTGACTACTGAGGGCAAATGCAATGATACAAAATGGCAATAGCTTTACACCCAGCACTTTGATACTTCCATTCATTTTAGTGCCAATGTCAGTTATGGTTAGCTATACAATGGCAGATGCAGCCAAAGACAGGAATGTGCACAGCAACTAGTAGGACTGGCTACATGTCTGCCTTACGTTGGTGGTCAAGCATTCCACCAACGTAACTGGTCTATATTGTTGCACTGGTCTTAAACAAGTCCTAAGTGCTTGTGTGTCATCATCAGAGATCATAATGATCCTGAATTGGGACTACAGATTAATGTAACACTTGCTTTGGGCCTACCTTCAGTTCGTCATGCCCCTGCTAAAGTCTCCTAGTGGCTCGATATGCATTTAGCTATAAGAGTTGTTTTGTTCTAGCTAATAGATTTTTATGAAATTCACTGTAAGAAATGAATGGTGAGTGCTATAGAGTTTTTTATTTCGGTTTTACACTTCTTTGAAAAAAACGATAAATGTCACTAGAAGTGGCTAATATTTGACACACTAATTTGATTTGTTTGCTTGGTCATGGATGTAGCTATTCTACACTTGGATCCTAATTCACCAGAAGCTCAAGTTTTCTATCAATTGGGAAGGAGTTTTAATCAAAGTGATGGTAGTCCTGTTCCTAGTCCTAGTGGTAATGTAACCAACATACATAAGTCTTCTTTTTCATTTAAATTTCTTTTGATACTGTAGAAAACTTCTTAAATTTGTGAGTAATTTATCTGGCTACAGGTGTAGAGAGTTCTGCAAGTGCCAAAAGTGAGTGGACTATTGATCAAGTCAAGAATGAAGGTTGTTATGGTTAAAAGAGATGGTTTGGAATGGAGATTGTTATACTCATGTTATGTTCTTTTAATTTATTAATACTCCCTACCTCTATTTATCCCAAAATAATAATAAAACCCTTCCAACTCTCCCTTTGTCTCAGCTTTTCCACAAGGGTTGTCATTTGAACTATGTTTTTCTTATAAATCTTCCCAATGAAGGCCTATGAATCCAAGGATAAAGTATATCTATATGTATCTAGTATGAGAATAAAAAAGTTACAAATAAAATTGAACTCTAATCACTATCCTCGAAGTGAAGCTCAAAGGATGCTGCAAAAAAAAAAAAAAAACAAAAAAACAAAAAGTAACTTTCTCAATTGTCTACAAGAGAAATTTCTCCAATTTTTGTAGATACCATATATCTTATCCTTGATTAGATTGGAGGAAAAAAAACCTCTATGAGAATTTTGCTAAATTTATGAAGATTCCATTTTTTTTCCTTGAGCTTTCAAGGTATTCATTTAGTTAGAATGATATCTAAATTGTTTTTGTTCTGCATCACTATCACATTGAAAGCCAACTTGTGCCCAAATAATTGTGCATAATCTTATCAATAGAATGAAACTTTTGTACACATATACTCAATTCCAGGATTCACTACTTCAAGGATCCTACCTGAGAACAAAACATAACTAAAAATATAAAAATAAATGAAAAACATACATATTCAAATATCCAATCTGTGCCAAGACCATATTTACAAATTTTTTTGGAACCTCAACTGTTGGAAATATAATTACCTGATATTTTACAGGTTTCCTATTTCGAAATGTCTATAACTTCATGGTATGGTAAGCAACCTTGAGAAAAAAAGTGCAAAGACTTCATGGTATGGTAAGCAACCTTGAGAAATTGGTGCAAAGATGAAATCAAATGTCTTGTTTATGATTTTACAACACTCACCAAACAATCCTTTTGTTCATGGAACTCATCAAGATAAGAAGTCCAAGAATCACTTGAGAAAGCCACATATTGTCGTAGAAAGCTGGCTATACAAATGTACTCGATAAAAGCCTGAATCACCTGCATTAAAATGATGCATCAAGTTCTACTGTTACTATCAGTAGAAAACTTAAGCTCCAAAAAAATAAGGATTTGTGTTGACTGCAATATTTAATCTGTAATGATAATAACAATAATTAATAGTTGCTTGATCTCTATAGAGTATAGTTGGTGTTATATACATGTCAGAGGTAGAATTTTTTTTTTAGCTCAAGCCAACCAACAATATTAAATCAACAAAGTGAGAAAACTTGGTTAGTTTGTTGTTTAGGTAACATATAGTAATGTTTTCCTTATAAATATTAAGCAACTTTACACAATAAAACCATGATGCTTGAAAATTATAAATTTTATTATAAAGCATGATCCCATAGTGATTTAATTTTAGATAACAAATTGTTATACATGGAATTATCAGTAGACATAACAGAAAATTGTAGGCTTATATATAAAATGGAATTGAAGCAAAGGGAATACCTGTACAATGAGGTGATTCTTACGGCATGGTTACCGGATTCAATTCCCCAAGTAATATTACCTTGTGCCAATTTGACTCTATTTACACAACGGGAAAAAATGCACATCAAATACATCCTGATTGAAAATAAAAATATGAAATTTATTCAATGTAAGAAATTAAATGAAAGAAAATTTCACATTATTTTTTTGCTTAACATGGAAAGATATAAGTCAAAGAATGAGAAGATTATGAGCAGATAAAGGGGGAAAGTAAAAGAAAAGAAAAGTGATAGTACCAGTGAGTGAGCTATTGAGTTGTTGAACAATTGCAGCACCCAAAAGCTTTAATTAAGTCCCACTTCTTAAGAGTAGGTTTCTTAGGTTCTTCATCTGAAATTTCTTCATTTGAAATTTCATCATCTAAAATGAAAAACATAAAGATTCAAATATCCAATCTGCGCTAAGACCATATTTATAAATTTATTTGGAACTCAAACAGTTGGAAATAATATTACCTGATATTTTACAGGTTTCCTATCTCAAAATGTGTCTATAACTTCATGGTATGGTAAGCGACATTGAGAAATTAGAGCTAAGATAAGAGCACATGTCTTGTTCACGATTTTACAAAATTCACCAAACAATCTTTTTGTTCACGAAACTAGTCAAGTTAAGAGGTCTCTAAGTGCCAACAATCTTCATTTATGAGAACCTATTAAATCAACGTTTTAGAAATAAATTTAGAGAATAAGTGAGAAGGTAACAAAATTTCTACCAATCCATGGTTATTGCCAAAATAATGAAGAAGAGAAAGATAAATTAAAAAGAAAAGGTAGAAAGAAATCAAATTTCTACCATATTTGTGAGTGCCAGGAGCTGGGGCAGTCCAGCACAAAGCTGGGTTGGATTTCAGCTGAAATGCAGTTGATAAGGCACCTTTGTAGTCCTTGAAAGTTCTCCTAGCAGTTTCCCATATTTGGATGGGAAGTGATGAGGTTGACTCATGTTCCATCTGATTCTGGCTGTACCAAATAGGCCAGGCTGTGACAAAAAAAGTTTCCAAGTCTTGAGTGGTGCCATTGGTGATGAACTGAAATGCAAGATACGTAAAATCCCCAGAATTTGTCTCCTAATCCACTGGACAGTTTAGACAACAGCTCCACACCTCTTTGGGAGTGACACACTGTATGAGGGCATGCAGAGTACTTTCAGGGCACAGGCACAAGTCACACACAAGGCAAATACCATACGTGCTTACTCCTCTGGTTCTTAGGCAATGCATAGTGGGGAAGGCATTCATGCAAGCACGTCAGGCGAAGATTCTGATGTTTGCCAGGATGTTAAGGTGCCACATCCTTTTCCAGAGAGGGAGTGAGGATCATCGCTTGAGTTTTCCCCCTCATTAAATGGATGAACGATTGGAAGTGCTACATAGTAAGCGCTTTTTGACAGAGAATTCATCTTTCTTGCTTCCAATTCATATGATTTGATCATCTGGGAGGGTGTAGTGGAGAGGGATGTTTAGGATGATGTCTGCTTCAAAGGTAGGAAGGTTCTTCTAACAACATCAACCTTCCAACACCTCGTGTCTACATCAATGAGCGCCGAGACGATGGGGGAAATATCTTCAAATAACAATTCTGATGCATGCAAAATAATACTTAGAAATAGACACAAGCAAAAGTTTACAAACTTAATGTACTGGAACACAAAAACAACCGTTCAACCATTACTAATTCAGATACGTAGACTACCTCTCGCAGGAGTCATGAGTTTATTTACATACTTTGTCAAAGCAATTATCATGTATCTCAATGTAAGTATGGAATTAGAAAGCCTTTCATCACCTTATACATGGGTTATCATTTACTCTACACCTCTCATCATATTAGCACATGAAATGGAACAAATCAAGAATAGATATTAGTACATAAACTGACAACAAGAAGTCATATGGAATGACAAACAATCTATAAGTAAATCAGGTCTTAAAGAGATGAAAGAAGAAAGAAGGGGGGAATGACAAAAAGGACTCTAGAGAGATAAATTAGGATATTGCATGAGTTGCCTCTTTGGATGGTTCACTAAAGGAAGCTATGGATTGTTGTGAGAAATTGCCAACATAAATGTACATGATAAAAGCTTGAAAGCAAACACATTAAAATGATGCATCAAGTTCTATTGCTAATATCTCTATAGAAAGGATTGCTTCACAAAAAAATAGTGCTAACTATATTATTTAGTCTGTCATAGCAACACCAATAATTAAAAGATTTTTGGATCTCTAGTTTTATAATATATGATAATTAGTCTTATGAAACATATGCCAGAGATTTTTTCTTTTTCTTTTTCTTTTCCAAGCAACGTATAATACAAAAATTGATAGTGAGAAAAATATAGTAGTTTGCTGTTTTGATAACATATAGGAATATTTATAAGAATAGAAGGTGCTAGATTTTATTTTATTTTTGGATAATCAGGCAGAAATTTCATTGAAACCAAGCTGAAAACAAACAACACAAATGCAACAGTAAGTCTGAACCAGCAGACAAAGCACTAAGACAATTACAACTCAGGACCACAAAAGAATGACACTTTAGTACTCTACAGCAGTAATACAAATACTTTTTCTACCATATTTCAAGAAAAAGAAAATTCAAAAATTGAAACCTAATCTATGAGGAAAGATTTAATTAGGTTAGGAAAGAGATAATTACCATTCTTTTTCTTAGCATCTGCAGAATTTTTGTACCAAGTAGATTTAGAAAAACATGCACTACTAAACTCTTGTTTTTTGTATTATCAACTATTCTCAGGCTTTTGCATATAGAACCCAATAACTAATAAACTCCCCATGCCTGAAACCAAAAGGAAAAGTTAAGAGAGAATTAATCTGGTACTTAATAAATTTGAAGGGAAATGAGAATGGAGATGTATGCACCTGTAGACACACGGGTTAAATGAGCTAATTCCAGCAGCATGGTTGCAAGATTTGATTCTCCCTGCAGTATTACCTTGATGTCACCTTGAGCCAAATTCCTATTTAAACAATAATTGAAGCACATCAAATACATCATCTCATCAAAGCAATTTGAGATACAAAGATACAATTTATTAGAAAGAAGAAAATGATGAAGGAAAAGTCATGTTTTTTTTTCTTAATATGCGAAAGTTATAAATTAAAGACCTAAATTCCTAAGAGCAGATAGAGGGTTAAAAAAAATCAAAAGGAAATGAGATAATACAAGTGAGTTCAGTCTAATAAGCCTTGGTATGATGGTATCCATTCCAACATCCCACGACAACAAAGAGAGGAAGTTTGTGTTTAAAAGTATTGATCTTTCTCATTTAGGTGAACAGTCTCACCTTCACCTAGAAAGACAACTTCTGCGCAGAAAAGAATTTACCTATATAACATAATTGGAAATGTTTTATGAAAAAATGAAGAAAGGGGTCCAATTTGTGTAAAGGCCTTATAATTTTACTTTGGAACTCAAATTGTTGAAAATAATATTGCCAAAAAAATGAAGAAAAGAAAGATAAATTAAAAAGAGAAGGTAGAAAGTAATACTTTTTTCTACCATATTTGTGAGTGCCAGGAGGGGGGCCAGTCCAGCACAAAGTTGGGTTGGATTTCAGCTGAAATGCAGTTGATAAGGCACCTTTGTAGTCCTTGACAGTTCTCCTAGTAGTTTCCCATATTTGGATGGGAAGTGATGAGGTTGACTCATGTACCATTTGATTCCGGTTGTACCAAATAGGCCAGGCTGTGACAAATAAAAGTTTCCAAGTCTTGAGTGGTGCCATTGGTGATGAACTGAAGTGCTAGATCAATAAAATCCCCAGAATTTGTCTCCTAATCCACTGGACAGTTTAGCCAATTGCTCCACACCTCTTTGGGAGTGTCACAGTGTGTGAGGGCATGCAGAGTATTTTTTGGGCACAAGTCACACATAGGGCAAATACCATCTGTGCTTACTCCTCTGATTCTTAGGAAATACATAGTGGGGAGGGCATTCATGCAGGCACGCCAGGCGAAGATTCTGATCTCTACTGGGATGTTGAGGAGCCACATCCTTTTCCAGAGAGGGGAGCGAGGATCATCTCTTGAGCTTTCACCCTCATTAAATGGATGAATAATTGGAAGTGCTACATAGTAAGCGCTTTTGACAGAGAATTCACCTTTCTTGTTTCCAATCCATATGCTTTGATCATCTGGAAAGGTGTAGCTGAGAGGGATGTTTAAGATGATGTCTACTTCAAAGGTAGGAAGGTTCTTCTAACAACATCAACCTTCCAACGCCTTATGTCTTCATCAATGAGCACTGAGACCGTGGGGAAATATCTTCAAAACAATTCTGATGCATGCATAATAATACTTAGAAACAGATACAAGCATGACAAGCAAAAATTTACAAACTTAATGTACTGGAATACAAACACAACTGCTCAACCATTACTAATTCAGATACATAGGCTCACATCTCACAGGACTCATGAGTTTATTTACATACTTTGTCAAAGCAATTATCCATGTATCTCAATGTAAGTATGGAATTAGAAAGCACTACATCACCTTATACATGGGTTATCATTTACTCTACACTTCTCATCATATTAGCACGTGAAATGGAACAAATCAAGAATAGATATTAGTACATAAACTGACAACAAGAAGTCATGTGGAATGAGAAACAATCTACAAGTAAATCAGGTCTTGAATAGGTGAAAGAAGAAACAAGGGGGAAATGACAAAAATGACTCTAGAGAGATAAATTAGGATATTGTATGAGTTGCCTCCTCGGATAGTTCACTAAAGGAAGCTATGGATTGTTGTGAGAAACTGCCAACATGAATGTACATGAAAAGCTTGAAAGTGCATGCATTAAAATGATGCATCAAGTCCTATTGTTTTTTTTTTTTTTTTTTTGATAAGTAATAAGGACGTATATTCAAGAACACTACCTTATGCAAAAAAACATAAGGCAGAGGAAGATTACAAAGAAAGAAAAGGAAAAAGAACAAAGAAAGAAAGAAAATCTACTAGTTACAAATGAGAGAGCTAAGGAACATAGAGAGAGAATCACTAGTGGTGAGTCCCCAAGCCCAAGACCAGTCAAAAAGTGAGCCACTAAAAGAAGCCAATAGCTGGTCATCAAAACTTTCCATTTCCTCAAACGTCCTCCAATTTCGTTCCCCCCATAGAGACCACATTAAGCACAACGGAACTAAATTCCAAATGCTAGACGAATGCTTTCCAGGCCAAGTCTTATTGTTAATATCTACTGATGCATCAAGTTGTGTTGCTAATATCTCTATAAAAAGGATTGCTTCACAAAACAATAGTGCTAACTATATTATTTAGGCTGTCATAGCAACACCAATAATTAAAAGATTTTTGGATCTCTAGCTTTATAATATATGATAATTAGTGATATGAAACATATGCCAGAGATTTTGTCTTTTTCTTTTCCAAGCAACCTATAATTCAAAAATTGATAGTGAGAAAAATATAGTAGTTTGCTGTTTCAATAACATATAGGAATTTTTCCATTTTATTTGAATTAATCAAATGATTTTAAAAAATTGAGCTGTGTTTTCAAATAAAACCAAGCTACAAGAAAAAATTGCGAGTCATTATTATTATTATGATTGTGATTTGAAGATATGACAGCAAGTTAGGCGCTTACATATAAAAAGGATTTGAAACAGCAAAATTCCTATACAATGAGCTAATTCCAGCAGCATGTTTGCAAGAATTAATTCTCCCTGCAATATTACCTCTATATCACCATGAGCCAAATTTTACTCTGTTTAAACAATATTTGAAGCACATCAAATACATCATGTCATCAACGCAATTTGAGATACAAAGATGCAATTTATTAGAATGAAGAAAATGTTGAGGGAAAAGTCACATGTTTTTTATTAAAATGCAAAAGCCATAAATTAAATATTGAAGATCTTAAAAGCGGATAAAGGGTAAAAAAAGGAAATGAGAAAAATACTAGTGAGTTCAGTCAAATAAGCCTTGGTATCCGTTCCAACATCCTGCGACCAAAAGGAGAGGAACTTCATGTTTAAAAGAATTGATCTTACTCGCATAGGTGAACAGTCTTGCCTTCACCTTCAAATCCAACTTCTGCCCAGAAAAGAATTTACTTATATAACATAATTGGAAATTTATATTAAAAATGAAGAAGGGACCAATTTGTGTAAAGACCTTTTAATTTCACTTTGGAACTCAAATCGCTGGAAATAAAATCATTTATTCCCTTCTGTCTGATAGTTGTTGTTGTCTAGTATTCAATTTAAAAGCCATTAGAAAGGTTATGAACTCCTGTTCTCGAGAATAGAAGGTGATAGATTTTATTTTATTTTATTTTTGGAAAATCAGGCAGAAATTTCATTCAAACCAAGCCAAAAACCAACAACTCAAATACAATAGCAAGTCTGAAGCAGCAGACAGAGCACTAAGACAATTACAACTAAGGAAAAAAAAAAGAATGACTCTTTACAGCAGCAAAACAAATACACCAGAAAGCCTAAACCTATCTGACAGATCACTAAACAAAAAATTCCAACAAGGTGTTAGATTTATGTGATATTTCACAGGTGCCATATCTCTAATATAACTCCATGGTATGCTAAGCAACCTTAAGAAATTAATCCAAAGATGAAAGAAATTCCTTCTTTATTAAATAACAGAACTCTCCAAACAACCCTTGCTCAACGAAGTCTTACTGGTTGAGAAGTCCAAAAATCATTCACCATGAAATTAAGCTATCCTTAAATGCAGGTAATACCTTGAGTGGTAACACCAAGCTATAGCTTTCATCCATGGTAACCTATCAGACCAAAGTTTGAGAAATAAAAAGGTGAATAAGTGAGCAAATAAGTTTTCCACCATATTTCAAAAAAGGAAAAAGCTTTGAGAGGAAATGAGGATCCATAGCTAACCTCAAAACTTGGGAATAATGCTTTGTTGATGATGTTGCCTATCATATTGCAAGAAAAAAAAAAAAAAAAAAAAAAACTCAAAAATTGAAGCCAAGCCTATGAGGAAAGATTTAATGTGGTAAAGAATGAGATAGTTACCATTATTTTCTTCTTGTTTCTGTGTAAACTTCGCATGGTCTAGTTTGGAAAAAAAAAAAAAAAAACATTTTAAATTCTTGCCTGCTTTGGTATTCATTTCTCCTCAGGTTTTTGCATATAGAGGCCAATAGATGATAAATTCATCAACCTGAAACCAAAGGGTAAATTTAAGAGTAAACGAGATTAGTATTTGAGAAATTTGGTTCTGTAGTATACTAATTGTATATTTGGACCATGTCTTTTTGTTTAATAAAGTACTTACTTATATACTGATGAAAAAAAGTACTTGATAAATTTGGAGGGATATGAGAAACCTGTATACACACTAGAGCTAAATCCTTCCAAAATAAATTTCAATCTTTGGGATGTAAGCAACTTAATGCACTTGTGACCTATTTCCTCCTGCATTTTTCAAATAAATTCATATTATTTTGGTTCACAGGAATTAAATTCCTCCTCTTCCTCTTCCTTTTCCATTCAATAGATAAAGCTAAAATGTCTCAAAAAAAAGCACTCTGATGCAAACACATCTTGTTTGCTATACAAATTGGTGAAACAGCTCCCACATTACTAGGGGAAGTATCATTGGATATAAAATACTAAAATATACAAAAGAAGTAGTTAAACAATTGCAATTTTAGATAAGTAGGCTTACCTTTCAGAGGAGAATTGAGGCTATATGCAAACTCTATGAAAGCAATCATCTCTGCATCTCAATGTACTTTGAGATCAAAAGCACTACATCACTTACACATGGGGCCCTATATTTACTCTCCCCTTCTTGTCTTGTCCTGATGCATGTGAAATACAGTAAAACAGTATCTGAAGATGCGAAGATGCGAAAGAAGATGCAAAAGAAGAAACAAAAGAAATAAGGACAAAGGACACTAGAGAGGGAGGTTAGGATATTGTATATGAGTTACCTCCATTGATGAATCACTTGAGAAAGCCACATATTGTCGTCGTTGAAAGCTGGCTATATAAATGTACATGATAAAAGCCTACAGCACTTGCATTAAAATGATGCATCAGGTTTTACTGTTACTATCTATAGAAAAACTAGCTTTTAAAAAAAAAAAAAAAAAACAAGGATTTGTCTTGACTGCAGTATTTAGTCTGTAATAAAAATAATGAAACGGTGCTTAATATCTATAAAGTATATTTGGTGTTATAATTTATAAAACAGGTTAGTGGTAGAATTCATGGTTTCTTAGCTCAAACCAGCCAACAATACTAAAATCAACAAATTGAGAAAACTTAGATAGTTCGATGTTTCAGTAACATATATTAACATTTTCCTTCTAAATATCAACTTATCAAGCTACATTTCAAAATAAAACCATGATGCTTGAAAATTATATTTTGCTACAAAGCATGATCCCAAAGTGATTTAACTTAGATAACAAATTGTGATAAATGGCATTATCTATAGACATAACAGAAAATTGGAAGCTTATATATTTAAAAAGAAATTGAATACCTATACAATGAGCTGAATCCTATGGCATGGTTGCCCAGTTCAATTCTCTAGTAATATTCACTCTGTTTACACAATGGGTAATGAAAGAAAGTTCACATTAATTTTTTTTCCAAAACATATTTTTTAAAAATGAGAATATAATGAGCAGATAAAGGGGGAAAAGGAAAAGAAAAGAAAGGAGATAGTACCAATGAGTAAGTTGTTGAGTTGTTGAACAATTGCAGCACCTAAAAGCTTTAATTAAGTCCCAATTCTTATGAGCAGGACTCTTTGCTTCTTCATTTGGTTCTTCTTTTTCTGAAATTTCTTCACTTGGTTCTTCTTCGTCTGAAATTTAATCACCAAGAAATATAGACGTTGAGAGAGAACAATGGAGAAGAAGAATTGGGCTTTTGGGTTTTTTTAATTGAAGGTAGACTTTTATATACCTGGCTCTTCTACTTCCAAATTGGGAATGTATGAAATTTTATGCCAATCTTCCCCGATTTGCTTCTTGCATCTTTTCTGTAAGATGGGACATTCTCCAATACCCAGTGTTTGCAAAGAGGTAAGGACACCGAATCCTTCTGGCAATGATTCCAATTTAGGGCAATCCCTAATTTCTAGTGTTTGCAAAGAGGTAAGGGCATCGAATCCTTCTGGCAATGATTCCAATTTAGGGCAATCCCTAATTTCTAGTGTTTGCAAAGAGGTAAGGGCATTGAATCCTTCTGGCAATGATTTCAATTTAGTAATTTCTAGTGTTTGCAAAGAGGTAAGGGCACCGAATCCTTCTGGCAATGATTCCAATTTAGGGCAATCCCAAATTACAAGTGTTTGCAAAGAGGTAAGGGCACCAAATCCTTCTGGCAATGATTCCAATTTAGGGCAATCCCTAATTTCTAGTGTTTGCAAAGAGGGAAGGGCACCGAATCCTTCTGGCAATGATTCCAATTTAGGGCAATCCCTAATTTCTAATGTTTGCAGAGAGGTAAGGGCATCGAATCCTTCTGGCAATGATTCCAATTTAGTAATTTCTAGTGTTTGCAAAGAGGCAAGGGCACCGAATCCTTCTGGCAATGATTCCAATTTAGGGCAATCCCTAATTTCTAGTGTTTGCAAAGAGGCAAGGGCACCGAATCCTTCTGGCAATGATTCCAATTTAGGGCAATCCCTAATTTCTAGGGTTTGCAAAGAGACAAGGGCACCGAATCCTTTTGGCAATGATTCCAATTTAGGGCAATCCCAAATTATAAGTGTTTGCAAAGAGGTAAGGGCACCAAATCCTTCTGGCAATGATTCCAATTTAGGGCAATCCCTAATTTCTAGTGTTTGCAAAGAGGCAAGGGCACCGAATCCTTTTGGCAATGATTCCAATTTAGGGCAATCCCTAATTTCTAGGGTTTGCAAAGAGGCAAGGGCACCGAATCCTTCTGGCAATGATTCCAATTTAGGGCAATCCTTAATTTCTAGTGTTTGCAAAGAAGTAAGGGCACCGAATCCTTTTGGAAATGATTCCAATTTAGTAATTTCTAGTGTTTGCAAAGAGAGAAGGGCACCGAATCCTTCTGGCAATGATTCCAATTTAGGGCAATCCCAAATTATAAGTGCTTGCAAAGAGATAAGGGCACCGAATCCTTCTGGCAATGATTCCAATTTAGGGCAATCCCTAATTTCTAGTGTCTGCAAAGAGGTAAGGGCACCGAATCCTTCTGGTAATGATTCCAATTTAGGGCAATCCCTAATTTCTAGTGTCTGCAAAGAGGTAAGGGCACCGAATCCTTCTGGCAATGATTCCAATTTAGTAATTTCTAGTGTTTGCAAAGTGGTAAGGGCACCGAATCCTTCTGGCAATGATTCCAATTTAGTAATTTCTAGTGTTTGCAAAGAGGTAAGGGAACCGAATCCTTCCGGCAATGATTCCAATTTAGGGCAATCCCTAATTTCTAGTGTTTGCAAAGAGGGAAGGGCACCAAATCCTTCTGGCAATGATTCCAATTTAGGGCAATCCCAAATTACAAGTTTTTGCAAAGAGGTAAGGGCACCGAATCCTTCCGGCAATGATTCCAAATTAGGGCAAATCGAAATTTGAAGAGATTGAAGAGATATAAGTTTGTAGATCCACTCCGGTATAGCTATCAAACTAGGACAATCCTCAATTTCGAGATTTTGTAGAGAGCTAACATATTGAAGTCCCATTGGGAGAGAGACCAACTTCGGAAGTTTATAGAAATTCAAAGAGAGAAGGGTCCTAAGTCCTTGACATTCCATCTCATCCCAATCGTTGGATAAATCAACCACCTCAGAGTTCCATACATGCAGATGTTGAAGTGTCGTAAGATATCGCATGCCTTGAGGAAGAGGACATTTGTGTAGAAATAGAGTACGGAGAGAAATGAGATTTCGTAGACACTCCCCTGGCAAAGCTTCTTCTATGCTAATGTAACTTAATTTGGAGAGAGGGGCAACAGTTGTAGAAGAAGAAGCAATCGATGGTACTTTCCCTGAAGTCTTGTTGTTTATCATCATCCTCTCCAATGACTGCTTCAAATTCAAGCTACAATCACCTAGCGTCAAAGTTTCGAGATATGGAAACAAAGGAAAGGAAGTCAACTTAGGGCAATCCTCAATGCGTAAAAAGGAAAGACAAGGAAATGAAGGAAGAGAATCCCTCATTCCCCGCCACCATCCCTTTAAATTAGGGCAACCCTCAATCCTAAGTCTCTCTAGAGATGGGTAGAATAAAGAATCACTGTTGTCTCTCTCTGAATCTGATATGTGCTCTAAAGAAAACAATCCGATCAAATAGATAATTTTGAGAGAAGGTAATTGGTCCAACGGTGGAAGATATTGGCATTTTTTACAGAAAGATAATTTAAATTGGACAAGATTTGTGAGCGACACAAGCCAATGTGGAAATATCACCCCCCTATATCTTTCTAAACTCAATGCTTTGAGATTTATATGTGGTTGCAAGGCTTCCAATGACATGTCATCATAACCAGCACCTGTCTCATTAATGCCTTCTTCTACCCATTCTAAGTTCAACCAATCAAGGCGTTGTTTCTCTTTCAAATTTGCATCCTTATACTCTAATGGGGCATCTTTTACTTGTTTGAGATTTTTTATTGACAGATTTCCTCTTAGCTCATTTAGCCTGTTAAGTTCCTTTAATTCACCATTACTCCTAGGCATTGAATCGATCCTACCCTCACTCATCACAAATATTGACAATGTTTGTAGATTAGTCAATTGGCCCATTCCATTTGGCATATGAGTCAAACCCGAACACTCCTCAATCTCAAGAAACTTAAGGTTGACTAATTTGTTAATATCTCTTGGCAATTCTTTAAGACTATAACACTTAGAGAGTTTAAGTGTTTGCAAATTATACAACTTGACAATAGAATTAGGAAGCATCTCAATGTCTTCATTCTCAGAAAGATCAAGATATCTTAGATGCTTCAACTTTTTTATTGAACTTGGAATTGTTTCAATCCCCATCTTATGCAAATCCAACAAGCGTATGAACTTAAAACTTGCAACAATTTCACTAAAAGTTGAACTGTCAAAATTTAAAGTAACATACCCTCGTGGACATGGCAAAAGAAATGTTCTTAGCCTTCTTGCTTTGGATAATGAGATCGGAATTCCCGATGATGAGTACAATGTATACCCAAATGATACATGACGAGTTTTCTCGTCAATGACTTTCTCTTTTGAATTAATGGTGGTGCTCTCTGATCCCGTTACTTGTATTGCTATATCATGCATGAGATCATGAATTTTGAATCGTGATATATTGCCCAAGTCATCTTCTTTGACATCTTGAAAGAACGATCTCCAAAGCAAATTCATAAAATACTCATCACCAACATCTTCTGGACATTTTGTTTTGTCATACAACGTGATAAACCCTTGCGCCATCCACATATAAATCAAACTCGATTTTTCAATCTCATAATCCTTTGGAAATATACTACAAAAAGCAAAGCATTGCTTTAAATGTGATGGGAGATAATCGTAACTTAACTTTAATGTTGGTAAAATACCATTGTCATTCTGTGATATATTCAAAAGTTCATTGTCTTTGAATGATTGCCACTCTCTTACAGATTTTTTTAAATACAACAGACATCCTATTGCTCTTATAGCAAGCGGAATCCCTCCACACTTCTTTAGAATCTCATTCCCAATTTTTTCAAAACTTGCATTCTTCAATTCTTCCCCTTCTTTAAACGCCATCTTCTTCAATAAAGACCAAGACTGTTGATCATCTAAACCCCTTAACAAGTGCGATTGCATAGATTTTGTAATCTCTGCCACTATTTCACTACGTGTAGTCACTAGGATTCTACTGCCAGTTGCACCACCTACCAAAATATTTATCAAGCTAAGCCATTTTTCACGATTCTCATTCCACATATCATCCAACAGAAGCAAGTATCTTTTTCCATTAATTTCTTTTTGAAGATCATTGACTAATGTGTTCATTTCAAGGTCTTTTGGTTTCTCATTTTTTATACATTCCAAGATTTTCTCAACAATTATCTTCACATCAAAATTGTCGGAGACACACACCCACAATTTTAGGTCAAAATGGTTCTTGATTTCTTCATCATTGAAGACAAGTTGAGCAACTGTCGTCTTTCCTAGCCCTCCAATACCAACTATCGGAAGGACAGAAACATTCTCCTTAACATTGGGATTCAACAGAGATTCAATAATGGCCTTCTTATCATCCTCCCTTCCAATAACATCTTCAGCACGTACAACAGAATGAGTCTGCCTTCTTGCCCTATACCAGAATTGTTCCTCCTCACAACGCTCATCTAAATGAAACTTCCTATCAGCTGCAATCGCATCAAACCTCTTCCTCATGGCCTTAACCTTATGACCCATTCTAAGACCATATGCAAGCTGATTAGAGTTGGAAAAGAAGATGCGTACCTTTTTTGCCTTCTTGTCCCGGGTCATCACTTCCCGTCGCAAGGCCTCAGTGGAGATTTCATCCAGCAAGTCATCCGCATCACACATGGCATCCTTAAGCCTTTTCAGCCACAGTTTGATCACTTCATTGTTGTGTTGCTTCGCCTCTGCATCCAAAAGCACTGCACTGATTGTGGAAACTGTCTGCTTGAGTTTGTTGATCTCGTCTTTGACACCCCAGATGATCGCAATCTCTTGGACTACTAGGTCGCCCGCTTTCCCAATGATTCCTTTAGCAACGCCGGACAGAGCTCCTTCCGCCATTTCTTGAATTAGAGAGAATTGAATGAGTGCTAAAGCTGTCTTTGTGAGAACAGAGAACTGAAAGCAAAAGGAAGGATCTGTGATAAGGGATGGGAATATGCTGTTTGACTCTATGAGAGCTTCGATGAGAGTGAGCTCTTAATTAATATAATAACACGTAGTAGTGGAATACAACGATGCGAACGAAAAAAATATATATATTTCCCCAACTTTGCATCGATAATCAAGAAGGGCTTGCAAAAGCCAAGGCCAAAAACTTCTGCTGATGGGCTTTGAGTGCGGCCCATGACTATAAATTAAAAAAAAAAAAGAAATTGCTGATGGGATTATAAATAATAGCCTTTTTCCCATAACGTAGCTTTCTTCTTTGGTGAAAAAGTTTGCACCTGAGTTTTTCACACTTATTAGATTTTTTTTCACATGTGAACTTAAAATAGCTGGCATTATTCACCCTCACTTGCCTTTAAGGATAAAAATATAATTTCAAAAGGATAGTGATGGGATTTAGGAAGACAAAAATCTTACGACAATTTCTATAGCCATCGTGTCTTTTTTTGCCTATTATGAATATGTACAATACAATTTTGTATTTGTTTATTTAGTACATTCAATTGCTAAAGCTCTTCAATGCTAGTCCTTGGTTTCTTTTGGCTCTATGTTTAACCCTATCCACAAGAATTAAAAGTTGAATTTATAGAATTCTTAGCGTTTCATGTGAGAATTTATCATTGACATTTTTTGATGCATGATATAGCTTTCTTCGTTGGTGAAAAAGTTTGAAAAAAAAATATTTAGTTGTACAAAAAAGGAAAATATAAAGCATAATAATAACAGTTAAAAGAAAATGGACCACTTCAAAAAATATTAATATCAATCAAAAACATCAAAAATAATGGGTGAATATTTAGTTTACATAAGGCTAGGCCCTCTCTCCACTCTTAAGTTGGGTTTGGATCCAGCTTTTACGTTTTGCGTTCAAGGTTTTTTTTTTTTTTTTTTTTTTTTTTTTTTCTTTTCGATTCTGCTGGGGGACAAGAGGCAGTGCACGCACTGTGCGCGTACTATGCGCGCACTGTATATGCACTGTGCGCGCACTGTTCACGTACTTTTTTAGTAATTTTTTATTAAAAATGGGTCCCGTAATACTATTCATACATTAAAAAATTATTTTGTTACAGTGTTTTTAGTTTCAGTTTTCAGTTTTAGCAAAACTAAGCTCTATCCAAACGTACCCTTAATGTTAAATGAAAGTAAAACCATAGATCTCATTCTTCTAGAGATTATGGTGGCTTGCCCCATTGAAAGCTGTCATGAAAGGAGAAGCATGGAGAGGAGTATTTGCTTTGTCAAGGTTGAATGAGGACCCATTGGAAGTCATTCAAAATCTACCTAGCTTATGGAAGCTCACAATCACACACCAAGCATACAATGGGGAGCAATTGCACTTTAAGGTAGGAGGGTTTCCAAAACTCAAGGTCCTATGCCTTTTTTGTTTAAATGCAGTGCATTCATTGTTGATAGATGAAGGAGCATTGCCTCTTCTTGAAAATCTTTTCATGGGGCTTAGTTCGCTACTAAAAGAGGTGTCTTCTGGAATCCAACATCTGAGAAACCTCAAAGCATTGAAAATTGTGGACTTGCCTAAAGAATTAAAAGAAAGTTTGGATCCTGAACAAGGGTCACATTACTGGATTGTTGAGCATGTTCCAGCCATTTATCTCTACCACAAGGTGCGTAGAGGATTTTATGGCTTTGACACCCAAATTCTCCGTTCCAAGCATTTGATGCTGTCAATAGTGCAAACAACCAACTAGAATGATGATCATAACGAGAATGATAGCAACAATATCAATGTTTTAGTTGAGAAAGGTAAGTGCTAAAAAATGGCTTTAGATTTGGTGGTAAATATTTTTCTCTCTCTAGTGAATAATATCATGGTAGTTGTGTTGTAGATTTGTAGAGGTAGTGATGCTTTTGAATCATGAAAATATTGTGTGTTTTTAATCTTGGGTGTCTTGCCTTTCATGGTCAAAACTAAGTATCGTTGGGTTACATATAAATCCTTGACAAAGTGCTTCTAGGTGCACCGTCTTTTTAAAGTGTGGGAGTCGTCAAATTCTGAATTTTTCTCTTGAGTAGATACACATCACCAAAAGTTTGTCATTTTTGGTACACATGTAGACAACTCCTTGACAAGCCAATCCTTAAGCTCTTTTATTATTAGCTTCATTGAGAAACTATAATCTTAAAATAGATGCTACTCTACAAGGCTTCATTTGTTCCTGATTATTTGATGTATTCCAGTTAGCTAATGGATTGTTGTTTGGACAAGTCTAAGTAACCTTTCAATTTTGCCAATCCAATGTGCATCACTTTCACTTTCAAGAAGAAGGCATTAAAGGCCATAACAAAAATCAAGAAGTTTGCCCAAAAGGCCACGGGAACAATTGATGTCAAAGTGGATGTTAATTGTTAAGCTTAACAAGCATGTCTGGAGCCATGGGATTCAGAGTGTGCCAATGAGAGTTCTGTGTCCGCATTGCGCATAACAGAAATAATGAAGAAGATGCAGAGGAGGAGTTTTTCTACATTAGTCACTGTTGCAGAGATCCCTCCAGAGGGCCTAAAGGGGTTGGGCACCATTGTATTTATGTTACAAAGTTGTTATTTCTACAAAATTTGGGTTACTGTTGTTTCTTAATACCTCAAGGAGCTTCCTCTAAATTTCTCTTTAGAATTTTATAAAATCATCATGCAATATCAATTAAATTATTATTTAGTTAACCTTATTTCATATCTCTATTTTAGATTCTTACTTTTATATGTGTGAGCTGTGCATATGTGAAAAAAAGAAACATAAAAGAAAAAATTATGTATAATTTCCTAGATATTGTACCTTGAGTTTTTTCAACTAAATACAGCCATGTAATTATATTAACTAATTCAATAAAATAATATTATCTTTAAATAATTTATATCTTTTGATTAATATAACCACATAATTAAATTCAATCTGAAAATATAATATACCTAACAAACGGCAACTTTTGCTTACTAGAAAGTTTAAGGATACAATTTTAACTTGTGTCATAATTATGACATGGTTGACTCTTATTTTGCTATTAATCAAGAAAAAATGGTGATTTATCTATAAGTGATTGTAGTGTTACATGTCGACTAGTCCTCAAGTTGTGACAAATGTTGTCGTCCTGTAAGAACTGTTTGACCTTTACAATAGTAGTAACAACACATGTTAAATTCATTTCAAACACCCCTGCTCTAAGAAAAAAAATCTCACACCCTCGTGTACTCTCTCTCCAGTGGACTTCGCAAGTGTGTTGTGCCTTGATGTATAACTTATGCTAAAGTTTGATGTTTTACAATTTTTGTATCCCAATGAGGAAAACTTTAGTAATCTGAAAATGGTGCATGGAATTTATATGACAAAAAAGAAAAAAACATGGGTCTCCCTTTTGCAAGCTTGTTGCAGAGGTTGAGGAACCATGGTTTCATGCCCTACCAGGTAGATACTAGGCATTCTGAGGTATCCTTTAATTTTACTCATGTTTCCTGATCTGGGTTTTCTTTTTCATCAATCTCTAGAAGATTTTGAACAGTTTTGCCTTGAAATTTATATGTTAAATAATTATTGCTCTCTTTTATTTATTTATTTATTTATTTACTTGTTCATTTTTTTTAATAAAGGTTTTCCTCTAAACTGATTAGAATTCCAACCACTGAATGGTGATTGAAATTTGAAATGAGTATCTATATATAATTTTTGATTATATAAAATAGTGATATTTACTTTTTTTAGTGTCTGTTTGAGTTACAATTGCAATTTCAAAATACAGTTATTTTAATTAGTAAAGTTTGTGAAAAATGTTGGTGTGAAAAACTATATATAACAAAAAAATAAGGGGGGAAGAGTAGCCTGCCTCCTTTTTCCCTGGTTTTAAAACTGTAATTTTCTTATGAAAGAGTAAAGCCAAATTGCTGTTTTGTCCCTAAATCATAGGGCCAAACGAGCCTATGATTTAATGAGTAATGTCAAGGAATGGTTGACATGGATACTATGTGGTCTGCACAAGTGGAATATAATGGAAAGCTATTCAGAGTTTAAGTGGTTTTAGGAATATTTCAGAACCATATTGAATTAGTTTTGTGGTTTGCCAAATACATTAATTGGAGGGGGTAGGCCATTGGAAGGCTTTCTGGTATGTGTGCCAAAATGCTGTTTTTGCTTGGTAGAATCCGATGATCCATAATCTTCTCCCTGTTTATAAAGTACATTAGGTGCTAAGCAAATAACTAATCTTAAATATCATGTTACATTTTGCAACTTGGAAACACAATTGGAGCATTAGGTGATAAATGTTGCTTCTGCAATCAAAGCTGGTGCGTGTTAAGGTAGATTTAGGTGCTCCAATGGAATTTGAAGGGGCTCAAATGTATTTTGCATTGTCTATGAATTCTGTAGTAACAAAAGGTACTAGTTTTGGAATCAGCTTTTGGATTCATGAAATGCAGTTACTAAAAAATTGGATTTATGGAATGCAGCTTGTAGTTTTTCAGCACTATTCCTCTATTCTGTCCTCAAGCAATGTGGGTTCTATTTTTTGTTGGTGCATTTGAATTCTATAATTACAGTGGCAGGGAACAGGAAAAACTACCATGGATATATTCTTCAAGCTAGATGACAGTAGCCAGCAGAATATTTTCATAAATTTCTAGCAATAGTTCCATTTAAGCAATGAGGAACACAGAAGACAAAATGTTCAAAGAGCTTCAATTGTATATGCTTCTAGCCAGATGAAACAATTATGATAAGCTCTAAAACCAAATAACTTATATAACTACTTTCTTTGATATATATATACAAATGTCTGGTACCAGACTGAATTATATAGGAGGGTTCATAATCAAATTTTGCTTCATCTTTTCTAAAAATATTATTTTTTGTCTCTACTATTATCTTTTTTTCTACCACAGCTAAATGGTGTTAGCTTTGCTAATAGCTTATTTGAATTATATTTTGAGTTTTGTTCCAGCTTGGGTCTTGTAGTTTCCTTGTTGGAATTGGGTTTAACCTAGTCTATGTAGGGTTAACTTGGACTGATAGTGTTGGTATGAAGAGTAGCATTGATAATAATAGGATTAGTTTAGAATTTTAGGTCAGGTTTTAACTTATGTCTAATCAACTATTTGTTTCAAATCAATTTATAGTTGAGGGTGTGGAGATAAAAGCTTAAATGGGTTCATAACTCATAAGTAAATGGTAAGGAATATGCATGCTTCACTCCCATGTTATGCTTCATAGCTTGTTGAATACATATGATTGATCCCTATTAGGTTGCTTGAGCATT